>CAMRHE010000029.1:7727500-8947500 GCA_947044405.1 Leptodactylus fallax | reverse complement strand
CTCTGCAGCGGCCCCTTCTGGGTAGTATGAGTATTACATGATGACCATATAATAAAGGAACATGTTATGTCTACCAGATCGACAGCCTTTTTTTGCAAGCAACTCTTCTGAATCATAGATGGAGGCTTTGGAAAGGAAATCCCCTTCTATGGTGTCACAATGTGACAACCCATTTTTACAGTGAAACCAAATGTATAATATAATTAAAAGGGTTTTCTGGACTTATGAGGTTAATGTCTTATCCTATCAAAGATCAGCAGGGGGCCAGCCCCCGGGACCCTGGCCTATCAGTTGCTTGGATCTCTGTGAGCACTACGTCCACTTGACAGACCATGTGCCAGCTTCATCGGTCACATGATACAACAGAGCTCAGTCCCTTTCAAGTGAATGGGGCTGAGCCACCATACGAAGCAGAGCCACTGTACAATGCGTTGGCCTTGGTTTTCATCCAAAGGACGCAGTCTCTTTAATCAGCTGATCGTGGTAGGTCCTGCTTGTCTGATCCCGATGATCTTCGATAGGATAGGGCATTAATCCTATAAAATGTTTAATAATGTTCTATATATTATAAATAATTTGCATTGTGGGAAAATCCCACATTTTATCATCTTTTTTACATCTTGTATACAATGTGCAGAATAGTTATTTTTATGGATTCATACCAAAATTGACTTGAAGATAAAAGAGGTAAGAAATCATTGTAGTTAGCGCGGCCCATCAGTATCTCCCCACTGTACACCTTGTAGTGATAGATGCCCAGATCTGTGGATTCAGATCCAAGCTAACTGGGAAATCATTGCAGAACATTTAGGAGTTATTTATGGACTCGGCTTGTGCGGAATGTAAAGTAATGCAGCCCGAGATGTGATCTTGTATTCCCATCAGCACAATAGATGTTGTTGTCACCCTGTGATAAAGCTGGTTACAGTGTCCTTTAGATAACATTTGAAATGCACCATACATTACCAGTGCTGAAATGAAGATGACTTTAGGTGATAATGCAATATATTAAGTAACACCTTGCTGTCTCTCCATTTATGCTCTTCTTACATATCATAGATTATACCCGGGAAACTTTAGAGCGCCAACTGTAATTGAACTACTTCTTCACTTCCTACATTCACTTAGGTGTTCAGAGCTGATGTAGTAATATCCTGCCACTAAATACTGAAACATCGTATTCTGTGCTTTACTATCTATATGGGATTTGGTATAAACATATTGATGATTCGATGTTGTTTAAAGGCAAAAAGGAAACAAATATATCTTATTATATAATTGCATAGCAATACTTAATACAACCCATTCTGTATACCATAGGGGGATTTGGGCACCATAGAGATGCACCCCTTGCTTTAAGGAGTTTTCCAATAAAAATAAGCATATTTAAATTTGTAGACAATTAAAAGTTAAACCACTTTTGTAGTCTGTTGTCTTGTTCTAGGACTTATCAAAAACCCAGCCACGATGTCCTTATTGTGGTCGGGTTATCTTCTCATACATGGTGGTCCCCCCTGATACCGCCATGGCTAGTGTGGCCTGGTTTCTCTCACGAGTTCCCCTCTGAAACCAGCCATGATGTCCTTATTGTGGCCGGGTTATCTTCTCATACATGTAGTGTCCTCCTGATAACCAGCCATGATGTCCTTATTGTGGCCTGGTTATCTTCTCATACCTCGCCATGGCTATGTGGCCTGGTTCCCCTGTGTTCCCCTCTGATAACCAGCCATGATGTCCTTATTGTGGTCAGGTTATCTTCTCATACATGTAGTGTCCTCCTGATAACCAGCCATGATGTCCTTATTGTGGTCGGGTTATCTTCTCATACATGTAGTGTCCCCTCCTGATAACCAGCCATGGTGTCCTTATTGTGGTCAGGTTATCTTCTCATACATGTAGTGTCCTCCTGATAACCAGCCATGGTGTCCTTATTGTGGCGGGTTATCTTCTCTGCTGGTGTCCTCCTGATACCAGCCATGATGTCCTTATTGTGGTCAGGTTATCTTCTCATACATGTAGTGTCCCTCCTGATAACCAGCCATAGTGTCCTTATTGTGGTCAGGTTATCTTCTCATACATGTAGTGTCCTCCTGATAACCAGCCATGATGTCCTTATTGTGGTCAGGTTATCTTCTCATACATGTAGTGTCCTCCTGATAACCAGCCATGATGTCCTTATTGTGGTCGGGTTATCTTCTCATACATGTAGTGTCCTCCTGATAACCAGCCATGATGTCCTTATTGTGGTCAGGTTATCTTCTCATACATGTAGTGTCCCTCCTGATAACCAGCCATAGTGTCCTTATTGTGGTCAGGTTATCTTCTCATACATGTAGTGTCCCCTCCTGATAACCAGTCATGATGTCCTTATTGTGGTCAGGTTATCTTCTCATACATGTAGTGTCCCCTCCTAATAACCAGCCATGAGCTCCTTATTGTGGTCGAGTTATCTTCTCATACAGTACATGTAGTCTCCCTCTAAATTATTATACCATAGGGTCTCTTCAGATCTCATAGTTTAATAGCTGAAGCCTTTTACCTCCTCTGGGCCTCCTCACTGTGCCCAGAAATCCGTGTCTTCCTCCTCTAGGCAGATGACGTCACATAAGAGCACCAGAGCCGGCATCTGGCGCTCTTATGTGACGTCATGTGTCCGGGGTCAGCGCTGAGACTTGTGATTAGGCCTCAATGGTGACATGGGCACGCCGAGCATCATAACGTCAGAGAAGCGTGCCAGACTCCGTCAAGACACAGAGCACCGGACGCTGCGAGGAGTAGGTAACAGAAGATGTTTTAATATTTTTGTTACATCCCGAGGCCCTCCAGCTATTCTATTCTAATGTCTTAAGAGACCCCAGAGTATAATAATTTCCCTTCCAGTTCTACCCGAACAAGGGAGATCACTTTGTCCGAGCACAGGACAAAAAAAATCTTCTGGGGTTCGCCCATCTTCAATCCACATGAACGCTAGGACCTAAAGTTTCCCAGCAGAGCATCTCACCACCTCCAATGGATTGTCTTCTTCCCATAGCACATCCAGGTGCAATCTCTACAGGTAAATGACCGAAGTCTGTCCACATGCCTCTGTTCTCAAAACACTGCTTGATTTAGGTGACCCTAACCTATCTTTCTGGGGGCTGGTTTCCTATGTTGGCTTCTGGTGACAGACTCACTTTTAATTGGCTATGGACAAGTTTACCTTGACACAACATTCAAAAGAGTTGAGTTAAAGTTCTGTGTAAGGAATATGTAAAGTGAGAATTTAAACTTTGTTACATCTGCACAGAAAGACATTATTTGGCACTAGTTTGTAGACAGTTTCTCCACATGGTCTCCGGAGACCACGATCTAGCCCAGTTTGCAGTTTTGCTTCATCTGAAAGCTATAATAATTCCTTTACATTAAATACGGTGAAATGAAAAGAAACCCAATTAATCACAGGGCCGGTAAACACTTCAACAACCTCCGTGATTTGCTCCTACAACAGAGCACAGCTGCCACAACCTGCTGGAGTTCCACCCAGGTCTCCGGAGACTTCTATACTTTATATGTTCCAATGTATAAATGATTTAAAGATTATAGTCTGACACATCCCGGCTGAATAGCAAAGGCAAAGAGCTTAAGACAAGGCTGTCGAGTATGGTGGGAGAGGGGGCAGGGGAAGGGACGTCAGAAGAATATTAGACAATAAGCCAGAACTGAAAGCGGCTTTGTCAACCACCTGTTACTAGTGAAACCGTACAGATGTGAAATTATGTTCCTTTTTTTTTTTTTTTTTTTTTTTTTTACACTGAATAATAAGACTGGATTATTTTGGCGCGTGTAAAAAGAGTCCGGCAAGCACTTCTGCCATTTAAGTTTCGCAAAGGAAATATAATTTTGTGTGCATTCATGCATGGGAAAGACAGATGGGAGCACAGCAGGTAGATAAACTGACATTCCCCTCCATGAATACCTTTAGAAGAAAGGTCAGAGATAAGACAGGGAGGAAAGGGAATGCAAATGAGACTGTCCGTCTGTTATAATATGATAGGAGGGGAAAACATATTCATTCCCGTTTCTTTTCGAGTTCTGTGTTCACAAAGCTATCAGCGAGCATCTGTTTCATTTTATATTCTTTGCCATTTTCGACACCACTCAACCATTTAGAATCCTTCCACCAATAACCCTCAGGAGGAGGCGGCGGCGTCTTTGATACAACCTGAGTTTATAATGAATACTTTATTATGATCATAAAGCAATATGGTGCTGGCGTTAATTTTAAACTGTCTTGGCTTTCTTCGTGGCCGGGGTGCTTTCTACAAGATAAGCTTCCATGTTCCGATCAGATGGTGAAATGCAAACAGTAAGCGGGGTAGCTTCACGTCAGTAATCACAAATATTCCCTCCGCTGTGGGATAAACAAACTGTTTGCAGTCAACTGGTAGGGGATGGCAAAAAGGACATTTTCTAATTTTCTTAAGGAATAGAATAATTGTAGAAAAATAAAAGGAATGAATAGAGAAGCGTCTAAGGCTTTATTCACACGACAGTTCTAACAGCCGTTAAAAATGAAATTACATGTCCATTTTCAACCCCTTCCCACCGCAGCCATTTTTCAATTTTTTATTTTCGTTTTTGACTCCCCAAAAGCCATACCTTTTTTTATTTTTCCGTTTACAGAAACATAAGAGGGTATAATTTTTTGGGGGGGCAAATTGTGCTTCATAATGGTACCGTTTCATATTCTGTACGATGTGCTGAAAAAAATTCAGAATGGGGTGGAATCGGAGAAAAACAGCGTATGCACAATTTTGTTAGGGCTTTGTTTTTACAGCGCTCACTGCGCAGCCACAATGACATGTCACATTCTATGGGTTGGTACAATTACGGTGAAACCATATATAAATTTATTTATGTTTTTTAATCCCTTAAGAAAATTTCTTAGGGTTGCCATATTCTGACACTCGTAACTTTTTTATATTTCCTTGTACTGTGATATCTTTTTTTTTTACAGAGCCAGATGTACTTTTTATTGATAATGACTAATGACTATTCCTTTGATTGCTCTTTATCCAAATCTTTATGGGAAACGAAACAGTGAAAATTCCATTGAGCGTTAACCGTATGGGAAAAATATTTTCCCACCAATTTTTAACTTTCAGTGAAAAAAAACAGATGAATTTCATTGGTCTTTCTTTTGTGACCCAACCAACTGATGCGTTTTTAAGAGACATAAAGCAAACGTCAATCTGTTTTACATCCATTAAAAACGGATCCATTGATTTCAATTGGGTCATATTCATGAAAATGAAATAGAATCTAATTGGGGAATGGCAGATATTTCTGGTTTAACTCAAGCGATTTTTCGGGCTGAGGAATGCCTGACACAGCCTGTCATGGTTGAAGCAAGCGAGGCACAGAACCAACAATGTGATGCATCTATGGAACAAAACAGAACCATGCACCAAAACTAACCCCATCTACTCCAGTTTTCTGGCAGAGAGGGGATAGTAAATTCCCCCTATGTAGGGCTTCACATATTTTACTATCGACTTGCTTGTGAAGGGTATAGCTTAGTCTGGCTCCTAAAGGGGTTTTCCAGTTTCATAAAAATAAATGCAATTATTTGTATAATGAAAAGTTCTAAAATTTTCCAATATTCTTTTTGTATTAATTCCTGACAGTTTGCTGTTGTTCATTGTTTACACCCAGTGTATAAAAGTCAGCTCATGGTCATGTGACGTACAGTCCATGGTCATGTGATGTACAGTCCATGGTCATGTGATGGACACTCAGGAGTACAGATCATTACAGTCACAGTCCAGTAGAGCTCTGACTTGTAATGAGTTGTGCACCTGTGCGTCCATCACATGACCATGGACCGCGTATCACCTGACCATAGACGATCCATCACCTGACCATAGACGATCCATCACATGACCATGGACCGCGTATCACCTGACCATAGACGATCCATCACATGACCATGGACTGCGTATCACATGACCACAGACCATCCATCACATGACCATAAACCATAACTGAATGTTATCCACTGGAAGGAGATCTAGAAAATCGTCAGGAATTGATACAGAATAAATATTGGAAAATTGTAGAACCTTTCATTATACAAACAATAACATTTATTTGCCAATCCTGGACAACCCTTTGAAGTTACAACCACTAGTTTTTAAAAATCTGAACTTTTTAATGCATTTACTTATTCATATGTGAATGTTTTCTTGTACACAAAATTCTATATGTTGGAAGCAAGTTATGTTTTTGATTTGTGTTAATTAAAAAAATACAGATTTTTTTTTCAAAAATTGGAAATTTTTACAAGACAGCTAGTTATACCACCCAAGTTAGTTAATAATGAACATTTACCATATGTCTATTTTATGTAGCCATTATTTTTTAATCAAGTCACAGTACGTGGCAGCTGTTTTCATTTTTTCCTTTTCAAAAGGAATAACTTTTTTTTTTTTTTCCTGCTGTTAAATGCTAATCGCTTCATTATGGCTGTAGCACTTTTTGCATTTCTCTCTGAAGCAGGGGGCATGTACAATACAGAGCAACTTCCCCCATCCATTATTACTACTACTGGTCTCCTTATATGTAATTCTGCCAGGAGTGACTGTAAAATAGAAAATAAATAGATGAGAAGTCCAAGTGACCATAATATAGGAGATTCAGGGACACTGGACTGCAGATCCAGGTTATGATGCAGCTAGAGAGATCTCTAACACTGCTGCATACTGTCTATCACTAACATCCTATTAACAATAGCACAAACAGTTAGTCATAAGTAGATAGACTCTCTACACTGTCTTTGAGCTGTAGGAAGCTGCAGTCTCCTCCCTGAACAGTGTACAGGCTGGGAAAGCTTCATGTAAACATGCAGAAGCCGTAAAGAGAGACCTCCCCTCTCCCTCCACTCACTGTGTTTCATCAGTAGCCTGTTAGTTTCTAAAGACAGACTTTTCCTAGTAACAGAAAGCGAACAGCAAATTAGGAACGGAGGGAGATACCTAGTGCCCGAAACTTTAACCACTTCCGTATCGCCCATAGGCTATATATATCCAATGGGTGGTTTTCTAGTTCTGCAAGGATGTACCGGTACATCCAAGCAGAACTTAGTAGCTGCACAAAATCGTGTAGCTACTGAAACTGGAAGCCGGCTGTAACTTCAGCCAGAGCTCCCAGAGATAAGACAGGGAAGGTTTATTACCTTCCTTGCCTTCCCGATCGCTGTGTATACAGCACTCAATGAGCGCTGTATACAGCGCTATGGGCGCCGCCATCTTGTGGCTACCCTCTGATCCGGCGGTCATGTGATCTGATGGGTGCAGCCTCTAGGCTCTGCAAGAGTTGCTGGGTACTACAGAACCCAGATCAGCTCTATAGTATTGTTGAAGTAATGTGCAGGAAATCAGCCTCCCCAACAAAAAAAAGGAATCAGATGTCCCCAAAGGTCTATTATGACCTTATGGGGACACAATGTAAAAAAAAAAAAAAAAATGTAAATAAAATAATTTAAAAAATAAATAAAATATTATGCCAATAAAATGCCCTTATTACAGGTTATAACCCCACCCCCGAGGACACCATAAAAAATAAAAATTACCGTAATGGATAGGAAAAACTATTTTATAAAGTTTTTTAGTAGCACTTTGTGTTATTAAATAAAAAAGAAAAAGAAAAGAAAAGTGAAAAACAGACACATTTTCCCTCCTCTTTTGTTTATATTTTCCCGGATATAAAAAAAAAATTAAAACACATGCAAAAATAAAAACAACATAAAAATAAAGCCCTATGTGTCACCGAAAAAAGACGCAGAAATTAGTTGAATAATACATATGATATAAATGTTACAGCCCTCAAAACCGCACATACAAGAAACCCGAAAATGTGTCTGGTCCTGGACCAGAAATTATCCCGGTACTGAAGTGGTTAAAGAGGCATTTTAGGGAAAAAAAAACAACAATATTTTTAAAGAAAGTGCATTATATTTTGTCCCAGAATCACATGACCTATTAAATAAAATGAAGTTGTTGCGATCAGTTAAACTTTGCTGCGTCTGTACAATATTTTATTCAGCTTTTGCTGCTGTTTCTGAGGGGTTTATGCGAATAAACCTGATGGTTTTATTTTTATGACGTTCTCTCAAAGGTAGAAATAACATTGTATTTTTTCTGCGGTTCATTAGGATTGCGGTGATACTTGTGATCATACATTCTGTGTGACAGATAAGTTATGGGTCATCTGAAAGGGCGTACAGTAAGTACGGTACATTTTCAATACCAATTTACATTGTTACATGTTTTTCTGTATAGCACAATTGATCACAATTGATACGTTGGAAAATAAAGCAAGCAAACTAAAATCTGCACTGCAAAATGTTCATGTCATGAGGAAAAAAAGCCGAGCGCCAATTAGTCGTGCCCGCACTCACCTCGCCGTGACCTGCCACAGCGTGCAGCCTTACCACTCAGTCACAAACTTCACAGCTTGAGCAGTAAAGCATTCTGCAAGGTAACCTATCATCTCATCACGGCATCCTATCCTACACGTACATCTCTCTGTTTTTTTCATGAAATAGCACGTGTCATTGGTTAATGGGTAAAAGCTGGTTATAACTTTATATTCCATGACATGTAAATATTTCAATATTGTGTTTCTGCTTATGGCGCCAAGACCTGTTTGCTAATCTAATATTTCAAGGCAATGACTTTTTAATGTAGCTTCTGGGACACAAGAGAAATGGAGTTATAACATTAATAGACATGATGGGCTATTTGTTTTAATAAATGCTTGGCATAAGCATCCGGGAATTTGGAATCCATTACACGTCGCTAAGGCCGCAAAGGAATGTTTCAGCTTTTTATCAACTCCATGACAAATGACTTTGTGGTGTTGTGTTAATAAAATTAACTCCGAAGTTTTGCATCTTGAAAAAGCCTAAAGCGTGAATGCAACAGAAATACCTTGTATGGTACAGTATAATGAAGCATAGAATAGGATAATACAGTTTGGTATTGACGTGGCATATATGATATGAAGTACCAGATTTACATCTCAGGATCTTTTCGGCACGAACAATGGAGACCATTGAACCAACTCAGACTTCATGAAATATAGCGCTTACTCCGTTCAGTAGCGGTCGGCCAAATGCTCATTCGATCAACAGCTGTTCCCCATACCCATATAGTAATGTGCCAAAGTTTTTGTCTAAAAATGTTGCACATTAATGCTTCCAGAAATAGAAGGGTTAATAGTTTATTTTTTTTTTGTCAATTAACAAAATGAAGTGAATATAAATCTCCTCAATATCTGGTGTGACCTTTGCCCTTTGGAGGAGGAGTCCTGGAAGTGATGATCCGGCCCCCCTGATCTCAACATCATCCAATCTGTCTGGGATGACATGAAGAGACAGACGGATTGGAGCAAGCCTACATCCACAGAAGATCTGTTATTAGTTCTCCAAGATGGTGGCAGGAACAACCTCCCTGCCCAGTTCCTTTAAAAAGTGTACCGAGAATTGATAGAAGGCAAAGGGTGATCATACCAAATTGGATTTCGATTTCTCTTCACTTCGTTAACTTACTTTTGAACACAGTTTTTAAAGGACCATTCATAAGTATCTTCCTTCACCTCCCCTGGACCTTCTCACGGCATCCAGTGATATTTCCATGACTTCTTCTGGTCTCCTGGGTGAGGTCATTCCCACACCACATGTTACCACTGAGGCCCAATCACGTGGATTCATCAACATCTTGAGTATAATAATAGCGCTTTAGGGTGAACCTCGTGAATATTCGAGAAACAAATCTTACAAGGTTCATCCATCCTAATTTTTTTAGAACAAACAATTCTTCGGCAGACAACCCTTGTCCATATTCACATTTTACGTGGCTCCAACTGTCGTTGAATACATGGTGAGCATTTATCTGATCTCATAGATGAGTCCTGGACTCTATGACGGATGGGTGAACTAGTCAACTACTCTGTTTCTACAAATCATCTGCTCTGTTTAGAGAAATCAATCTCTCAAATTGGAGATTTGATCTGACCAACTGAACTATGACATTTGTAAACTACAGATAAGGGAATTAGAAATTGAGTGAAATTCAAGGGTTCTTGAAATCAGCTTGTCTTAATAGGTAGGAATATTATTAGCAACCTTGTGGTTTCTTCTCTCGAAGGCCGTGTAGAAATGATTATTACAGTCTAGGCCAAACAATAAGAATTAGTTAGGCTAGGTTCACATCTGCGCATGGGTCTCCGAAAAACCAGAACGCTATAACAGTGGTTACCCACAGACACCCGCATACCCCTAGACTATAATGGGGTCCGCTGGGTGTCCATCAGGTGCCCACTGTCTTATGTTGGAACTGGCGGAGAGAAAAGTCCTCCGTGAAGTTTTTTCTCTGCTGATTTTTGGCACTTTTTCTCCAGCTGAGACTCAGATGTGAACCTAGCCTTAGCAGCAAGAAAGATAAATGCTGTCTTAATGTCTTATTGTTGTTTCATTTATTTTTTTCAAATGAATAGTTCAGGTGAATATAAGAAACTTTGTAATATATCTTATTAGAAGAAAATGCTTCTATGATCTCCTTTTCTGGCCCCTAGACTGCTCAATTCACTGTTCAGTTCCATATTCACTGAAGACAGGCTGCAATTCATAGAAGTCTATGGAGAGGGGCAGAGGAAGAGGAGTGAGTGAGAAGCAAAGATGAACAGGTACAGACCTCCTGTAACAGATACAGTCAAATATCTATCGTTCCTGAGCTTTACTCCCATCTATACTGCTCAGTCTTGCTAGAACCTGCTGGAAAACTGCTAGAAATCTGCTAGAAATCTGATAAACACTTTACTGTGTGCTTGTTTTTCACTAACGGGGCTCTCCCTTCCCTCTCCATAGACTTCTATGTAGCCTGACTTGTCTGTAATTTTTCGACATAGATGGATTTCTTGGTGAATTCAGTGGTTTAGCAGGAAGGAAAGGAGCTGATAACAGGCAATTTTGATAAAATATATTGCAAAGTCTCTCATAGTCACTTGAGTAAAATTGAAATGAGAATTACTCTTTAAGGGGGGCGCTCACACTACCGTTCCTAATGTCTGTTGCTGTCATCGGTTATAGGATGACAGCAACGGACATTAAACTGTCACAGAGAACGGTCACATTGAAACTAATGTAAACAACATGACGGAATCTTTCTTCCGTCGTTTTTGTTTACTTTTGTAACGGAAGATAATGTCCTGCATTCAACTCAGGTTTATAAGATGTTTTTCAGTGAATTTTTTGGTTCTGTTTTTCAGCCTCCCACTGACTTTAATGAAATTTAGAAAAAATTTTCCTGCCTTAACATAGGGCAGGATGCTTTTTTTTCAGCTAGCTGAAAAAAACTAATTGCTTAAAAAACAGAAGTTATCTGACTCCCAGTGAAAGCAGTGGGAATATTAAATTATAGTAATGTAATATCTGATCCATCATACCAAAATAACTGAGATTAGAAGAGCCGCAAAAGGCAGAAAAGTGAAGAGCTGGCAGAATAGAAGCCTTCTTGACTTAGAAACCTTCATTTTTTATTTCCAGTTGTCGTAACTAGAGTTGGAAGAAACGATTCGTTCTGAGCTTGGTTCAATCCAAATATTCCAAAATGTTAACAAAACAAAACAATTGGGGATTCTTCTTGGACGGACTAAATTTGCCGTCGCAACATGCATTGCGGTAAATTATTATTCTATGGGATCTCTTCGGACCCCAGAGTATAATAGGTGGAGGACCAGGGGAGGTAAAACAAAAACATTTATATTCACCTTAACTCACCTCTTTGGGGCTTCCTTGTGGCATCTTGGTGATGTCATGCGCTTGGAGTCACTACTGAGACCTGTGATTGGGCCACAGCGGTTACATAGGCAAGCCAAGCGTCTTGACATCATGATGCTCATGTGCCCATGTGAGCGCTCAATCACAGGGATTTTTTATGGACCAGGATAGTCCATAAATATTTGAGCAATGGGGGTCTGACCACTGACCCTTGCAGGGATCAGCTTTTTGGGGCCACTTCTGATGCCCCTACAATACACAACATGAATTCTGAAGTCAATGGGAGTTGAGCTGCAGTGACAGGACAAAAATGAAAAAAATCCCTTTAATCAAGTAAAGGAAGAGTTTTTTTTTCATGTTAGATTTCTTATTTTTCTATGACAAAAACAGACTGGACATCACCCGGAGATCTTCCTATAGTATCTATATACTAAACACAGTTTTGCATCTTATTGGTTTAAGGTATAATGGATATAGGTCATTGGAAAAGTACCAAAGAACGGATTGTTGAAATTAAATATTTTTATTTATTTATAGAGATGAGTGAATTGAAGCTGATGAAGTGGAATTCGATCCGATTTTCATGAAATATTCGATTTGCATCGAATCCGGATTTCCTCACGCTTTGTGGTAACGATTCGCATTTAGTTCTAAATGGCTGCTGTACATGTTAGGACATGGGGCAAAGAACTCTGGGAATGCAGGATCACCCACAATGCCATACGTGCAGCCAATCAGCAGCCAGCCCTGTGATGTCACAGCCCTTTAACCCCTTCGCGAGCGCCCACGACATGTTTGACCGCTGCATCCAAGGTGTTAAAACCCCCGATCGGTTATGCAGCAGGGTGTTAGATATAACTGACAGCTAACACCCTGCTCCATAATCGATCAAGAGTTTTAACACCTTGGATGCAGCATACAAGGGGTTCCGCCATTTTGCCGCCCACCCCAGCTCTCTATAGACAGGAAATAGCTGTTTATTTGCCGCGATTTAATTCGGATCGAAAAGAATCGTATCGGAAAATTCGGCAAAGTTGCCGGATCAAATTTTTTAAAACTTTGCTCATCTCTATTTTTTTTTTTTTTTTTTTTTACAAAATCTTAACTCTGACCACATAATAATCATGTTCTGTGAAGATCACTTTTTAGCAACTGTTTTTTTGTCAGGACTACAAACATAGGTCACGGTCACCACTTGCCTTCTTAGAACCTTTGGGTCTTGGAGAACCTCTTTAAGCATGAGTTGTCTGAGACACAGGAAGCATCGATTTTCGGCAGTAAAGTGATTCTGAGCTCTAAACTTTATTCGTAAGTTGTAAGCATACAGTAACATTATACAACTGCATAAGTAATATTAGGATAGTATGAATAAATAATGATATAAAATGATCTTTTCTCTTCTACGGAATGTTCATAACAATGGCAACTAATTATAGAATAGAAAACTAATTAAGCAGATTTTGCAGTCTTGCAATCCTCCGGAGCCGCGTGTTATTCAATTACAGTTATTTCTGTTCTGGCCTTCCATGCTCATCAGTAATAATGAGCAGTGTAAAATCGCCCCATTAAACTATGCTCCGGCTTCTGTTTTCAAGATGGCTGAAAATTCTGCTGGGCTATTATTATAAGCTTCCAGTATAATGTCCGGCTATCTTATTTTAGAAAAATCCCATTTACACTAATTCATTGGCAAAATGAGGAAAAGAGAGACAATCACCAGTGTGAACAAAACTGATCGCGCCCACAAAAGCGGCATTATTCCATATTAACTATCTCAATTAGAGTTTAGCGGATTGGTGAGGGTCGAACAGGATTTGACTTGAATTTTTCAAAATTTTCAGGCTTGACTTGAACCCAAAACTGTTGGGTTTTTGGGCTTGTCACCCATAAATCAGTACTATATTCTGGGGTCTCTTAAGAGTATAATAAGTGGAGGCCTAATAAGCACTTGACTCACTTCTCCTGGGCTCCCTCAGGGTTCTTTTTGGTGGTCTTCCAGCTTCTTCTGGCCTCCTGGGTGATGTCACGAGTTGCCGAGGGTCTGCTGGGGTATGATGACATCATGATGGTTGTGCGTCATGAAGCTCAAAGTGGACCCTGAGGGAGCGCCGGAGAGGTGAAGGAAGGTGAGTATAAGTGTTTATTTTGTTTCCTCACCTCCCCTGGTCCTCAGAGTATAATAATTGCATTTCCAGGTTCATGCCGAGGCAGGCAAATATTGGGCGAAACAGATCTGGTAAGGTTCGCCCATCTCGAATCTCAACTCAATCAAAGACCTTCATTCATAGCTTTGGCATTTTTATTCTCTTTATTTGAATGTTTTGAACACTGTCTTCACTATATGTGTAAAAATTATTATTATTATTATTATTATTATTATTATTATTATTATTATTAATAATAATAATAATAATAATAATAATAATAAAAATAATAGTAATAAATAATAATAATAATAATAATAATAATATCCCAATCTCCCCCTTCCATTATTACTTTTACATGTCCCGTTGTCTCTACTTACTATGTTATTGTGATTGGTTGTTTTTGCCTTTTCATTAAAAAAATAAATAAAATTATATGAATCAACCAATATAGTTGAAGAGGACGGAGTACTAGAAAGAACATGGCAAAGGGCACTGAGGGGTTACACTATATTAGCCATATATAAAATGTGTAAGATGGCAGAATATTACTCCTAACATCAAATTTTGGATGGCTAGATAAATAGATAATGGATAAGCAGACTTTTTCTGATCTATCTATCTATCTATCTATCTATCTATCTCATATCTATCTCTCTATCCATCTATCTATCTATCTATCTATCTATCTCAATCTATCTATACTATCTATCTATGTATCTATCTATCTATCTATCTATCTATCTCATGTCTATCCATCTATCTGGCTACCTACTTACTATCTAAATGTAAAATGTGTAAAATGCACAATATTATGTAATTAATGTCCTTTAGAATATTTTTCATTCTTTCTAATATCTTTAGCATAAATAGATCATATTGAGTCTAGATAAGGACATGATAATATACTGGGGTCACTAAATACATTTGGGTTGGATCAACTGGATTTGTTGTCTATAAGATTTATCCAATCAATGATAATTTCATAGGGAGAAGAGACCAGAGACAAGGAGATACATGTGAATGGAATAATACAGGGGATAATATTTGGGTATTATTGCAATGGATTAGTGTTGTACATATTGTATCTGATCAGTTGTAAATGTGCTAGAAAATAAATCAACCAATTCACTTTATTTAGAATATATGGTTAGTGTCATATATATACCTAGTTTTTCCTTATGCAGTTTGGGCATGTTCGGCCACCTGTAAGACTTCTCCTTTCATTGCTAGTCTGCGTGTGCAGGGCCTGGTCCTCCTGGTTCCTGTACCAGGTAAACCTTTGATGGGGACAAGTTCTGACACCCCCGGTCCAGCAGAAGATAACCCCATATGAATCTAATGTGGAGTCTGTAACAAACATTTTTACTCACATGTCTTTGGCGTCCGACGTCATCTTCTAGCGTTCTGGACATCATCGCTGAGGTCTGGCCACAGCGGTCACGTGGGGTGTTCTGACAGCGTGCCTCACGTAATCGCTGAGGCCCAATCACAGGCCTCAGAGGTGACGTCCACAACGCGTGACATCAGCCGCAAAGAAGAAGCCAGCGCCGGCGGGGATAGCGGAGCAGCGCGGGAGGCCCAGGAGAGGTAAGAACAAGGTGAGTATAACTGTTTGTTATTTTACTTTACCTTCCCCGGGCCTTCGATTATTATACTCTGGGGTCTGCAGAGACCCCAGAATATAATATAATAATAGCATTGTGGGCCCCTGTGGAGCATTATACCGAGGGCCCCCTCTGGATAGCATATTATACTGTGTGGGGCCACTGTGGAGCATTATCTGGGGAAGGGGCCCTCTGGATAGCATGTTATATTCTGTGGGGCCTCTGTGGAAAATTATAATGTGTGGGGGGGGCGGCTCTGGAGATAATGTTATATTCTGTGGGGCCACTTTGGAGCATTATGCTCTCCAGAGGGGCCCCCCAATATAATGCTTCAAAGTGGCCCCACAGAATATAACATGCTCTCCAGAGCCCCCCCACTTTATAATACTCCATAGAGGCCCCGCAGAATATAATATGTTCTCCAGAGGGCCCCCTCCCCAGTGTAATGCTCCACAGTGGCCCCTCACAGTATATTATGCTCTCCAGAGCCCCCCCAGTACAATGCTCCACGGTGGCCCCACACAGTGTAATATGCTCTCCAGAGGGGCCCCTCAGTATATTATACTGTTCGGGGCCACCGTGGAGCATTATACTTGGGGGGGGGGGCTCTGGAGAGCATATTATACTGTTTTGGCCCACTGTGGAGTATTATACTGGGGAAAACTCTCTGGGCAGTATATTATACTGTGTGGAGGCCATTCTGGAGTATATTATACTGAGTGGGGTCACTGTGGAGCATTATTCTGGGGGGAGCCATCAGCAGAGTATATTATATTGCGTGGCGCCACTGTGGGGCATTATTCGTGGGGGACTAATGAGCATTATACTAGAGGGCCCTCTGGTGAGCATATTATACTGTGTGGGGCCTACTGTGGAACATTATACTGGGGGGACGCTCTGGGGAGCATAATATATTGCGTGGGGCCACTGTGGAGCAAAATACTGGAGGGGGCACTGTGGAGCATTATACTAGCGGGGGCCCTCTGGGGAGCATATTATACTATGGGCCACTGTGGAGCTTTATACTGGGGGAATGGACAGTGTGGGGATCCTGTTATACTGTGTGGGGCCACTGTGGAGTGTATTATATTGTGTGGGGCTTTTCGGGAGCATATTATACTCTGTGGGGCCATTGTAGAGCATTATACTGGGGGGGACTGTGGGGAACATATTATACTGTGGGGGACCACTGTGGAGCATTATACTGGGGGAACTCCTCTGGGGAGTATATTATACTGTGTGGCGGACATTATGGAGCATGTTATACTATGTTAGGCCACAGTGGAGCATTATACTGGGGGGGCATTGTGGGGTGCATATTATACTGTATGGAGCATATTATATTGTGTGGGGCTGCTGGGGAGCATATTGTACTGTCTGGGGCCACTAAGGGGTAGTATACTGTGTGGGCCACTGTGGAGTATTATACTGTGTGGAGCCTTACATACCATGTGGGACCACAATGGGGGGCTCAGGGGAGCATTTTATACTGTGTGGGGTCACTGTGGAGCATTATATACCATGTGGGGAAACTGGAGGGCTCAGGAGAGCATTTTATACTGTGGAGCATTATATACCATGTGGAGCATTATACTGTGGGGAGGTGCTCACAATTCCTGCTGGCAGCCCTGTGTGCTATGTCTGCATCACAGCTCCCTCACTATATTCTTGCACATACGTGTAGTGCTCCATGGCCATGTCTTTCCCCATACAGTACTATGCATGAACCGGCCATGGAGTTATTGGGACCTGCACAGTACTATAAGGGCTGACTATACTGGGAACATACTCAGTAACGCCAGATAGTCAGCACATATGTAAGACTTCAGTGAAGGAGCCGTGGTGTAGGCTATTAGCAGGAAGCTGTAGGGTGGGGCCCCAGAACAAGTTCCTCTGGTGGGCCTAAGGCCCTTCAGTCCGACACTGTATAACGGAGAACTATTATATGTAAGGGTGGGTTACTATATATAATTGGGAAACTTAAGTATGAGGGGGCTATTATAAGGGGGAACTATTATTTATAAGATGGGCTATTATTTATAAGGGGGGAACTATTATATATAAGGCATCCATTATAAGGGGAACTATTATTTATAAGAGGGGAACTGTTTATAAGGAGGGTATAATTGTTAAGTGGGCTTATTTATAAAGGGGGCTATTAGTGATAATAGGGACTATTATTTATAAGAGTAACTATTATTTATGAGGGGGCTATTATTTATAAGGGAGCAGTATTATTTTTACGGGGTGTCTGTTACTAATAAGGGGAATATTACTTATACAGGGCATTATTTATCATTTATAAGGGAGCTATTATTGATAAAGGTGTAAGATTATTTATAAGCAGGGACTATTATTTCTAAGGAGTTGCTATAATAACTGATGATTGGGTGCAAAAATCTATTAGGTGGTGCAAAGGTGCTCATTTGAATTGTGTGTGATAAAATGGGGCTTATTACTTTTTTGTTGGCAGAAAGGAGGCATTATTATAGGGGTTGTCACTGGAAGGCGATGGTGTTGTTTGCATATCAGTATTTGGGGCCCCACTTTTAATTTTTGCCCAGGGCCCCACTTTGTCTAAAACCGGCCCTGACTGCACACATACTACTCACACACTACACATGCATACACACACATATCACACACACTACACACACATACACACACTGCACACATACTACTCACACACTACTCACATGCATACACACACACTGCACACATACATACGCACACACTATACACACACATACATACACACACACTGCACACATATACATATTCTCATATCTGAAGCATGGTGTGTGCGGATTGGATTGCATTTTTAATATTACAGGTTCACTTTAACTCTTAGACTTGCTTATTATTAAACCTTGGAGACTACAAGAACAAGCCGTATAAACGGAAACCTAATACTTAAAAGAAACGCATAAACTTTCTATATTCTCATTTAAAATACGAGCAGCTTTCCCAATGGCAGATTGTTTGCTCCAATCTTACTACTTTCTGCTTTGTGTCTTACGATCCCACCAGTGGAGAAGTCGTGTTTTGTGAACAGTTTTATATTTTCACAGTTCTAGCTGACAACAATGGATTTATTCTTTAATAATCTGAGACTGTAATAGAATAAATCAGGCAGGCAACAAAACAGGCAGTGCAGACTCTCACGTTACGTCAGAAGAATGCTAATGCAATGGCATGCAAATTAGTCATAACTACAAAACGTATACAAAAAAGACGTAACGATGACTCCAAACTCCAGGTCAACTTTTATAAAGCAAATTCTAGAACCTTTAAAGTTGTGTCTTTATCTTGAATTGTTCTTATATTTGCTCCATAAATCATGGTATAGATGTTTTCTTTATTTTCTTCAGGAGTTTGCTTCCCAAACTGTGGGTCACAACTGCCAAGGGGGGGGGGGGGCCATAAAGACCTCCAGGGATTTTTGAGGCAAGTTGAGAAATTTCTTCTACACTGCAAGACTGCAAATTTCCAGCAATGCTAATTGATCATCAAAGTTCCTTTTGCTATCGTGCAAAAAGAACTTTGATGATGTCACGGTTATGTGACCAGTCAAATGGAGGGGCGGAGCTTGCACAATAGATTGGTATATGGAAGCTGTCCAAGAAAATGTAGGTACGAATGGTTAGTGTGGGTGGAAGGGTGAAGGTCACAGTAATGAGTGTGTGGAGGGAAATGTGGAAGTCGTAGAGCTGAGTGTAATGAGAGAAAGTTGATTGAAGCAGATCTGAGAGTGTGTGGGGAAGAGTGGAAGTAGCAGAACTGAGTATTTAGGGGGACGTGAAGGCAGCAGAGATGACTGTATGGAGACAGCAGGCTGTATACAGGGAGAAACCATTAAATAATTGTGGGTATAGGGGGAAGCACAGAGATAGCAGAACTGTATGTGCAGGGAGGAAAATATGGGGGCAGCAGTAGTTTGTGTGAGTGTGGAGGTTATACATCCTGCAGAGGTGTGGAGAACCTCCACAAACTTTCTGTGAGTGCGCTGCAGAAAAAACGTGATACGTTTCTGTCATGGTTTTTCCCGGAGTGCTTTTTTGCTGCAGGACGTTTCGTGGGGAATTTGCCTAAAAAAGAATACTCACCTTTCCTTTGTTGTCCGCCACTGGTATCCATTCACTCTCATGCTGTGTCCTTGTAGTCAGAAGTCCTCTGCCTTACATGACCTCTGAGATTAAGCAGTGGCCACAGTGGTTGCTGGATTGGAACTGGTGACATCACTTATATACGTCACTGATTGGGAAATATATCTGTCAAATAACACAACTAGTAGACTTAACTCTTATACCCCCACACTGAACCACCAATGTAGCCAGGCTATTAAAAAAAAGTGGACTGCTACTATAAGGCAGGCAAGTAGATTTCCAGCAGGTATGTAGGATCCCTTCTAGCCAGCTATACATCTAATTACAGAATACAATGGTAAATGGCTTCTTACCAGGTAATAAGCCGATTACTAGTGTTTTGAGAATTCTTTACGTCCCAAGTATTTACTTAATATGTTTTACGTCTTTAAAAGAGAGCATAAAAAAAAACACAGAGCTGAAAAATGCTCTCAATAAAAAGGAAGCGAGATAGAAATATATGAATATTAATGTAAAGCTAAAAAGACTCTTTGCCTGTATGAAGCTTGACATTAAAATGGGATGCATGCACAGAAGCCATATCTAAGAGATGTGTGTTCTATAAAACTGAATTACAGAGTTTCAAAAGATTTTATCATGTCCTTTGAGTAGCTTTGCCAAACAGAGGCTTCAAGCTTGCTCTTTTGATGAGAATATTCTACCTCCAGCAATGTTATGTTGTTAAAAGGCAGATCTGCAGGTGCAAGTTCTTTGAATGGGGGCACCCCCTCAGCTATGGAGGCCTAGAAGGGCAGTATGCTACTTTATTCTGTGATGTTGAGTCCTTGAAATACAGTAGAATCTGAAACTGTTAGTAGAAGAATGGATTTGATTCCGCAAGATATTACATGTGTATGAAATTATGCAAAAAAAAATCTACATCTGGCCACACGTCCCGATTACGGTGCTGAGTCTACACACTGGCTATTTTCAGTCTTTGCTAGATGATTTTTTCTGGAATATTCTTATTTGTAACTCCATATTCTACACATCAATGGCCGCATTTGTTATTTCCTTTTGTGATACAGTTGCCCTTTTTTTCCCCGGATTGTCTTTGTGCTCAGATCTTTCAGGTTTCCAACTTCTGGAATTCTTTTTGAAGAGTAGAAATCCTCCGGCTATGTAAGGGAATTAATCTAAATTGTCCGAGATAAAGTCAGATGAATTTTACCAAGTTTCCAAAGTACAAAAGTTTTAGGCAGGTGTGGAAAAAGACTGCAAGGCATGAATGATTTCAGAAATAGAAGGGTTAATTGTTTATTTGTTAATTGATAAAATGAATGAAGAAAAGAGAAATGTAAATCCCATCAATATTTGGTGTGAGCTTTGCTCTTTGCCTTCCATCACTTCTTCTCATTACAGACAGTTTTTGGCAGAACTGGGCAGGGAGGTTGTTCCCACCGCCATCTTGGAGAACTAAGCACAGATCTTCTGTGGATGTACAGTAGGCTTGCTCCAATCCATCTGTCTCTTCATGTCATCCCAGACAGACTGGATGAAGATGTGGGAAATCGGGTACAGGGCGACACTCGACTCCGAAAGGCTCAAAATAAATTCGGGTGCACGATCACTAGGGATCTAACCAACTCCCAAGTAACAACCATGTAAAAAAATGTGATGGCACTCTGTTTTTTTCTTTGCAAAAAGTGTTTTATTCATGTGTTTATTCACAATGTTAACGTTTTGGGAACTCGTCCATTCATCAGGCATTGGCCGTGCATACAACTTTCACCACCCACCATTGGTTCTTTCCATACCACCAAATGGCATCACCTGACTATCCTACCTGTATCTGGACCAATGCCTGATGAAGGGACGAGTTCCCGAAAAGGTTAACGTTGTGAATAAACACGTGAATAAAACACTTTTTGCAGAGAAAAAAACAGAGTGCCATCACATTTTTTTTAGACTGGATGATGATGAATCAGGGCTATATCTGTGAGGGCCATATTATCACTTCCAGGACACTGTCATGACATAAGTATATTACCCCCATTATCTGTGCAATGTTCATGGAGCAGCATTAGCAGATCTTACCACCGAGATTATCCCATCATGTTCCCCTAAATATTTTTGTAACTAACCTTTCAGTTGGCCATACTCTCTACACAGCGGTCATTCGGTTTGGCTTGGCCATGTATGCATGTGTTCTAAACGGGGAAAAGGGAGAACGCTACTGACAGACATCTCTGCAATGTTTTATCTTCACTGAGAACAAAACAATCAGGAATGTTAAAATTGAGGTAGAGTTGGAAGAACCCCATACCCATTACATGGTTGGCAGGTCCTATCAAAATTGGTAGCTTCAGCCTACCTCTAATGTGTAGAGCCAGTTTGGGGGTTGTCCAGGAATTATTTTTTATTTTTTTTATATTTTATATTTTTTAATTTTTGACTGGTGGGGTGCTGACAAGTGACCCCTACACAGATCAGCTGTATGGGACCGGTTCCGACATCCGTACAAAACACAGCATAGAGCCAGAAGCAGTTATCTCGGCTCCATGTATATTGGTCTTGGGTACCGGTACTGCAACTCTGTTAGAATTGACTTCATGGAGGTATGGTCGGCACCAATCTGTCCTTTAGTGGAGATTGTGCCTTGGGACTACATATTAAATAAAAAACAGAGTTTTCAGTAATGTCTTTCACCGCCTCTTGTAACTGGAGCTGGATACAATGCAGAACAGTGGATCATACTTGTTATTGACCTCAAAACCTCTTGACACCTTGCCAACCTTGAGTTATTCTATTTTCCGAGTGTAGCGTCATCTATAGAAATTTAGACAAACCACCTAGTGAAGTCTTCATCTAAAACTAAAATTCCAATGAGAAAAAAAAATGTATATATATATATGCACATTTTTGGTTCCTTACAGAAAAGTTTATATATTACTAGATCTTTGTTATTATGCACGCTGGTCAATGATGGATTTCAGAGACGTAGCCTTGATCGTAGCCTGACCCGCTGTTATATGTCATGTAGACTTCTCTATGAATTTCTTCTGGAACATAAGGCCATGTTTTAATTGAAGGAACTAATTACATTGGAAGTGGAGAAACGTCTTGTTATGGGCTTGGATAGTAGAATGTATGGAGCCAATTAACCTTTCACTACAATGCTATTAATTTGCACCAGTTTCCATGGAAATGTAACACAATTGATGGCATGGGAGGATCGGTGGTGGAGTATGGAGCGACATGACACCTCATAGTGTTCTTGAGTGGGGTCTAATGGGCACTACAGGGAACAAAAGGCAGCTCTAACCAGTACCAGTAGTATCTAGTGAGATTATTAGCATGCATCCTTAATATATCTTCTATCACTTGTGTCATCACCTTGCTCAATCATTAATCTAATTTGCAAATAAATCTGTTTTAAATACTCAAATTAAGTCAAACATCAAAAACAGATGCAGAGTAGAATAGGTGACAAAAAGCAGCAGTTAGGTGTAAGGGTCTTACCAAACGAAGCAATACCCTGACACTACTGCAGGGGACTGGGAGGAAGGACAGAGACAAGTGAGCCCTAATCTCACCCCAGCCACTGTCCCTTCCTATTGCCACAGTTACCCTAAATGGTAAAAGGACAACCTGAAGACAAGCCCTATACTGGGTAAGTGACACAGAGAACAGGACAAGACAAAAACAACACAGAAGAAGAGTGAGCAAGCCAAGGGGTCAGTAACAAACGAGCAAAGCAGTACAAAGTCAAAATCCAAAAGAATAGTCAAAAGGCAAGCCAAAGGGTCAGAGAATCAAGTAACAAAGTATCAAGGAGTATAGAAAGAGAGCAGGCAAAACACAAAGTGTAATAACCGGCAACCTGCTGAGAAATGACATCCTGTATATAGAAAGTCTGGGCCCAGCCCCAGAGCTGATAGGTACACAGGCTGTCAATCACACAGGCCAGGAAGAGATTAACTCTATGCAGTCCAGAGAGAAATGTTCCTAATTACACAGGTGTGGCTTTACACAGCAAGGGAACTAGGACCATGTTCAGACTGAGCATCAAGAAACTTAAACAAAGAACCAAACTGAAGACGCCTCCTTCGCCACAGCTTGCGAGCGGAGGGCGTCGCCGAGACCCGAAAGGGCAGAGACGTTATAGTACCCCCCCCCCTTTATGAGGGGCCACCGGACCCTCACCAGATAAATCAGTTTTAGTAGGACCCAGTATTTTCTCTGCTTTCAATTCAGGGTCTTTTTGCACAACCACAGACACTGGTGGGCCAGGCAAACATTTTTTATTCACCTGGTGTTTCCCACCTTTAGCAGCCGAGACAGTCTCCTCAGTAACACAATTTAAAGTGTGCAAAGCAGTCATATCAGCAAATACCTGGTTGCCTGAGTGGTTCTTCTGATTACCACTCAGGCACTGAAGCTTTTCTGCTGGTCTGCGAGGTCTGATCGAGCAGTCACTGATGAAATGACCGGAAGCACCACAGTACAGGCAGAGGTTGTTCCTGAGACGATACTCTCGTCGCGTCTTGGCATCCATAACTGCCAGTTGCATAGGTTCCTCACCAGGAGTCATGGGAGAAATAACAGGTTTTTCAGGAGAGAGAGAGGGAGAGACAGAAAACTTGGAAGAAGCAGACCCTATTCTCTCTTTAACATCTGGCTCAGCATATCTAGACCCCAAAGACAAAAAAAAATTTTCAAGGTCAATCCACTCCTCAACCCCAGGAGGGAGTTTAAGGGCCCAAGCCTGTAGATCCCCCTGTAGGAGGGATATAACTACTCCAACCATTTGGGCCTGGGATGCATGTGGATTAATCCGAAAATACAGGCGACAGGACTCCCGGAAAGTCTCAAATTTTTCAGGATCCCCTGAAAAACGATCCGGGAGTAACATCTTCACCTTAAAAGGGGAAGAAACAAGCGGGGATGCTGCAGCAGCCTCAGTAAGGGTCTGAACCTGTTTAGCGAGATCAGCTACCAGGCCTGCCAAACCTTCCAACTTGGCTGCAAGGCCCTGAATAGGATCCATGCTGACCCTATGGGAAGCAATGGCAGAATGTATGGGCCGGTTATTCTGTAAGGGTCTTACCAAACGAAGCAATACCCTGACACTACTGCAGGGGACTGGGAGGAAGGACAGAGACAAGTGAGCCCTAATCTCACCCCAGCCACTGTCCCTTCCTATTGCCACAGTTACCCTAAATGGTAAAAGGACAACCTGAAGACAAGCCCTATACTGGGTAAGTGACACACAGAACAGGACAAGACAAAAACAACACAGAAGCAGAGTGAGCAAGCCAAGGGGTCAGTAACAAACGAGCAAAGCAGTACAAAGTCAAAATCCAAAAGAATAGTCAAAAGGCAAGCCAAAGGGTCAGAGAATCAAGTAACAAAGTATCAAGGAGTATAGAAAGAGAGCAGGCAAAACACAGTGTAATAACCGGCAACCTGCTGAGAAATGACATCCTGTATATAGAAAGTCTGGGCCCAGCCACAGATCTGATAGGAACACAGGCTGTCAATCACACAGGCCAGGAAGAGATTAACTCTATGCAGTCCAGAGAGAAATGTTCCTAATTACACGGGTGTGGCTTTACACAGCAAGGGAACTAGGACCATGTTCAGACTGAGCATCAAGAAACTTAAACAAAGAATCAAACTGAAGACGCCTCCTTCGCCACAGCGTGCGAGCGGAGGGCCGCGCCGAGACCCGAAACGGCAGAGATGTTACATTAGGCTTAGGCTTAGGGTGCTTTCACACTGTATTCTGTAGCATCTGTCAGAAGTATATGGCAAGAGAATCTCCTGATACATTCCTCCAATATATACTGCACTAGACTGATCTTAACTAAGGCTACATTCACATGAGCATCGAAGGTTCTATTAGGAGTTTTTGTTGTTGAAGCATCTACAATCAAGGACAAAAAGTCCTGTATGCTGGACTCTTTAGACCTTATTCACACGATAGTGCTGTTTGTGATGGATCTAATGTCCTTTTTTGATGGCCATTTTGTAACCATTTGGTTTTTACATTTTTGATGGCCATGTATCATCAATCTCATCTGTTTTAATGGACCATTAAAACGCAGATTAATTTCATTGGTCTTCATTTTTGACACAACCCACTGATCCATTTTTAATGGACTTAACTCGGACGTCAATCTGCTTCACATATGTTAAGAATGGATATATATTGATTTCTATTGGGTCCGTGTGACCATGAAAATGGACAAACATAGAACATATTCACAGGGACATTTATAAAATAATGAATGATAAAGTATATTATACTCATTCACTCTCTCTTTAAGACAACCATTTTTTCCTATTAACACAACTGTGACTGCCATTTTTTTAAATACCGGCCACACGGTTGTATTAAATTCAATACATGTGAAAGGGGCTAGTAATGGACCATCAAAAATAGGTCATGTCCTATTTCTGGATGTTTTGAGGGAGGGATCTGTGAAAAAGAGTGCCCCTCGGATGCAAAATGTCTGTAAAAAATGTCCCTTTTTCATGGCCATTTTGACTCTACTCACCTAGAGATGAACCAGTTTGTAATGAGGCAGGATCATTACAAATTTTATAGAAATCTCGGGCTTGGCTCGACCCAAAATTTTTGGAGTTCATAACCCCAGAGTATAGCAAGGGCTCAGGTGAGGTGAGGGAACATAATAAACACTAATACCTTTCCTCACCACTACTGTGCTTCCTTGTGTATCCAACTCTACATCGTGGTCCTCTTCAGTCATCTTACAGCCTCTTCCAGCTTTCTGGGTAACATCACAGTCCCTAGGGTATCACTGAGGCCCAATCATAGACCTCAGCGGTCTCCTAGGGCCCATGACATCACCCAGGAAAGTGGAAAAGGCTGAAAGACAACTGAAGAGGTAGGGCAATACACTTGTGTTAAAGCGTCACGACATCAATGAGCCGCTTTTGACCTCAAAGGTCCAATCATAGGTGTCAGTGATACCCCAAGGCCTGTAACTTCATCCAGGAGGCCAGAAGATGAGCAGAGAGAACAGTGATGGAGCAGTGGATGCAGCATGGGAACCTAGGAGGGGTGAGGGCAGGTGAGTATCATGGGCTTCCATGTATTATACTCTATAATAATAGCACTTCTGGTTTGGACTACGCAAGTTTGGTATGAAGCAAAACTGTCTGCTGAACCATGGATATTTGCCAAATGAATATTACCAAGTTAGCCCACCTCTGTAGCTAAGACCCTCACCAAAGTTGCAGGAAAACAAGGCCCTACAGAAGATCTATATGATCCACTTGGGTTCTTTATCTGAATATATTTTGGACCCATAACATTACAAGATGATTCTCTCATCATCCATCATTATAGAAGTTTACACTACCATCACTAATGTTCGTTGCTGACTTCCGTCATAGGATGACAGCAACGGACATTAAACTGTCACAGAATGATTCTATGTCCATTCCCATTGACACTATTGTAAACAGAATGATGGACACTAGCTTCCGTCATGTTTGTTTGCTTTTGTAACGGTAAAATGGACTGTGACCATTCTCTGTGACAATTTAATGTCCGTTGCTGTCATCCTATGACGAAAGACAGCAACGGATATTGGTAACGGTAGTGTGAACTCCCCCTAGTTGTTAAAAAAAAAAATAGAAATTGTAAGTAACTACAACTAAGAAAAGTTCAGTCTAAAAGTTTTGGATCCTGATTAGAGTTTCCATGAGCTGAGTTATTTTTGTTTTCACAATAACTAATGAATTGTGATTAAGCACCAATTTTTGAAAGGAAAAAACCACCTGTTTTCGGCATTACGGTCTTCAAACCTTTGCTAGCAACAGATTGCTGTTTTTTTTTTCTGTACTTATTTTGTCCTCAGTACATAAAATTAAAACTAGCCTTTGGAGTAAATGTACTGCCAAAAATAATGTTTAAAAATCATTAGGTGGCATCTTATGCAAATAGGAAAGTTAATAGGTGTTGTAAATATGCCAAATGCTGGAATATCGTCTCAAAGGTCCAAAAGGTCTTTTTGTAATGAAAGAAAACATTGAATAATTAGTGACCTTCACATTCTCATTTAAATAAGATGATCATTGGGAAGATGCTGGGAGAATACTTAGAATAGAAATGGAGGAATTTAGGCCGACTGTTTATTTTTGTAAGGTAGGGCAGATTGTACTTACGTGTATCTCTTAGGAAGCTGGAATTTATCCATAGCTACTTAACTCTACTTAACCACTTCAATCCATTTTCCGGACTGGACAACTTTTTGGCCTTTTTTTCGTACATTTGGAGGCCATTTTCGGGACTTGGTACTTTTTTTGTTTTTTTATACCTGCATTTTGAAGCATTATATTTTTAGGGGGAGTTATTTAAATAATTTTTGCGGCTTTTATTTTTATGTTATTTTTGCATTTTTTTTCCAGGATGTTTTTCATATTTTTCATGATTTTAGCAATATAACAATTTGTTTTAAATAGTTTTTCCTCTCGGTTTCTTTATATAATTTTTATGTAGGCAACACATAAGAGGACGGAGGGGCTAGAAAGTGTGATGTGGGCATGGTAGTGGCATTATTCTTTTTATTTTACTTTATTCTTTATTTTTATCTTTTTCTTTATTTTTTATACTTTGTGTCCCCCATAAGGTCCTAATAGACCCTTTGGGAACTTTTAACAAGACTTTTTTTTTCCCTCTCTTTTACTGAATACAAATTCCTAAAATAAACTGAGTAGCTGATCTAGGTCCTCTAGGACCCAGCAGCTCTTGTGGTTCCTGGCCTCAGTGGGAAGAGGCACCATATCATTGAGTGCTGTGTACACAGTGATCGGGAAGGCAGGGATGGTAATAAACTGTCCCTGCCTTCTTTCTTGGGTGCCCAGCTTTTGTAACTGCCCGGTTCCCACTTATGCAGCTGCTTACCTCTGCAAGGGCATACAGTCACATCCTTGCAGAGTTAGATGCCTACCACCTGGACATATATAGTCCATGGGTGTTCAGTAGAGATGAGCGAATTTCTCAAAAGTTCGATTCGGCAGTTCAATTCAAAGTTCCAAAAAAATTAGCTTCAATCCAAATTACTTCGCGGCGAATAAACAGCTATTTCCGGGCTGCAGAGAGCCGGGGTGGGTGTCAAAATGGCGGAAGCTCTTGGATGCCGCGGTCATGTTTCTCTCTCTCTCCAGTACGGACAAGTTTTATTCATGTGGAAGGATCTGCTAACAAGCAAAGACACACCTACCCAATCACATCACTAGAGAACATCATGTGATCGTCTGTCACAAAGGTCCTTACTAAATATTCGTTATCGCGAAGCATCAGGAAATCTGGAATCGTGGCAAATCGAAGATTTCCTGAAATTTGGATCGAATTCCACTTCTGCAGAATTGATTCGCTCATCTCTAGTGGTCAGCATCTGGTTAAAAAAAAAAAAATTCATTGATCTTCTTTGAATGGTGGTGTGCCAACAGGATGCCTCTGCATGTCCAGCTGTACAGGGCCACTTCCGACACCCATAAAATACACTGCATGGGGCTGGAAACATTTGGCTGCTTGCCCTGTATCATGGCAAGGGGCCAGTACTGCAGCACAGCCCCTGTTGAAGCGCAGCCCCTACAACGGGCACTGATGGGTCATAAATAAAAGTTACTGGTCAACCCCTTTAGCCAAGCCCTTAACCACTGTAACTAAAGCAAGCAATTGTTAGCCACACATAGTCACATACAGCATAGGATATTACTGTACAATGTACTGGTGTTACCCACCAAGCAACCCAAGCAATTGCATGGTGCCCTATAGGTCAGTGGGGCACCACACTGACCACTAAAGAAGTAGTATACTGTGTAGGGACAATAAGTGCACAGTATACTATGTGTGGGGACAATAAGGGGTCAGTATTAAAGAGGACCTTTCATTTCATGCATATGCGGTTTTATATACCACTAGAAAGTCAACAGTGCACTAAATTCAGCGCACTGTCGACTTTCCCGGTATGTGCCCCGGGGCTGGAGATATCAGTGGCGTTAAAAATGGATGCAAAATGGATGACACTTGGCCATCAAAAATGGAATTACAATACGGATCCAAACAGATGTAAAACAGGCGTTAAAAATGGACATGTATGTCAATTTTTAACACCCATTAGAGCCGTCAAGAATGGCACTGCCATGTGAATAAGGCCTTAGTCTAGTGCGTATGGGTATTAATTGCTTGCAAATATTTCCTCTCCCCATATATCACACATGATGGTGATTGGTTATCCTTGTAAACGTGTGTGATATATGCCCTTAATTATACTCTTGTAATAGATTTTTTTTTTATTTTTAGATTTTTTTTTTCATTTTATTTTTCTTTAGGCAATTTAGGTAATTGGATAATTAAAACAGGTAAGAACTTAAAAGACGATATAATAAATGGTATTCTATTATCCTATTTATTACATGCTGGAGATGACCTAGTTAGTATTTTCTTACAAAATGTTCCGGAGCTGTAAAGTTTATAATATCCGAGACAGAAAGGCTTAATGCTCCAGGCAAGGTGCCTTAATAATTTAAGCGGTGCGTGAGATTTGTTGCGTAAATGATATCTTTTGTCCTTTTGGAGATAATTGCAATAAGTATCGAGTGTGCCAAATTATGGTGTAATGAAGAGGAGAGGAAAAATTGTTTGTTTTATTGGAGATGAATACGGTAAAGAAATTCTATAGCTCTCCGCGGCTTATTAAATAGCGCTCTGTTTAATAATCTGTCATGTGAGTCACTTTTATATCAAGCTGCAGCAATTATACAAATTAAACTCCAACAACTCACATAGAAACGTGACACAAAGCCAAACGTTTCTCCTCATAAAAGATATCAACGCGTTGCGAAAGAAGCAAACATCTCATTAGGAAGTAATGCCTGCGCTAGTTACAGGTTTACAGCTTTACGAAATATTTAAAAAATTCATGAAAAGGGGTTTCAAAAATGTTTTAGCAAGGGCAAACAACACAAAATCTTGTAAATAGGATTCATCGGTTACAGGATGACTGGAAGGTAGTTAAGGCTAAAGCCCCACGTGGCGTAAACGCCACGATTCACCCGCGGCAGAAGCGCCATAGAAAAAATTGCGGCATTTTACAGTCAGAGCAAAGTGGATGGGAATCTAGTGAATCCCATGTCCACTTTGTGGAAAAAAACGCGCTGTGGACACGCAGCGATTTCCAAAACCGGTACGGTTTTGGAAATCGCAGCATGTCAATTAAACCTATGGAAACGCCGGCGGTTTCCCTATAGGTATAATTGAAACAGAAAGTCCACAGAGGAAAACTCTACAAAGTTTCTGTCTAAAGCGCTGCGGGAAGAACCGCGATGCAATCCCGCCGCGGTTTCTCCCGCAGCACTTTTTTTTTTTTACTGCGGGATGCCACGTTGGACCTTCGCCTAAAGGGGTTTTCAGGAGAGGTCATTAGTATTGGATCTATTATTATTATCTAGTATTATTAACTGCCCCTATTATTCCAATAATAGGGGCAGTGCAGCAGCCCTGTCCACTGCATACCCGGGGTTTCAGAGAACTGCAGTGTCATTCCTATTACCTGAATAGGAGGGGTACTGTACTCCCAACCTTTGCATCAAGTTGAGGCACCCAGATGTTGAAGCTGATCTGTTTGGGGTTCAGGTGTCTGATCCCCACAAATCACAAACTCAGCTCTGCTACTTCTACATTTTCCCCACACTCAGATCTGCTACATCCAATTTTCCCCAACACACTTGCGATCTGCGATCAATTCCTTCCCCGACAAACTCAGTTCTGGTACTTCCATAATCCCCATACTCAGATCTTCTACGTCCACGTTTCCCCAACACACTTAGCTCTGCTATTAATACCTTCTCCCCCACATTCAGATCTGCTACATGCACATTCCCCCAACACTTATCTTTGTAACTTTCCCCTTCCCAGCCCCAAACATTAATTTCTGCTACAGCCACCCTTGTCCCATGCTTAGTACTGCTAACTCCCTGTTATTTCTCCATCTCTGCTCAGCATCTACCATACACAAAGCTAATGTATAAGCTCTGACCCAATGTGTGAGTGGTCACATGACTGTGACATTATTGAAGATTCTTTTGCAGTGCCTGCAAAAATACTAGAAATTAGCATTGTCAGCAGTTTGCAGTTTGGAGAAGAAATTTCTCAACTTTGATCACAATCCCCTGGAGGTGTTTACATGACTCCTCGTGGGGTCACGATCCACAGTTTGGAAACAGTGGACTATATAATTACCTTTGGTGATGAAGTGCGATGTTACCAGCCAGAGCATTCCCATGAAAGAGGGAACACGAAACGAAAAAAAAAAGTTGTTCTGCTTCTCACATATTTGAAAACACCTATAAGAATTCTCTCTGATCTCTGGTATTAACCATTCAATTTCCTCTATCAAATGTGACCAACACGTCTAATCCCCAACAAGGTGTGCCATGTTCTCTTGGATCCATCCCCGGAGTGAAGTTTAGGACTGAGGTTTAGACCTAAAATTTGTGCATGTATTAACAATTCATTTTTTTTTTAATTTAATTTATGTAGTTCCCAAAATCTACCATGATAATACGGCACATGTCAGGATTTTAAATATGGCGCCTGCTCAGAAGCTGCCGAGTCTCCACTATATTACACCTGTGCTAGATCGGGCGACAATGCCTATGATCAGAATTTGAGCCTTAACAATTCAATTTCATTGATCAAATATGAGGCATCTGATCCCCTACGAGGCGTGGGCACCTCCATGTTCTCTCTTGGATCACTATCCCCCGGATTGGGGATTAGGCCCCACATAGCAAGCCACAGTAAAAAAAAAAAAAAAAACGCGGCAGAAAAGGCGCAGCGGAAACGCATTGCGTTTTTTTTTCTGCAGTGTTTTTCACAGAAAGTCCGCAGAGTCTTCTTCTGCGGACTTTCTGCCTCTATTATACCTTTACGGAAAACTCCGGCATTTCCGTAGGTATAAATGACATGCTGCGATTTACAACCCAATTGTTTTTGAAATTGCAGCATTTCCGCTGCAGATTTTTTTCAGCAATGTGTGGATGGGATTAGCCAGAATCCCATCACCTTTGCAGGCAATGTAAAAGCATTTTCTCAAGGTGGGGCCCTCATGGTTAAAATTTGTGCATGTATCAACAATGAGTAATTTTTCTTGAGCATTAGCCATTCAATTTCCTCTATCAAATGTGACCGAGGCATCTGATTCCCGATAAAGTGGGGGCACCACCATATTCTCTCGGATAAACATCCCCCAGAGAGCGAGGATTATGTCTAACATCTGTGCATGTATCAACAATGAATAACTGATATAATGAGCCTAAAATCATCCTTACTTTTCTGCTCTTTATTCTCAGGTTCCCTACGCCATTCATCAGGTACCATTTCTCGAAATGACCCTTCCATTCACATACGTATAAGTGTAAGCGTATATTTTGTGTAGTGTATTTTATGTTATTTTTATACACGGCTAGAATTTCAGCTATAAGTTTCCTTTTAAAAGATACAAAAGCGGCGGCCTAGTAATCCATCAGAATGTTCTCTATCATCACCATCATAAATAACACAAATTATTTGATTTAATTGAACTCCAGTTATTTTCCCCCTCAGTATTTCGAGACTTTAAGTGCTTTTAAATCACAGTAAATTGTGGGGAAGATGATACCTGCCAATATGGAGTATTTGTTACCATTTTCCTGTAATTGTCTCCGAGGCTAGCATGTGATTTTTTGATGCCGGTGGGAGGATTCCAAATAACACATCATTGGAAATTTCTCTACCGTTACTAAAATGTTTTTGTATCAATGCAAAAGAAAGAATGTAAAGGATTTTAGAGATGTCTTCCTAGAAACTTTAATGCAGTAAAACTGTTTTCGGATCACCAGCTCTACATTTACGGAGGTAACAAAAAATTATTGACGAGCAGTCTTAATTTTGTATAGAGTTTTTGCAATTTTTTCTAAATTAAAAATGTTCTGTATAGCGGTAGAATTGTTTACTTTTTGTAACAAAAAATTAGTAGAAAAATAACTTTAAGTGGCATATAATATTGATCTCTGGGATAGGTCAGTGATATCTGATCTGCAAGGGTCCAACACCCGGGACCCCTGGTGACCAGCTGCTTCAAGAGGCAGCCGCATTCGGATGAGTCTTTTTGCCTCTTCGCTGAAGAACAAGCAGTAGCAAGAACAAGAATTAGCAAGAACAAGCAGAGCACTGTAGTTAGTATTGCAGCTCAGAGCCAGTGACTTGAATGGGGCAAAGCTATAAAAAGGTCAGGCGACCAATGACTGTGATGTCACAAGGTCTATGAAGCAGAAGCAGTGCTCACAGAGCACTGTTGTCGCTTCAAGTAGCTGCTCTGGTACCTGCACCTCCCTTTTCAATAGCCTCTGTTCCCAGATACTTACTCAGTCATGAGCTAGCAGAGAAGACTCTCAGTCACAGCTATGGCTGGGCTTTACAGAAACAGTGTAGCTCTGAGTTACGCTGTTTCTGTAAATCCCAAAGAAGATAATGGGAGTTATGGAAACAAAGTAGCTCACTGTTCTACCCTGAACAGTATAGCTCACAGCTAGGTTGTTTCCGGAAAGCCATACCATAGCTGAAAGTCTTCTCAGTGGATATTCCATAAATGTATTTCATGAGAAAACCCCTTGAAATTATTGACTGGCAAATCTTCCAATTTTATCAGGACTGGTCAACCATCTATTGTACACTGGGGTCCTGCCCCAAGGCCACATCTTGGTGTGTGAAGGGTATGGCTGTTGGATTCCACATTTCTCATCTCATATTTCAGAACACATGCATGCTTAGCTGAGCCAAGCTTACATATGCATGAGGGTGTTGATAGCTGTCAGTAGAGATGAGCGAAGTTTTCAAAAATTCGATTCGGCAACTTCGCCCAATTTTCCGATACGATTCTCTTCGATCTGAACAGCTAATTCTTGTCTGCAGAGAGCCAGGGTGGGCAGTAAAATGGCGGAAGCCCTTGGATGCCGCGGTCATGTTTCTCTCTCTCTCTTCAGCACGAACAACTTTTATTCATGTGGAAGGATCTGCTAACAAGCAAAGACACGCCTACTCAATCACATCACTAGAGAACATCTTGTGACCCTCTGATGTCACAAAGGTCCTTACTAAATCTTTGTTACCGCGAAGCATCAGGAAATCCGGATTCCATGCGGATCGAAGACTTCCTGAAATTCGGATCGAATTCCACTTCTGCAGCTTCGTTTCGCTCATCTCTAGCTATCAGGTAAACAACAGATATCCAATGTGTATGGCCAGCAGGGGTGTAGCTATAGGGGGTGCAGAGGTAGCAATCACTACCAAGCCCTGGAGCCTTTGAGGGCCCAAAGGCCTCTCTACAACATAGGAAGACACCAGTATTATAGATAGAGCATAGTAAGTGGGACCCCACTACTGATGGGTAGTCTTAACTGTATTCACTGTTACGATGGTGGCCGCCACCAGTACGTAAGTCACTTTCATCACAATCTGATCTTCAGACAACCCAAATAGACATATCTAAATAAACATAGTGTAAAGGAAATTTATTTTAAGACTTTATTTTTAAGGTTTTTTTATTGATCACCCATTAAGTATAAACAGAGACTAGGATACAGACTGGCTATAGACATTCAGGAAATCTCTGTCTGGTTGTAGAAGGTAACTTTAAACATGACTCTAGAGACACTTATTTGTGGACAAACCTGTCTCAATCTTTTTGACCTCATCAGCACAGGGCAAGGATGGGGTCAGTTATATGAGATAAGATAGATTTAGCTTCACTGGAAAACTTAATAACATCGAAAGATTTCAACACCTCAAGTATTTCTGTCTGTCTTAGAGAAACAACATGTGGTGTACAAGAAAAATTACCAATATGTAAAGACTAGCGATATATTGTTGGCTGCAATATTACAATTCTATAATGTACTAGAGGAAAGTTAATTAAAAAATAAGTATAGGCCAGTTGTTAGATAAGGGAACCTTATGAGATTTGTTTTGTGAGTATTTGCAAGGTTCCTCCACATGTTTGTTTTTGGGACAAACTTATTTGGCCGAATCGGAAGTGCCAGACCCCAGAATATGATACTGTAAGTGGAGGGCCAGGAGAAGTGTGGAAATATAATAAACACTTGCCCCACCTCTCCTGGGATCCCTTGTGGTGTCCATCAGTCCCTCGGAGTCCTTTTCCAGCCAATCACAGGTGTCAATGGTCCCCAGGCCAGTGATGTCATTCAGGAGGTACAAACAGCCTAGAAGAAGACACTAAGGGTCCACTGGACACCAAGAGGGAGCCCAGGTGAGGAAAGGTAAAGTGAGCCTAAATGTTTATGTTTCCACAACTCCCTTGGACCTCCAAATATAATACTCTGGGATCTGAAGATACCCCAGAGTACAATAGTGATTCAGGAGTGGTGAACCCCAGAATTTTCGGGTTTGGGGTGAATCCAAAAGTTTTAGAACATTTGGGACAAATCCTGTTTTTTCTGAACTGATTTGCTCATCTCAGTCAGATTTTAGATCGACTTCCTTATGGGAAAATTCAGTGTCAGACTTGGGTTCCCTGGGCCCACCAGAAGAAATGATTGAGGGCCCATCCATTATTTATATGGAACATTTGCATGTCCGTCCACTTTTGATTTCATTATAGTTAGTGATGGGTGGACCTTGCGAGAATTGTATCACTAATATTTGTGAAATTTTCCATTAAATGTAATTTCAGACAAACTTTTAAAGCCTTCAGTGATGTCCTGGCCAGAAGACGCTGAAAAGAAGGTCAGATGCTGCAGCAGTGCCAGGGAAATGTGAATATAAATGTTTTTTTTTTTTATTTTACTGCCCCTTCCCTGGTCTCCGATCTAAGTAGACCCCAGAATATAATTATGAATTGTGGGTGACGAACTCCAAAAATTGTTAAATTTAATAAGCAGGTCTTTCCCACTATGATCATTAGTGGGGTATAGACTATGGTAAAGAGTTGTGGTTTATTTATAGAAAATACATATTTTTTAAGGGATGTAAATTAAAGTATGAAAATATTTAATTGACAACCAAATTTTAGAAAAAAAAAACAATATTATACATTGATCTAGGCTTCTCAGGAAAATCTACAAAGATTAACATGAGGTTCTTACTATACATTGTGATCAAGCTGTATAAGTCCACTAGCCAATTCATGGCGACCTCTATATAGTGGGTCCTTACTCTACTAGGTTGGTGCTGCATGGTGACCACTATCACCACAGCACAATGCCCACAGTAGGAGCAACCCAGAAGCCCAACAGCACTCCTGCTGCCAGGCTAAGCCCCAAGGTTCTGGGCTGCACTACCCCACAGGCACAGCACCACAGCAGATCTCAAAAAGTTCACCTTACTATATGGCCTCAGTCAAAGTGCTGTGAACTAGTAAGTAGATCCCTTATGCAGTCTCATGCTAACCAAAATCACCTGGGGTGAATAGAAGGAGTGCTGGTGCCAAGACAAAATAAAAAAAAAAAATAGAAGGCAGACTAGGCGTGTCCAAGTGCTTTCTGAAATTTCAGAACCTTCATAGCGTTCTCATTTTGGGTACTAGTCTTAAAATGGCCATACACATTAAAAAGTTTTCAACTGAACCCTATTCAGCTCACACTTGTACCTCTCAATCTCCCTCATACACATGCACTTCTTTGGATGACAGCTACAGCAAAAAGCTTTAATCCGGTGTCTAAAAACTATGTGAATGAAGGGAAAAAAAGTAAACCCCATCAATATTTGGTGTGACCTTTGCCTTCCATCAGTTCTTCTCGGTACTTGCAGACAGTTTTTGGCAGAACTAAGCAGGGTGGTTGTTGCCGCCATCTTGGAGAACTAAGCACAGATCTTCTGTGGATGTAGGCTTCCTCCAATCCTTCTGTCTCTTCATGTCACCCCAGACAGACTGGATGATGTTGAGATCAGGGCTATATCTGTTTGGGCCGGATCATCACTTCCTGGACTCCTCCTCCAAAGGGCAAAGGTCACACAAAATATTGATGGGATTTACATTTCTCTGTTTTTCATTTATTTCATTTTGTTGATTGACAAAAATAAACTGTTAACAAAAACATTCTTACGTTGCAGCATTTTCCCGCATCTGCCTAAAATCGTGCCCAGTGCTGTAATTCTCCTTAACTTCCCATAGACATGAGTGTTCAGTTTGGCCAAGTGTGCCTATGTACTTAAAGAAAGAGGGAAGGATGTCACCACCAGGCAACTCTATAAGTATCTTACAGATCTCTGCTGGGAACAAAGTATCAGACGTCTTCAATTTTTTGAGCCCAAATAATCTACGAACATCAAATACACATTAGGCGGTTGGCTGGTCCTACCAAAATTGGAAAGTTTAGTTGACCTTAGTCTAATATGAATGGCTACTAGAGATGAGCGAATTTCTCAAAAATTCGATTCGGCAACTTCGCCGAATTTCCCCAAAAATTTGCTTCGATCCGAATTACTTCGCAGCAAATCGCATTAAAAACAGCTATTTTCCTGGCTGCAGAGAGCCTGTGGATATGGGGATATGCATTTTACACTAAGGACACATCGGAATAGCCTTTAGGAAAGCTATTCTACTCCTACCTTTGCCTTTGCATCATGCCCCCTGTGATGTTCTGGTATGCGCAGAACCGCTCGGAAGAGAATCAAGAGGGTCGCTGGACATACGCAGAAACAGTCTTGTATGGGATATAATCAAGATGGCCACCGGACATGCGCAGAGCCACTCGGAATAGAGTCAAGATGGCCGCCGGACATGTGCAGAAATGGTCTTGTATGGGATATAATCAAGATGGCCGCCGGACATGCGCAGAGCCACTCGGAATAGAATCAAGATGGCCGCCGGACATGCACAGAGTCGCTCGTGTAGGAATAGGATAAAGATGGCCGCCATAAGCGGCTCTGCGCATGTCCGGCGGCCATCCTGATTCTATTCTGTGTTGCTCTGTGCAGGTCTGGAGGCCATTTTGGTTATTTTACTACACGAGCGAGGAGATCCAGGACATCGCAGGGGGCGTGATGCAACGGCAAAGGTAGGAGTAGAATAGCCTTTCTAAAGGCTTTTCCAACGTGTCCTTAGTTTAAAACGCAATTCGATACCACGGAGCGTGAGGAAAGCCGGATTCGATGCAAATCAAAGATTTCCTGAATTTTCGGATCGAATTCCACTTCGTCAGCTTCCATTCGCTCATCTCTAATGGCTACCTTAAACTTTGAAAGATCGTAATATTACTTCTAAAAATAAGCACATTTACTGAAGATGATCTCCGGTGCTTTGACACACATCCTCTGAAAGCTCGGTACGGTTCACCCGATTTTCACGTCTCTGTTGTTCGAAAAGTAATTGGTATTGTTTGCAACATACCATGAAACATACCCTTTAAGATTCTTTGAAGGCTCTTGCTCTTTTTCTTTTTCCTCATCCTTGACTGAGCTTTTTTTTCTATTCCGAGCAGGGCCACACGGGATATCACAGGGGTGTCATTCACTACTCTAATCCAGCCGAGAGCTACATTATAAGTTTGCCTACAGTCTATCTAATAATGGGGTAATTTTATGGTAATTCCACTTTAATAAAATTGAATCAACCAAGAATATAATCATAAAGATTTATTCTGCTACTTTGATAAATGAGCTGTTTTTACATTCGTTCTAAATCGTATTACGGTTGTAGCTTCTAGAAGCCTCTATATAATTTTTTTAACTAGAAAGATCCTCAAAAAATCGCCCAAGCCCCTGCTCATGGTGTGCTCATGTCTACTTAAGTGACAATGAAATATTAAGCATGTAAAGGAGAGATAATTTTTTTTTCTTTTCATAAAGTAGGTCGCCCTTCCATGACCTTTCTATCCCACAAAGAATTAAAATTTCAATATCGGTCTAAGCTTCAAAAAAAAAAAAAATTGGTGTATTATATTACGATTTATCTACTGAAGATTTCACGGAGATGTGCCGGAGCTTTTCGGATAATTACAACTTGCAAGTATGGCAGAACGTGGATGTAAAAACTGCTGAGGTTTGTGTGCGGTATTCTGAAAACCACTAGATTATCATAAATTAGCAAGAGGTTAATTATAAGTCCTGTAGGTGTATTGTGGGCTAGGAAAGGCGGGTGCACGGTGATGTGTGACATGCTCTCGTATGTCAAGCAATGCTCATTTAGATTTACAGAAACCTTTGTTATTGTCAGTAAACCAAAGCAGATTTCACATAAAACAACTTAAAGGGAAAGTGTCCCCAGGAAATGACTTATTGTTTCAATCACATTTTCATATTAAACATATTTTTTTTTTATTTGGTGATGTTGTTTATAAACGTCCATGTTATTATCTATATTTTAAAAAAATCCTAAAAATAATGCAATTTCGACTCTTGCCACTAAGCCCAAAAATAGGTTCTGATTTCTTTTGGCTATTGACACAATGGTCTGGAGCAGATCCTATTGACTTCTATGGGGGATGTTTCTAGGCATGTTCTGTGACCTGTGCAGAGGTCATTGTGCAGAGGGGAATAGATAAGATGTGACATCACCTATTGTGATTGGTGGATTTTGTGTCCTACATATACATGATAGCTGTGATCATCAATGTGTTTACACATATCTATAAAAGTCTATGCAGAAAAGAGAGGAGCGAGTAGAAGAATAGAGAGAGAGCATCTTCAACTGAATCTGATAACTCGCTGGACCGTAATAACTCAGAATGAGAGCCATTTAAAGCAATGGAAAATGGTTGAGTTAAAGTGATTTACTGTTTAGTTAACTCATTAAAAGTCAAGTTAAACTTTGTAACATCTATGAGTCTTGAATTGTTCTGGAGCTGTTTCTGAGAGAGCAAGAGAGAGAGATAGTTTTTGGCAGATTCTCCTCTACTTACTGTGAGCATTGTGTTTGATTTTTTTTTTTTAAATTTAGTATAGAGAAAGAAAAAATTTGGGAATTCAAGTTGATGAAAAAATTCTGATTGACAAAAGGACTCAATTTACTCAATTTAACATCTGGGTTTATGAGCCCTTACATGGATACAATTCACCCCCCTCAATCAGTCTAACGCCAGATGACCTCAAACCACTCCCCAAATCCTTACCCCCATAACCTCAGTTTTATTACCTTACCTCATCTCACCAACATATCACCTTATGAAATAATTGCCTATGTGTAGCATCTTGCCAGTGTTGTGTTCTCAGTCATTAATTTGTAAATTTCAGAAGAAGGAGCCTCCATACTTGGAAAGCTAAAGATTCATGTATTTGTAGATAATAAGATAGAGCTAAAATGTCTTAACTAGATGAACAAAACAAGGGATTATAGGATTCCCGTGCATCTGTGGTAGGACCTTGCAAACTAAGTCCTGTGATCACAGCAGCCTTAACATTGGCTGCAGTAATTTCAGTCTCCTGTGGACCACTAGAGGTGCACTGTAATGCAGTGGACTGACCATACAGTAGGTGTAATGTGGACTTGTGTTATGTAAAAAGATAAAAAAAACAAACAAAGAAAAATGATTTTCTTATTTGTGATTTGACACTAGTTCAAAAAGTCCAAAATAATATTGATATAAAAAGTAAAAAGTAAATGCATTTGTGAGTTTTAACCTGTCTACTGTAATTTGTGGGGATAAAAACAAACTAACGACAGATGATTAGCTCAAAGATTTTCTTACTTGTGCTCTTAACTACCAAGTCAACTTCATATCCCAGTAAATAGGAAGACCTTGTTTGATTACATTACAATATCTTATCTTTTCACTGTATTTATAAGTAACTAATGACAGAGAATTAGCTCAGACATTTTCTTAGTGGTGCTCTTAACTACCAAGTCCACTTCATATCCTGCTAAAGATGAAGACATTGTGTGATTACATCTCAATACCTTATCCTTTCACTGTATTTATAAATAACTAATGACAGAGAAATATCTCAGAGATTTTCTTAGTGGTTCTCTTAACTACTAAGTTAACTTCATATCCCGGTAAAGAGGAAGACATTGTGTGATTACATCTCAGTACCTTATCCTGTCACCGTATTTATAAATAACTAATGACAGAAAATTAGCTCAGATTTTCTTAGCAGTGCTCTTAACTATTAAGTCAACTTCATATCCCAGTAACGATGAAGACATTGTGTGATTACATCACAATACCTCATCCTTTCACTGTATTTACAAATAAGCAATGACAGAGAATTAGCTCAGAGATTTTCTTAGTGGTGCTCTTAACTATTGAGTCAACTTCATATCCTGGTAAAGAGGAAGACATTGTGTGATTACATCACAATACCTCATCCTTTCACTGTATTTATAAATAAGCAATGACAGAGAATTAGCTCAGAGATTTTCTTAGTGGTGCTCTTAACTATTAAGTCAACTTCATATCCCGGTAAAGATGAAGACATTGTGTGATTACATCACAATACCTCATCCTTTCACTGTATTTATAAATAAGCAATGACAGAGAATTAGCTCAGAGATTTTCTTAGTGGTGCTCTTAACTATTAAGTCAACTTCATATCCTGGTAAAGATGAAGACATTGTGTGATTACATTACAATACCTCATCCTTTCACTGCATTTATAAATAACTAATGTAGGATAAACAATGTGAAGCAACAATATTCTGTCTGCAGATTTTACAAACTTGTCATATTGAAAAGGATCTACATTATGTATAATTTATACTTCCATTTGTAACATTGTCTTTGTCCTCCTTAACCTTGAGTAGACTAAAATTCCTTAAATATTTTAATTGGTGGTAGAACAATTATTATGCTAATCTGAGCAGACAGGACTCATTTTTCTAATGAATGTAAACATTAATTTGGAATATTAAAGTGCACTTATCACATAGAGAGCGAAATAAAGGATATTAATAGCAATATCTGCTCAAACATTTCACCTAAATGAACATTGTAATTGAATAAGCTATAGGTTTAATGTCATAAAGTGAATTGCTGTGCTATTAAAGCAGGAAAATAGACAAAAATGTCAATTACCCTTTAACCACTTCAAGACTGGGCCATTTTTTGCGGTTCAGGACCAGACACAATTTTGTTTTTTTGTACATAACATTTTTTTCATTCAGATTATTCAAATAATTTTAACGTTCGAGAAAATGTAAAAAAAAAAAAACGATGGGAAATGTGTCTGTTTTTCACATTTTTCATGTTTTTTTAATCTTAATAAAACATAGTGCCACCTAAAAAAAATTTAAATACTTTACCCTCTCTGTTATGGTAATTTTTACATAGGTGACACATATTGTTGTGTCGCCAGAGACGTGGCTAGAATGGTAGTGGCGATATATATATTTTGTTTTATTTTATTTTTTATATTTTTATGCCAGGCCCAAAGAGGAGCCGCATCATGGCAGCTACCAACGCTCTGTGCACAATGATAAGGATAAACCATCCCTGCCTTTTCCATGGGAGTAGCGGCCCAGCCAGGTATATGGGCAGTCTGGCAATCAATTGGCCAAAAAAAAAAAAAAAGACTTAGGTTGAGGCCCCACGTTGCGGAAACGCAGCTGTTTTTGTTGCAGATTTTGTTGCAGTTTTTTGAGCCAAAGTCAGGAGTGGAATGAGCAGTTGGGACAAGTATAAGAATTTCCTATATATTCCCCATTCCTTTTGTGACCATTCTTGGCTTTGGCTCAAAAAACTGCAGCAAAATCTGCAACAAAAAAAAAAGCTGAGTTACCGCAACGTGGGGCCTCAGCCTTAAAGTGTCATAAGCAATAAAAGACGTCATGCAACTTCCAGCAATCCCTTTCTGCTCTCGTCCCAGTGCACTTTGGTTCCCCCGCTGCTCTTTGCTTACTTGACCCTCTTCACACACAGGAAATGCCCACTATGGTGGCCCAATGACCCAGTGATTATCTGACGGAGCATTTCCTGTGCATTGAGATACAATTAGGAAGTAGAGACCAGCAGGTGGGGTGCTCCTGTTTCCACTGAGGCTACATTCAAAACACTCTCCACTCTCCGGATCAGTGAGGGTTCTGAGCAGTGAAACCACTACTGATCAGCAATGTATTCTCCATCCTATGGCTAGAGGATACATATTGTTCATGCCATAACCCCTTTAGGCTGAGGCCCCACGTTCGGAAACACTACTTTTTTGTTGCAGATTTTGCTGCGATTTTATGAGCCAAAGCCAGGACTGGATTGAGCAGAAGGGAGAAGTAGAAGAACTTCCTATATATTTCCCATTCCTTTTGTAGCCATTCTTGGCTTTGGCTCAAAAAAGCGCTGCAAAATCTGCAACAAAAAAAGCTGCTTTTCCACAATGTGAGGCCTCAGCCTTAGGCTGGGGCCCCACGAGGCGAAAACCACGGCGTTTTACAGTCCCTGTAAAGTGGAATGTAAAACTAGAGAATACCATCAACAAATTGCATAAAAATACCTGTAGCGAAAATGCTTCGATTTCCAAAACCATTGCGTCCCACATTGCGTCCCGCAGCAAAAAGGCACTGCAGGTTTCCTTTGCGGACTTTCTGCTTCCTTCATACCTATAGGGAAACCGCCAGCGCTTCTGTAGGTATAATTGACATGCAGCGATTTCCAAAACCGCAATAGTTTTGGAAATCACAGCGTGTCCGCAGCGTGTATTTTCCCGCACTATGCGGATGGCATTCACTAGAATCCCATCCACTATACAGTGGCTGTAAAACGTCATATTGTTTTCCGCGGTGTTTCCGCCACGTGGGGCCCCGGCCATAGTTAGTTTTTCCCACCCTGGTGTGACAGAGAAAATGGCACGCCACAGTGTTATATGAGCTGTACTTTGGAAATCATGAAAAACTCCACCCATCACATAGCTAATAGATACAAGAGAGCTCTGCCTGTGGGGGAGTCATCACACCTCGTCTTCTCCAAAACATGGTGGAAGAAGAAGTGGTGCAATGAGTGATAACAATTAAAATTACATTAGCATAATAAATTGATATGGTATTACAGTTGTCGGTATTAGTGAACCATACATTGTATACATCTAGGGATGAGTGAACCAGTTCATAACAAGCTTGGATCATTACAAATTTTCCAAAAAATTTGGGTTCAGACAAACCAGAAGTTTTGGCAGTTAGCCAGCCATGAATCACTATTATACTCCTCAGACCCCAGAGTATTATAAGCAGAGGCCCAGAGGAGGTGAACATAAGTCTTACTCACCTCTCCTGGGCTCCGTAGGGGCCTCTGGCAATCTCTCTGCAATCTTTTTAAGCTTCTTCCAGTCTTGAGGGAACACCAGATGCGACCAGGACAGGTAAGTAAGACTGTTTGTAATATTTTCTCACCTTCCCTGGGCCTCTGCTTATTATACTCTGGGATCTAAGGAGAATAGTGGTTCAAGGGCGTCAAACCCCCCAAATTTTGGGTTCGTCTAATCCCAAAATTTTTGGAAAATCCATAATGATCCCAGCTTATTGTGAACCAGTGTACTCATCCCTAGCTGTATATAATGTATGGTGAGCACTTCTGTTTTGGATCAAACAAGTATGGGCCATAAGGAAATGACCACGAATATCTGATGGAACGAATCTTGTGAATCAGCCATGTCTATACACAACACAACACAAAAAAGTATAATGCATGCAGATAATGGTACAAGGCCTGTCTTAAATATTTACTCCTAACCACAAACTACAGTGTCGTGCAAAAGTTTGAGACAGGCGTGGAAAAAATTGCTGCAAAGTAAGAATACTTACAGTAATAAAAAGGTTAATAGCTTATATTAACAAAATTAACAAAATGATATGAAGGAAGAAAATGTAAATCCCATCAACATTCGGTGTGACCGATGCCCTTTGGAAGAGGAGTCCTGGAAGTGATGATCCGGCCCCCACAGATATAGCCCTGATCTCAACATCATCAAGTCTGTCTTGGATGACATGACGAGACAGACGGACTGGATAAAGCCTACATCTACAGAAGATCTGTGCTTAGTTCTCCAAGATAGCGGCGGGAACAACCTCCCTGCTGAGTTCTCCCAAGTACTGTCTGCAAGTACCGAGAAGAACTGATGGAAGGCAAAACCATGGACCATGATCAAGGGCAATTTTTCTTATAGCTGTGACCCTTTCTGCCACATTCTTAGTTAACACCACAGGTAACAGATTGTATACTGAGGACCCATTGAAATTATTAGTCAGCTAATAGAAAGCATAATCACATCAATAAGCTGACTCCGGAATAGTCGAAGGTTTGAGATGTTTTTACATCTTTTCTTCTCCTTTCGCTTTTGTGTGCAGTATCTCTGAAGCAATGACACATTTCTAAGCAACTTTATGTAATGCATTAGGCATAACATGCTCAGGGACACGATCTTAACATCTGCTAAGACGGGCTAATTTAGTACTTCACAAGTTTGCAATCCATTTTTGTATGTCATCGCCAGTCTCACTTTGAAATCCCCTTCTGTGCACATCGCACCAATTAATGTAGCACAATGTTAAAGTTCACAAGTTTTATCGTCTGAGTAAATTTAATGTCGCTAAAGATATCGGATGGTATAATAGACTCCTGGATACAAGGAAGGCAACTTGTATAATATTTCATGGTATCGTGCTGCACCTCATCCAATTCCAGACATACCGTGTGCCATATGCATAGTAACATGCTTAACTACTTCAGGACCGGGACATTTTCCCTGGTTCAGGACCGAGCAAATTTTGGGATTTTTTTTTTCATACATGAGGACTGACTAACATTTTTTTCATTTGGGTTACCCAAATATTTTTTTGCATCTTTTTTTCAGTGATCCATGGGCTTTATTTGCATGTTCTTTTTATTTTTGCATGTTTTTTTCTTTATATATATATATATATATATATATATATCTGGAAAATTTCAAGAAAAAAATTAAATAGATTTCGCTCTCCTTTACAGTAATTTTAATGTAGGTGACCCGTAGTAGTCGCTGGAGATAGGGCTACAACCTGTGATGTGGGCATGGTATTGGAGGTTTTTTTTTTTTTCTATTTTATTTTATTTTTTTTTTAACATTGTGCCCCCCAATAAGGGGACATAATAGACCATAGGGAGGCATTTTAATTTTACCTTGATATAAAACAGGACTTGAACAAAACCAGGGCAGGAAAAACCTTAAAATATAAAACAGGTCAGGGACAGAACTTGGAATTCACATACCAAACAGGACAGACACACAGGGATAGGCAATAGGAAGTTTAGCAGGTGCAAACACTAAGGCTAAGGCCACCAAAGATTGCCATGTCGCCCTATGACTCCTTCATTCATGTTAGTGACGGGGGCTGCATTGTTAACCTAGAGTGCCACTACTGTTGCTAAAAAGTCAAGTAATGTTTAACTTTTTTCGACTAGACTCCTTGGGGTTGCAATGAAAGTCCACTCTCTGACATGAATGAAAGAGTCACAAGGTGACTTGGCGATCTTTGAACACACAATGGCAGTCACGGCAAATGTGACCGTGTAGCCCAGCCTAGGAATTATATTAATAAGAGACAGGGGCAGGAACAGAACACTGAAATAGTCAGTAAGCTAAGTCTGCTAAGGAAGGGAGCATGCTGGTGAACACAGATCTTTTATCTATGTAATACCAAAAAAAATAATAATAATAATTTAAAAAGAAAGAATCAGTGCTGATGCTGCTGTGATCACAAGACTTCATTAATGAGCAAGGAACCACAACCAACATATGGATAGTTTGTAATTGCTTTTTTAACAAGACATTCAAGTTATCTTTCGATTTCACTATCTCTCTGCAAGGAAAATGTAAGGGGTTACAGTTATTTAAGTCTCTTTTATACAAAAAAAGAACGGATTTTGCAGACTGTAGATGAATGTAACTGTAGGCTAGAAGTTATACACTGAGGTATATATGCTAAGAAGGATTTAGATGGATCACTGATAACATGCTTAGCTATCTGGATATGCATATTAGATAGACAGTTCTAAGTCATTGCAGTTATGCTGGAGCAATATATACAATATTTTGCTAGTCCCAATTGTTTCCTTCATTTCATTGCAATGCAAATGTGGTTGTTATCTATTAATTGAAACATTGTTTTCGTAGTCAATGGTTGAAGCACCTTCGTACTAGCAAAACATTTTATCAGACAGCAATTCTGAAAGATCTCATCTTTCATTATGAAATGACAGATTGGGATCATTTTGTGAATCCCATTTTCTTAGTAGGCTTAGATTACCAGTCCATTCAAGATTCAACAGGAACACAAAGAATAGTTAATTCACAGATAAGGTAATTGGTTCCCATGAATGCTGGTTTAGACGTTTTGCATTTGTTATTGGACATTATACTCAAGACTTGCCTATTTGGAAGAAAATTAGTTTTGTAAATGTAGTCCTTGTCATCCTATCAGAGAAGTTGTTTAGGAAGTATCTAATGGTCTCAAAGTTTTAGTGCTCGACATCCAAAAATAGATGCAAAAAGACATTGTAATCTTATTCTTAATCTTTATCTTATAGTCATTTTGCTTAAAGGGAGTCTATCATTCGCAAAAACACTTTTAAGCTAATGGCACTTTGGAATGGCCTTTAAAAAGGCCATTCTTCTCCTACCTTTCCTTGTTTTCTTCTCCCAGCCGATTCCAAGATAATTCATTTCTTCATGTATGTAAATGAGCACCACAGAGCACCCATTGCGTCATCACTTCTTACCGCCCCTTCGTAAGTTGCAGTGAGTCCCCTCTTGGTCTTCTTTCTTCTTACTTCTCGCTCTCAACGAATTCTCATGACTGCGCATGCACAATCGGCTCTGCCACTCTCTTGTGACAGACCACCGGAAAATGGCAGCCCGATTCCGATTGCGCATGCGCAGTCGCGAGAATTCACTGAGAGCGAGAAGTAAGAAGAAAGAAGACAAAAAGGGGAGTCACCACAACTGACAAAGGGGCGGTAAAAAGTGATGACGCAATGGGTGCTCGCAGAAGAGAAGGAACGCCTGGGTGCTCCTTGGTGCTCATTTACATACATGAAGAAATGAATTATCTTGGAATCAGCTGGGAGAAGAAAACAAGGAAAGGTAGGAGAAGAATGGCCTTTTTAAAGGCCATTCCAACGTGCCATTAGCTTAAAAGTGTTTTGGCGAATGATAGACTCCCTTTAATTATTGAGTATTGTTCAGAGATATAGGTATTTATATCTGACTGGTGCGGGGATCAGCTGTACAGGGCAGCTTCCTGTGCCCATACTATACACAACATGGATTGGAAGCAGATACCTCCAGTTCCAGTAATGGGTGAAGGGTGATGGGTGACACTATACAGGGCACAGAGTCAACTTCTCTGGCCCCATGTTGTGTATAGTAGGGACCCGAAGGGACCCCTACAGATGATTTGTGTAAGGGCCTCCTCTCAGCCCCCACCAATCAAATATTTAAGGCCTGTTCTAAGGATAGGCATAAATACCTATATCCTGAACAACTCATTTAAGGTTAAGGAAAGCCCCATCATAAAAAGATGAGAAGACAAGAGTAAGTCTGGTCACCAGGCAGATTATCAGCAACAGGTGGCCCAACACAGATGTATAGGACAGGTCATGAACAATCTGGGTCATGAAATATAATAGAACTAGGCACTAACCACAAAACACTACACACTACACATTTACCAGTCACAATATGTGATCTTTAAAGGGATTGAGACAGTTTTGTTTCTGGCAGATTTGTTTGAAGTAGATGGAAAATTACTGAACGAGTAAATTTGGTCTGAATTGAATGGTTCTTTATTAAACTCTTGGGTCTCTTTAAGTGTCAAAGAATAATAAAAAGAGGGCAGGAAAGGGTCTTAAAAATAATAAAAGCCATTACTCATCTGTCGTAGGCCCTGCCACAGCAGCCGCCAGTCTTCCAGTCTTCCTTTTGGTTCTGACCTCCATCTTGATGTTTGTCATTTGGCTCCTAAGTCACCACTGATGCCTGTTTTTGGCCTCAGAAGTCATGTTGCAAGTGATGCAAGTCATAGCACTTCATCATGTTAAGGTCAGCCAAGAAGAGAACTGGAAGACGAGTGGCTGCTACAGTGTTTGATGTTTTTAAGCACTTCCCTGCCAGAAAAACAGACAACAAAATGGCAACTGGCTGGTCACCATGTTTCTGGTCACCTGATTGCTAAATTTTTGGGAAATTCGTAATAAATTTGATTTTTTACAGATCAGGTTGCTCAACTCTACTTATCACCTTTCCACAGAATAGAAGATAGGATTTTGTTTGCTAGTGGTCTAACTGTTTGGACCCGTCAATGCTCACAAGAATGGAATCCCATGTCTATTTCTGAATGAATGAGTGGTCATATTTAAGCACTGCTGCTCCATTTAAAGGGGTCATCTGGGATCAAGATGATGATTGCTGTGGCTTCACAACTTGACAATCACAGCACCACATATATCGTATAGTGGTCATACTTGGTATTGTAGCTCAGTTCTGAAGAGACCACAGAATTTAATAATATCACTTCCAACTCGGTCCAAACAACTTCAGTCTGAGTCAAAACTTGCTGCAGAAACAACTCTCACATGGTTCACCCATCAATACCTAACATGTATAGCAATGAAGTCTGGGTGTCATAGTCACATCATGTTGTTGGTCGAAGCAAAATAGTTCAACATTTTGTATAAGGATAATGATGAAATCAAGACTAAAAAGTTAGAACTGAAGGTTCACATAAACCAATAGCCAACCACCCATTGAGTATATAAGTCTGGGCAGCAGCTAATTATCTCTGCAAGGACATACCTGTAGTAGAGATGGACGAATCTCCCAAGATTCATTTAGTTTTGGGTGGCTCGAGTCCCTGATTTGTTTCGGGTCGAACTCTTTTGGGCTTCTAGCACTCTTTTTTGGTCTCCTCAGTGACGTCATGCACCCATGAGGCCTTTGATTGGGCCTCAGGGGTGACATGGGCATGACCGAGTGTTATAAAGTCATGGCGCTCCACGTGTCCATGTCACCATTGGTGACCCAGTAACAAATCTCATGGTAATCCCAGGCGCCGTACGCCACAAGGAGGCCCAAAAGAGGTGAGGAAAGGTGAAAATGAATGTTTTTTTTATTTTTGTTCACCTCCCATGGCCTCCAATTATTATACTCTGGCTCAGTATATAATAATTTACAGCAATGCATGTCGCGACAGTCATTATAGTTTGTCCAAGATGAATCCCCAATCGTTCAATTTCGCTAAAAACCAAACAATTGTGACGAAGTCCATCTCTAATTGTAAGTACTACCCAATGGTCAGAAATTTAAAAAAAACTGAACAATTTGGGCTACTCAGGTCAAACCTGGCTCTTGCCGAAGTAGTTTTCCCATTTCTAACCTGTATGTGCACCTGTTATTAACAACTGGACAACCCAGAATGAAGGCAAGGGTGGTTTATTGTGATGGCTTTGTATAAAGCTAGAGCAACTGCCATGAAGGGGGTTTCCTACCGGCCTGGTGATCATGTGATTCAGCGGCACCAAGATCAGCTCTGCAATTCATATTAGGAGGCTGTATTTCTCCTGTAAATAGGACTAATGTATCAGCCTCAGTTACAGCGCAAATCAGGAAAAAAACAGCAACAAATAAAGTCATGTTAAAATGCCCCCCAAAGATGTTCTATAACATTATGGGAGTGGACAAAATGTGTGAAGAAAAAAAAAAGTATAAATAAAGTAAATATTCCTGCCAGTCCTTCTTCCCTACAACCTCACTTCCTTCACTACTCTGTTCCACTTCCTACACTGATAACTCCTCCCCCTCTCGCTACGCCCAATTGGTCTTTGTCCCCCTGAAGGTTACATATGTTTTTGTTACACCGCTATGTTGGAGGCTTCTCCTCCTCTTTGTTATATGCTCCGTTATATGCTTGTTATATTGCATCTTTGTTGCTCATTTCCTCCCCCCTTATCTCTTCTCTCCCTTATTTGTCGCTACCTAACCCCCATCAATTGTTCCCCCCCTCTCACCCTCTGCCTACCTCCCTCTTTATGATGTCTACTCCTCATACTGATATTGTTTTCTGATTCTGTTATATATTTGAAAAGCTTAATAAAAATTTTCAATGAAAAAAAAAAAAGGAAATAAAAAAAAAGTTACTAACACGCAAACATCATAGGTTCTAGTCCCAAAAACTACATGAAAGTAACCATAACTGGAAAACATTTTTTTTGCTATTAATAAAAAAAACATTAAAAATGTGAAAAACATTTCCCCTCCATGTTTAAATTTTCGAGATATTAAAACAAAAGAAAAAACATTCAAATATACTAATGACATAAAATAAAGCCCTATATTTTACAGAAAAAAATAAAAGCAAAATTATTTCAATAACCTGAACAAAAATATGTTATGACCCTCAAAACTGCATTTATCAAAAACCCCTCAAAATGTGTCTGTTAAAATGGCCGGCCATGGAATGGTTAAATTGCTATGTATAACCACATTCACTGTACAGTACAGCTGAGACATTTACTGCTGTAAGTTGGATTTTTTGTAATTTTTTTGATAAACACTTGGGGGTATCTAGTTCTTCGTCAGTCAAGTCTTTTTCCTTCAAGGGTCTGTCTGTAGGGATTTTGCTTGCAGTCACCTCCGCAGATGTGTTTCACTTCACTGTAGAGAGTAGGGACTTATATTTATGTTGCTTAGGAACCAGATGGTACATTACATGAAGATTAAAGTTCAGTGTACCATACGGGAATCACTCAAAAAACACATATCTTTAGAATTTCTATACTAATGCTTATATCAACCATACCCAGGATCCCGACTCTGTGTCCATCTTGTGCAAAGATTGCAAAAACAGGCAGTACTCCAAAGAATTCTTTAAAAAAAGGCTTTTTTGAGCTGACTTTTTGATTAACTATTTACAGTCATGTGAAAAACAAAGTCCGCCATCTTGAATTCTTTGATTTTATGTATCAGGACATAATTTAAAAATATCTGGTCCTTAGAAGGTCTTGAGTTCTTGACATTAGATAATGACGACGTCAGATCAACAACAATACACGATACAAATTTCACCATTTCATTATTTAGTTAACAAAAATGGAGCCAAAATGGAACAGCATCCGAAAAATTAAAGGGGTTGTCCAGGATGACCAGTCCAGGGAAGGTAAAAAAAAACATACTCACCTGTCCCGGGCACCCTGGTGTCTCCCACTGCGGTCCAGTCCTGGTGTTCCAGTGTCTTTTTTTGGTGCAAGTCCTAACCACACGTGACTGTTTAGAAACTGGGACATCAATCTCAAACATCACCTGTGAAGTTCCCTTGTCCTTTTCTTAGGCTGCTGATTGATCTCAAAACAACACACCAAAGCAACAGGACCAGACTGTGGTGGGAGACGCCGGAGAGCCAAGGACAGGTGAGTATGGGTTTTTGTTTTTTTTTTAACCTTCCCCACCCACCTTACCCATATAAAAAAAACTGTTATCCTGGATAACCCCTTTAAGTCCCCAATCATGAATCAATAACTTTTAGAACTACCTTTATGGCAATGACTTGAAGTCCTGGTTTTCTGGCTGACTTTATCACTCTAGAGTAATTTTGGCCTATTCTTCTTTACAACGTTCCTTCAGACCATTGAGGTTTGTGGCATTCGCTTCTGCATAGCTCTCTTAACGTCCCCCCACAGCATATTAAATGGGTTGAGGTTTGGACTGTGACTGGGCCATTGCACCATGATTCTTTTCTTTCTCAGCCATTCTGTTGTCGATCTGCTGGTGTGTTTGGGATCAATATCTTGTCGCATGTAGTTTCGGCCAAACTTTAGCTGTTACATAGATGGCCTCACATTTGACTGTAGAATACTTTGGTATGCAGAGGAATTTATGGTCAGCTCAAAGACTGCAAGGTGCCCAGATAAGTAGCTGCAAAACAAGCCCACACCATCAACCTTCTACCACCAAGATTTCCAGTTGCTATGAGTGGCAAACATCTCTACTCTGGTCTTGTCTGTCCAAAGGACATTGACCCAGAAATCTTGTGGTTTATTCAGATGAAACTTTGCAAACTTAAGTCTGCTTTCTAGAAAGCAGAGGTTTTTTTTTCCTGGCGACCCTACCACACAAGCCATACTTGTTCTGTGTTTTTCTAACTGAACTGTCATGAACTTAAACATTTAGCATGCTAACTGAGGTCTGTAGAGTCTTAGATGTAATTCTTGTTTTTGCCAATTTATCTGAGCTTTGCACAGTCTGATCTTGGGTAGAATTTGCTGAGATGTCCACTCCTGGGAAGACTGCCACATGCTTTCCACTTGTGAATAACCTCAGTGTGAAAACATGGATTTCAAATAGCTTGGAAATGGCCTTATAGCCCTTACCAGACAGATGTGCAACAACAATTGCTTCTCTAAGATCATTGCTGATGCCTTTCCTCCTTGATATTGTATTAATATATGTGTCAATGTTCCAGACCAGCAAACTAATAAAACTCCTGTTTTTATAGAGGTGGTCATACTTGTTGATGATCAGTTTATCAAGGGCATTTGATTAGCAGCACCTGACTGCTACTTACTGTCTCAGTTCCAATGGAAGCGGTAAGGGTGTAATTTGTTTTTTACATGTGGCTTTGGCATTTTGGCCTAGTTTTTCTTAAAAGAATAACAAAAAATATATGAAAAATAGCTCTCCTCCAGAAAGAAGAAGATTGTCTCTGTAGTGTCACCTATTAGAGGTAGCTACACTGTAAGGTGATGTCTAACTCATTAGTGGAGGAACCAACAGACAAAAAATGTCAATTCTTGCATTGTCTATTTTAGATTTTTTTTTTACGACATTCACGATTCAGGGAAAATAACATTACAGTTGTATTGCTCAAGGTCATTACAGACGTAGCTGCCATGTAAAGGTATTAGCACCCTGCGATTGTGTTTTCAGGGGTACCAATGCCTAGTTGAGGGAGTCCATTCCCTCCCAAACCATTATAAGCTGGGGTCCCATGCAGCATAAATCGCAACATTTTACAGCACCTGCAAATTGGGTGGGATTCTGGCTAATCCCATCCACCCATTGCAGAAAAAAATCTGTAGCGGAAAATCTGTGTTTTCAAAAACGACTCTATTTTTGATAAGCACAGCATGTCAATTATACCCGTGGAAATGCGTTTTTGGTTTAGGTATAATAAGGGTTTGATTTGTTTCTGCCGTGTTTTTTTCTACAGCGTTTTTTTGCTGCATTTCTCAACATCAGACCTTAGCCTTAATAAGGTCTGTTAATGACCAATATATACAGTGTACAGGTCAGTCACTAACAGGTTAAAATTAGAGATGGGTGAACCTTCCGATGAGTATTCTTGAGGTGTGGCCTTCTGGCTGGTTTTAGGCTGAACTTGTTCGGCATGAACCAGAAGTGCTATCATTATACCCGGCAGGTATAATACTCAGACCCCAGAGTATAATAAATCGAGTCCCAAACAAACACCTACACTCACTTTGCCTCACCTCTTTTCCGCATCTTCCCAGCTTCTGTAAGGCCTCAACTGTGATGTCACCCAGGAGGCTGGAAGAGGACACCAAGGGACTACCAGATGCTGAGAGGATGCCCAGTAGAGGTGAGGCATGGTGAGTCTAATTGTTATGTTGTCACACCTTCCCTGGGCCTCCACTTATTATACCCTGGGTTCTGAAGAGACCCCACAGTATAATAGTGGTTTGTGGGTGATAAACCCCAAAAGTTTTGAGTTTGGGTCGAGCTTAAAACTTTTTAAAAATTTGGGTCGAATTTGGTTCTGTACAAAATGGTTAACATATCTGTAGTTAAAATGTATATTATGTATCTATATATTTTTTTTTTATTTTTTTCTACTCAATGAGTGTGGATTTATTCCGGAGGTGACTGAATGCACAATGTATTTGTCATGGGCGAAATTATACTTTATCTTATTCTGAAGCAAAATATATTTCATTGCTTGCTTCATCTACGAAAATGTTAATTTTAGGATGTCATGTCTTTGCTTCAGTGGGATTTAACAAGGTGTTATTAATTAATGCAGTGTTCCGTCACATCCCACATGTTTACTATAACAGGTTATAATGGGAAGACATGTAAAGGGAACAATCCAAGAGGAGAAGGCAGCCATGTCCTCCTCATCCTACATCTTAAAAGGAATCTGTCAGAAGTGTTGACCCTGCAATAGTGCTGACAGATTTAGACAGGTGACAAGAAAGCCAGCTTAAAAATACCTGTGTGGAAGTTCTTAGCAGAAGCATTACCAAGGATAAGAAGCTTTAATCTGTCACAAGTCGTGATGCTAAGTTTCTGTGGGAATTTCTCGAACAACAAAGTGTCCTGAACTCTCTGCAGTAAATGTTCCATAATCCTTCACCTCTGTTCTTGAGCAATGACTCTAGAGGTCTCCTGGATGGATGCTAGAGTCATAACTCAAGATCAGAGGGGAGGGCTACGGGAGCATTTACGGCAGTGGGCTCCGTATATTTTAGCATCTGAGAGGAGGGCATGACAGATTAAAAATTATTTTGTTTGTCATCAGTTTTGAAGGCTCAAAATTCCTTTATGTCCTCACACAAATAGAAGAGCCATGTGTAGGAGGTTCTTAGAGATGGGCGAACCTCGCAAGATCTGTTTCTCTTGAGAATAGCTGACCGGTGGGCAAGCCATTTATCAGCCCGAATCGGGGATATGATTATTATAACCTCCCTGGACATCCTGGGCTCTGATTGGGCATCAGCAGTCCCTCGGTCCCGGAAAAGGATCCAAATGACCACCAGACAGTTCCAGGAGGTGACAGAAGATGAGTATAAGTGTTTGTTTTTTTTTCCGCATCTGGGCCTCCACTTATTATACTCTGGGGTCTCTAGGGAAGAACTGTAAAAGTTTTGATTTTTGCCCAAACCTAAAACGTTTGGCAAATTCAGGTCAAACCTAACTGTGATTGGGCCTGAACGGTTCTGTGATATCACCCAGGCTGGAAGAGGACCCCAGGGAGAGCCAGAGAGTGTTCCAGGATAGGTAAGGGAAAGTTAGTGTAAGTTTTTCTCATGTTTCTGTACCTCCCCTGGACCTCCACTTGTTATAGGCTCTCCTCAGACCCCATAGTATAACGCCATACAGAATTTCCTTTGTATCAGTACTAAGGAACCACTGGCACCCCTTGTGCTTCTGTATGGTGCTCCATGAGACACTTTTACATGACCAAATCCTCTATACTTGATGGACAAGCAGTAGGAATATAGTAGAGTCGGCGATGTCACAGAGAACAGGTGCACTAGCAGAGGATGCAAAACACAGGGACTTCCTGTCCCCATTATGTTCTGCAAATCTAATTGTGGAGGCTCTGGGGGACATGCTCACGTAATGTATATGAATAAGAAAGCTTATTTAGTGCAGGAAATGCCCTGATAAGTTTTACTTTTTCCTGCATAACCCTGCTTTAACCTATTCATTTGAGTAGTGTGGGTACAAATGGGTTAACATAAACAGGACTCAGGTTGTTCTGTTTGGGACGAAGGTGATTTTGGGACAACCTAACTATAATTTACCAAGATATGAATGGACAGAGATTCTTCCAATGATCATGTGATGGTGTGTTATGTTATATCACTATTGTTTCCTGTGATATTTGCTTTGTATCTCTTGTGTTGTCCGCACTGACATGTATTGTCCCATGTCCTGTCTGCCACAGCCATAGCCGAATGGTACTGTCCTTGTGAGGACCACCTGTGGAGGTCCACCTTTTGTGCCAGACTTATGCCAGGTCAGCTGGAGACGTCCCCTGTCCTCTATAGGGCTCACTTCCTTCTCTGGTGCTGGAGAGACTGAAACCTGCTTGTCTAGCCAACCCACTCAGGGGTATAATAAGAGGTAGGGAAGAGACTGAGAGAGTCGGACACATTTGGAGTTATCCTCTGTTGGGCAGCTGAGTTGAGACTAGCACCAACAGGGAGCCAGTGAGGAGAAGCTTTACCTGAGAGGCAGCTGAGTTGAGGCCAGCACCTAATGGTAGGCAGACAGAAGATCCGCTGTCCTGAGGTAGCCTGGAGGAGGACTTGTGCTTGTTTATGGCTGGGGAGTAGTTGTTGCGGCCTACACCCTGAGAGAACTGTGATCCATCCCCTATGTGTCCTCCCAGGGACTTTTGTATGCAGACTGTGCTCTAGCTATGGACTGCGTTTTGTTCCTCGGTGGAAGGCTACCTTATGTGTTATCGTTTTTGGAATAGAATTGTTGGGCTGCTCCATCCTTCCTCGCTCTGTTGATTCGTGTGTTCGGCGAGAAAGAACCCTTCCCTGACAGATCAGTTTACACCTAGACCTGTATCGTTGTCAATGGGGCATCATCTATGTCTAGAGGAAAAAAGGTTTTACCATAGTCATAGAGGGGGCTTTTTTACAGTAAGAATGGATAGACTACGGATGTGTTGATGACTGATAACTTCAATTTCTAGAGGGGACTGGATGTGTTCCTTGAAAATAAGAATATCACAGGTTATGGGAACTAGAATTTTTAGGGGATAGGATGTTGTTCCAGGGATTTAGCCCAATTGCCATATTTGGAGTTCGGAAGGAATTTTTTTCCTTTTGATGAGGCAATTGACATCTTACTCATGGGGGTTTGCTTTATCAACTTGATAGGTTTATAAATTGGACTTGATGGACTTGTGTCTTTCCCAACCTTATATACTGTGAAACTATGTAGGATAGTACAGGACAATAAGCCAGCTAGTTGAGCCAATTCTATTACTTCTTCTGCCTCAAGCGAAAAATGAATTGGTACCACCTTCTCGAAATTTGAAAGAGAATGGGATTGAAAATTTAAAACATTAAGTGGAAATTCAGGAATATTTCATAAAGAAAGCTTTCCAATTTTTATTTATTCACTTCAACATTTTGCTTTCTACAGAAGGCAGATGGAAAATAGAGGATGCAGTCGTGTTGTTATCTGATCGAGGCCAAGAGAAAGCAGTCGCTTCCACTATCATCCGTCTGGTCTTTGCTAAAGAACACATCTTGGAATCTCTAAAATCGGTTAAAGATTATAAAAATTTAGATGAAAATAAAATATTCCTTTCGACACTGACTGTACCGAGAACAATGAATCACATTTGTGGATTGGTGGTAACAATTTACAGGTGAGGGGAGCAAAGGACGCAATACCATCCACAGCCTACTGTCTAGGGGGGCCGAAGGATGCTCTGCCAAATAAAGAGACACCATGACTAGGAATGGCAGATGGGTGACCCTGTTACAGATTTTGCATTTGGGTTGAAAAACATCAAATTACAGTATAATTGTGGCTTTTCTCAAACGTAACCGAACTGAAATAATGTAACATGTTGTATTGGCCAGAATAATATGATCATTAGGTAACAGTACACATGTATCTGATCGTAACTATACAATGCATGGTCTATTTACAGGACACTACAATTAAATCTACATGAAAACATTGCATAGTGAGGCTCCAGTGATGATAAATACTCACTTTATATGGCAGGTCGAATAGAGAAGTAGTGGATGGAGTCTTTGTTTCATCATTGGATGGAGTCTTTATTCATACATTTATGAATAATATCAGTTGAACCACCAATATTGATGGAAACAGCAATCCATGGAGGTCTCCTGGGTACCCCAATGTAATACGTCGAGGAGAGAAGGATTAAGCAGATGGAATTCAACATGTCTGATCCTTCTCAATAGAGATAAGCTGCGACTAAAGTAGTCTGGAAACGGACTAATCCCCTTGTCCCCATCCACAATACAGGTATAATACTGTCCAATAGATTTAGGTAAATGTTGAAAAATGTTGTAAAATAAGAATGTTTTCAGAAATAGAAGGGTTAATAGTTTATTTTTGTTGATGAATAAAATGAAGCGAATGAAGAAAAGAGAAATGTAAATCCCATCAATATTTGGCGTGACCTTTGCCCTTTGCCGCCTTCTAGGTACAGACAGTGTTTGGCAGATCTCAGCAGGGAGGTTGTTCCTGCCGCCATCTTGGAGAACTAAGCACAGATCTTCTGTGGATGTAGGCTTGCTCCAATCCGTCTGTCTCTTCCTGTCGTCCCAGACAGACTGGATGATGATGAGATCGGGGCTATATCTGTGGGGGCCGGATCATTATTTCCAGGACTCCTCCTCCAAAGGGCAAAAGTCACACCAAATATTGATGGGATTTACATTTCTCTTTTCTTCATTCACTTCATTTTCTTCATGGACAAAAAAAAAAAAACTATTAACCCTTCTATTTCTGAAAGCATTATTGCTGTGTAGAATTTTTTTCCACACCTGTCTAAAAGCTTTGAACAGCACTACATATATATATAATAAAATTATTATTTTTTGTATTTTAATATGTTGTTTATGTGATATTCTAGATGATATAGCACATATGATAAAATTAGTTTTTTTGGTATATTAATATGTTTTTAGGTGATATTCTAGATGATATAGTACTATATATATATAATAAAATTAGATTTTTTTATTTTAAATCTTGGTATTTTAATATGTTTTTAGGCGATATTCTAGATCAGGGGTCGGCAACCCCCGGCACGCGTGCCAAGAGTGGCACGCGAGGCTTATTTCCCTGGCACGGCAGCGGTGTGTTCACATATATCCGGCACAGCTATCTGTTTCCCTCCGGCGTGGTGCACACAAGCCGGAGGGGAAACTGATGCCAGGACGGATCCCATAGTTTTCTATGGGATCGGTTCTGGCACAAGAGGCATCAGTTCTGGCGCCATATTTGATACCAAGATCACCAAGATATTCCTTAAATATCCTGAGGGATTGGCTAGTGAAAACGATGTTCGGCATTGAAATCCCAATGCAGATCTCAATTCCTGACATCGTTTTAACAGTGAATCGCTCTGAATGTGTAAGGTCAATAATGGAGATCTTGGTATTTTTTAAAGATGAGATTCTCATCTTTAAAATGAATCCAGTTGCATCTTTGTGGCCCTAATAGATCCTTAGAAATGGGGCTCTAAAAGTGTCCCCCCCCTCCTGTGTCAGGCAGCATCTTAGAGCTAAGGAAGGAGGGGGAGGAGGAGCTGCAGAGACAATGATAACTCCTCATTGTCTGTGCATAAGTTGCAGATGACGGGGGGGGGGGGGTAGCAGGGACTTCTGTCCATGTTATCCCCTCTCCTATCAATCAGAGAGCATACTGTACTTTTGCTCTCTGATAGTCACATAGAGGGATAATGTAACACCCCTCTGAGCCTAATCACATAACCAGGAAGTTATTGGCGCTGTGACCCAGACATTTACCATCGTCCAGGTCGCAGCGCCAGAAGTGTCGCACCAAACACTTACACAACACATGCACAAAGTCACCAATAAAGTTTACATTTTTTCACTGTCTCTGTCCTGTCCATACCTGATCTTTATAGAGTAAAATACGCCGCCCGCCTCTCTAGTGATATCTGTTACACGCTAAAATAATAGTAATAGCAATTATCACTAGTATTATCACCATAATACCGTGTGCAGGGGCCGCTATGTGACATAATACCGTGTGCAGGGGTCATCAGACTTACAATTATTGACCGGCACTCCGAGTACCTCAACTTTGATTTTTTTAATCAAAATCGGCACGCCCGAACAAAAAAGGTTGCCTACCCCTGTTCTAGATGATTTGATTTCTACAATATTTGACAAAACCTTGCCTGTGCACGACACCTCCGAATATGTCACCGATGTATCCTCATGTTATTCCATATTGGATTTAGCTCCATAATCTCTTCTATAACACATTTACCGCGCACAGGTTAGACTTTTTTATTTCCAAATCTGCCAACAATTTATCTTGACTATCACCCGGCTCGGCAGTAATGTAATAGCTATGCAAATAGATATTACGTCCATATGTTATTGTTTTAATTAGACGTCTCACATGTACATAATCCGCGCTTAATACATTGTTTCTATCGTTCCGGCCCCTCGGAGGATTTCTATTGTATATTTTCCTATTGTGAAGCTTCTCGACAGAAATCACTAATTAATTTTTTAAACAAATTAATCAGAGATTATTTAATCTGCGCTTTGCGGGGTTTGTGCCTCGCCTCAAATAATTGGCTTCAACTATTCCAGAAACAATTTTTTTTTTAGACAAATATTTGTATTGCGAAAAATAAAATATCCGTGCTTTCTGCCAACAAATGTGTTATGACGGTAATTTTCCTGGAAAAGATTTGATGCCATTCTTATACCTGTATGAAAAAAAAAAATCTATTAAAAATCTGCTTGAGGTTATTTGTTCCTTAGCTAAAACTACTATCTCGGTTTCCACTGTACAATCTGTGTCATTTGGCAGGCTCTAGCTCTAGGGAAATTTCTTTGTACATAATGGATAGGAAGCTGAAGAGTAAGCTCATTAGCAAGTCATTACCCAGAATCCTCCTTGCAGGTTGAGCACTGCAGGATATGACAGGTGGATGGAGCAGGTTTTGATACTGACAATATTATCCATAATGATTATCAAAGGTGCACTCACACCAAATAGCAGCGAATTACCCATATTTGTTTTAATAGTTTTCTCTATGAGTAATTTTGAGGCGGCTGCTCGGAACAGTCTTTTCTTCTAAGCTAAAATTTGCACAAAGCTCCATTGAACACGTCCATAATACAGATGGTAAAGCACGCAAAATATTTTATGGCTAATGTAAAGAATAGGGATTAGTCTACGCAGAGGTGAAAATGGGGCACACAGTAGAGATTATACCTAAGCTGTTTTATGCAAAATCGGAAAATTAGGACAATCTCTTAAAATGTTACTTAAATAAATGAAAATATGAAGATGTAGCAAAGTTTAACTGGCGCGAACTGACTGCAGCGGGATATCTTATCACACAACACAGCGAAAGCCATTGAAAAGCCATTGACAGAGTTGACCTAACGGTCTGTGTCACAGTGTTGTTAATGTGTAAGGCCCCTTGCAGACGAACGTGGCCGTGATCACATGACCATGAATTACCTAGTCATTTGTGCGGGCCGATAGTCCGGGCCGCAAAATATACAACAGGTCCTATTCCTGTCCTATTTTGCATCCCTTGCTTCCATGGCTCCTATTCACTTAATGAAAGGGACTGCAGAAGCATGGCTGGTGCACGGGTGGCACACGGGAGACATCCACGTGTCCCCCGTGCACTGCCCATGCTTTTAATTCACGGCCAGGAGCACACAGTCGGCCTAAGGGCTAGAGATGGGTGAACCTCTGAAGATTCATATCGTTTCGGGTTCAGGTGGCTCAGGTCCCAGATTCATTTTGGGTCAAACAAGTTTGGATAGAACCAGAAGTAAAATTATTATACTCTGGGATCTCTTCAGATAGGTGGAGGCCGAGAAGTGGTGTAAAAAAATAAAAACATTTATACTCACCTTCCCTCACCTCTTTTGGACCTCCTCGCGGTGTCTGATGCTCTACTAGTGACGTCATACACCCAGAGTCACCTCTGAAGAATGTGATTGGGCCACAGCGGCCCCAAGGGCACTCAGAGCGTCATGATGTCATGACGTTCAGTGTGCCCATGTGCCTGCAGAGGCCCAATCACAGGTCTCAGTGGTGACCCCAGGCCATGACATCAGAGAGAGTGATGGATGCTGCAAGGAAACCCAAAAGAGAAAACAGAAGGTTACTATGAATGTTTTTTTTTTTTCACCCCCACTAGGCCTCCACCTAGCTGAAGAGACACCAGAGTATAATAATTTACAGCAATGCATGTTGTGGTGGCCATTTTAGACAGTCTGAGATAACTCGCCAATTGTTCGGTTTTGTTAAAAACTGAGCAATTTAGAATATTCAGGTCGGACCCAAAACAAATCGGTTCACCCATGTCTAGTAAGGGCTCGCTCCTACTTCAGAAAACTAAGAGGAATTTAGGGTGGTCATCTGCTTCAGATTCCTCTTAATTTTCTGCCCACTGGCTCCACATGGGTGAATACTGAAGAAGAGCATCTGCGTTCTGCTGCAGCTTTCTTCTCACTGATGGGGAGTCTCAAGGTGCGGACTCTGCAGTGGAATCAGTTTTTGCTGTGTTTTTCTCTACGTTTATTATACTAAAGGGTAAAACAATAGTACTTCTAGTTCAGACTGAACAAGGTTGGTTCAAATATTCACGAAATCAGTCTAGGGAGGTTCTCCCCTCCCTGCCATCTCCTGTATCTCATCCTATGACCCTACAACTGGGATGCACATCCTGTGGAGATATAGGATTTTTTTTCTGATACAGAGAATATTTTTTAAAAAAAAAAAAAAAAAAGAAAAACATTATATAACAATTTAGTCTTCTGTGTTCATTCCTAGACATCTTCCAGCCTCCTGGGTGAGGTCAGTGGCTTGTGATTGGCTTGTGATTGGCTTGTGATTGGGTCTCAGTAGTCCTGCCGGGTACATCAACATCATGATCCTTGCACTGACATCCCAAGAAGCCAGAAGATGTTGGAAGACGACCTGGCATGATTAGCAGATGCCACAAGGGAGCCCAGAAGAGATAAGGGAAGGTGAATGTGACTGTTTATTATTTTTCCTTAAGAGACTCCAGTGTAGAATAATGATCCATAAGTGGTAAACCTCGAAAATGTTGGGTTTGGCCGAACCTAAAATTTTTGGAATATTCCTATTGAACCATGTTCATTATGTACCGGTTCACTGATCTATCTATCTATCTATCTATCTATCTATCTATCTATCTATCTATCTATCTATCTATCTTCGATCTCATATCTATATCTATCTACCTATCTATCTATCTATCTATCTACCTATCTATCTATCTATCTATCTATCTATCATCTCTAAACAGAAATATTCTTGTTCTTTATAAAATTCTAACACATCGTTTGTGGCCGTTTTCAAGGTTGATTTTGTTTTTTGCTTTTTCCTGTTTTTTTCCCAGCATTGACCTTTCCTGATTAACTTATAGACATGATTACTCAATTCTCGTTATAGTAATTAAGCACTTGTCTCAATACTGGAGTGATTATTACAACAGTGGAAACCTACTTGTATGATCTAATCACGACTGGAAGCCGCATGTTAATCATCCGTGTATTCCTGCCGCTAACGTAACGTCTGCATCATCTCACGGGCTGCTTTACTAGTGGTAGAAGAAATCTGACTGTTAAAGGATCGTGAATAGATGATTTAAGATTAGGCCTTATGCATATGAATATATAACTTTGTCCTGAAATCATTCTAAAATTCTAAAATAAAGGAATGTAAAAGAATCATTTCATTATCGTCCCCAGATAGACTTGCAGTGATCCACCCTTAGCCCTTACATCGACATGGAGTACAAAGCCAGGCATCTGCTTCACCCAGTGTCGGAGATACCCCCTTATTTTGATGCAACTGAGGTAGAAAGTCTATTGCATCAGAATAAGACCTATTAGTGACCGATGTAGAAAGTGTGTGGTACAGTCACTAAGGGGTTACAATTAGAGATGCGGAAAATTCACGAGATTCGTTTCGACAGATATTAGTGAGGTTCGCCCCCAGTTGATTTCAGTCCAATCTTGTTCAGCACGACCGGGAAATCCTATCATTATACTCTGGAGTCTCTTCAGACCCCAGAGTATAATAAGCGGAGGCCCAGCGAAGGCGCAGCAACATAAAAAACACCTACTGTGTAGTCATTTTGCCTCACCATTCCAGAGCATCCCTCTGGCAACAGGCGGTCCATTGATGCGTTGAAGTGTCATGACATTGGTGTGTCCTATGTGACCGCTGAGGCCTAACCGGGGGTGCATGACATTACCCAGGAGGCTGGAAGAGGCCAGAAGAGGATCCTGAGTAAAACTGCAAAGATGCCTAAGAGAGGTGAGTGAAGGTGAGTATAACTGTTTGTTATGTTTCCGCACTTCCTTTGGGCCTCCTCTCAATATACTCTGGGGTATGAAGAGACCCCAGAGTTTACTTATTTTACTCATGGTTCATGGGTAACGAACCCCCAAACTTTTGAATTTGGGTTAAATCAAAAATTTGGGTCGAATCTGCTTTGTTCAGAGCCAGTTTGCTTAACTCTACATGGCAGGAATGACAAAAGATACATAAAGTTAGAGGTGTAGCCATCTTCAACTTGAATTTGATAATTTGCTGTACCATGATATCTTACAGCAAAAGCTATTGAAAACAATGGAAAAAGTGACTAGCAATTGTGTATGAAATGTGCTAAAAGTTATGTTAAACTTGGCCACATCTGTATATAGGAGCCAAATGTATAAGGCTGGCCAAATATTCTATTGGGCATGTTGAAATACAAGTGCCCAATCCATATCTGTTCTGACATCAGACATCAGGAGAAATTCTGGAGACCTCATACATATTAGATGGCTGCCCAACTTTGCCAAAATTGGCAGGTGCAGTCAATATTAATTTTCTTCTTAAGCCATCCTATACACTAATATCATATTCATGAATTTTCTATCCAATGTATGACTCGTATGTACTGAAATTAGCATGTCTTATACCATGACCAGATTCCCCATCCACTGCACTGAACATGTCATATGTCATCTGGCTCATTCTACCTTGGTTGGAAACACTAAAAATTAGGAATATTTGTTTGATACATTTTTTTGATAAGTTCATCAATAGTTTGTAGGCAACATATGCAGATGTAACCACACTTAACTGATCCTTAGGTAAGGTCATAAATTAAAGATGGTCAGGGGTCTGATACCCAGACCCCCGTCTGATCAGCTGTTTAAAGAGGCTGCAATGTTCGGGTGGAGCTGCAGGCTCTTCAGTACTTATCAAACACAGTGCCATACATTTATATAGTGGCTGCGTTTGATATAGCAGCACAGTCCATTCACTTGAATGGGACTGAACTGCGATCAGGTCATGTGGCCAATGAACTTGACATCACATGAACGAATGGTGCACTCATGGTGCACTGCTACTGCTTCAAGCAGCTGATCCGCAGGGGGCCCAGGTGTCGGACCCCCATGGATCTTCAATTGACCTATCCTAATGTAGGCTCATCAATTAAAAAATCCTGAAAAACTCCTTTATTCATTGCAACTTGTCATGAAAGCACTTCAACATAGTATCACAAGACTTGAAAGTCCGCAATTTCTTAACCCCCTCCTTCCCTCCCCAGAGTGGCCTTACATAGACACAAATAGGATAGGTAGCATATCCCTTTGCATTGATTCATTAAGGGGTCGTTTACACTACCGCTAGTGACTGTCAGTAGTGTTCGTTGCTATTGTCCGTTACAAGATTTTAGCAACAGACACTAGCTGAACCAACACCTCTGGACTGTCATACGTTCAGTCGCAGTTCCCGATGCGGCTCCTCACAAGGCTCAGCTTTCGTCGTTCCCCAGTGGTGCTCTCCTGCACGATCTTCTCCCATCTAAGGTGAGGAGTGTAGAAGAGGTTGTCTCCATTCACCCAGCGCTGCTTTCGGTTCTGGCAGAAGGTTCTCTAGCGCTGATGGCGATAGATCCTATCCCAGCATCTCTGCCTTTCACAGATGCTTGGAGACTAACTAAAATGGCCACATCAGAGCTTCCTGTGTAGCACTTCCTCCTACCATCAAGTCTCTAACAAAGTCTGTGGAGGAACAGCAATGGGGAACAGTGGCATCTTGTGGCCAAAGGGCAACACTGTGGGCATTAGTCCACACAATATAATGTGCAACTCTATACAACTTGTCACAAACTCCAGGGTACTCATTCAAAATATACAGGTTGTCAAACATGGGCAAATGTGGTGTATTTGCCTGCCTCTCACATTGGCACACCCTATGTGACCACTGATGTTCAATATCAGACCTCAATGGTGACCCTAGGGCTTGTGATGTCACCCAAGAGGCCAGAAGAGGACTCAGAAGCAGTGCCGAACACCGTGAAGATTCCCAGGAGAGGTGAACGAAGGTGAGTTTTTTCCCACACCTCCTCTGGGCCTCCAACTATTATACTCAAAGGTCTGATGAGACCAGAGTATAATAATTTTAATATTATTCGACCCGAAAAAAAAATCTTTGGGCCGAACCATCCGAACTAGAAAGAAACCAAATCTTCTCAAATTAATGGGTTTGAGCTGCTATACCAAACACAGCTACTATACAATGTATGGTACTGTGCTCGGTAAGTAGCGAAGAGGTTACAACAGTCAAAATTATAGTCCCAAACAACCCCTTAAACACTTTACAAAGACACTAAAACTTCTGTCAATGTCTAAGGGAAAATAGTCCCAATTTTTTTTAAGTTTTTCTAGCAAAAAGAGCAAATCTAAAGAGTAAGATGCAAATAAAAGGTCTTATGATTAGAAATTCAGTGCTATTTTTGAAAAAGGAAAAAAAAAGCATAAAAACTAGGGCCTAATACGTAAAAAAAAATGTTGCTATTAATTTCATTGCATATACACTGGATTATCTCGAACATACAACAATGGCATTTTATGAAGTGACCTGTTGACATAACCGCGAGTGAAATATCTTGTGTTTGTTTCTTCCTAGATTCACTTATTTCCCTTGTTTCTTGTTACTCTACCCTCTGGCTGTTTTTCATTATGCATCTCTTGTTCATTGCGGAATGATTTCTATCCTCAGATCCAGCATTTATAAGATAGCTTTTGCAAGTGACACATTTATCCCTCCTCCCCCCCCTCAACATCCGGCCAAATAAAAAACAATTTATCGTAGCTGATGAAATATTTTTTGGTTACGCTAGGTTTATAACATCCCGCGCCTCCATTTGGATATTGGCAGTTCAAGTTCAACTTTTTAAAATTCATGGCCTCAAACAAGGCATCATTTGCAGTACGCGTTGTAAAACTATTGAAATTGATGTTAGAGGCTCGCCATCTCTGCATAATGTACATTTTAAGAGTCTCCTTCAATAAAATATGCAAAGAATCTTGCAAGACCTTCGCCAAACAAGAAGGCGAGTCTGATATAGTAGAGTGTCAAGATGTGAGATTACACTGCCATTAGCAAAGCAAATCGATCCTTTTCTCTGGCTGTTAGAATAAATTAAGAGTGTTCTTTCCTGGGTCCTTTCTGAAGCTTTTCCAGTGTAGTGTACAGTCAACTAGGTTTCATGTAATGATAATTTATTAAAGAGGTATTCCCATATTACACCTTTATGGCTTATCCACAAGATACAGAAGTAGGTCAGAAGAGGTACTATGTCTCCTAAAGTAGAGTCCCTTTTGCAGGCCACCTTATGGTATGTAGAATCTTACAGACCATTCATGATCTACTGTGAATACTGGTAAAAGAATTTGCAAATAAGTTCTCCTAGATGGAAAAATGAAAACTCACTCTAGCTCCACTTTTTGAAAGGTAGCTCCCTATAGATCAATGCCTGGTTTTCTATGAAACCTAGAGACATTGTCTGGGAATTTTGGAAGAGATGTTCTGGTCTGGCTGTATTCCCAGACAATGTCTCTAGGTTTCACAGAAAACCTGATAAAGATCTAAAGGTGGCACTAGAGTGAATTTTCCTTTTTTACAACTAGGAGAACTTATTTGCATATTCCTGATACAGATACATATTTTCTTACCTTTTCTCATAGGTGGACATGTCCATATATGTCAGTCATTAGATAAACAGCTTTTTAAGACAATACTGTTTCGTAATATTGTGTCACAAAGTGATATGCTATATGTGGCAATGCCTAGACACCTAGTAGTGAGTTGTATTTTTCAGCATTTAAGGTTTTTCTTAGCATGTAACAATTCTGAATTAGTTTCATTAGAAACTTGTTTCATGAAACGTGTTTAAGCTAAGTCAAGGGTCCTGTAGATACTTTGTCAAAACTCCTAAAGAAGTGAATGAAGAGAGCCATCTACCTTTTTATTATCCTCCTGGATATGTAAGCCATTGGTTGCCTCACCAGAGAAGATGGGGTTGGTTTGACTTGTTCCAGAACTAATGGGTGAGGGTTCCAGAGCTGTGACACCAAACAGACTTGACATACTTTTAAGTAGAGATAAACTAAGGCCCACCAACTAGTTTCATTTTGGTCCAATACTTCTTCGGCAAGTACCAGAAGTGTATTATTATACTCTGGGGTCTCTTTAGACCCCAGAGTATAATAAAAAGAAGCCCAGGGAGATGCAGAAACATAAACACTGATACTCACCTTCCCTCAGCTCACCTGGACTCCGTTGCCCAGGAAGGTTCCCTGTGATTGGGCCTAAGCAGTCACATGAGGAAGTCCAACATCATGACACATCCATCAAAGCACTGAGCACCTCTGGGGACCTCTGAGGCCCAATAACAGGCCTTGCTAATCTTTGGGGCTAATGATAACAACCAGCAGGCCTGAAAAATACTGAAGACACCCGTGAAGGAATCCTGTGAGATTGCCCAGTAGAGGTGGGGTAAGGTGAGTTTGATTGTTTATTGATTTTCTGTACCTCTTCTAGACCTCTTCTTCTTAAAATCTAGGTCCTGAAGAGGCCTCAAAGTAAAATTCATGGGTGGTGAACCCCAAAAATTTCAGGTTTGTCTGAGTCCATAGTTTTTGGAAAATTCATCTTGTTATGAGTCAGTTCGCTCATCTCTACCTTTAAGCAATTCCTTTAAGCGTCTTACATTGTTTTGTGATTTTTGTTGAAGGAGATGTAGCATACAGTAAGAGCCTTTTTTAACACTTTCTCAGAATTTAGGCCAAGCTGACAAACAGTAATGAGTGGAGATGGGCATATCAATAAACCTGATTTGGAAATCGATTTGCTGCGTTGTTGATGTATGGCTAGAAAATCGGAAAGATTGATTTGTTCATCTCCTGTAATGATTTAGGAAGGAATAGAAGAATTAGTAATGGATTGATCCAACTAATGGGCAATTTGTAAATTAATGAGCTTGTTGCCAGCATGATCCAGCCATGATACATGTACAAGGCTGTTGGGCTGTCATTCCGCCATCCACTTTTTCCACTTGAAATGAGTCCGGAGTCTAATAGCTGCTTTTATCAATGATCATGGTCACTGCCATTCCTCTCTTGCCACTGTAAGTGCCACCTGACCTTTGTAAATGAAAGCAATCTTAAAATCCTTATGTCTCAATTACCCATAAGATTATTATTTATTATTTCCCGACACTGATTGGAACACTTATAAGGAGATGGACAGCAACAAATGGACTAAATTTTTTTTTAGTTAAGTTTATCTTTACTGAAGCGAATATGGCAAGCAATTTGCTCACTGTAACAGCAGCAACTTGTAGCAAATCAGTTAAATAATGAAATGGAACAGTCTCTGCAATATAGGCCAATTTTTGTATTTAACCCCCTACAGGATACAGCAATTTTTTGCTTTTCTATTTACATTTCTCACTCCGTGCTTTCGAAAGGCCATAACTTTTTTATTCTTGTGTACAGAGCCATACTGTGGCTTATTTTTTATATTGTACTTCCTAATGGTACTATTTCATATTTCATATGATGCACTGGGAAGCCAGAAAAAAATCTGAATGGAGTGGAGAAAAAATGCAGTTGAAACTTTTTTTTTTATTTTTTTTTTTTACAGGTTTTGTTTTATGGCATCCACTATGCAGTAAAAATGAGATATTACTTTTATTCTGAGGGTTGGTACGATCGCAGTGATGACAAATGTATGTAGCTTTTATCACGTTTTAATAGCTTTGAGAAATTAAAAATTTTGAAAAAAAAAATCTCATAACTTTTTTATATTTCTGTATACAGAGCTGTGTAAGATGTCGTTTTATGCAGGTTCTAGTATTTAATCACACTGTTTTGGGGAATGTCTGTTTTTTGATCACTTTTTATTACTATTTATTGGTAGGAAAAACAACGACAACAACAAAAACAAATAAGCGATTTGGGTATTTAGATTTTTTTTTTTTCCATTCATTACACCAGGGATAAATATTTTTAGATTTTATTAGAAGTGGCACTTTTGGACATGGGGATGCCTAATGTCCTCATTTGTTTATGTTTTATATATATACTGTGTATATATATATATATATATATATATATATATATATAGTATATAACAGTACAGACCAAAAGTTTGGGCACACCTTCTCATTCCAAGAGTTTTCTGTATTTTCATGACTATAAAAATTGTAGATTCACACTGAAGGCATCAAATCTATGAATTAACACATGTGGAATTATATACTTAACAAAAAAGTGTGAAACAACTGAAAATATGTCTTATATTCTAGGTTCTTCAAAGTAGCCACCTTTTGCTTTGATTACTGCTTTGCACACTCTTGGCATTCTCTTGATGAGCTTCAAGAGGTAGTCACCCGAAATGGTCTTCCAACAGTCTTGAAGGAGTTCCCAGAGATGCTTAGCACTTGTTGGCCCTTTTGCCTTCACTCTGCGGTCCAGCTCACTCCAAACCATCTGGATTGGGTTCAGGTCTGGTGACTGTGGAGGCCAGGTCATCTGGCGTAGCACCCCATCACTCTCCTTCTTGGTCAAATAGCCCTTACACAGTCTGGAGGTATGTTTGGGGTCATTGTCCTGTTGAATAATAAATGATGGTCCAACTAAACGCAAACCGGATGGAATAGCATGCCGCTGCAAGATGCTGTGGTAACCATGCTGGTTCAGTATTCCTTCAAGTTTGAATAAAACCCCAACAGTGTCACCAGCAAAGCACCCCCACACCATCACACCTCCTCCTCCATGCCTCACGGTGGGAACCAGGCATGTAGAGTCCATTCATTCACCTTTTCTGCGTCGCACAAAGACACGGTGGTTGGAACCAAAGATCTCAAATTTGAACTCATGAGACCAAAGCACAGATTTCCACAGGTCTAATGTCCATTCCTTGTGTTCTTTAGCCCAAACAAATCTCTTGTGCTTGTTTCCTGTCCTTAGCAGTGGTTTCCTAGTAGCTATTTTACCATGAAGGCCTGCTGCACACAGTCTCCTCTTAACAGTTGTTGTAGAGATGTGTCTGCTGCTAGAACTCTGTGTGGCATTGACCTGGTCTCTAATCTGAGCTGCTGTTAACCTGCAATTTCTGAGGCTGGTGACTCGGATGAACTTATCCTCCGCAGCAGAGGTGACTCTTGGTCTTCCTTTCCTGGGGCGGTCCTCATGTGAGCCAGTTTCTTTGTAGCGCTTGATGGTTTTGGCCACTGCACTTGGGGACACTTTCAAAGTTTTCCCAATTTTTCGGACTGACTGACCTTCATTTCTTAAAGTAATGATGGCCACTCGTTTTTCTTTACTTAGCTGCTTTTTTCTTGCCATAATACAAATTCTAACACTCCATTCAGTAGGACTATCAGCTGTGTATCCACCTGACTTCTGAACAACACAACTGACGGTCCCAACCCCATTTATAAGGCAAGAAATCCCACTTATTAAACATGACAGGGCACACCTCTGAATTGAAAACCATTTCAGGTGACTACCTCTTGAAGCTCATCAAGAGAATGCCAAGAGTGTGCAAAGCAGCAATCAAAGCAAAAGGTGGCTACTTTGAAGAACCTAGAGTATAAGACATATTTTCAGTTGTTTCACACTTTTTTGTTAAGTATATAATTCCACATGTGTTAATTCATAGTTTTGATGCCTTCAGTGTGAATCTACAATTTTTATAGTCATGAAAATACAGAAAACTCTTGGAATGAGAAGGTGTGTCCAAACTTTTGGTCTGTACTGTATATATATATATGTATCCAGGGAAAGGGGGTGATTTTAAATTTTATATTTTTTGTTTTTCTATATTTTTATTTATTTTTATCTTTAATCAGCACCTCATGTGTACATCAGGAGCATTAATATTCCTCCTCATATTCTACAGTTTTTAGAATTTTTTTCCTCTCCTTACTGTATCTGGAAATTGCAATCCTCTCTGAGCAGAGGGTTGTAGACTAGTTACCATATAATGTCCACAGAGAGTAAAGAAGGATTTGTAATTGTCTCTCACTCAGAAACAACCATGCAGAACATGCAGGACATATACAGAGAAGTACTGAAATGCACTGATGGGAATAAACAGCTTTGGCTTTGATATGAATCTCTAGGAATTTTATCTCCCTTTCTTCCATCAAACTCTTATCCCTTTCCTCTCCATAGACTTATATAGAAATGAGTCACCTGAGTCTGTCTTAAAATGGATAGATCAGTGATTTTCACAGTGAAACTCACTTTAACAAAGGGGGGCTCAGGGATACAACGCAATAAGAGCAGAAAGAGGCATTTCTCATTGATAAGATCTATTACAAAGTTTCTCACACTTGCCTGTACTATTCATTTATGTAAAGTTTGTTGAAGGGGCAGTGCCTATTTAACCATTTTCGGACTGCTGACTTCCATTTGTACAGACATGATTCCAGTGATGGGCCACAGAGGTCAACCCAAATGGGACAACACGGCTGACATCAGCTGGAACCTGTAAAGAGAAGAGAAGAAACAACCTTTGGAAAGGGAAAAGGTCCTTCATTTGACATATTTGCAGCACATAGGAAACTTTGTAAAAAGAGTTAAACAACCCCTATGAGCTCCATCGGTGACTTAAGAATATGTCTGAATCTAATGCTCTGCTACTTCTACTCTGCATTACGACCAGGGGCCATGACTTCTCCTTTCCTAGGCTCAGTTGTCCCAGTTATTTGCTCTGGTGGTCAGACTCTAGCAACTCCCGCCACCAACCTCCTGTATGGGTTTCCTTCTTCAAGGAGATAAGTGAACCTCGCAAGATTCATTACATGTTGGGTATCTTCTGAAGTCCAGAGAAGTGTGGCAAACTAAGAAACACTTATACTTTCCCTCACCTTTCCTATGTTCCCTCATGGTGTATGGTGCTCCATTTTGGTCCTCTTCCATCAAACCTTGTTATAGTAAGTTATTAGTATCAAACATAAGGTCACTTAAAATTTTGTTATTGATTTTTAGAAGAACTTTATGATTTGTAGGACACCACTGCCATCGTTTCTAGAAACAATAATTGGTCCACAATTGAGTTTGACCAATATCTTGTTTTGATGCTGAGGCTGAAACTTCTGTAGTAATGATGATAAGTGAGACTGACAAATTATATGGGAGCTTTTCCCTATTTAGCACTTTTTTGGACAGCAATTGATGAACAGCCGTAGATATAAGTTACACGAAAGACATAACTGTGAGTAAATCACAGATAGGACCTGCGATAAATGGAACGTTGGCAAAAAGCAACACAAAATTCAACAGAAACGTCTAGTATCGTACTGAGTCAAAATATAATTCCTATATTGTTTTACAAATTAAAAATTGGCACATTTTGAATATTCAGCTTTTATTTTTACGATTGCAGAATTTCTGTACGTGATGATGGAGGCAGACAATGTACCTGTAACCTGTTATAAAAGCCACATGGACCAGAGGACCTAGAGCCTGGAGATGGCTCAACGACTTCTATCATAGAGTGCTATGGGTATGCTCTACGACCTAGAGGACACTGTGCTGGTAAGGGGAGAAGGTGACTTTTACCTATTGTAAATAGTTGATCCTGTGTTATATATACAGATGTCACTCTATATAACTACATTGCAGAGACATGGGTATCCAGCGTGGGTGAACACTAGAGTAGAATATTGTAAGAAAGAACTCATGTCCACAACTACTAAGGGTCTAGTGATCATAACTACTTACAGTAATTGAGTTAATAAAATTAAGGACATCATTAACCCCTTTTCATTGCAGGCATTTTTCGATTTTGTTTTTGACTCTCCGCCTACTGGGCCACCTTAGGACGAGGGCACCATAGCAGCCCCAACAGCTGGTGGTAGTTCCGCCTCTGCTTATGAGGTTCACCCATCACTACTCTTTACAGTCCTTGAATGTCTCTTCATTGAAGCAAAAAAGAGTTATGTACTGTAAAGTAATAAATTATATAATACGATATACAAGGGCAAAATGAAACATGGGTTTTGTGATGCAAGGCTATGCAAAGAAAGGCTAATGGAAAACTACTCTTTACAGTCCTTGAATGTCTCTTCATAAAAGCTAAAAAGCGGTATGTAATATACAAAATTATATAATATGATATATAAATGTTAAGCTCTGATTTTAATAGAATTTCTTAAATGCCATTTTCTGTTTAGTTTCCCTGTTGACAATTCATAAAAAGACTAAAACGTCTCACTTTCTCTGGTCCTTTATTAAATAGACCCAGTTCAGTTTCTTTCAAAGCTCTCTTTGACTATGCCGGTCATCAAAGTACCGTAATATTACCCTATATTGGCTGATATTACTATATTTTCCTTTTAAGGCAAGATACCAATAATATTTTTGTCTAGAAACTCGAGATATAATGTTGGGTGTGAAATTATTTTCTTCCAAAAATGATTTGAAATTATATATATATATATATATATTTTTTTTAAGTGAGGTTGAGTAACCTTTTCTCTAGTGGCTTCACTTACATTGCAAGTCTTACCAGTCTCTTTTTAGGCTTCTATGTAATATTCGTTGATTATGATGTTAATCTGTTTTCCCTTAGTCCTAACAGCAGCAGGGGGTATTCCTGCCCCTGTGTGTTGGTAGGACAGGCGGAACTTTTAACTAACATAAATTATGCATGACTATGCTACCCTATAAGAGGGCAAAGGGACCTCCCCCCCTTGTGTAAGTTATAAAGTAAAAATTTCTAAATTTAGGGAGGGAAGCTTGTGCTGCTGTTAGGACTAAGGGAAAACAGATTAACATCATAATCAACGATTCCCTTACATCCTACAGCAGCACAATATGGGGATATAGCAAGTAATTCCCTTAGGGAGGGTTTCCTTGCTCTACAACACCTAGGACTGACTGTCCAAAGGCAGTCACCACAGACAAGGGAAAAACAAAACAAAAACCCTCTTATAGGGTAGCGTAGTCATGCATAATTTATGTTAATTAAAAGTTCCGCCTGTCCTACCAACACACAGGGGCAGGAATACCCCATATTGTGCTGCTGCAGGACGTAAGGGAATATATATTTCTGCAGTGGCTTTCCCCTAATTTCTAGGGTTTAGAAAAGCCATGCCCACAGTGGTCAGCTGATTGCAGGTTTTTAATTTCATTTTATTTTTAATTTTTTTTTTTTTTTTTGTTAACCCCTTCCACTGGTGGCATTTTTTGATTTTTGTTTTTCACTCCCCGCCTTCCAAATCCCATAACTTTTTTATTTTTACATTCACAGAGCCATAGGAGGGCTTAATGTTTGCGGGACAAAATTGTTCTTCATAATGGTACCATTTATTATTCTGTACAATGTGCTGGGAAACTGGAAAAAAAAAATCAGAATGTGGGGAACTGGAAAAAAAGTACATTTGTGCAACTTTCTTACGGGCTTTGTTTTTATGGCATTCACTGTGTAGCCAAAATGACATGTCATCTGTATTCTGTGGGTAAGATTCTGGGGATACCAAATTTATATAGTTTTATTTACATTTTAACCCCTTAAAAAAAATCCAAAATTTTGCAAAAAAAATGTTTTCTTAAAGTCGCCATATTCTGAGACCAGTAACTTTTTTATATTTCCATGTACGGGGATGCATAGGGCTTCTATTTTTGCGGGGACAGGAGCACTTTTTTGTTATATCATTTTGGGGAATGCCTATTGCTTTGATCGCTTTTTATTCAAATTTTTATCAGAGGCGAAACAGTGAAAAAACAGCAGTTCGTCACTTTTGATTTTTTTTTTTTTTTTTACGGAGTTCACCGTACTGTAAAAATATTTTTATAAATTTGTAGACCAGGCGTTTTTTGGACACAGGGATGCCAAATGTGTATGTGTTTCAAAGTAATTTTCTACTTTTGTATGTATTCTAGGGAAAGGGGGGGGGATGATTGGAAGTTTTTCTGTAATTCCACCCCATTCTGAATTTTTTTCCAGCTTCCCAGTACATTGTATGGAATATAAAATGATACAATTGCAAAGTACAATTTGTCCTGCAAATATTAAGTTATCATATGGCCCTGGGAATGGAAAAATAAAAAAGTTATGACTTTGGAAAGGTGGGAATTAAAAAGCAAAAATTTTAAAATGGCTGCCATGGGAAGGGGTTAAAAAGTACTGGGCAGACAGTCTCTTTAACATAAAACTGGAATTCAACATTTTGTCGTGCTGTACAAGGACACTAGTGAAGGTCAACATTAAGATAGCACACATTATTGTGTTTGCATCAGAATTCCGCTGTGCTTTTCCGATTTTCCACCTTTTCTGCCTAACTTATATCATGGCATGAGTCATTTTACTATTGTTTTTCGCCTAGTGTTCTTATTTTTACAATAGTGACTTGCTAACTGTGCTTGGTTTCGATGGCACATAGTTGGATACCTAATTTACTAAATACAACTTTTTTAAGTCACAAATATTTTGGCCAAGCACACCCGACTTCTAACTTGGCTTATAAAATGCACCAAAAATTCTAGCAAAGAATTGTGACAATTTCATGGACCAATGAAAGACATTTTCATAAATTTGTTTCACTAGTAAAAAAATAAGCCGAGTCAGAAAAAGGTATAAAAAATGCCGACATGATAAATCGGCCTCAGTATGTTCCAGGCCACAATCTTTGTAAATTTGTGACGTGTTATTTATGCAGATGCCTAAATGTTGGTAAGTCAATTGTAAGGCTGAGGCCCCACAATGCGGAAATGCAGCTTTTTTTGTTGCAGATTTTGCTGCGGGTTTTTTTGAGCCAAAGCCAAGAATGGCTACAAAAAGAATGGAAAATATATAGGAAGTTCTTATACTTCTCACTTCTGCTCAATCCACTCCTGGCTTTGGCTCAAAAAAACGCAGAAAAATCTGCAAAAAAAGCTCAGTCTCAGGAGACTCCCAGATGGCCAATGGGTAGAAATTTTGCCTTTGACCGTTTTCTTAATGGAAGTCTCTGTTGGCCTCATACCTCTTATTCATTATTTTTCTTTTTCCTGCTTCTTTTTCTAAAATCCTTTATATTTGTAAACTTCAATTCTAAATAAACTTTCAGCTTCTTTTATCTACCACGAGACAAAGTCCTTGACTTCTGTAACAAGCCAGACTTGCTGTTTTCTTATCGGAACTCTCCATGGGCCACCTACCTCTTTTTCATTATTTCTATTTTCATGTTTCTTTCTCTACAGTCATGGCCAAAAGTTTTGAGAATGACACAAATATTATATTTTCACAATGTCTGCTGCCCTCTGGTTTTTATGTGTGTTTGTCAGATGTTTTTATCACATACAGAAATAGAATTGCATTCATATTATGAGTAACAGAAGCTTATATTGACAGTTAGAATGAGTTAATGCAGCAAGTCAATATTTGCAGTGTTGACCCTTCTTCTTCAGGACCTCTGCAATTCTCCCTGGCATGCTCTCAATCAACTTCTGGACCAAATCCTGACTGATAGCAGTCCATTCTTGCAGAATCAATGCTTTCATTTTGTCTGAATTTGTTGGTTTTTGTTTGTCCACCCGTCTCTTGATGATTGACCACAAGTTCTCAATGGGATTAAGATCTGGGGAGTTTCCAGGCCATGGACCCAAAATCTCTATGTTTTGTTCCCTGAGCCATTTAGTTATCACCTTTGCTTTATGGCAAGGTGCTCCATCATGCTGGAAAAGGCATTGTTGAGCGCCAAACTGCTCTTGGACGGTTGGGAGAAGTTGCTCTTGGAGGACATTCTGGTACCATTCTTTATTCATGGCTGTGTTTTTAGGCAAGACTGTGAGAGAGCCGATTCCCTTGGCTGAGAAGCAACCCCACACATGAATGGTTTCAGGATGCTTTACAGTTGGCATGAGACAAGACTGGTGGTAGCGCTCACCTCTTCTTCTCCGAATAAGCTGTTTTCCAGATGTTCCAAACAATCGAAAAGGGGATTCATCAGAGAAAATGACTTTACCCCAGTCCTCAGCAGTCCACTCCCTGTACCTTTTGCAGAATATCAGTCTGTCACTGATGTTTTTTCTGGAGAGAAGTGGCTTCTTTGCTGCCCTCCTTGAGACCAGGCCTTGCTCCAAGAGTCTCCGCCTCACAGTGCGTGCAGATGCACTCACACCTGCCTGCTGCCATTCCTCAGCAAGCTCTGCACTGCTGGTAGCCCGATCCCGCAGCTGAAACACTTTTAAGAGACGGTCCTGCCGCTTGCTGGTCTTTCTTGGGCGCCCTGGAGCCTTTTTGGCACCAATGGAACCTCTCTCCTTGAAGTTCTTGATGATGCCATAGATTGTTGACTGAGGTGCAATCTTTCTAGCTGCAATACTCTTCCCAGTTAGGCCATTTTTGTGCAGTGCAATGATGACTGCACGTGTTTCTTTAGAGATAACCATGGTTAACAGAAGAGAAACAATGATGGCAAGCACCAGCCTCCTTTTAAAGTGTCCAGTGGTGTCATTCTTACTTAATCATGACAGATTGATCTCCAGCCCTGTCCTCATCAACACCCACACCTGTGTTAATGGAGCAATCACTGAAACGATGTTAGGTGGTCCTTTTAAGGCAGGGCTGCAATGATGTTGAAATGTGTTTTGGGGGATAAAGTTCATTTTCTAGGCAAATATTGACTTTGCAAGTAATTGCTGTTAAGCTGATCGCTCTTTATAACATTCTGGAGTATATGCAAATTGCCATTAGAAAAACTGAAGCAGTAGACTTTGTAAAAATTAATATTTGTATCATTCTCAAAACTTTTGGCCATGACTGTACATCTCTTTTTATTTGCAAACTTCACTTCAAAATAAACTCTCAACTTCTTTTGTTGACCATAATACAAGGTCCTTGGACTTACATAACGATAGAGAATTATTACAAAAAGACGACAGTCAAAAACTGATGTTTTTGTCACCTAGTGCTAAAAATATTTGTTATTAAAACAATAGGGCAGATTTATAAACTGGACTGTTTAAGTGAAATGTATCAGATTTATTAATAGACCTGCACACCTTTTAGAAAACTTGGCACTTTTTGTTCTGTCCTAAAGACAGGAAATTAAATTTATACCTGCTATGACATAGATTTGCTCCAAAATTTACACCGCTTTCTGTTTTTAGGGTAAATAATCATGTCAGACAGATGTTGGTCGGACCCTCTCACAGTTATCCTCAAGTCACAAATGTTAGTGAAAATATGTCATGAATCAAAATGTTCAACTTTTCTATATGGTAAAACTGACACAATTGGTTTCTTTTTGTCCAATATCCCACAATTTCCCCAGTTTCATCTAACTTTTTCAGGAGTTACTTTGGGTTCTCATCAGACCCAATAGTGTATAAGTGAAAGACTAGGGGAGGTGTTTTAATAATAACAAACACTTATACTCACCTTGCCACATCTCTCCTGGGCATCTTTGTGGCATCCTGTGGTCTCCTGGGGTGGGTGATGTCTGCCAGGAGGTCAGAAGAGGACCCTGAGGGATCACTGAATGCCACAAGAAAGTCCAGGAGATCAGGGGTGAATCTAGCCTCTCGGCTGCCTCAGGTAAACTATAGAATAGCGCCCCCTCCAAAAAAAAAAAATACTCAACCCAGCTATCTTAGCTTACATGTTGGGTCCACCCTAATTAAAATTGTAGGACATGCCAACCCATTTGCAGATCAAAAAATCCCTTTATTTGGTCCCCACACAGTACATAACCCCCTTTTTTTGGCCTCCACAGTACATGTTCCCCCTTGTTTGCCCCCCACAGTATATGGCCCCCTTTTTTGCCCCCCACAGTATATGACCTTCTTTTTTATGTCCCCCCCAGTATAGGATCCCCTTTTTTATGGCCCCCGCACAGTAATATGAATAAAAGGCGGAGGCAGGCATCCATTTTTTTCATCTGATACTTATTGTATTATTGCAATAGGTAGTGGCCGATAATTTTTACTCACCTATCTATGCTCCTGTCCAGGCCGGCTCCTGAAGACGTAGCATCCTGCTGTGTTTCAGTGTCGTTGCATAAGTTCATCGCTGCTTAGAAGCGGCAGCAGAGGCTGGCCTGGACAGAAGCATGTATAGGTAAGTAAAAATTATCGGCCGCAACCTATTACAATAATACGATAAGTAGCGACTGATTAAAAAAAAGAATGCAACCACCCAGTTTATTCCATGAGCCGCCATCTGACGGCATCGCCTCAAGTCACCTCATCGAAGATGTGCCCCTGCAGGAGAGGTGAGTATAAGTGTATACTATGTTTCCCCACCTCCCCTGTGCCTCCACTTATTTTACCCTAGGGTTACCCATTTTCAAAGATTCTTCATTGACTTGAGTTTGTTGAGTGATCTATGAGAATGGCCAAAATATGAAAACTTTTATGGCGGACCATTCCCATGTTTTTTTTTGTAAAAAAAAGAAATGGACAAGGGAACAGATCCTTAGGATTGCCTTGATTTTAGTGCCATTGTGTGACAATTGGTTTCCTTGTCATGTAAATCCTGGTTCATTTTTCTTACTGACCAACTTTGCGCTTCTCATTTTCTCACTTGTTTCCTTGTCTAACATTCCGTCAACTAGCTAAAAATAGCTTATATTTCTGGAATTAAAGGAATGGCATGGTCTAGCATCCAACGCCTTGCACGCCTCAGTCACTCCTCACTTCTCTGAGTTATCTTCCCAGTGCAATGATGTTGTGTGCTCAGGATACAATTGCAAATATTAGCAGCAATTTGTAATTTGATTGCCTTGTCATTTCTATTCAAGAACAGACATTTATCTAGTTACTGCGGATGCCGATTCAATCCTCGTGCAATGCATAACACAAATGTCAAAGCTGAGATTATGAAACATATTAGTCAGCCGGCACTCGTGGCTCTAATAAAGTCACATCTCGACTTATTCTTGCTAAGTACAATATTGATTATCTCATTCCTGCGGCTTCATTGAACACAGTATCCGAGTCAGGGACTGATCATTGTACTATGACCAGCTGTGAAAATATCACAAGTGTTTAAAGCATTTCAAATTCACGCACATTGACTGAGAACAACAAATTTTACTGAGACGTCATGGCAATACCATTAACATCTGATGTGTGAAATTACTTTCTAAATTATCGTGATGTAGCAATTTATCCAGTTATCTAAAACTATAATGGACCAGAACAAATGCCTGTGTCTCATGGCAAGTATTTTGTGACAAATGGAAAACAATTTTCTAATCCGGTTTGGTTTTTGGTAATATTTAATTTTAATATTAAAAAGTTACTCTCAGTTCACATGAGTATGTTGACTCTGTCCACTTAAAAAGCGGTTATACGTAAAAACCCATGGGCGCACTAGACTAAGATGGGGTCTGCCGGGTTTCCGCTGGTTTATACTGTTACCGCCGAAGAGTAAAGTACTCTTTCAGCCAATATTAAGCGGATTCCATGGAAACTCCAACGCAAGTGTGAATCCAGCCTTATATTCTGATCAGACAAGATCAGAAAACTACTAGTGCATCTCAATAAATTAGAATATCATCAAAAAGTAATTATTTTTTTTTTAGTAATTCAGTTGAAAAAGTGAAACACATATACACATGTGGACAAAATTGTTGGTACCCCTCATTTAATGAAAGAAAAACCCACAATGGTCACAGAAATAACTTGAATCTGACAAAAGTAATAATATATAAAAACATGTTGACAAGCCACAAAGCTTCTGGGAGAATGTCCTATGGACAGATGAGACAAAAATCGAAATTTTTGGCAAGGCACATCAGCTCTATGTTTACAGACGGAAAAATGAAACATATCTTGAAAAGAACACTGTCCCTACTGTGAGACATGGAGGAGGCTCTGTTATGTTCTGGGGCTGCTTTGCTGTATCTGGCACAGGGTGTCTTGAATCTGTGCAGGGTACAATGAAATCTCAAGACTATCAAGGGATTCTAGAGAGAAATGTGCTGCCCAGTGTCAGAAAGCTTGGTCTCAGTCGCAGGTCATGGGTCTTGCAACAGGATAAAGACCCGAAACACACAGCTAAACACCCAAGAATGGCTAAGAGGAAAACATTGGACTATTCTGAAGTGGCCTTCTATGAGCCCTGACCTAAATCCTATTGAGCATCTTTGGAAGGAGCTGAAACATGGCGTCTGGAAAAGGCACCCTTCACACCCGAGAAAACTGGAGCAGTTTGCTCATGAGGAGTGGCCAAAATACCTGCTGAGAGGTGCAGAGGTCTCATTGACAGTTACAGGAATCGTTTGATTGCAGGGATTGCCTCAAAAGGTTGTGCAACAAAATATTAAGATAAGGGAACCATCATTTCTGTCCAGTCCTGTTTCATGAGTTTTCTTTTTTTTTAAATTCTGTTGAAGCCTGGTTGGAAAGCAATGTCTGACTTTCATTTGTTCATTTTCATAGAATTTTTATATATTATTACTTTTGTCAGATTCAAGTTATTTCTGTGACCATTGTGGGTTTTTCTTTCATTAAACGAGGGGGACCAACAATTTTGTCCACATGTGTATTATATTGAGTCATTACAAACAGAGTGAACTTTTGCAAGTGTTTATTTCTGTTAATGTTGATGATTATGGCTTATAGCCAAGGAAAACCAAAAGTCATTATCTCAGAAAATTAAAAGAATTAACCCAAACCACCTGCAAAGGCTTCCTAAGTGTTTAAAAAGGTCCCTTAGTCTGGTTCAGTAGGCAACACAATCATGGGGAAGACTGCTGACTTGACAGATTTCCAGAAGGCAGTCATAGACACAATCCACAAGGAGTGTAATTCTGATGATATTCTAATTTATTGAGATGCACTAGTATATTGCAATCTTTTTGCAATTTTTGGATGTCATCCTGTCCTTCCAACAGTGGTGTGTTTAGGGATGAGTGAACTAATTTGGATAAAACCAGATTCATCCTGAATTTTCCAAAAGTTTCAGGCTCCACTCAGACCTAAAACTTTTTCGGTTCATCTCCCATGAAGCACTATTATACTGTTGGCTTTATTCGGAACACAGAGTATGACAAGTGGAGGCCCAGGGGAGGTGAGTAAACATTAAAAATAGTTATATTCACCTTGTCTCACCACTCCTGGGCATCCTCACGATGCCCTGCAGTCCCCCAACATCTTCATCCAGTCTCTGGCTGACATCACGCATCTGGGGGTCACCATTGAGCCCTGAGATTGGGCCTTAGAGGTTACGTAGGGTGTGGCAACGTCATGACAATGAGTCAAAGCATTCTGATCTTGGCATGCCCCACGTGACTACAGGCCATGTGACACCAGCCAGAACAAAGGAAGAGGCTCAAAGAGGACATTGTAGGACCACAGAATGTCTAGAAGAGGTGAGGCAAGTTGAGAATAAGTGTTTTTAAGTTTGCTCACCTCCCCTGGGCCTCCACTTATTATACTCTGGGGTCTGAAGAGATCCATCAGTATAATAGTGCTTCATGGGTGGTGAACACCAAAAATTTTGGAAAATTCTGATTGAATCCAAATTAGTTTGCTTATCCCTAATCACACCCCTGTTGGAATGACAGGGTGACATACAAAAGTTGCAAGAGGAGTGCAACATAGTTCCCCTATCTGGTCTGGTCAGACTAAATTTCAAGTAAAATCTGGTTCCATCCAAATAGGTTTGCTCATCCCTAATCATACTACTGTGGTAATGACAGGAGGACATCCAATATTACTTTTTTGGTAATATTTATTTTCAATATGAAAAAGTTAGTCTCAGTTCACGGATATGTAGGCTCTTGCCTATGAGCAGCACGGATATATACACTACAGTTACTGGACTGTGTACTGTAAATGACTTAGTTATCACACTATTGTGGGAATGACAGGAGGACATCCAAAAGACTGCAGAGGATGGTAGATATGAGAAGAGCATATTGATGTTTTGTGTGTTTTTTAATGAAGTCATATAGTCACAGGGTAGAGGATAAGTGTCTGGAGCAATGGCCATGCGTGCACATCGCTGATATATTAACATGAACCATTCAGTGTAACTTGCAGGTCCACGATCTTGTGATATCTGCGAGGTCTATCCTATGGATAGGGGATAAGTGTCAATAATGAGTTAAGGTGTGGCCTACTTGATAGAGAGAGTCTAAGGAGCTAGATAATATATATCTACTAGAAATAGGCAAGTCTTATGAGATACATTTCGCCGAATATTCATGGGTTGTTATGCCTATTTCTTTTGAACCTGAAGTATTTTTGGATGTGCAAATCAGCGTCAAGTGCATCAGAGGTGGAGTCTAATTTACCAGATTTGCCTACAGATGTCAGCAAGTCTTCTGATTGTCCTCTAAACTTGACATCCAATGTCTCCCATTTAGCCATGAATTACATTTTCAGCCTCTTGCTGCGTCATAGCTATCTGTTGCCAATTCTAAAAAATCAGGTCCCGCCCACAAAGCACTTAGGCTGATTCACATATCCAAGAAAAGATGATTATTTCTGATTTGCTTTATGATTTTTTGACCACAAAGGTTTGTTTCTGATCCTATTAAATACCCCTACATAGCACTATTATTAGTTTTGGTGGCAATTTGGGCTAGACAGAAATCCCTTTAAGGCCAGGGCCCCGTGTGGCAGAAACAACGCAGAAAAAAGCATAGCATTTTACACTAAGTGGCGATTTCCAAAACGGTCACGGTTTTGAAAATCGCAGCATGTCAATTATACCTACGGAAACGCCAGCAGTTTCCCTATAGGTGTAGTTGAAGCAGAAAGTCCACAGACAGTGGTGACCCTAGCCTCTTTGCTGACTGAGGCGGACTATAGAAAGACGCCCCCCCCAAAAAAAAATGAGTTTCCATGCTACTAGCTTCACACACTGTTATCATCGCACAATATACACAATACACAAACTTATGAAACAGTTTTTAAGAATTCTTCTTCCTGTATTACTTCAGTATCAGATCAACAACATGGCATTAACAATGAAAGTAACTTCACACATCTTCTGCTTGGTGGATGGACGAGCCCACGTGGCCCCCATTCTCTATAATAGGAGCGCCGCAGATAGCTGAGTACTGGACTTCGGGTATCTTTGGCACTCCCATTGAAGTGAATGAGAGCCACGCGGGTTCGTCCATCCACCAAGTGACACACCTATATATATGGCTGCGGTCAGGCTGAATTCCCACCTAGTGGGGGGAAAAAAAATATTTTCAGGCTCAGTGGGGGTCTCAGCAGACAGACCCCCATCACTCAGGTATTTATCCTCTATCATTTAGGTGAATACAGGGCAGTAACATTCTGTGACTTACAGGTGACATCTTTGACTAATCTGTCACATTTCCCTTCTCTTCCCTCCGGACCGCCATGACCACTTCTTCCAGCTGTGACTTGTCTCTGTAAAGTTTGCAGCACAGACATCTTTGGCTCCTCACTTTTCCAGGCACCGACCCACATTGTCCTCACCTGCACACCCATCCTGCTGCTACCCCAATTATAAAATATATGATATAACCCCCCATAATGAATAATACCCCCAAGTGCATCTTTATATTAATAATGTCCGTGTGTACCCTGTATAAATAGTGCCCCTTATTAATAATATCCCAGGTGTTAACTAATTAAAAGGTTTTCCAGGTCATTAATAAACTAATCAGTGGGGCTCAAAAACCCAGGACCCCCACTGATCAGCTGTTTGAATGGTATCTGTGTAAGCGCCGTGACCGCTTCTCTGCTTACATAGTGTCATTCATCTCATAGCGGCCATGTAATGTAACTACAGCCTCGTCCTATACACGTCCATGTGACAAGGCTGGAATTACATCACACGGTCACTATAAACAGACAGCGTATAATATAAACAGGCGCCATAGTCCCTGTTTATAGCACCCCATTTACACACACTATAATGTTCCACAGCAGCCCCTGCAAACAGTATTACGGTCTGCAGCAGCCCCTGCACACGGTATTATGCCTCGCAGCGTCCCCTGCACATTGTATTATGCCTCACAGTGGCCCCTGCACATGGTATTATGCTCCATAGTGGCCCCTGCACACGGTATTATGCTCCATAGTGGCCCCTGCACATGGTATTATGCCCCGCAGTGGCCATTGCACACAGTATTATGTTCCACAACAACCCCTGCACACAGTATTGTGGCCCCTGCACACGGTATTATGCTCCATAGTGACCCCTGCACACTGTATTATGCTTCGCAGCGGCCCCTGCACATGGTATTATGCTCAATAGTGGCCCCTGCACATGGTATTATGCTCCATATTGGCCCCTGCACAGGGTATTATGCTCCACAGTGGCCCCTGCACATGGTATTATGCACCATAGTGGCCCCTGCACACGGTATTATGCTCCATAGCGGCCCCTGCACACAGTATTATGCTCTATAGTGGCCCCTGCACTCGGTATTATGCCCCATAGTGGCCCACCCATGAACTATTATTATGATTGGAGACCCAGGGGAGGTGACAAACATAAAAATCAGTGTTACTTACCTATCCTGGACACCGATGCACTCCTTGCAGCTTTCGGTCCTGTTTAATTGCGCACACACGTCATGTGATCAGGCCGGCGAAGCAACCTGATGAGGTCACCAGAGGTCCCAAGCCTGCTCGGAGTAACATCGGATCGCAGGAGAGGTAAGTAGCATTTTTATGTTTATCACCTCCCCTGGGTCTCCGATTATTATACTCCGGGGTCTGAAAAGTCCCGAGTATAATAATAGTAGTATTTGAGGCCCGTGGCCTCACTTACCGAAGCCCGTGGCTGCTCACAGCAGCATCCACTTCCCCCTTCTGCGTCCCATAGCAGAAGGAGAAGCGAGGGCGGCCACGAGCAGACGTGGGGTAGGTAAATAAATAGGCCATTACCTGCTGGGGATACTCCAGCAGGTTACGGCCTATTTATACAGTATATATATAAAAAAAAAGTTCTCCTCACCTACCTGCGATGCCTTGATGGAGCCGCTGCCTCCTCTTCTTGTCCACGACGTCTTTTTCACAGCGTAGGAGGCGCGATGACGTCATTGTACTGACATGCAGAGGTCTTGTAATTCAGCCCAGGACAGGCCTCGCTCAGCTTGTTTTTTTTTAAAGCGGCCTGTCCTGGGCTGGTTTACATAAATAAATGGTAAAAATGCCGCCCCCAAAGACAGTGACGGATAGTGCCGCCTCACTTTGCCTCATTAGCGGTGCACCCCTGTCTGTGAAAAGTGCTGTGTGAAAAACCACGATGCATTGCCGCTAGTGCTTTTTTGCTGCAAGACACTATGTGGGGCCTTAGCATAAAGGGTTTATCTAGGATTAGAAAACATAGCTGTTTCTTCTTCTCAGGAAGTGGCATCACATGGCCATGCTACAGCTCAATCCCAATCAAATAAATGGGACTGAGCCACAGCATGGCCATGTGACCACGGACATGATGTCACTTCCTGTGAAGAAGAAAGCAGCCATGTTTTTTAACCCCTTTTATTGTCTAACAAAACACCACCAGATCTTTGGCCACTGAATATGAGATCAAAACTAGTTATATCTGAAATAAAGAATCTACAAAGCTACGCACAGAATTGTCTCAAAGTTATGGAGGGAAAAAAAAAGTATAATGTTGGCAAACACAACTTCAGAACTCCAGTGCGACAGATGTGGAGAGCCTCGGTGGATTTACAAAAAGAAAAAAAAAGTGAGTAATGCAATTCAATGATGTGGAAAACTAGAGAGGGAAGTTTAGTATGACAGATGTGATGTGGTTGTATCCAGATTATACAAGACACCACAACAGAACTCAAAAATGTTTCAATTATCGTATAAGATCTAACACATCTGATTTTATTCTAGAAAAAAAAATCTACAAATCTTGAAATTCCAACTCTTGCCACTAAGCCTGAAACAGTTTGGGACTTCCTGCCTGGTCTGGAGCAAACTCCATTGACTCCTATGGGAGGTGTTTACTGGGCACACTCTGTGACCTTTTGCATGGTGAGGGGAGTAGATAAGATGTGACATCACCTATTGTTACTGGTGGATTCTGTGTTATATACATGATAGCTGTGACCATCAGTGTGCTGTAAATGAAGGGGCTGCTGCAAAGAAACCTCCTACAGAAAACGGGAAGTCTCAGCATATTATTGGCTTAGTGGCCAGAGTCAGAGGTGCAGGGTTTTTTTAAACATTGATAATAACATGGAAAATAAAGAAAAAAAATATTTAAAAATATGTTTGACATAAAGTTTGATTAAAAATCAAAAATAGGTAATTCCCTTTAAAAAGTATTACTATAATTTAGGGGGGGTTGCATAGGATTACTTGGATACTCTCATTGGCTGTGTCTGGTAGTTATTCACTTGGCTGTGTAATTTTATATGATCAATTGGATCTCCGATACTGCAGCAATAAAAAATAGATATCAAGGACTTGGAGCAAGAAACCAAAGGTTGTAATCTCTTACGGTGCCCGTATACCTTCACTAGCTGCTGACACAATGCTCCGTCAGTATACAATACCTCTTGTGAACAAACAATTGGGCGTGTTGAGATGGGTGCTGGCGCGCTCCGTATCGCAGGTTCTATCCCTGCCCCTGGTGAGTCAAAATTATCACCTACGTAAAAATTACTGTAACTGTTTTATTAAAAAAAAAAATTGCAGCATTTTGCTATTAAAAAAGAAATGAAAAATGTGAAAAACCAACACATTATATGTGAATATCTAGAATCACATTTGCAGCCAATTTTAAGCGGATTCCACGGAGACTTAGATGTAAGTGTGAATCCAGCCTTATACTCTGATCAGACAAGATCAGAGAACTATGTTGCAATCCTCTTGCAATTTTTGGATGTCATCCTATCATTCCAACAGTGGTGTGCTTAGGGATGAGTGAACAAATTCGGATCAAACACATTTTCTCTTCATTTTTGTTTACATTTTCCCATATATTAAATTCTATCTATCTCATATCTATCTATCTATCTATCTATCTATCTATCTATCTATCTATCTATCTATCTATCTATCTATCTATCTATAACTATCTCCTATCTATCTATCTATCTATCTATCTATCTATCTATCTATCTATCTATCCCATCATCTATCTATCTATCTATCTATCTCATATCTATCTATCTATCTCCTATCTATCTCCATCTACTTCTTCTATCTATCTATCTATCTATCTATCTATCTCATATCTATCTATTTTTAGATGAATATTAAAAAAAGCAAAAACAGACAAAAGCAAAATGACAAAAAATAAAGCCTTATTTATCACCAAAGAAACATGCAAAATGTATTGGAATAACATGATCAATAAAAATGTTATAACTATCAAAAGAGAATAAAAAAAAAAAATCATGAAGTGGTTAAAAAGGTATAAAAGTCACCAATGTACAATATAAACACACCGACACTATAAAGAATGTACAGGGCTTGTAAAAAAAAAAAACTAATAATACATCAACCAACTAACAAGTAATGTACAAGTGCAGTTACATTCTTATTTCTTAAGAATGAAGAGGAGTCAGAAGGTCTAGTGGAAGAGTGAAGAAATCAGGCGATACCTTTTAGAGGCTAACTGAGTATATTTATAAGTAAGCTTTCAGGAGTACTCGCTCCCTTCATCAGACATGGTGTGATACAAGAACTGAAAATTCACAGATTTTTATACACATGGTTTTCAAAGCATTTTAGAGTCCTTAAAAAAAATTGCAATCTAAGTAGAGAAGTTATTTACAACAGGTCAAAAAAACAGTCTGGAAACTTGTGGTGCGTGACGGAGGGATCAGTAATTCTTGCTGTTATCTGTTTGCTATCAGGAGGTGATTTGTGACCCTCAAAGTTCATACATAGTGTGACATGAAGCTGGCATGAATATTGAGTTCAGTTCATGGTTCAAACATAGTGTGACATGAAGCTGGCATGAATATTAAGTCCAAATTGCAGAGTTTGAAATTTTTGCATAAATTTGTACTCCATTTCTTTCCTTTTCTCCTGTGTCTTAAAATGTCCCATTAAAACCACAACCCGCAAATCTTCAATAGAGTGGTTTTCTCCGGAGAAATGTGCGGCCACTGGGAGATCGGTTCTGCTGTTATTAATGGTGGATCTGTGTGAGTTCATTCGTTGACTGAGTCTCTGCCCTGTTTCCCCCACATAGAGGCCTGTGGTGGGACATTGCACACACATTATGAGGTACACCACATTGGAAGACCTGCAGGAAAATGTCCCCCTAATTCTGTGCACCTGTTGTGACTGTGGGATAGGTACACTGTCAGCGGTGTGGATGTGCTTGCAGGTCATGCACCTTTTATGTAGGCAAGGTGAGGTGCCATTTTCAGTTGGGGCCTTCAGGGCACTCCGGACGATAATGCGCCTCAGGTTTGGTGGTTGTCGAAAGGAGAGGAGAGGGGGGACTGGAAATATGTCCTTGAGTCTGTTGTCCCTATGTAGCACAGGTTGGAGCTCCTTGGCAATCCTTCGTAGGATCTCCAGCTGTGGGTTGTAGGTGACAACTAGGGGCACTCGGGCATCTTTCTGGGTCTCTCTATATGTGAGCAGACTGTCTCTGTTAATGGCTGTTGCTTTGTTTAATTGGTTGACTGTCACTTTTGGTTTGTATCCCAATCTGAGAAATTTCATCCTCAGATTCAGGAGGTGCTTGTCCAGGTCTGTTTTGTCGGAGCAAATACGATTGTATCGTATAGCCTGGCTATACAGGTCTACAGGTCTAGTCTGTAAGGAATGTCTCAGTGTACAAGTGTGTGACTCTGTAATAGTCACTGCATATACACACGTGGACAAAATTGTTGGTCCCCTCGTTTAATGAAAGAAAAACCCACAATGGTCACAGAAATAACTTGAATCTGACAAAAGTAATAATATAAAAAAAATTCTATGAAAATGAACAAATGAAAGTCAGACATTGCTTTCCAACCATGCTTCAACAGAATTAAAAAAAAAAGAAAACTCATGAAACAGGCCTGGACAGAAATGATGGTACCCTTAACTTAATATTTTGTTGCACAACCTTTTGAGGCAATCCCTGCAATCAAACGATTCCTGTAACTGTCAATGAGACTTCTGCACCTCTCAGCAGGTATTTTGGCCACTCCTCATGAGCAAACTGCTCCAGTTGTCTAGGGTTTGAAGGGTGCCTTTTCCAGATGGCATGTTTCAGCTCCTTCCAAAGATGCTCAATAGGATTTAGGTCAGGGCTCATAGAAGGCCACTTCAGAATAGTCCAATGTTTTCCTCTTAGCCATTCTTGGGTGTTTTTAGCTGTGTGTTTTGGGTCATTATCCTGTTGCAAAACCCATGACCTGCGACTGAGACCAAGCTTTCTGACACTGGGCAGCACATTTCTCTCTAGAATCCCTTGATAGTCTTGAGATTTCATTGTACCCTGCACAGATTCAAGACACCCTGTGCCAGATGCAGCAAAGTAGCCCCAGAAGATAACAGAGCCTCCTCCATGTTTCACAGTAGGGACAGTGTTCTTTTCAAGATATGCTTCATTTTTCCGTCTGTGAACATAGAGCTGATGTGCCTTGCCAAAAATTTCGATTTTTGTCTCATCTGTCCATAGGACATTCTCCCAGAAGCTTTGTGGCTTGTCGACATGTAGTTTGGCAAATTCCAGTTTTGTCAGATTCAAGTTATTTCTGTGACCATTGTGGGTTTTTCTTTCATTAAACGAGGGGTACCAACAATTTTGTCCACGTGTGTAGGTGAACAAAAGAGAATTATAGATTGAAGATTAATGTTCTACCAAATGTGACTTACTCCCCCTGCTCCCTGTACGTAGTCAGGAACCTGCTGTAGTCAGGCTCCAATAATGATGGATTGTTATGTTGCTTAGAATTTATAAAAGCGATAACGATTTATATTATTTATAGTTTATCATTATGATAGGTTAATATGTGCAGTTATGAGTTTGACTACATGATATGTGAATATCTACAATCACAATGAGGTTAGAATTAGCAGTATAGCCAGTATAGATCATACAGCGCTGACCGTTTTAGTCATGTACGGAAAAATGCTGTGCAGTAAGAACGCTTTCAGAAATAGAAGGGTTAATAGTTTTTTTTATCAATGAAGTGAATGAAGAGAAAAGAGAAATGTAAATCCCATCAATATTTGGTGCGACCTTTGCCCTTTGCCTTCCATCAGTTTTTCTCGGTACTCAGGGTTGGACTGGCCCACCGGGGAACCGGTGAATCCACCCGTGGGCCCAGACTATTAGTCCTCATGTCATGTCCCTGACCAGTGGCGTTACGATCGCAGGGGGCGCGACCGCGACCGGACCCGTCAGGGTACGGGGCCCGCGGCCAGCTGGAGATGGCCGGGGCCCCGGACCACTATGATAGAGGTCGGGGAAAGCCTGGTTCCCCGACCGCTATACATACTGTTATTGGAAAGGGGCCCTGGCATATTGCAGGCCCCTTTCCAAAAGATGGCAGCCCAGGAGAGGTGACTGAAAATAATAAACACATATTCTCACCTCTCTGGGGCACAGCGTCCTCTCCGGCGTTCCTCCGTCATGTGACTGAGGCCTGTGATTAGGCCCCGGCGGTCACATGGGGCGCGACTGCGTAATGACGTCAGTGCGCCCCCCACGTGACCGCTGAGGCCCAATCACAGGCCTCAGCAGCGTCGTCGGGAAAGGGCCTGAAGACGCTGAAGACGACAGGATGGAGTGAGGATGCCAAGGAAAGGTAAGGTAAGGTGAGTATGAGTGTTTGTTATTTTTAATCACTTCCCCTGGGCCTCCGATTATTATACTCTGGGGTCTGAGGAGACTCCAGAGTATAGTAATAGCACTGAAGCGGAGCGGATGGGGCTATTGGGCACATATAATACTGGATGGGGGCCACTGTGCAGCTTATAATACTAGGAGGGGGCCACTGTGGCGCTTATAATACTGGGTGGGGGCCACTGTGGCGCTTATAATACTGGGTGGGGGCCACTGTGGCGCTTATAATACTGGGTGGGGGCCACTGTGGAGCTTATAATACTGGGTGGGGGCCACTGTGGAGCTTATAATACTCGGTGGGGGCCACTGTGGAGCTTATAATACAGGGTGGGGGCCACTGTGGAGCTTATAAAACAGGGTGGGGGCCACTGTGGAGCTTATAATACTGGGTGGGGGCCACTGTGGAGCTTATAATACTGGGTGGGGGCCACTGTGGAGCTTATAATACTGGGTGGGGCCACTGTGGAGCTTATAATACTGGGTGGGGGCCACTGTGGAGCTTATAATACTGGGTGATGGCCACTGTGGAGCTTATACTCCATACAGTGGCTCCTTCATTTTTTTTTTAATTACGCAGGGGCAAGTGAAAAAAACAAAACAAAAAAATCCCCCCACAGACTTTCTTTCCTGTCCCCAGTGTCTCCCAGCGCAGTTCGGTCCTGCAGTTCTGTTGTTTTCTTCCAGCTGACGTTCCCTCTGCACGTGACTACCTGTGACGTCACGTGACCCCTGAGGCCAATCAGTGGCCTAAGGGAAGGGACCTGGGACGTCACAGCCAGTGAGGAATTCCGGCAAAAGAAGACAGCAGAGCTGCAGGACCGGACCGTGCTGGGAGGACACCGGAGCACCTGAGACAGGTGAGTATGTTTAGCATGTTTTTTTTTTTTTTTTTTTTGGGGGGTAGGGGGGATTCACCTCCCCCAGACTAATTATAAAAAAGAAAACAATTATACTGGACAATCTCTTTAAAGTGTGGTGCGTTAGGGGTGTATATTAAAGGGGTTGTCCAGGCATAATTTGTTATGGTTTATTTTCAGGATAGGCCACAGATACCTGATCTGTAGGGGGCTGACCCCGGACCGATCAGCTGTACGAAGCCATTTCTGATGCCCGTACTGTACACAATACAGGGTCAGAAGCAGAAAGCTCTGTCCACTGTATAGGGGCCGGGCACCTTCACTGTATTTCAGCACTTATTGAAGTCAGTAGGAGCTGAGCTGCAGTGAAGGCGCCGGGCTGCTATACAGCGGATGGAGCTTTCTGCTTCTGGCCCTGTGTTGTGTACAGAACAGGTGCCGGAAGTGGCTCCGAACAGCTGATGGGGCCATGTGTCAGCCCCCTACCGATCAGGTATTTATGGCCTATCCAGAGCATAGGCCATAAAAAAGATTAACCCTGGACAACCCCTTTAATATGCATCACACAGTTTAATGTCCCTCCCCCCACAGGATGTTAGCCCCCATCACTGCTCCCACACAATACAATGACCCCATCACTATTCCCCATACAGTATGGGGGACCAGTAAAGAGGCCACTATGTGGGGGAACCAGTGAAGTGACCATAGAAAAATTTGGCCCAGACAACCCCTTAAAAGAGGTTTCCATAAACTGGAGTGACCACTGTGTCGGCCGCCAGGGAGGTGTAAAAATAAGAACATTTTAAAAAAGCATACTCACCTGTCCCCAGCACCCCGTTGTCCCCTGCCTGTGTCTGTTCGGTCTCATGGCGGCGCCTCATTTCTGGAAATCCCGTACCTAATTGGTCTTAGCAATCACATGAGGTGCAGGACTCCCAGCAAGGAGTCGCCGGCATGAGACTGAATGGACACTGGCAGCAGACAACGGAGCGCTGGGGACAGGTGAGTATGCTTTTTAATTTACTTATTTTTTACTTTACACCTCCCGCCAGCTACATGGGTTGCTCCAATTCCTTCGACAACCTCTTTAAAGGATTTATCCATCTTCCTAATATTGATGGCCTGTCCTTAGGATAGGCCATCAATATTACATCTACGATGATACAACAGCCAGGACCTCTGCAGATCAGCTTTTCCAGGACATTGCGGCTACAGGTAAAGGTAACAATTCTAGGAGCCACGCCGTTCACTTGCCATACAAGGTGTAGCAGTAGGTTTAGGTAGTGCAGTGGTGCACATGGTATAGTGGGTGAGCAGCATGGCTCCCGGCATGTCATTACCTTTAGCCGCCCTGTTTCGGTACCGCTGATATACAGGGGTTCTGATGGTGGGCCCCTAGAAACAATTCCACTGGTGGGCCCTAGACATCCCAGTCCGACACTGTTGGTACTTGCAGACAGTGTTTGGCAGAACTGGGCAGGGAGGTTGTTCCCGCCGCCATCTTGGAGAACTAAGCACAGATCTTCTGTGGATGTTGCTTGCTCCAATCCATCTGTCTCTTCATGTCATCCCAGACAGACTGGAGGATGATGAGATCAGAGCTATATCTGTGGGGGCCGGATCATCACTTCCAGGACTCCTCCTCCAAAAGGCAAAGGTCACCCCAAATATTAAAGCGATTTACATTTCTCTTTTCTTGATTCACTTTATTTAATAAACCATTAAACCTTCTATTTCTGAAAGCATTCTTACTATGCATAATTTTTTCCACTGCTACCTAAAACTTTTGCCCATCACCGTATACCATAACCTTTGTCTTCTTAGCCCCGTTTCCCATGGACATCATTTATTGAGGAATCATCTTGAGACGTGATGTTTCTGATGAATCTTGCTAAGTTTTCTCCTTCCTGATCTTTCGAGATGCTGAGGTCTGCTCATTGAAAACCTGAGAAAGGGATTTTGTAAACCCTGGAGAAAAAGTGACACGAGCAATCACAGTAACTTGCTGCGAGTGCATATTGATTGTAAAAGGTACGAACTGATCTTTCTGTCAGTGTAATTTTATGCCTTTTGTCCTTAGGAACGCTCTTAGGACCGCCGGGTCTCTCCAAGGGGCGTTAAATAATACATTTATAACTTCTATGTAATGCGGGGAACACTGGCAGGCTCTTCATTGGCCTCGAACAATGGCAACTTTTTGGAAAAAAAAAGTTTGAGGAAAATATATTTATAGGAGGTTCGTGAGGTTATGCGATTGTATAACTGTATGTCGCATGTCACGGTTCAGTAGGTTTGTAACTAAAGAGGACTTGACATATAGATATAACATGGCGTCATGATAAAACTGGTCATACACCTTCAAACAAGCTCCTACCGAACCCCCAAAAACATCAGGACACATCCACACCACTTGAGTTGAGACTAAAAGATCGGGCATGTTGAACCTGGTGGTGGTTTATCTTTCCTAAGAACAAAAGGATCAGACATGTGAAATACAACATGCCTGATCTTTCCCATACACATCATATAGTCATCACAGGCACAGACTGCCAGCCATGAATATTTAGTCATTTAGACTTCAGGTGATGTCACCAGCTTTGCAGAATACTTATCAGTCATAGGCCAATGAGAAGGCTGTAATTGGTCAATATATAAATCACCCGGCTCTAAGGGCATGTTCACACCACTGAATTTGGAGCTATATTTGGGACAGATTCCAGTTCAAAATAGGCTCCAAATTACACCCAAGATCTGTCTCCCATTCTTTTCAAAGGGAGACAGACATTGATTTTTTTCCTCTGACTGATTTTTTAAGAAAAAAAAATAAGTGTCATGCTCAATCTTCAAGTAAATTCCGCCTGATAGGTTTCACTGAAATTCTGCCTGGATGGTGTGGAATTTTCAAATTCCTCAGCAGATTCCGCAGCAAATTCCATGGCAGAAGTTGGTCAAGCTGAAAGTTTCAGCTTCAAATTGGACAAATTCCACCCTTAGGTTGGGGCCCCATGTGGCGTAAATGTGAATCCCGTCCCCACTGTGCGTTAAAATACGTGCTGCGGACACGCGGCGATTTCCAAAACCATTGCAGTTTTGGAAATGGCAGCATGTCAATTATACTTACAGAAACGCAGGCGGTTTCCCTATAGGTATAATGGAAGCAGAAAGTCCACAGAGGAAAACTCTGCCAACTTTCTGTCAAAAGTACTGCAAGAACTGCGATGTGTTTCCGCCGCGGTTTTTCCCACAGCACTTTTTTACTGCGGGACGCCACGCGGGTCCTTAGTCTTATAGAAACAAAGAACTATCAGGTGTTGGGCTATCATGGATCAGGATATTTAAAGTGAGCCTCCAAACCACCCTTTAAGAAGCCTTACATATCACGGTCTATGTATGACAATAACCTGATAGCAAGACTGATTTATTTACACATTTTCAAATATCTCGTGTTTGGGGAAACCCCAAATTTTTTTGAATTGCCACCCACCAAGACGCTATTATATTCTTCATACATACAATAAGCAGAGACCCAATGGGAGTGCGGAAAAATAATAAGCGCTGATACTCATCTTCCCTCACCTCATCCAGTACTCCATCGTTGTCCAAGTGCTGGGGCCTTAGTGGTCCCCCATGCCTGTGACATTACCCAGGAGGCCAGAAGAGTCCGGAAGACGACCAAAGAGGACTGCGATGAAGTGACGGACCAAACATGGGAGCTCAGGAGAGTTGACAAAATGTAAATATCAGGTATTTTTCCACACCTGCTGAGGAAACGCCAGAGTATAATAATAGTAAGGTGGCAAAAACCACTGCGTTTTACAGTCCCTGCGAATCCCATCCACACATTGCAGAAGAATACGTGCAATGGAGACGCTGTGATTTCGAGCATGAAATCTCATCATGTCAATTATACCTACGGAAATGTTACTCTATAGGTAAAATGGAAGCAGAAAGTCCGCAGAGGAAACCTATGCAGACGTTCTGTGAAAAGTGCTGCGGGAAAAAACGTTATGCCTTGCTGCCGCAGTTTTTCCCGCAGTGCTTTTTTGCTCCGCCCCGTTACATGGGGCCTTAGCCTAATTCTGGTTAAGACTGGACAAATTCAGTCTGAAACCTTGCAAATGTCGCATCTCCATTCATAGGACATTAAATCAATTTTAGATCGACGGAGATCCGACTGCCAGGATCCCTGCAGATCCGCGGCTTCCCCATTGCGGCGCAAGTTGTCTGCTGCAACCTGTGTGTCTAAGTCTAAGGGACAATAAAATTTATCTCTTTTTTTTTTTTTTTGCCTTATCTGATATTTTAAAGATTTTTATCATGTTTTAAACAATTTTTTCAATTTTGTCCTTGGATTTGTTGTTAATAAAGGAATAACGTAACGCATTTCCCAAGCACAGACATATATATATATTTCTTATATATAACTTTTTGACCTTCACTTTTAAGAATCTCAAGGAAAAAAAAAATCTAAATCTAATGAGAATACCGCATGTTTGCCGTTGCCATGATCTCTGCTGTGATAACATCCTAATTCCTAGGAGTTGTGAAATACTCAGTCCTGGTGGCGAGGATCTGACTCTGTGATCCAGAAAGTAAAATTAAAATGGTTTATTTATCAGATCAATGGCTCGTCTTCAGCGCGTTGACCCCTGCGGTGCCGGTGTTCACATCAATCTAATGTGCAGGGCTGAATATTTTGCGCTTGAGAAATTTGCATATAATATCCTCAGGGGCTGAGGGAGGAGGAAGGAGTTGTGGTCAGACCAATTCACAACCTGAAGTGTTACAAAGATATCAACTAAAAGTAACATTGTGTCTATGATGACAGTGCTTCGTATTACTGCACATTCCCTATAGTATATAGTATTACGGTATTATAGTGTTACGGTATTATAATATTACGGTATTATAGTATTATGGTATTATAGTGTTACGGTATCATAATGTTATGGTATTATAGTGTTATGGTATTATAATGTTATGGTCTTATAGTGTTACGGTATTATAGTGTTACGTTATTATAGTGTTATAGTATTATAGTGTTACGGTATTATACAGTAGTGTTACGGTATTATAATGTTACAGTATTATAGTATTATGGTATTATAGTGTTACGGTATTATAGTATCACGGTATTATAGTGTTACAGTATTATAGTATTACGGTATTATAGTGTTACGGTATTATAGTGTTATGGTATTATAGTATTACTGTATTATAGTGTTACGGTATTATAGTATTACGGTATTATAGTGTTACGGTATTATAGTGTTACGGTATTATAATGTTACGGTATTACAGTGTTATGGTATTATAGTGTTACGGTATTATAGTGTTACGGTATTATAGTATTACGGTATTATAGTGTTACGGTATTATATTGTTACGTCACATGGACTTATTTCAGTATATTATTGTATAGGAAGTATTTTTCTATCTTCCAAAGGTACTGTATATACTGTAGCAAGTGGGTTACCATTATATACATATTAGAATTACTTACAAATGTTTTGTAGAGATAAGGAGAGTATATCAAGCATAGTTATAGGAGGTGCAGAAGTAGCAGTCACTACCGGAGTCCGGACTCTGCGGGGCCCCAAAGATCCCACATAACATATACTACTATACTAAATGGTCAAAGGAAAGTAGGGGCCTCATTATGGATCTTGCAGTAGCCTCAGGAGTTTCCATCTACACCTCCGCCTCCACCAGCACCTTCAGATATAACCATGATTAAAGGGGCTACCTGCAACATAAAGTGACCAGAAGAGTAGGGTGGCATCAGGTGGGACATGCCACACATAAAGAGTTAATGAATACAACCAGAGAGGTCTCTGACCATGGGCATTACTGCTGGATCTCCACTGTGTACAATAGCAGAGATCGGGCACTTATTCCATCTGCCATGCTCCTGAGTGGGTGCTATGTTTAAAGACCCAACATCGGCTATACTATTACGGTAGATGTCATTAGGGGGCTAATATCCTCCTCTCCTTTGATCAAATTTTGTCCAATAAAATCTTCAGTAGGTGTCTCAGGAGACCATGCCCCCGCCAACTCCACAACCCCTATCCCCCGCAAATGCGAATCTCTCTGGTTGTAAGATAACTGGCTGGAGCCTTTCCACATTTTCTATGTCTACACTAGGACAAAAGACTATTGTGCTATTCCCCTTGGCTAAACCCAATCCCAGAGTTGGTCTCTAGCCAAAAATGTGAAGGATCCAAAGGAGATGAACTCTTGGCTTGCGTTAGTTGGAAATGCAAAAATTTCTACATACTGACAAACAGAGGGGAAAAATCGTCTCCCATTTAGAGGTTCTCCAGTTTCTTTAAAGACTCTTTATATAAGATAGATAGATATGAGATAGATAGATAGATAGATAGATAGATAGATGATAGATATAAATAGATAGATAGATAGATAGATATGAGATAGATAGATAGATAGATATGATAGATAGATATAGATAGATAGATAGATAGATAGATAGATAGATAGATATGAGATAGATAGATAGATAGATAGATAGATATGAGATAGATAGATAGTTAGATAGATAGATATGAGATAGATATGAGATAGATAGATAGATAGATAGATAGATAGATAGATAGATAGGGATAGATAGATAGGAGATAGATAGATAGGAGATAGATATGATATGGATAGATAGATAGATAGATAGATAGATAGATAGATAGATAGATAGATAGATAGATAGATAGATAGATAGGAGATAGATAGATAGGAGTAGATAGATAGATAGATAGATAGATAGATAGATAGATACAAGATAGATAATTGATATATAATTGATATTCTGGATTTATTCATATAAACATACCATATGTTCTAAAACCAAAAAAAAATGTCAAAAACAAACCTGTTTGCTGTAGGCTTAAAAAAATTAATTGCCACCATTTGTACAAATGTCATAATCTTGTTGATGAAATGAGAAACAATGTTAATAGCTCTCTTAACAATACACTTAGAAACAGCATGACAAATGATATTTAATAATATAGCGCACATTGTTATGGTGTGGGAGTGAAACGCCGGAGCTGATTGATGATGTCAATGTAGGTTTGTACATTGACAATTAGGGCTTAGGAGGATTGCATGACACATTTATCTCAATATTTAGCTCTTAAAACTTGATCATTCTAAGAGAGGAAACAACGTTTCAAGCTTCAGAAGAACAGAAAAACAGAGAAAAGTAGAATGGATGTTAGAAAAGAACAACGGGTTGGATAAAAATGGGAGCGCAAGTATTAAATGGGTATTCCGAGCCAATACATTTATGGCATACCCAAAGGAACATTGCCCATAAGATTTAATTTCTCAGCTGCATGTCCCTTCACTAGATGCCCCATCTATTGACATTTTCTATTGACCATTGACGTAAGTGGTCCTGGGTCAATGCTGAGGCCACAATGGTCACGTGGGGCCTGTTGACATCAACTATTAAAAGGATATTCTGATCAGAGGCATTTACAGTATTTCCATAGGAACATTGCCCTTAATATTTCATTTCTCATCTGGTCTTCACTGAGAACTAGTGATAAGGGATCCTCACGAGATTCATCTTGTGAATATTCATGAGGTTCAGTTACCAGTTTTTTGCCTCTTTGGTCCATACTAGAAGTGGTATTATTATACTCTGGGGTGTCTTCAGAACCCAGAGTATAATCGGTGACCCAGAAGAGGTACGGAAAAATAATAAAAAACTGAAATGCTCACCCTATTCCTCACTTCTCCAAGGCTCCACCACTGCCTTTTACATTGGCATTTTCTATAGGCCATTGACATCAGTGGTCCTGAGTCAATTCTGAGGCCTGAAATTGGGCCACAGTGGTAATGTGGGGTCCATTGACATCACGATGCTTGAATCAAAGCATCTTGAAATCAATGCGCCCCACGTGACCCCTGAGGACCAATGACAGGCCACTGGAGTGACCTGAGGCCACTGAGACTAAAAAATGCCCAGCGAGAAGATAAGACCCTGTGGTGGATACACACAGAGATGAGGACAGGCGAGTATGAGTATTATAATCTGAGGTCTGATAATGATTCGTGGGTGGCAATCCCAAAAAATCTCGGATTCGGCTGAACTTGAAATTTTTGAAAAACTCGTTATGAACTAGTTTGTTACAAGCCAATTCACTCATCTCAACCAGTAACCTCTAGTTCCTTGAAGCTTCTTGGCTCCGAACCTGCACGTACCTTGTATGTAATCAGTGTCTTGCAGCAGAGTGGCCATTGAGCCCTTCAGGTCAGTAGCGTAACTAGGAATGGCTGGGCCCCAAGGCGAACATTTCAAATGGGGCCCCCCAAATTGCCGCCTCCGACAGCCCCCCACAAACCGCCGCCCCAACACCCCCCCGGACCACCCCTTCCAACCCCTCCACACAAACTGCATTCCTGCGCACACTATTATGCCCCATAGTTGCCCCTGCACACAGTATTATGACCCATAGTGGCCCCTACAAACAGTATTGCATCCCATAGTGGCCCCTTCACATAGTATTATGCCCCATAGTGGCCCCTGCATACAGTATTATGCCCCATAGTGGTCCCTTCACACGGTATTATGCAGCATAGTGGCCCCTGCACACAGTGTTATGCCCCATAGTGGCCCCTTCACATAGTATTATGCCCCATTGTGGACCACCCATGAACGATTATTATACTCTGGGGAGACCCAGGGGAGGATACAAACAAAAAAAAAAAACAATGTAACTTACCTCTCCCTGGCTCCGGCCCACTCCCCAATACTTCGGCCATCTTCAATATTGGACCAGATATCGCGTGAACTCCAGCGTTGCAATGCATAATGACGTCAGCTGATGTCTGGGACGTCACCAAACAGGCCCGAAGCCTGCGGAGCACCGGAGAGGTAAGTTACAGTGTTTTTTACGTTCCCTCACCTCCCCCCGAGCCTCCGATCGTTATACTTCGGGGTCTAAAAAGACTCTGGATTATAATGATAGCAGTGTTTGTGGGGTTCGCGGTAGCGGCTGCCACAGGTCTCCGGGGTCTTTAAAGTTCCGGGCCCTGTGGCAGCCGCTACCGCGGCTACCCCAATATTTACTCCCCTGATTCAGGTATCCTTTATGGCTATGATTGGGGCACCTAAATATAGGCAAATGCCCATTATTGGATTGCCATGCAAGGTTGTAAATTTTTTAAGCCTGTTCAAGGCGTAGCGTGTATCTGGGTATTACCAATCTAATCATTCATATAGATCACAATGATCTCCAATACTGTATATAAAGAGAGATTCTGAAGACACTCATGTACTTAATGTATTCGACAACATCATGTAGGCAAATTATTTTTGATTTATTTTTACCTCTTTGTTGCCTGCTCTTATCCATACAGTATAGTAAATGTATACCTTCCCTGACAGCGGAAAACATTCAGCTTTTCAAACAATATTGACATAAATTAGTCTATTCGAGAGAAAAGAAAATCTCAGAACTGTCATATCATATAATAGTATTGAAGCAAGTTGATACAGAGTAGTCACTCACCAGAAAAACTCACCATGATTTGTATTGGCAGGTAAATGTACAGATTGTCACGGACACCATTAATAGCTTCACAAGTAGGAATGTGATAATGGCTATGACATATAATGAGATGGATCTTATCACCAGGTTTCATGATGGTTGACAGGTTTTAACGGAAGAGCTAGTCGGAGTGATCTGTCATTTTAATTGTAGAAGATTGTAACCAGACCCACTAGGAACGTTGTGGAGGAGGAAACAGGATTTACACGATGTTACTTAGAATCTACTTGTTAGACACTAGATATTAGTGTTGCCTGAGCTCACATGTGAGCCCTTCCTCTGAATGCTAATAAAGACATTGGGGAAGATATATCGTGCCTTGTACAGATATATTAGTTTTTTTCTGGTGTACAAGGCAGGATAAAGTTGTAGTTTTTTGAGCTAATTGGATTTCGGCACAAAAATGTGCAACTTTTTTCACTTTTGCCCCACCCTTGCGGTGTAAATGTTCTCTGAAATCTACATTTTTCAGGTTCTAACATTTCCCAAGTCCCTGCTGGAGTCTTGACACACACAGAAAGTACCTGGAGATGCCTACTGAGCCAGTCAGTCACTGAGGTGGATCATCTATAGGGACTCAGAGTTGGACTCAGGCTCCTGGGGCCCACCAGATGAATTGATACTGAGGGCCCACCGTCCAACAAAACCTAGGAACATAGTAGCCTTCAAATTTACATATCTTCCCATGGACCATTGTTGTCTTAGAGCCTGGGGCCTCCAGAGGATCATCTTTTGAGCCAGTCTGGGGTCAATGATGAGCTAAGCGGGTATTTCCAGGCATTTCATGTATGTGAAGGAAAACCAGGAAGCCGAGAGCTGAGCCGGCACAGGATCCATGGGTATCGGTTAGGGTGGGTATCACTCTTATTTTATTTTCCTATGCCATGCTCATTATTATTTAGTAACATTTTTTTAAATACAATTTTATTGCCCTAGAATATCTGTTCAATTAAATGAATGTTAGTTTGCTATTTTTGCTTTTTATATCTTTATATTTTTGCATGTTTTTCTAATATAAAAATTCTAATATAAAAATCTATTGTATACTAAAATTTATCCTTAAAACTAGAGTCTGTCAGCAATTTTTACCTCTCAGCACTAGATAAGTGAGATATAAAAAAATTGTGCCCCCTTCTAATATAAAAAATCCCTTATCTCCCATCTTCACTTCTTTCTACATCAAATAAAAACTTCTCAATTGTCCATTATACATAAAATTTAACCAAGGGTCCCAAAACTCTTAATCTTTTTCTTCTGTCAAATCCAGTGTCCTATTTTTTCACTGTACAAGTTGTTATCCAGACGACTCAGTACTAGCCGTACAGATAAACTGCAATTTTTCCAATTCTTTGCCAGATATACCTTAGAGGCCATCAAAATAAGCTGTAATAACTTGCGATCCTGAATGTTTTACTCCTAATAGGACAGGGTTCGGCACGCGAGGCTTATTTCCCTGGCACGGCAGCGGAGTCCTCGTCCAGCTTTTCCGATCAGACCAAACATGGCTGAAACGAAACTGCTATTATTATACTTTGGGGTCTCTTCAGACCTCAGAATATAATAAGCTGAGCCCCAGGGGAGGTGATGAAACATAAAAAAAACAATGTTACTCACCTTCCCTGTGCTCCACGGCGGCTATGTGCTCTGCAGACACTTTTGCCTGAAGTCAGAGACTGCTGACAGAGCATTAGAGGTCTCATCCGGCATCATGACACATAATGACCCAATCAGCGGTCGCTGACTACATACAGAAGTGTTGAAGAGAATAGAGCCACTGCGGAGCACAGGGAAGGTGAGTAACATTATATTTTACGTTTTTCACCTCTCTAAGGGACACAATACCATGTGCAGGGGTCACTATGGGACATATACCGTTTTCAGGGGCCACTATGGGATATAATACCGTGTGCAGGGGCTGCTATGGGACATAATACCGTGTGCAGGGGCCACTATGGGACATAATATGGTGTGCAGGGGCTGATATGGGACATAATACTGTGTGCAGGGGCCGCTATGGGACATAATACCGTGTGCAGGGGCTGCTATAGACATAATACCGTGTGCAGGGGCTGGTTGGCTGTGGAACATAATACCGTGTGCAGGGGCTGCTGTGGGACATAATACCGTGTGCAGGGGCTGCTAAACCGTGTGCGTTGGGGCTGCTTGGCTGTGGAACATAATACTGTATGCAGGGGCTGCTATGGGACATAATACCGTGTGCAGGGGCTGCTGTGGGACATACACCATGTGAAAGGGCTGCTATGGGATATAATACTGTGTGCAGAGGCTGCTATGGGACATAATACCGTGTACAGGGGCTGCTGTGGGACATAATACCGTGTGCAGGGGCTGCTATGGCTGTGGAACATAATACTGTGTGCATGGGGCTGCTATGGGACATAATACCGTGTGCAGGGGCTGCTGTGGGACATACACCATGTGAAAGGGCTGCTATGGGATATAATACTGTGTGCAGAGGCCGCTATGGGACATAATACCGGGTGCGGGGCTGCTGTGGGACATAATACCGTGTGCAGGGGCCGCTATGGGAGATAATACCATGTGCATGGGGCCACTATGGAACATATACCGAGTGCAGGGGCCGCTATGGGGTATAATACTGTGTGCAGAGGCCGCTGGGGGGTTTTCCTTGGGGGGGGCCGCTGGGATATAATGCCAGTGTGCAGGGGGCCGCTATGGGATATAATTCCATGTGTAGGGGCCGCTATGGGACATAATACTGTGTGCAGAGGCTGCTATGGGGCATAATACTGTGTGCAGGGGCCGCTATGGGACATAATACTGTGTGCAGAGGCTGCTATGGGGCATAATACTGTGTGCAGGGGCCGCTATGGGATATAATACTGTGTGCAGGGGCCGCTATGGGATATAATACCATGTGCAGAGGCCGCTATGGGATATAATACCATGTGCAGGGGCTGCTATGGGATATGATACTGTGTGCAGGGGCCGCCATGGGATATAATACCATGTGCAGAGGCTGCTATGGGATATAATACCATGTGCAGGGGCTGCTATGGGACATAATACTGTGTGCAGAGGCCGCTATGAGACATAATACTGTGTGCAGGGGCCACTATGAGACATAATACTGTGTGCAGGGACCGCAATGGGACATTATTCTGTATAATGGTGTGTTTTCTGTATTAAGGATAAGTTTTTGCACAGAAATCTTAGGCTTTTTTTTTTTTTTTTGCAAAAATGCACCATGTGAATGCAGTTTTACATCGAAGTAAAAGTTCCAGTGGCCTAAGAATATAGCTGCATCCAGATACATAATGTGTATTCACCATAAGGATGCCGCCATACAGTGCTCCTGGACACTTACATTTACCACTAGTTGGGGGCTGCACCTGGGACGCACCTGGACTTTCATTACTTTTAATGGAAAAGTACAGGTGCGTCCCAGCAAATATCTGAAGCATCTGGTGGCAGCAATTCTGTGTTATGGTTTGTGGTATATGACTTTAGTTTAGGGGTCGTCAGACTTACAATTATTGACCGGCACTCCGAGTACCTCATCTTTGATTTTTTAATTAAAATCGTCATGCCGAACAAAAAAGGTTACCTACCCCTGCAATAGGACTTTAGTTGGTGAATGTTTCATCCTTTTTTAAAAAATATATTGTGATACATCAGATTTTTTTTCCAAAAATTCTTGCACCACTGGACAAGCCCACCTCTTATGAATCTTGGAGCCCTCTTCCCCACAAACCCTAAAATATTTCAAATAAACATAAATTGTACTCCAGTTAGGGATTATACACACCACTGTGATGCAAGATGGACATAGAAAAACGGGTGTTACACTCATTTTTCATGTCCGATTTGTATCTTAGAGGTATCCATTTTCATGGATGTCTTAAGTCTATGAGTGACCTCTTAAAAACAGCCTGAAATAGGACCTATTTTTTGACTGTCTGTATTCCGTTGTTCTGAACGTGGCCATGTGATGGCTGTTCAAAAAATGTCTGACACAGTATTGTGTGAATAAGCCCTTAATTGCAGATTCTTAAAGGGAGTGAGACACCAGGACTGAGTCTATCGACTTCACAGATAGGTAGGTTAGAGCAGCCCGATCACCCTTGTGAATGGGTGCCTCCTTTGCCAAGATATCATTGTTTTTGAATTCCACATGACCTCCATTTATGGCCCACAGTGGTCTACAGAATGTTATGACATCAAGTCAAGAGTCAACAGCTGTGATCATGTGATAACATCACATAGGTGTCCTATTCCTACAGTCATCCAAAGACAAGTGATGACCAGCTTGGAGAAAAAAATTATCTTGGGTATTTTTTTTTTTTCTACGGGTATCTTGAACCAAGAGGAAAATTAAGGAATATTCCATTGGAACCTCAAGGCATATCTACTAAGATAATTATATTCAAAAGGTTTCTTTTCTTGATGTTGTGGTCATAATTCAAGGGGAAAGAATCTTCCCAAACAGGGAACTTGTGTGTCTGTTAAGGAAAGTCTTGCTACATCACTAGAAGATGCCATTTTCTTATCATGGAGATATGAGAACATCAATGTTCGGCCTCATTCACAGGGTAGGTGATGACGACGATATCAGTTGTCCAGAGTCACCAGAGATGACAAAATGTCCTAAATAAAGTCCTTTGATATTATTAGTATCGGCTCTCATTCAGTGTATTAACCAGATGGAATGAAGAGTGTCAAGTGTAATGAAAGTTAAAAGTTGGGGTGTACTACGTACGGTGGATGCAGAGGTATCAATCACACTTTGGCTCTGTAGTCTAAACCTATATTCAGATGACCAAAGGTGAAAATGACCTTGAAAAAAGTCAATTTTTCACAGCCGTTTTGCACCCGAGAGGAACCCGTTTTCATGGATCCCATTTAAGAGTATGGAGGGATCCATGAAGAAAAATCAAAAATCAAGCATGGCCTATATTTTTACAGTCTGTTATATTTTTGAAGGTCCATATAGCCCCCAATCACATGAATGAATATTAATTCAGCTGTGTGACGGCCATTAAAGTCTAAGGCCCCACATTTTGGAAACGCAGATTTTTTTGTCGTAGATTTTGCTGCATTTTTTTTTTTAGCCAAACCTAGTCGTGGCTACCGAAGAAATGGGAAATATCTAGAAAGTTCTTATACTTCTCCTATATGCCCAATCTACTCCCGGTTCAAAAAAAACGCAGCAAAATCTGCAACAAAAAAAAACTTGTTTACAGGACGTGGGGCCACACAGCTGAATTAATATTCATTCATGTGAATTTTTGCTTTTGAGCAACGTGGGGCCTTAGCGTTAATCTCCAACTTATGTCCTGATGGCTTCATTCTTGGGTGGGGAAGAATAGCATATGCGTGTGCCACACCAATGCCATGATCGGACGTGTGATGGTCATGTCTTTTAGTCCATTCATTTGAATGGGGGCTACTGTTTTTTTTAAAAATTTTTCCATTGTTGTCCATTTTCAGAGCTCCCTCAATACACTCAAATGTACGAGGGATCCATGAAAACGGGAGCCCCTTGTGTGCAAAATGGACGTGAACCGTCCACAACTGTTTTGTACACGTTCTTGTGAATCCAGCTTTATACTAACATAAGAATAAAACTTGCTCTTTTGTGTTTTACCGCAGAGCAGCAACAATAAGAAGCAGCCATAGTACTTGACAAAAGGAAATTTATGTTTGCTTGGTTACTGCGGTTATTGCATTCCAAGCACTGGGAGACCTGATGTCAAAATATTAGGCTTTTCAGAACAGGATAATTATAGACTCTTCAATCATGTGAAGCTTCTCTCTGTGACACCATTTCTGTCTTTTAATCTCTCTAGCACACTGGAATTATCTCTTCAATGCAGGCTAATTACTTATCTGAGAACACCCAAACAAATAAAATTACCATCATTAACTTTAATCGTCTTTCTCTTTATTTTACTTTGATCCTTTTCTTTTTGTTAAGGGACTAACTTGTAGTTTTTTTTATATTATTATTTTGAATGTGAGGTTAGAATTTTTTAAAATTCTACCACCAATGTTATTTTAAAAAATAAAATAAAAATAATTAAATTTTTTCTTTGCCAAAAATACTTCTAGATTTTTTTTTTGTTTTTTTTTTACCTGAATGCATCTTTTATATCCGGCAGTTTTAAGATTGTGTTATAATTTTTATGTCTATTTAGTTTCAGGCAAGAAAGAAATCTACAAACAAAAGTGAATAATTTATGCTGGATTCAGGGATTTATTTGTGTTAAATAAATGCTTGGTAACAAAAAGAAAAGTATTTGTGTGGCTCCAAAAAAAACCTTAAATAAACACATAAAATCATATATATAGATATATATATAGTACACTTCAACACTGCTGGGTAGACTTTGTTCCCATTGAAAGTTTATTAAAACTAAAGTGGCGCAATTAAATTTGTCAGCCGTGCTCTTTTACCAACTTGATGTAAAAAGCTACAATTTCAGTTACTTGTAAGAAAATGTAATGTGTTCCTTGATAGACCTTTTTGAAAATAGCATGTGACATGAATTACTATGAATTACTGTTGTGTATTTTATGGTTTAATAGAATCAACAGGTGGCGGACTCAGACCATGCAAAATGTAAATGTTTTTGGAAAATTATTTTTATTGTTATCATTATTAATCATTATTAATAAAATTATTATTATTATTATTATTATTAAATTATTACTATATTATAATTTTTACTAAAATTATCACTATAGTATTATTAGTAGTAGTAGTAATAGTACTAAAATTATCACTATATTATTATTTTTATTAAAATTTCATTATTATTTTATTATTAATAATAATAATTATTGTTAATTATTATCACTAGCATTATTATTATTATTACTATTGTTAGTATTAAAATTGCATCATCATTATTATTAATTATTACTAGCATTATTACTATATTATTATTATTATTATTATTATTATTATTATTGCTGAAATTATCACTATATTATTATTATTATTATTATTACTATTTTTAATTTGCCAAAAAAAAACAAAAAAACTAAAATCTGTCTCCCATTCATTTCATAGGGAGGGAGTGGCCTATGTTTATTGCTAGATTTTTTTTCAGACAGGCATAAAAAACACTTAAAGGCCCCACATGGCATAAAAGTGGTGTTTTACATTAACCATTAACTGTATAGTGGAATCCCATCCCCACAGTACAGGAAAATTTGCACTATGGACACGGAGTATACTAGAAAATTTTGTGAACTGCTTTCATCCCTTGGCATCTCAAACCTGGCCCTTTCCTGGATCTCCTCATACCTCACCAACCGCACATTCAGCGTCTCCCACTCACACACCACCTCCCCGCCACACCCTCTTTCTGTAGGTGTCCCCCAAGGCTCCGTCCTAGGACCCCTCCTGTTCTCCATCTACACCCTCGGCCTTGGCCAACTCATAGATTCCATGGTTTCCATTACCATTGCTATGTTGACGACACCCAAATATATCTTTCTGGACCAGACATTACCTCTCCCTGTTGTCCAGAGTCCCAGAATGTCTAGCAGCCGTAGCCTCCTTTCTCTCCTCCTGCTTTCTCAAACTCAACATGGAGAAAACGGAGTTCATACTCTTCACCCCATCTCGCACGGCCCCTCTACCTGACCCATCTATCAAAGTTAATGGAACCACTCTCACCCCAGTCCCACAGGCCCGCTGCCTTGGGATAACGTTAGACTCTGACCTATCCTTCAAGCCGCACATCCAAACCCTCAACACCTCCTGCCGCCTCCAACTCAAGATCATCCACCGAATCCGCTCCTTCCTCACCCTAGAAACTACAAGGATGCTAGTCCACGCCCTCATAATCTCCCAGCTAGACTACTGTAACACCCTTTTTCATGGCATTCTTGCCCCCCTCCAGTCCACCTTAAACTGCGCTGCTCGCTTAATACACCTCTCCCCCGTTCTTCATCGGCCGCCCCCTCTGCCAATCCCTTCACTGGCTACCCATCGCCCAGCGAATAGAGTTCAAACTACTAATGCTGACATACAAAGCCATCCACAACCTTTCCCCTCCATATATCTCCGACCTAATCTCCCGCTACCTGCCTGCACGTAACCTCCGATCCTCCAAAGACCTCCTACTCCGCTCTTATCCGCTCTTCACACAACCGTCTCCAAGACTTCTCCCGGGCATCCCCCATACTCTGGAACTCATTACCAAGACACATAAGACTGTCCCCCACAATCACAAGCTTCAAGAAGGCCCTGAAGACTCACCTATTCAGGAAGGCCTACAACCCCCAATAACACTACTGTCACCACACCACCACCTGTACAGCCTCTACCCCCACCTTCTGTCTATATCCCTCTACGCTCATAGATTGTAAGCCCTTGCGGGCAGGGTCCTGTACCGTATGTAAATCCTCAAATGTAAAGCACCATGGAATTAATATAATAATGTACAGCACCATGGAATTAATATAATAATGTACAGCACCATGGGATTAATGGTGCTATATAAATAAATAAATAATAATAACTGGGAAAGGGTTGTCCGGGACTATAATATTGTTTGCTGTGACCTCTTTACTACTTACACAGCGCCTTACATTTTATAGTGTCTGTGCTTAGTATTGCAGTTTATCCCCATTCATTTGACTGAGACTGAGCTGCAGCCTAGCTATGTGACCAATTGATGTAATGTCACTGCCCTCAGAACAGGAAGTGGAACTCAACATTACAGTACTGGACAACCCCTTTAGTTTAAGGCCCCACGTAGCATCCCACAGCAAGAAAGTGCTGTGGGAGAAACTGTGGCGGCAACGCATCGCGTTTTTTTCCCGCAGCGCTTTTCACAGAAATTCTTCCATTATACCTATAGGGAAACCGCCGGCATTTCTGTAGGTATAATTGACATGCTGCGATTTCCAAAACCTAATACTTATTATTATTATTATTATTATTATTATTATTATTATGATAAGTATTACATGGACTAGTAATATGGTGTATTAGTTATTTTTATTCTATTAATACACATCCAATAAATGTGATGTATATATATAGACTACAATATTTAAAGTTTATATAAATCAAGGAATGTGTAGCCAATTTTTAAATTTTCTGATTTTATTTCTGATTTTAGATTTTTTTTATTCTATTTCCTGTACATGATTATGGGGGCGGCCATTTTGCCTGAGCTTCTCCTGAGCTCTGCTGACAGCATTTAGTGATATACTTTACAGAATAGTCAAGGCTATAAGCAGGAACAGTCTGGAGCCAAATCATTGAGGTCTATGGGAGAGTCTTCTAGACATGCTCTGTGAAGTGAGGGGGAGGAGATAAGCTGTGACATCACCTGTTGTCAGTAGTGATGTAATGATCAGTGGTGTTATCTATAGAGCTGTTATCTTCTAGTGTGATACTGTCTGCCTTGTTTGTGATGTAAATCAGTTGACAGCAGCAATGAAAACCCTACAGAATTGACAGGTATCAGTCTATTATTAAGCTTAGTGGACAGAGTAAAAATTGCAGGAAATAGTAGAATAGTAGGTTTTTTTTAACTATATATCTATATATATATATATATATATATATATATATACAGTCATATGAAAAAGTTTGGGCACCCCTATTAATCTTAATCATTTTTAGTTCTAAATATTTGGGTGTTTGCAACAGCCATTTCAATTTGATATATCTAATAACTGATGGACACAGTAATATTACAGGATTGAAATGAGGTTTATTGTACTAACAGAAAATGTGCAATATGCATTAAACCAAAATTTGACCGGTGCAAAAATTTGGGTACCCTTATCATTTTATTGCTTTGAATACTCCTAACTACTTTTTACTGACTTACTGAAGCACAAAATTGGTTTTGTAACCTCACTGAGCTTTGAACTTCATAGCCAGGTGTATCCAATCATGAGAAAAGGTATTTAAGGTGGCCAATTGCAAGTTGTTCTCCTATTTGAATCTCCTCTGAAGAGTGGCATCATGGGCTCCTCAAAACAACTCTCAAATGATCTGAAAACAAAGATTGTTCAACATAGTTGTTCAGGGGAAGGATACAAAAAGTTGTCTCAGAGATTTAACCTGTCAGTTTCCACTGTGAGGAACATAGTAAGGAAATGGAAGACCACAGGGACAGTTCTTGTTAAGCCCAGAAGTGGCAGGCCAAGAAAAATATCAGAAAGGCAGAGAAGAAGAATGGTGAGAACAGTCAAGGACAATCCACAGACCACCTCCAAAGAGCTGCAGCATCATCTTGCTGCAGATGGTGTCACTGTGCATCGGTCAACAATACAGCACACTTTGCACAAGGAGAAGCTGTATGGGAGAGTGATGCGAAAGAAGCCGTTTCTGAAAGCACGCCACAAACAGAGTCGCCTGAGGTATGCAAAAGCACATTTGGACAAGCCAGCTTCATTTTGGAAGAAGGTCCTGTGGACTGATGAAACAAAGATTGAGTTGTTTGGTCATACAAAAAGGCGTTATGCATGGCGTCAAAAAAACACAGCATTCCAAGAAAAACACTTGCTACCCACTGTAAAATTTGGTGGAGGTTCCATCATGCTTTGGGGCTGTGTGGCCATTGCCTGGCACCGGAAATCTTGTTAAAGTTGAGGGTCGCATGGATTCAACTCAGTATCAGCAGATTCTTGAGAATAATGTACAAGAATCAGTGACCAATTTGAAGTTACGCCGGGGATGGATATTTCAGCAAGACAATGATCCAAATCTACTCAGGCATTCATGCAGAGGAACAATTACAATGTTCTGGAATGGCCATCCCAGTCCCCAGACCTGAATATCATTGAACATCTGTGGGATAATTTGAAGCGGGCTGTCCATGCTCGGCGACCATCAAACTTAACTGAACTGGAATTGTTTTGTAAAGAGGAATGGTCAAAAATACCTTCATCCAGGATCCAGGAACTGATTAAAAGCTACAGGAAGCGACTAGAGGCTGTTATTTCTGCAAAAGGAGGATCTACTAAATATTAATGTCACTTTTCTGTTGAGGTGCCCATACTTTTGCACCGGTCAAATTTTGGTTTAATGCATATTGCACATTTTCTGTTAGTACAATAAACTTCATTTCAATCCTGAAATATTACTGTGTCCATCAGTTATTAGATATATCAAATTGAAATGGCTGTTGCAAACACCCAAATATTTAGAACTAAAAATGATTAAGATTAATAGGGGTGCCCAAACTTTTTCATATGACTGTATATATATATATATATAGGAACATGGAAAATTAAAAAATAAAAACAGCAAAAATTCTTTAAAAAATATATTTAACATAAAATAGTAAATTTTTGATGACACATTCTTTTTAAATTTCCTCTTTTTACCGGAGTCTATGCAACGCATGGGGCATAGTCTGTTAGTGATACTTCTAGTCTGGCTTAAAGATTGCCATATACTTTCTATAGTTGTCAACTGAACATTCATTTGGCTGACAGATATTACTTCCTCTTCTCTCATAGACATGCATGCTTGGCTTGTCAAGAGTGCAGGTGGCTTCAAAAGGGAGAATGATATAAGTGACGGATTTCTCAGGAGAACAAAAAAATGGGTATGTTGGCAATCAACACCTGAAACTTCTTTTCCTTGATATCATGTATTGGGAGAGAGTCAGGATTTCCAGGATACCCCCAACTTTACTTTTATTTGTATGACCTCCTTAGGTTTGTAAAGAAGACCTGTCACTAAGCCATGCCTCATCTGATCGGCGCTGTTGCGCTGCACATTTTGGTGCTTTGTTTATCCAGATCCATTCAGCTATTCCAAAGATATAAGCCCTTTCAAGGTTGATGGAAATTAGAGTCTACTAGCCTACTGGGCGGTAACACTGTGAGTTCTCTGGGGGCGGGGTCTCTGTGTGCCATATATCATGCAGTGTTACTGCCCACTTGGCTAGTAGACCATAATTTACATCAACACTAACAGGGCTTATATCTTTGGAATGGCTGAACGGATTTAGATAAACAAAACACCAAAATGCTCAGGGTGACAGCGCCGATCATTGGGCTTTCAGACCTGGTGACTGGTGCTCTTTAAACTAACACAGACCAAGCAGTGAAAGAATACTTTGCATCTCACCAGATCACTAGTCCCAGCTGGCTAAATTTTCCAGACAAACTTATGGAACTGACTTTAGTTTAGTCAGACGTACATGACCTCAAGTTTACCTGGCCTCGGAGACCCCTGTTCATATTAGAGGATGTGCAATAGATGACAAAGAAAGATGATATATGAGGACAGAAGCCTTGGCCGAGCAGACATCTTTATTGTTTGGATTATTAAATGAAAACTTTTTTTCGAAAAAGTTACCATAAAAAAGACCTTTTCAAAGCTGCGGATAATACATGTTTGTGTAAGGGAAGGTTACGGATGAGAATAGCTGAGTGTGCTGTAAGCATCTGTCACAAGAAATCTGCCATAGATGTTAAGGACCCGGACCTTGAGCTGCAGCTATGTATTTGCCTGTCAATATCTTTTGTCTTTGCGTATTCAAGAGGCTTTATGAAGAAACCAAATGGATTCTCGGTAAAGCTCATTTACTTAAGACGATGGTTTTATATTGCCATTCTCATCCTCCTACGTATCGAAATCTTACCTGTATCTGCAACCTGATGTATATATTAACCCTTTGATGATTTGAGTGTTTAATGACTAGAAGATGATTTGGGGTAAGCGATGGGTTAATGACCCTAACTTGTTTTTCTGCTGTTCAGATCTTAAGGTGTGTCCTTTCTTACCTTCAGAGGCATAAATTGAAGCTCCGGGGACCCAGTGCAATATCTGTAATGGGGACCCATAATACTAGATTCAACCAGAATTTTTCAAAAGTTTTGGGTTCAACCCAAACCTGAATTTTTTATGGTTCATCACACAAGAACCACTATTATACTCTGGGGTCTCTTCAAACCCTAGAGTATAACAAGTGGAGGCCCAGGAGAGGTCCAACAAGATAACAAACACCTATACTCACCTTGCCTCACCCCTCCTGGAATCCCTCCTACAGTGCGACAGTCACCCCAGTGTCCTCTTCCACCCTCCTAGGTGACGTCACATACACAGGGGTCACCACTGAGGCCTGTAATTGCATCAGAGCTCCCCACATGACCACTAAGGCCCAACTACAGGACTCAGCAGTGACCTCAGGGTGTGTGACATCACCCAGGAAGCCGGACCCTGGGAAGGATCCAAGGAGAGATTAGGCAATGTGAGTGTAACTGTTTCTTATCCTTACTCACTGCCCCTTGGCCTCCACTTTTTAAACTCTGGACTTTGAAGAGACAACAGAGTAGAATAATAGCCCTACAGGTTCAAATAGGTTTAGCCCAAAACGAACCAAAGAGCTGAATCTCACGAATATTTGTTGAAACAAATCTCTTGAGGTTCAACCATCTCTAATTCTTATGTTATAGAGAGGCCTTTGGAACCTCTCATTAATGATGAACCCCAGATTTGTTTCGCCTTCTGTGGGGTCTCTTCAAACCCCACAGTGTAATAGGTGAAGGCCTAGGGAAGGTGACAAAAATAAGAAAAAAATTTATACTCACCTGCTGTTGCCTCCTTTGGGCCTCCTTGCGGTGTCTGGTGCTCTGTGTCTTCCTCCTTGCAATGTCTGGCGCTCTTCTTTGACGTCGTGTGCCCTGTGATTGGGCCTCAGCAGTGATATGGGCACATGACGTCATAGAAGAGCGCCAGACACTGCAAGGAGGAAGACACAGAGTGCCACATCCCATGAGGAGGCCCAAAGGAGGTAACAGAAGGTGAGGTTTTTTTGTTGTTGTTTTTTTTTGTCACCTCCCCTGGGCCTCCACCTATTACACTGTGGGGTTTGAAGAGACCCGAGAGTATAATAGTTTATAATCATTTATAATAATGGCGGTGGCCTTTATAGTTCACCCAACCCAAATCCCAATAGTTTCATTAAATACTGAACAATTTGGAATATTTGTGCTAAATTAATTCGCTCATCTCTACCCCTCATACTTCAGGGTTTGGTAAGGATTGCTACCTCTGTACCCCCTACAGCTATGCCCCTGCTTATCTTTCATCTTGACTGGACATGTCCTGTAGGTGTTTCACAAGATGACCCACTTTTCAAGACAATATGATTTCACAATATTGTGTCATGAAGTGATATGCTATATGTGTCTATTTGTTTCCAACCAAAATCAAACTAAGTTAACTCTCGTCAGGCTGCCTAATTTTACAACATTACAGGCTGCATAGGAATAGGTAAAATTGTACCTACTCAGCCGGACGAGGGTTAAAGGCCAACAGCCAGCCCCCCGCCCCCCATGAATTAACTGTCATGGGTTGCTTCTGGCCCCTATACGATACAGAGCATGGAGAGAGAAGGAGTAGATCTGTGCCCGGTATAGTGGCCGGGTGCCATTATTGCTGTGTCCCCACTGACATCAATGAAAGCTGAGGTACAGTAATGGCTCTTGGTCGCTATACAGTGTAAGGAGCTATCTGCTTCCAGCTCCTCACACTGTATAGTATAGGGACTGGATACATCTGAAAACAGATGATCTGCATGGAGGCCAGCTCTTGACCGCCACCGATCAGATATTTAAGGCCTAACCTAAGAAGCCATAACAAAATCCATATGAAGTAAGGAACTGTTCAATATACAGTTCCTTACTGTTTATAATACGCTATATTTATTTCTTGGCCATATAGTGTACAGATATCAATCTGTCAGTGACACGGTGCTTACTGTTATTTTGGAGTTTGGATGTTATAGTTATTTTTAGCCAATACAAGGACTTAAGTCCTAAGGATGGGCCATAAGAAAAAAATCTTGAACAACACCATTAAGGGTGAACGTATCTGTAATTTGCGTAGATTGTGGTATTTAGATAAATGACCATAAACTTAAGTCAATGTTAGCCAGGGAGACGTTGTTTTAGCAGTTCTTCACTTTGGTTCATAGAAAAGTACCCCTTTACAACATAGAGATGAGCAAACCAGGTTTGGACCAAACTTACAAAACATTTCGGAATCTGAATTTTGTGCGATTTTATTTGCATGTGAGAGCATCAATAAAACAGAGAAGAATCCCTACACATCCTTAGACACTTGCAAGCATCCCACATGATAGGAGACAGCCAATCACGAGGGACTATAGGTCAGAAGTTACTGATAACTAATAGGCAGTATAAAAAACCTAGTCAGAAAGAGGCGCTGTACATTTTGTGGGGGGAGATTAGAGAGATAGGGCTTCACAAAGTCAAATTGAGGAAAATAGAAAATAATATACAGTGTGGAGATCTGGGAGAAGTAAAAAGTTAGGGCTGGAGAAGAAGACTTAAGATTTAATAAATATGAGGTAGGAGTCTGTCTGTTGGGTGTCCATTATTTTTTACAGACATTATCGGATGAAAAAGTTTTGGGCTTGCAGGACTTTTTTGTCCAAGATTTCCGACACACTCTGTGCCAGATGTAACATAGCCTTAGACAGCTAGAAAGGGGCTAGACAGGGTGATAGGAGCCCTCAGAGGGGTATGCAAAACTTAGTTTATTTGCACTTCTGGTTCGAAATGAATCCATTTGACCCAAATTGAACTTAGTTCGAACCAATGAATTTCTTAAATCTTTTTGAAAATGTTTCCAGAATTTGCCCTCTTTGTACTCCTTGTTGTGATACACAAAACCTTGTTAAGCAATCATTGCAGACAAAACAGTTTGCACCTGGATCCCTGATCTCAGAAAGACGAATCTCTTGCAGCACTTTCCATTTTATCTTGTAAGACATGCTCTATTTTTGTAAATTATATTCGAGAAACACGACTCTGATTTGCCTATAGAAATTCTACTTCTTCGACAGCATGCATCATCTTGTGTTTTATGTTCTGAATCTGTCACATAATAATTCAGATGTACAGCCCACACTCTATTAGGTACTGAAAACACAGTAGAAAATAGACTGTGACATGAGTGAAGTAGAACACAATGATACACACTCCTAAAGTAATGAGATGACATCGGTCACAAGTACACCACTGCTTCCATGTAACGTCATTCCATTAAAAATTTGTCTTCTGAATCACCCAGTAAATAACCCTCTTCGTTATAACAAATCCGAAATCTGGAAGTAGTCTTATACAGATGATATATCCAAAATACCAATCCAAAATACTAGCGCTCCACAAAAAGGAAGAAATTGTCACTATAGTGCCACCTAGATGACTACACTGCGAATAGCACTGCCTACAGATGGGTGTCTATGGTTTAGCTGATATTTTCATTTTTGACTGCAATTGTAACCACCATTGGTGAAAGAAAGCATACTTTTCCCAGAGAACATTGCCGTTTTATAGTGTTCTTTTGTTTTCTGATTGTAGACATTTTTAGATGTTCATGACTATAATGGCAGCCATCTTGCCTGTCCTGATCTTAATACCATTCAGAGATATGACTATCTCTCAAGATTCCTTTCCTGTTCAGGTTCAGCGGCTCGGGTCCCCAACTTTGCGAACCACTCCTTAAATTGGTTTAAAACGTAGTGTAGAACACTCTTATGGCTCCTAGGAACCTATCTATAAAACATAGTGTATAACACTGTCAGGGCTCCTAGGAACCTATCTATAAAACATAGTGTATAACACTGTCAGGGCTCCTAGGAACCTATCTATAAAACATAGTGTAGAACACTGTCAGGACTCCTAGGAACCTATCTATAAGACATAGTGTAGAATACTCTTAGGACTCCTAGGAACCTATCTATAAGACATAGTGTAGAATACTCTTAGGGCTCCTAGGAACCTATCTATAAAACATAGTGTAGAACACTGTCAGGACTCCTAGGAACCTATCTATAAGATATAGTGTAGAATACTCTTAGGACTCCTAGGAACCTATCTATAAGACATAGTGTAGAATACTCTTAGGGCTCCTAGGAACCTATCTATAAAACATAGGGTAGAATACTCTTAGGGCTCCTAGGAACCTATCTATAAAACACAGTGTAGAATACTCTCAGGGCTCCTAGGAACCTATCTATAAAACATAGTGTAGAACACTCTTAGGGCTCCTAGGAACCTATCTATAAAACATAGTGTAGAACACTCTTAGGGCTCCTAGTAACCTATCTATAAAACATAGTGTAGAATACTCTTAGGGCTCCTAGGATACTATCTATAAAACATAGTGTAGAACATTCTTAGGGCTCCTTGGAACCTATCTATAAAACATAGTGTAGAACACTCTTAGGGCTCCTAGGAACCTATCTATAAAACATAATGTAGAATAATCGTAGGAACTTATTATCTAATTTCTAGCTCTCTAAGGCAAACACAGCTGAAGTCAAAGTGAAAAGTGACATTATTATACTTTGGGGTCTCTATAATAGGTGGAGGCCCAGCAAAAGTGTAAAAAAAAAAAAAAACTTAAAAAACACTCATACACACCTTCTGTTACCTCTTTTAGGCCTCCTTTCGTCGTCCGGGACTTTCCTGATGATGCTTTTCTTGATGTCTTCATCCCGAGGTTCATGGCTGAGGCCTGTGATTGGGCCACCAGCAGTCACATGGGCACACCAAGTGTCACGAAGTCATGATGCTCAGCATACCCTGGTCACCAATGAGGCCCAATCACAGGCCTCAGCACCGAGCCTAGGCCGATGACATCACAGAATAGCGCAAGAAATCACAAGGAGGCCCAAGAGAGGTAATGGAAAGTGAGTATAAATCTTTTTCATTTATTTCACCTCCCCTTTGCTTCCACCTATTATACTCTGGGGTCTGAAGAGACTCCAGAGTATAATGCGGTGGACATTTTAGTTCGTTCGAGATGAATTTCCATTTGTTTGGCTTTGTGAAAGACAAACAATTTGTTGAACTTGGCTCGGTACGAACTGATTCGCCCATCTTTAGATTTGACTTATAGCAGGCTCATGGGTCATGGCAACCTGTATTCTAGAGATGCCTCACTGGGGGAGATTTATTGTTTTTTCTGCACCAGTTTTCAGATGGTAAAAGGTTGAAAACCTCAGGTTTGTGACTTTTTAACTGTGACAAAATTGGTCGTGTGGTGAAGGCATCCTGGGGGGTAGGACCATCAGACCCATCAGATTTATTATTATTTATGCCAGAAAATGACACCAGCTATGAGAGGCCTGGGGTGTGCCTCCTCATAAGTCAGGTGCACCCTCTGCCAACGTAGGAGATATGAAAACAATGGTCTTCATAAATCTCCCCCAATTACTTTTATCTTGTTCTAGGTAAGGAGATTGAGAAAGTAAGCAGTGGACATCACCTTTTGCGAATGGTGAAACCATCTAGGTGTAAATCGCACCAATATTTGGTGTGACTTTTGCCCTTTGGAGGAGGAGTCCTGAAAGTGATGATCCGGCCCCCACAGATATAGCCCTGATCTCAACATCATCCAGTCTTTCTGGGAAGACATGAAGAGACAGACGGATTGGAGCAAGCCTACATCTACAGAAGATCTGTGCTTAGTTCTCCAAGATGGCGGCAGGAACAACCTCACTGCCCAGTTCTGCCAAAAACTGTATGCATGTACCAAAAAAGGCATAGGGCAAAGGTCAGACTAAATATTTAAATTCTTAAAACTCTGCAAAATTTTTAATTATATCTATTTTCAAAAAATGTTTAACTTGTAATTGTCTACAAATTTATGTATATTTCTATTCATGGTACAACCACTTTAGGTGCACTGTTGAAGCAATATAAACAATAAAATGATAGGAATGGTAATAGGTCTGTACCCAAGCAGCAACACAGCTAGGATATAGCGTACTACAGGCAAACATTGCAGAAGTCAGGCTTCACCTAGAAATAACTCAACGTCAATAACTGCTGGCTTTTCGGCTGTTTGCCGCACTTCTGCTGATATGACCCATATGTTATTTGCAGAACAGTTACATTTTTCTGGGCGAGCCCCAAAGAGCTCATCTGCAAGCGCTTTCCAGTAAATTGAAATCTTATTTTATGCAGGTTTTTTTTCTCGTCTGGTAGATGATACTATTCTCAAGGCTTTTTACATTTTAACTTATTTATGCCAAGTATGTACAGGGTCCGTGTATGTTTAGCATTAGGAGTGTAATATACTTCTATACCAGTTTTAAATTAGGAGTGTAATATACTTCTACACCAAGATGAAGGCAGTGATGTCATCGCGGATTCGGTCCAAGAACTGGTGGTACCCTATAGGGTATGTGTTCCTGTTAGTTGGCTGATCCGGGCTGGCAAGGGTTTACTACTGTATGTCTTAAGTCTGTGGTTTGGGAGGGGTTTTTGCCTGTGGTTCTGCCCACACTCTCTGGTGTGCTATTTAAGCTGGGGTTTTACTCCAGTTCCCTGCTGGTTATAGTCTGATCTGTAGTTCTACAGTCTGTCGGATTCTGTATACTAGCCTTGTCTGTTTTCTCTCTGGCCTGCTGTCAGGGTGACTGTGTAGTGAGCTTTGTGAGTGTGTGCATTGTCCTCCGGAGTTCCTTTTAGGACTAACTTCTAGGGTCTCTATTTAGGTTCCTGTGAGGTGTCCTCTTCTCAGAGGAAAACTCTGGCGCTAGGCAGGTGTAGCCAGGGTGAAATATTAGGGATAATTCCCCTGCTATTGTCCACCTGCCTATTTTGCTTTGATTTTCATTTATTTTGTCTTCCTTTGTTTACGTAGCATTTCTTAAATAAACCAGTTTATTTCACATGTTTGTTTGTTACAATTCTGTTCGGAGACAAACATAACAGTTCCACTGCAATTGAAAAACATCCATGAGGATAAAAAATAATAATATACCATATACCACAAAATAAGTAAAGTATACTATAGTATAAATTTATAGTGTCAAATCGTCGAGAAGGGCAAACCATTATGTAAATATTCAAGAGGTTCGTCCACCTGTTTACTATCGGACCAAACTTTCTTGTACTGAAAGTTCTCCTATTATACTCTGATGTCACTTCAGACCTCACAGTATAATAGGAAGAGGCCAAAGTGTGGAAACATAAAAAACTCAGATATTCACCTTCCATTACCTCTCTAGCACCCCCTCTGGGCCCTCTTCAGTCATCTTCCAGTCTCTACCAGCCCATTAGGTGACATCATGGACCACTGAGACCTATGACTAGGGTGTGCTTATGTCATGATTTTTTAACGCAAGTCCCCTCAGTACTGCAGTGTCCGCCACCACTGTCCAGTTCAGCGTGCTCCGTGCCTTTTGCCACTAAAAGTCCTGTCAGTGGCTTCAGCAGGCACAGGAAAGGAACTGGTGATGTCACTCACATATGTCACCGGTACTCTTCCTGTGGCCCCTGATTCCACTGATTGGTCTCAGCAGTCATGTAGGGCACAGGACTTCTGTCAGCAGGGACTTGAACCATTCTGGGCTAGACAGTGGCGGCAGACACCGGGGTGCCGGAGACATAGGAGCATGGGTCCTGAAGTTTTTGGACACCCCTTTAACTCTTTATTTTACATAAAGATCAAAACATTGGTAGGAAAAAGTAAACAAAGTTATGACCTATTATACATATATTTAACATATATGTTGATTATGTACAGTAATGAAAAAAAAATTAAATCCACCTTTTCAAAATCTATCAAAAAATATCTAGTGCTTGGAAGGTCTTAAAATGAGGTAAATCCGCCTTGTCCTGAACATCCTTGAGCACCGGTGGTCCCCCACTATGACCCAGCGTCATGACGTTGGTTCACCCCATGTGAGTGCTGAGGCCCAATAACAGGTCTCAGTGGTGGCCCCGGAGCACCTGAAGTCAGCTAGAGGCTGGAAGAGTCCTGAAGAGGATGCTGGAGGACCGCCGGAAGCCCAGTGAGGCAAGGTGAGTATAACAGTTTGTTATTTTTACTCACCTTCCCTGGACCTCCAGTTTTTATACTGTGGGATCTGAGGAGTATTTTGTGGGTGGTGAACCCCAAAGTTTTGGGTTCTAGGACGAACCTAAGACTTTTGAAAAATACTGGTTCAATCCGATCTAACCGAATTGGTTTACCCATCCCTAATTATTGCCTCCCCTGACAGTAATGGCTGGATGATGGTCTTCATTACATTGTGGACTATTACATAAGTACAGTATCGCGAATGACAACTTCATATTTACAAATGTAACATTCGGAACACTAAATCTATATATAAAAACTGAATATAATAGAAAACTGTAAAGAAATGACTTTGATTCTTTTCTTCGACAAGCTTTAATCCATAACAGCATGCGGCAGTGTTTGCTATGATCGGTACAACTTATGTTTGCAAACAGGATTTCTAAATGATCAATTGATCCTTAAATGGTCTCTAACTTTCCTATAAATATTACATAAATTAATGGTACAGGCTAATATAATACACTTAGTGCATCATAAAATGCTCCGAGACTCTTCCTGCACCGTTGTATTAGATGGAGATTTCCCAATTTACATCCTACATGTATTTGTACAATTCCCTTGCCAAGCCAACCTGTCCCTATCCAGATTTTACTGACACACTTCAACACGCCAGGAATTTAAATTGGAACGTGTCAACAAGATGGAATTCAATACTTTGCATGCTCAAGTGGCCATTAGACAAGATGAAGAAGGTGATGCACGATTATGCCATTGTGTAGAAGGTTAGCAAAGAGTTACGGGCGAGCACCTATCCAGCAGCTAAAATAAAGATAGGCATCTGCTTCCAGTCCATTCCCATCGGGACTCCTATCTAGGGTATGTCCTCTGACATATTTTTTGAGCCAAGGCTTTCCTCTCAACGGGCTGCTGAATACCATCTGGACCTGAAGAAAAATGATTTCAGATGAGAAAAGAAAATCGCTGTGCAGCAATCCCTTGTGAGAAGCAGAGGCAAAAGTTCACACAGAGAGAGTGCTTCTCCGGGGATAGCAGCACAGAAAAGGGAATTGTCAGAAAATGGATGGTCAGGGTCTTTTCATAGTAGCCTGCCTGAAATTGTGAGACATTAAGCATTCTTTAAACAGATGCCTAAGCAAACATTAGGGATGATTATGGAAAATTAACTTTAAGACACAACGTTCTCACATCTGGCCTGTGTGTACGGTACGCTAAAGCGAGTCTAAAAAAAGAACGATGCGGATAATAAAACATGCTCATTGCATAATAAAACATATGGCTGCACAGAGGTGTTATCTGTAAGGAAGGTAACGGAATAGACATAGTGTGTCATACCTATCTATAGATTCATGTCAACATGCATTAGCACCTTAAGAACCAAGATATTTTTGTCCTTAAAGACCAGGAGATTTTTTTATTATTTATTTATTTTTATTTTCATTTCTGCCAGCTATGTGTTTGTATCTGTGTATACTGTATATAAATATATATATATATATATATATATATATATATATATATTATTATTACTATTATTAATATTATTATTATATTTTTGTATAAATATATATGTAAATGACGTAGCAATTTGAGGTTTTGTTTTTTGTGTAAAAAGTAAAATATTTTTAGGAATAATTTTTGGGGTAAATATATGTTAGAATTTCATTTACATATTTTTTTTATATTTTTGAAAAATATAAAGAATGCATAACAAGTAATTCTGTGGTTATTTTTTTTTGCTTTTTATGGCATTTTGCTTATGATTAAAAGGGCGTCTCAAGGTGTTGAGATAGATATATATATATATATATATATATATATATGTTTTAAACATTTGCCTGTGCACACTGTGTAATTATCAGCTGATCAGTCAGGGTGCCTGACCTCCACCAATCTCATATTGATGACCTTTCCTAATGATAGACCATTGATATGTAGTCTTTGACAACCCCTTTATTCTGTAGTAGAGATGGGCAAACTTGGCAAGATTTTTTTTGTGAATATTTATGAGTTTTGCTTGTGTTGTTTCAGATTAAGCTTGTTCGGCCTGAACTAGAAGTGCTGTAGTTATACTCTGGGGTCTTTTCAGCTGGAGACCCGAGGAAGAGGGGGTGCAGAAATATAATAAACAGTTATACTTATCTTACCTCACCTCTCCTTGGCTCCCTTGCGGTGTCCTGCACTCCCTTGGAGTCTTCTTCAGTCTCCTGGACTCAGAGGACCTTTGATGCCTGTGATTGGGTCTCAGCGGTCACATGGGGCATGGCAACATAACCAAACATTTGGTTAAGGAGTATTACCATAGCGCCATTAACAAACATAGAAATAATAAAAGAAAACATAGTCTTGTTTGAAAGTATTATAGTATTATGGGAATATTTAGGGTTAGGAGAATATCCCCTTTGGTTGTTAAAAAAAAAAAAATATATTGCTTAGATATATATTTTTGATCCAAAAATTTTGTGCCCCTGGAGACCTGGAGATTTTTCTGTGCAGTACAGTAACAGTATTTCTCATGCCATCTGTTTCCATTTCCTATGTGTGTAGCAGATGCTGGGTGACAATTACTAATGAATGCCTATTAGTGCCCATGGGGGTTATGACATAACTTTCCACAGTCAGTTTTCTCATTACTTCTAATTACCAAACACATTCTTTCTGCATAAAAAGGTTTCACATTCTACCAAAAAGTAAAAAGTTTTTCGATCTCTCAAAATTGCAAGCAAATATTTTAGATACAGTATGATTTATAATATATCAATGACAATTGTACTATCTGCAACTAAAAGAGAATCAATAACTGTAGGTTATATTATTAATCCCATCCGCTGCAAGCCCTAGTAACATAAAAACAAAGGTGCTGACTGATGTCTAAATGCTTGTGGGAATAATGCCAAACTAAATATTTCCATAATGAGATGAAAAGACAAAAATAATCATATTCTGGAACATTGCTGAATATATATGGTCTCAGAGTCAAAGAATCAAAAATTTATAGGGGTATTCCCATGTTGGCATTTATGGCTATATCCATAGGAGCGGGAAAACAGAATCAAGTATAAACAGATATAAATAGGGTATTGCTGTCATCGTAATGACCCTGCGGACAATGTTGGCGTGTCATTATTTATGCAGTGTGAATGCCTTTAAAAACAAAATGCTAAAAATAATAATAAAATTGTAAATTTTTTTATACTGTCGCCTAAAAAAAATCAAAACATCTTATCTACTTCACAATGGTACAAAATGAAAGTTGTCACTCAAAGAATAAGCCCTCACACAAAACAATAAAAAAAAAGTTACAAATTTTGGACGACAGAGATGGAAAATATGAAAAAGAGCATTAAAGCCCAAACTGTCCGGGTCATTAAAGGGTTAACCATGATCTTGTTGGGTATTTTCAGCCTACAAGTAGGAAGAAAATAGAGATTGTTCTCAGTTCTTCTCGGCTTCTGAAAACAGATTTGGTGTCTTTAGCATTAAAAAATGGTCACTATATTTATGCAGAATAGCGACGTACTAAATGTTCCATTGCCTGGTGTTTCAGAAGAGTTGATAAATTCATGTTCTAAACCATTCTTAATCATGACATATAACATGAGAAGAAACATTTTCAAGAATAAAAATTAAATAAATTAGTTGTATAAATTAGTTGCAAAATCAGAAACGCATCGGGGTTCGTCAGGCAGCGCTTTTGACAGAAAGATCGCAGAGTTTTTCTCTGCGGACTTTCTGCTTCAATTATACTTATAGGGAAATCGCCGGCGTTTCCGTAGGTATAATTGACATGCTGCGATTTCCAAAACTGCAACGTTTTTGGAAATCACTGCATGTCCGCAGCGTGTATTTTAATGCAAAATGTGGAAGGGATTTGCTAGAATGGATACGACCCTGAATGCAGAAAGCTTCTGTGGTCAGGATTTGGCAGCCATGATTGAATGATGACTGTCCTTTTTGCATAATTAATTTTGCATTAAATATATATATATATATATATATATATATATATTTATTTATTTATTTATTTTTTTCTAAATATATATGTTTTGTGTAAAAAGTAAAATATTTTAGGAATAATTTTGGGGTAAAAATAGGTTAGAATTTCATTTACATATTTTTTTATATTTTTGAAAAATATAAAGAATGCATAAAACGAGTAACTCTGTGGTTTTTTTTTTTGCTTTTTATGACATTTTGCTCATTATTTAAAAGGGTGTCTCAATGTGTTGAGATATTATATATATATATTTATATATGTGTGTGTGTTTTGTGGTTAACACCACTAGATACGTGCCAAGAATAAAATAACATTCTTTGCATAGCTAGGAAAATACATTTTTGCAGATATGCCATGTGTCCATGTGTTTCCCCACTGAAAACATGTCCCTGTACAGTGGAAAAAGATAGTCAGTCCCACTGCTGCAAACTTATCATCTGCTCAGTGAAGTTTCATGTAGTATGCAGCACAAAATCTTGAACATGCATAGCTACATATGTACCGTATGCTCGTACACACCGAACACTAAAAGTACGTACTGTGCATGCACGTGATGTCACCGAGTAGATGATGATGTTGAAGCAGTGAGGCTATCACTTCCCACTGGCCAGGGAGTGGAACCAAGATGTACAGGGGCATGTGCTGTACTTGGGAATCTCTGGGCACGCCCCCTGTGCTCCAGGTACCTAATTTGCATAATGAATAAAACATCTTTTTCTCGTTATCCATGGGACTGTGAGACATAATGAAGGTATGATTTATAGGCATGTCACAGCATCTACAGCGCTATGGTGGCAGCTTGAAAGGGTTGGAGGATGCCTGCTCCAGACAGTGATCAGCTGCTCCACTACTGAATCAGCTGCAAGGCAGTTGCATAGCAGCTTCCCAAACCAAACTAATAGATAGGAGAAGAGGAAACCAAAGAAAATTTCCTGTTGCACGAACGACTTTGATAATGTCTTCTTCATAGCACCATCAGATACATTCTTTCTTATTCTTATTTTAATATTTCATGATAAATATTGTTTCAAAGCTGATTGCTATAAACTGGAAAGAACAAAGTTTTGAAAATCAATTCATTCCGGGAAGAACTTTATTTATTTTTTTTTGTTTTGAGTAGATAGGAATAATGCACTCAACGGAATAAACCATTTTATCTCTTGTTTAGGACATTTCAAAGACAAGCGATCACCAATAAAACGGATTCTGTTTCTAAAGTAGATAAACACATTGTATCACTTAGATGTTCTAGAATGCTGAGCATGGCTCAGTGATAAACATAGTTCTCTCTGCTGCTTGTATGAATCTTCAAGTCCTTCTTTCTTCCATCACTTACTCTCGACTGTTCACTTAGACAATGCCTTGTCCCCGTACATTAGTGTTAGTGCATTATCAGTGGGTATTTTTTTTGTAGTGTTTTTTTGTCTCCGTTTTCAAAATGTAAAAACCATTAAACCTTTTAACCCAATTTTACAATTTTCTGATTATATATTTCATTACTTATAGTTTGTATTTCGAGATGTGTAAACCAGTTCGTAATGAGCCAGATTCATTGTGAATTGTCCATAAAAATCTCAGGGTTTTGGCCAAACTCAAGACCAAGAGAGGTGAGGGATGGTGAGTATCGGCATTTTTTATTTTACCGCACCTCCTCTGGGCCTCACCTCATTATAGTCCAGGATCGGAAGAGACCAAAGAGTATAATAAAAGCATTTCCAGTGAAGTGAAACTGGTGGGCGACCCTCACGAGTAGTCAAGGATCTCGTGAGGCTCACCCATATGTGTTTGTATTACAGACTCATAATTTTGCAGGATTCAGAGCTGAATTCTTCTAATATTCCTTCTTGGCTTAAGAGTTTATTGTGGAAATATGCATTCTGGGAAATTCTTTACACTCAGCACTGAACAGTAATCTAATGTATATAAGTCCCTCTGTATAAAACTGTTAATAATTTCACACAATCCTGCCAGATAATCCCAAGATAACCAGTAAATTGGGGGATGTGGCTTTAGACTGCAGACAAGGACATGTCTGGATATACAGTATCACAAGATTACTAGCTTTTGGAATCAGCATGTTTTTGCAGTACTCTGTCACAAGATGTCTATCCTATAGGTGTCCATGCTTAGCCACCTAGTGGCTGTGTTGTGAATTGCAGTCTGACAAAGGTTTCCCTAGCATATTGCAATATTGTATTGCACTGTTTTCATGAGAAATTGGAATCTTTAACCAAATTTGATCTCAGGTAAGGCTCTAGTGGAAAATAATCTCACAAAATTCCAAGTGAATGCCAAAGGTAAAGTGTAGGAGCAGCTATAAAAATGATAGCAGTGCAGACAGACTTTACGGGATTCTCTCATATTCACATACTATGTAAAGGCAATTGAAATTCATATAGGGAGCCACTTTCTTGGGACCAGAAATTAAAGCTTCTGACAAAGAGCAATCCCAGATACAGGTGAAATGTATAGCTGCCCATACGTTCCCCCATTGCTAAACCCTAGACAGTTAGCTGACTACTGGTCCCCATTCATGAGAAAAACCCTTTATATCTTATTAAAGAAATCTGTTTCTTCTCCACTTGTTAGGTTGCTCTCCTCCTCCTTATTTTTATAGAATCCATTTCTGTACTCAGCTTACGCACAGAAGTCTATGGAGAGGGGGAGGAGGCTTCTGTTGGCTACATAATTGATTTCCTGCCTCATTCTCTGCATTGTTACAGTCTTATCTTCAAGATGTAGTAGTGTCAGAAGAGCTCCCTCACTCACAGTGTACCAGAGTTTATCAGCTGCAGTTATTTGCATATCTTTTCAGCAGCCTCTTCCCTCTCCCCTCTTCATAGACTTCTGTATAAACAAGTATAGCTGGCGAATTTCAGCATCTCTCTTATTACGTGAATAGGAGCAGCCTTCATGCACTTCCCATCTACTACGTTGGTTTTTGGAGCCTGGAAGCTGTCGGAACAGCTGATCTGTGCGTGGTCCGGATGACAAAGCCCCACAGAACACATACTGATGACCTATCTTGTGGATATCAGTAAGAAAAATCCATTTGGGCATGGAATATCTCTTTAACACAGGATTAGCTGAGTAAAATTCTGACACCAGAAAGGATTTTGCTTTATGTGTTTAATAAAAGTAATTGGAAAAAAAAAAGATATGAAAAAAAAAAAAATTGGAGTTGCCAAATTGTGACACCTCTAACTTTTTTATATTTCCATATACGCTGCTTTAGGTGTTTTTTTTTTTTGTTGGGCCTGGTGTATTTTTTATTTTTACCATTTTGGGGAATATCCAATGTTTTGATAATTTTTTTTTTTTACATTTTCTAGGGAGGCGAAATGGTGAAAAAATGGTGGTTCGGCCATTTTGATTTTTTTCATCTCTCTATGGTGTTCACCTTATGGGAAAAATATTTTTATATGATTTTAATTTGGGGATTTAAAGACGCAGGGATACAGAAGTGGGGTGTGTTCAGCTCTAATCATGGCATTGCCGCCAAGTCTCCACTGTGTAATCTGGAGACCCGACAACTATGGCGCCCGCTGGATATTTAATCAGTATGGTGTTGGGAAAGGGTTAAACTTAATGTTAGTAAACTGAAATGGGGACTTCTTATGAAAACTTTGAATCCTATCCTACATTACTGACATTTTCCAGGATATAAAGGTAGAAAATCCAAAAAATACAAGAAAAAAAATAAGCAAGTCTCGTACATCAGGCCTGGATATAGTGCGCTGATGCCTAAGCCTCTTTTTCAGCGTTCACGGGGATATAGAAATGACTTTTATCACCTAAGCCCTTGCTAATACTGAATGCAGCCGATTTTACACAATGAACATAACATCAAGATCATGTTCCAAGCCTCGAAGATGTGGCTGAGCATCATTTAAGGCATTTTGACAATCCTGAAATGGAACTGTGCTCAGTATAATTTTTGGAGATAGTAATGTTATCCTGAGGAAAAGCTTTAGCGTAAAATACACAGTATGGAAAAAAAAAAAATTCAATTGTGATATTTTCTACAACTTTCTTGATTTGCTTCAGTTAAATGATCCGTATGAAAGAACTTTAGAGCCACCGGCAGTGATACGAAAGTTCCAAATATGATTGCAATGAATGGAAGTTTACAGAAAAGACACTTTGATTTTATTAAAATTTACAATGTGTTGGTGTGAGGTGCATCGGCACCGAAGGCAAAAAGTAGCAAATTATGCCTTAACTCCCAAATGGTTCTTTTTCAGTTATCGGTCCCAAAAGTTAAACTTTAGCTCGGAGAAATGATTATGCCTGAACAGTCCGGCATTATCGTAACTATTTCTATCATTTTTAAGTCTTCTATTTTGTTTGCACTGAGATCTTGATCAACTCTGGTTTAGCAAAAAGTACCGAAATAATAAAAGTGGAACATTTTAGGAAAAAAAAGACTCTACTATTGTCCATAGATGTTCTCTAATATTGCAGATCTGTTGTAAATGTATCGTGTTGTGTTGCAACTTCGACAGAATCCATTGATAAGAGACTTCGGAAAGGTTAAAGGGGTTGTCTGGCTTTTCAAAAAGTTGGCTGGATTCAGGAAATGTATAACATAGAGAAAAAAAAATAACCATTAAGCTATATTCGCAGGAAAAAAAACATGAAAAACAGATGACCGGTCCATTTGTTTCACAGCGGTTTTGCATCCTTGAGGCATCTGTTTTTATGGAGCTCTCATGGACTTGAGTGTATGAGGGATCTGTGGAAAAAAGCCAAAAATAGGACATGTCTGAATGGACCATCAAAAAAAATGGTGAAATTGAAATCACTGTGTTTTAAAAATGGACGTGTAACAAGTATTATAAAAACGTTCATCACACGGTCATTTTCGACATGGTGAGATGAGGTCTAAGGTCCCCATACACATTAGACTTAAGTTGTCCAGACTTGTTGAGTTCAGTGTGACTGGTTGACCATCTAATATGAGCTTGATGATACAGTATGCTCTTCAGATTTCATTCAGCCACCTACAGAGAAAGAAAGGATCAGGAATGTTGTATTTTAGCATGTTCCGTCCATTGTTATGGAGAGAGATAAGCTTCCATTGTCATCAGTGACTTTTTCCCATCTTCCCATTGAGTAAATAGAAATAATCGTTGGCCAAATAAACGTTGGGTGGCTAGCTATTGACAATGTGTGGCCAGGGGTTTCTGAAATTACAAAAAGGCCATGAACAACAGCTTTCTGCAAAACCAAGAATGACTATCAACAAGAGTGATGCTGTATTTGGGGAAAATCACAGTCTTAAGCCCCCTTGCAGATGACCGTATGTGGTCAGTGTGATATCCAGGTTTTTCCCGGATAGCATACTGACCCATTCTTTTCTATGGGCCCGTATACATGACTGTGAACTACATGGTCATGTGTGCGGGCTGACAGTCTGGGCCACAAAATATAGAACAGGTCCTATTCCTGTCCGATTTTGCCCCCGTGCTTCTGCAGTTCCTATTAATTCAATGAAAGGGGCCACAGAAGCATGGCCGGTGCATGGCCGGCACATAAATGACATCCATGTGTGTGTCCTGTGCCATTCATTCACAGCCTGCGGTTATTTCACAGTCATGTGCAACCCGGCTAAATCTCACACAATAGTGTTAAAAGGGTTTTCCAGGGAACATTAGTTATATACAGGAGAGTTCATCAGGAGGTGATAAAATAATTAACATAGCAATTCACCTCCTCCCCTGGCACTCTGTCCCAACATTGCTTCGTCACTGCTGCTTTCTACTTCCTGTGTACAGTTCCGACACACAGGAAATGCATCGTAAACCAATCACTGGCTGAGGTTGATAATGCATTTCCTGTGTGACAAGACTACATAGAAAGTAGGAAGTAGTGGGCACAGTGTTGGAACATACCAGTGGGGGATTGGTGGAGGTCAACAGCCATGTTAATTATTTTATAAAGCCCTGAACTCTACTGTATATAGCTAATATTCTCTGAAATCCCTGTAAACTTTATGTCAACTGCCCATTGACAATATAAGTCCAGGCAGTTACAGTGGGGAAAAAAAAGTATTTAGTCAGCCACCAGTTGTGCAAGTTCTCCCACTTATAAAGATGAGGCCGGCCTGTAATTGTCATCATAGGTAGACCTCAACTATGAGAGACAAAATGAGAAAACAAATCCAGAAAATCACATTGTCTGATTTTTTAAGAATTTATTTGCAAATTATGGTGGAAAATAAGTATCTGGTCAATAACAAAAGTTCATCTCAATACTTTGTTCTATATCCTTTGTTGGCAATGACAGAGGTCAAATGTTTTCTGTAAGTCTTCACAAGGTTGGCACACACTGTTGCTGGTATGTTGGCCCATTCCTCCATGCAGATCTCCTCTAGAGAAGGGATGTTTTGGGGCTGTCGCTGGGCAACATGGACAGGAAAGGTTTTCTATGGGGTTGAGATCTGGAGACTGGCTAGGCCACTCCAGGATCTTGAAATGCTTCTTACAAAGCCGCTCCTTCGTTGTCCTGGCGGTGTGTTTGGGATCATTGTCATGCTGAAAGACCCAGCCACGTTTCATCTTCAATGTCCTTGCTGATGGAAGGAGGTTTGCACTCAAAATCTCACAATACATGGCCCCATTCATTCTTTCATGTACACGGATCAGTCGTCCTGGTCCCTTTGCAGAGAAACAGCCCCATACATGATGTTGCCCCCCCATGCTTCACAGTAGGTATGGTGTTCTTTGGATACAACTCAGCATTCACTCTCCTCCAAACACGACGAGTTGTGTTTCTACCAAACAGTTCTACTTTGGTTTCATCTGACCATATGACATTCTCCCAATACTCTTCTGGAACATCCAAATGCTCTCTAGCAAACTTCAAACGGGCCCGGATATGTAGTGGCTTAAGCAGGGGGACACGTCTGGCACTGCAGGATCTGAGTCCCTGGCGGTGTAGTGTGTTACCGACGGTAGTCTTTGTTATGTTAGTCTTATTGTATATATAAAAAAAAAAGATTAAATGAAAATAAAATTTAAAAAAAAAACACCACTACCATGCCCACATCATAGGTTTTATCTCCACGCACAAAACTATGTGTCACCTACATTACAGAGTCGGAAAACTTTTTTTTTTTAGCTATTAAAAAAATAAATAAATAAATAACAGACACATTTTCCCTACTTTTTTAGTTACATTTTGTCAGATATTAAAAAAGAAAAAGATGCAAAAATAATAGTATAATATAGCAATAAAAAATAAAATAAAGTAATAAAAATTTAAAAAAAGTAATAAAAAATAAAAATAGTAATAAAAATAAATCCCTATGTATTACCAAAAAAAACCCAAAAATTATTTGAATAACTGAAAAAAAAAATTCTATAGCCCTCAAAACCTCAAATATATATAAAAAAAAAAAAAAATATATATATATATATATATATATATATATATATATATATACATATATATATATATATAGCTCTCAAAACCTCAACTATAAAAAAAATATATATATGTCCGGTCGCAAATCAGGGAAAATGGCCGATCCTGAAGTGGTTCAGCATGACATCTATTTTTATATGTTCTTTTTTGGAGAAGTTCAATGAGGCAGAAACTTCATCACAGAGAGGAGGAAATTAATGTAATTTGCTGAGCCTTTGTCGCCTTGTATTGTCTTCTCGAAGAGTTTCTTTATGTACTTTTGGATTATATGTTTGATTAAGGAAGAAAAATAAGTCTATTCATTTTGTGAAAAAGGTAATTGGTACATTAACTCTGGTGCAGGGGCTTATCTCTCCCCATCCATTATCTGCTTGTTTGAACAGAATCTGAGTGTGCGGATTTTTGTGAACAATGGGAAGAGCGAATTAGAGTCATTATTTGTCCACGCTTAATTAAGGCTCGTCTATCCCAATATCTGCTTCTAAATTACATTGTCTAATGTTATTCCAATGTCCACTAATAGAAACGCAACAAAATCCATTAAGTACAAGATTCATTCCTTTAAATATTTAATTCAATTTCTATCACTAGAGGCTGATACTTGTCATTTATAATGGCGGCCGCTTCCCTCTAATCAATGTGGAATTAGTATTCGGCTCCGGCGCAGGTGTCAGGTGTCATTAGCGGAGTAATATTTACTAGTGAATGGCAAGTATTGTCTGCATGTAACAAAAATTAACCTTGTGTTATGATATCACAGAATTACACAATGTATTAGTGAATTATATAATCCTTCCCGCGTTTGCCGTCCCCTTATTGGAGACGTGTGCTAAAGTGAATCTGCGCCTGCGGCCTGACTTACTACATACGTATTACACAGCCGAGACCCAGGACTAGCCAATGGAGTCAGAAAATACTCAGACTCTGGCAGCTTAACCCCTCAGTGGTTATGGCATCTGAGTGGTTAAGGGGCAAGATAACCCTTCCCAGAGAAATAGACCCACATACACATTACATTCTACTTCCTGTGTGCAGTCTCGACACACAGGAAATGCAACCTTAGTCAATGACTGGCTGAGATGGGGCACATCTGTGACCAAAGATTGACTGATTAAGCACTTCCTGCATGTTGGGGCTGTACTATACAGTGCATGGAGGAACATCCAGTCTGTGTACTATACAGTGCATGGAGGTAGATGCAGTCTGTGTACTATACAGTGCATGGAGGAACATCCAGTCTGTGTGCTATACAGGGCATGGAGGTGCATCCAGTCTGTGTACTATACAGTGCATGGTGGTGCATCCAGTCTGTGTACTATACAGTGCATGGAGGTGCATCCAGTCTGTGTACTATACAGTGCATGGAGGTGCATCCAGTCTGTGTACTATACAGTGCATGGAGGTAGATCCAGTCTGTGTGCTATACAGTGCATGGAGGTAGATCCAGTCTGTGTGCTATACAGTGCATGGAGGAACATCCAGTCTGTGAAAGATCCTCAGTGCGCCAACACCGCTGTGGCCACCCCTGAGTCTTCTTTCATATAAAAACCACACTCACCGCCAGTGAATGTCGAGTTCACCAGATAAATACAAGACAAGCTTTCTAAATTTTATATATTTATTAACCCCTAAATGGGTCGGTATTAACATCTAACACATACAGTTCAGAAAAGATATATGCAAGCATTAACAGTTACTAGTTACAAGATACAGTACAAATAAAATAAAAGGGATAAAGGTGAAATAATTACTTTACCACACATCTCCTGGATGTGGCTCTATAGTCCAACACTCACACATAGCATGTGGAGTCCACCAGTGGAGGCTTCTTGGCATGTGGCATTAACTCCTAGCATGTGGCATTAATACAATAATCCAGCCTGCATGCTCTCATCACAGTCTCTCAGCATTAGTCCAGTAGTCTCATCATAAAATCTCCTCATGGTGTTTTCTTGTAGTCCCAACACAAAATCTCCATAGCATAATCTCCTCATGGTCTGTCTGTAACAACTCTGTAGTCTGTGATGGTCTCAGCCCAATCCCCATAGCATAATCTCCTCCCACAGACCTCTTACCTCATCTTTTATACCCTTTATGCCACCTCCCAGAATGAGGTCACCGGCAACAGCAAGTCTGATGAGTTAATGCAATCAAGTCCAGATCTTTTGTATAGAGCTGAGACCAAGTGGAATGATACAATGTTATCAGCCAGGTCTGATCAACAGCCCAGGCTTGAACAATGCACTATTGTTTCTTTGATCACTCAGGGCTGTATAGGAATACAATGGAGCCCTATTGTTTCAGTGTGGCCACATTATGACAACATACACCTAGGATTATAGCTGTGCACCTTATGAGTAAAGAGATACGCTACCCAGAGACCAAAATACATTCCTGAGCCACAGCTACACTTAAGCAGAATCATCACACAGTCTGTGTACTATACAGTGCATGGAGGTAGATCCAGTCTGTGTGCTATACAGTGCATGGAGGTAGATCCAGTCTGTGTACCATACAGTGCATGGAGGAACATCCAGTCTGTGTGCTATACAGTGCATGGAGGAACATCCAGTCTGTGTACTATACAGTGTACAGAGATAAATCCAGTCTGTGTACTATACAGTCATGGCCAAAAGTTTTGAGAATGATATAAATATTAATTTTTACAAAGTCTACTGCTTCAGTTTTTCTAATGGCAATTTGCATATACTCCAGAATGTTATAAAGAGTGATCAGCTTAACAGCAATTACTTGCAAAGTCAATATTTGCCTAGAAAATGAACTTTATCCCCCAAAACACATTTCAACATCATTGCAGCCCTGCCTTAAAAGGACCACCTAACATCGTTTCAGTGATTGCTCCATTAACACAGGTGTGGGTGTTGATGAGGACAGGGCTGGAGATCAATCTGTCATGATTAAGTAAGAATGACACCACTGGACACTTTAAAAGGAGGCTGGTGCTTGCCATCATTGTTTCTCTTCTGTTAACCATGGTTATCTCTAAAGAAAAACGTGCAGTCATCATTGCACAAAAATGGCCTAACTGGGAAGAGTATTGCAGCTAGAAAGATTGCACCTCAGTCAACAATCTATCGCATCATCAAGAACTTCAAGGAGAGAGGTTCCATTGGTGCCAAAAAGGCTCCAGGGCGCCCAAGAAAGACCAGCAAGCGGCAGGACCGTCTCTTAAAAGTGTTTCAGCTGCGGGATCAGGCTACCAGCAGTGCAGAGCTTGCTGAGGAATGGCAGCAGGCAGGTGTGAGTGCATCTGCACGCACTGTGAGGCGGAGACTCTTGGAGCAAGGCCTGGTCTCAAGGAGGGCAGCAAAGAAGCCACTTCTCTCCAGAAAAAACATCAGGGACAGACTGATATTCTGCAAAAGGTACAGGGAGTGGACTGCTGAGGACTGGGGTAAAGTCATTTTCTCTGATGAATCCCCTTTTCGATTGTTTGGAACATCTGGAAAACAGCTTATTCGGAGAAGAAGAGGTGAGCGCTACCACCAGTCTTGTCTCATGCCAACTGTAAAGCATCCTGAAACCATTCATGTGTGGGGTTGCTTCTCAGCCAAGGGAATCGGCTCTCTCACAGTCTTGCCTAAAAACACAGCCATGAATAAAGAATGGTACCAGAATGTCCTCCAAGAGCAACTTCTCCCAACTGTCCAAGAGCAGTTTGGCGCTCAACAATGCCTTTTCCAGCATGATGGAGCACCTTGCCATAAAGCAAAGGTGATAACTAAATGGCTCAGGGAACAAAACATAGAGATTTTGGGTCCATGGCCTGGAAACTCCCCAGATCTTAATCCCATTGAGAACTTGTGGTCAATCATCAAGAGACGGGTGGACAAACAAAAACCAACAAATTCAGACAAAATTAAAGCATTGATTCTGCAAGAATGGACTGCTATCAGTCAGGATTTGGTCCAGAAGTTGATTGAGAGCATGCCAGGGAGAATTGCAGAGGTCCTGAAGAAGAAGGGTCAACACTGCAAATATTGACTTGCTGCATTAACTCATTCTGTCAATATAAACTTCTGTTACTCATAATATGAATGCAATTCTATTTCTGTATGTGATAAAAACATCTGACAAACACACATAAAAACCAGAGGGCAGCAGATCATGTGAAAATATAATATTTGTGTCATTCTCAAAACTTTTGGCCATGACTGTACAGTGCATGGAAGTAGATCCAGTCTGTGTACTATACAGTGCATGGAGGAACATCCAGTCTGTGTACTATACAGTGCATGGAGGTAGATCCAGTCTGTGTACTATACAGTGCATGGAGGTAGATGCAGTCTGTGTACTATACAGTGCATGGAGGAACATCCAGTCTGTGTACTATACAGTGCATGGAGGAACATCCAGTCTGTGTACTATACAGTGCATGGAGGAACATCCAGTCTGTGTACTATACAGTGCATGGAGTTAGATCCAGTCTGTGTACTATACAGTGCATGGAGGTAGATCCAGTCTGTGTGCTATACAGGGCATGGAGGTAGATCCAGTCTGTGTGCTATACAGGGCATGGAGGTAGATCCAGTCTGTGTGCTATACAGTGCATGGAGGAACATCCAGTCTGTGTACTATACAGTGCATGGAGGAACATCCAGTCTGTGTACTATACAGTGCATGGAGTTAGATCCAGTCTGTGTACTATACAGTGCATGGAGGTAGATCCAGTCTGTGTGCTATACAGTGCATGGAGGTAGATCCAGTCTGTGTGCTATACAGGGCATGGAGGTAGATCCAGTCTGTGTACTATACAGGGCATGGAGGTGCATCCAGTCTGTGTGCTATACAGGGCATGGAGATGCATCCAGTCTGTGTACTATGCAGTGCATGGAGGTAGATCCAGTCTGTGTACTATACAGTGCATGGAGGTAGATCCAGTCTGTGTACTATACAGTGCATGGAGGTAGATCCAGTCTGTGTACTATACAGTGCATGGAGGTACATCCAGTCTGTATACTATACAGTGCATGGAAGTACATCCAGTCTGTATACTATACAGTGTACGGACATAGATCCAGTCTGTGTACTATACAGGGCATGGAGGTGCATCCAGTCTTTGTACTATACAGTGCATGGAGGTGCATCCAGTCTGTGTGCTATACAGTGCATGGAGGTAGATCCAGTCTGTGTACTATACAGAGCATGGAGGTGCATCCAGTCTGTATACTATACAGTGCATGGAGGTGCATCCAGTCTGTGTACTATACACGGCCAGTAGCAGTTGACTTAGTGCCCTGTTTAGTGGCCGAACACCAGTACAACAGCTCAGCTCCCATTGACTGTCCCCAATCAGATACTTAAGGCCTATCCTAAGATTACATCATAAATAAAATAATCCTTGGCAACCCCATTAACTTATTCCGCACTTTTAATGGGTGTACACCTGTAACCAGCTGTATTTAATTAACCATTATTAATTCATGTTAATCACTACAGCGAGCTCAGATTCTACTTGGACACTCTGAAGTTGCCTCCCCTGATACCGGCGTATTGAAATGCGTTGTGCATCCCTCTCATCATGTTCTTATCTTTCCCAGAACGCAAGCCCCGGAGCATCTGCACTTGTGATGTGCGTAGCAATGTCACCAGTGCAAGCCTACTGTAATTGTTAACATTATTCATTTATCAATGCATAAAGAGGAATGAAAACGGACACTCGCGCTTTTGATCCCGCACCCAGGGACGCGCCAGTCCCTTGTAAACTCTGACACAAAACATCGGCGGGTTAATAAGATAATTCAACAAAATCACGATCACAACTACTGAAGTCTGATAAAAAAAAGGGGGCGAAGACTTTAAAAAAGGGATTGATATGGAACATCAAAGAGGAAGTAGAAGCCTTTCTTGCAATGAGCAACCGCGGCAAAGCTCTGGGGGAATGATGGAGAGCTTGTATTCGGAGAAGCATCTACGAGAGGGAGTGAAAGCAGATCAGATCTAACTGAATTTAAGCATTATGCTCCGAGCAGATGGCATGCAGCTCTCTGCAGGAATTGTTTGGTCCAGTATTTCGCATGAGAGAAAAACATCTGCCTAGTTTATCATGCCGAAACGTATTGTACCTAAACAGTGAGACTAGATGGCGGTTGTTTATAGCAAAATCAGCTGTTCTGTTCTGTGTGACAATCCATGAGAGATGGGAACGGATCGACATTGGGGGAGGCTTTGGACATTTCTAGTGTCCCCCCCACCTGGTGGCTAACGTTGCAGGAAACATATAGGTAAGATAATTGGTTGATGTCAGCAGGACCTGATAGCAATAACATGTAGGACAATCTCAAGACAACACCATGAAATCTGAACGTTGGATTTTAGCATGATCAATCTGTTGTTTAAAGAGGTTATGTCAAGAGGTGGGAATTGGAAGTCTTTCCCCTCGCTGCATACTCTGCCTGACATCAGCCAGGGTACATGTGGGCTTGACTCATGGCGGACTGTGCTCAATGGGAGCACCAGAGATAGCTGAGTGCGTTACTTTCAGAGTCTTCAGCACTTCGATTGAAGTGAATGGGAGCGCTGTCCACCACCAGTTACACCCACATTCGCCCATGCCTCAAAGTGTCATGATGTCAGCCCTATGTCACCTTTGAGGCCCATGATTGGGAACCAGCGGTCACATGAAGCATTCTGGCATCATAACACTTTGAAGCATGGGCGAAATTGGTCCCATTCCCGTCCTGTGATGTCACCGAGGAGGCCAGAAAAAGCCGAGAGACAACTGTAGAGGACCAAGATGGAGCACCAGATGCTGAAAGGGAGGCCAGAAGAGGTGAGGGAAGGTGAGTATCAGTGTTATTATTTTATTATTAGTCATTTGTAGGTGGCGAACACCCAATAAAAATTGGATTTGGCCAAATCTGAAAGTTTTATAAAATTTCTATTGAACATGGTTCGTAAAGTATTGGTTCTCTCATTTCTACTGGGTATATCAGGGTAAGTCAAATGAGAACTGCCCCTATATGGGTATTTGCCCCTTTTCCCTCCCTATAATGTATATAATTATGCAGGAAGACCTGGCACATAGCAGAAAAAAAAAAGAAACTGTGAAAGAAAAGTCAAAATGAAGGCGACCCATCCAATTGGCCGTAATAGAGTTACATACCAGTTTGAGGACACAATATTCCCTCACTCGAATATAAGAGCCTTTTGAAAAGAGGATGTTCAGAATGGCTGGCACATCGCACACAACACACAGATGTAGCCCTAACTTCAGTCTGGGAACTCACAAAAAAAATCCATTAAAAGCAATGGAAAAAAAATGAACTTAAAGAGGGATGAAAGATTTTAATTTAGCTGTTAAAAAAATAACAAAGGGCCCTATAAAGGGCCACATGAAGAGAGGGAAGGGGCCAGTAGGAGAGGACACTGATGGGTGTGATGGTGTCTTCTTCAACTGTATCATTTATTGTTTTTGCTTGTTCTGTGTATACATACATTATAGTATTATTATGGCATTGCATGTACATAACTATTTTATTATATTTGGTTTATGTTGCATTTTATGCCCTTTATTATACTTCCTTTGTGCCTACTTGTGTCCATTTAGTAAGCATTTTATTACAGATATTTTCTTCCTTACTCATCCTCTTGACTGAACATGTTTATTTATGTATATCCCAAGTTATAGGGGTTTTCTGGGATAAAAATATTTATGACCTAACCTATAGGTAATCGATACAAGATTAGTGAGGGTTCAACACCCAGAACCCCACTGATCAGCTGTGCTCAGCATCTGATACACAGAAAACGGAGCAGGAAGCAGACAGTGCCAGTCTCTGTGTAGTGGTGGAATTGAATCATTGCAGCTGAATAATAATAATAATAATAATAATGGTAAAACAATAATAATAATAACAATGTTAAAAAACAATAATAATAATAATAAAAATGTTAATAATAATTATTATTATTTTTATTATTATGCTGCAATGATTCAATTTCACCACTACACAGAGAACAGCGCTATCTACTTCCTGCTCCATTCTCTGTGCATTAGCTGCTGAGAGCAGCAGATTGATGAAGGTGCCAGGTGTCAGATCTGTTGTTAGTGACCTATCTTTAGGTCATAAAAATCCTTTAAGTGTCTTTTCCAAAAGCCACATAATTTTGTGATAAGTTAAAACAAACCAATATCCCATCCTATATACAGCTACATTGTCATTATGCATAGTAGGCTACATGTGTCTATTGTGCAATAGAAAAAGCACACAAAGTGTTTTGTATTACAGATATAGCCATCTTCAACTTGACTCTTTTAACCTGAGCTAAGTTAACCCCTTCTTGCCACATCCATTTTTCCATTTTTTTTTATTTTCAGTTTTACCAGCCCCCAGCCTTACAAAAGCCTTAACTTTTTTTTTTATTTTTTCATTCACAATGCCATATGAGAGCTTATTTTTTGCAGGACAAGTTGTGCATTGATAATGTTACCATTTATTATTCCATGCAATGTAAGGGGAAGCTGGAAAAAAAAATTCAGAATGAGGAATTAGAAAAAAAACTGTATTTGGGCCATTTTCTTATGGGGTTTTTTTTTTCCAGGATTCACTGTGTAATATTCTTCGGGAAGACACAATCATAGCGATCACCATTATTTATATACTTTTTGCTATGTTCTAATAGCTTAAAAAAAAAAAAAAACTTAAAAAATGCAAAAAAAATTATCGTAGTCGCTGTATTCTGACACCCATAACTTTTTTATGTTTTCCTGTTTAGTGATATCTAAGGAGTTTTTTTTATGGTACAAGTTGCTGTTTTTATTTATATCATTAAGGGTAAAGTCTAATGTTTTAATCACTTTTTATTCACTTTTTTTTCCAAAATTGTGAAAAAAAACCCATATGTTTTCACCACTGCAGTGTTCACCGTGTAGGAAAAATATTTTTATATTTTTATAGTTCAGCAGATATTTGGATGCCTAATATGTTTGTTTATTTTTTTTTTTTATTTGTCATCTAGGGATGGAGAGGTGGTTTGAAATTTTATATTTTTTCTGTTTTTAAATATTTTTCAAAAACTTTACTTTTTTTCTTAGTCTTTCTTAAGGGACTTGGATCTGAGATGGTTAGATTGTTTGTACCATAGACTACAATACAGCTGTAAAGCATTCGATGGTAAAATCACAGTACAACTCATCTAGCTGCTACCTACAGAAGTATTCTGACTCTGTAATAGTAGGTCTCATCACAGACGATGATGACAGGGAGTACAGAGAACTGAACCAGGATTTTGTGGACTGGTGCCAGCGGAACCACCTGAAGATTAACGCGGGGAAGACCAAGGAGATGGTGGTGGACTTTCGCAAGCGCATATATTCTCCAATACCAGTGGACATCCTGGGGACGGGCATCGAGATTGTCAACGCCTATAAGTACCTGGGTTTGCTCCTCAATAATAAGCTGGACTGGACAGATCACATGGAGGTCCTGTACAGGAAGGGCCACAGCAGGCTCTACCTGCTTAGGAAGCTGAGAGCCTTTGGAGTCCAGGGGGCTCCAGGACTTTCTTCAACTCGGTAATGGCATCAGCCATCTTCTTTGGAGTGGCCTGCTGGGGGAGCAGTATATCAACCATGGACAGAAATAAACTTGACAAGCTGATTAGAAGAGCCAGCTCTGTCCTGGGGAGCCCACTGGACCCAGTGCAGGTGGTGGGTGACAGAAGGATACTGTCCGTGGTGAGCTCCATGCGGGAGAAGAAGTCCCATCCCATGCATGAGACTGTGATCACGCTGGGCAGTACTGTCAGTGACCGACTGCTCCACCCTAAGTGTGAGAAGGAGCGCTATCGGAAGTCTTTCCTCCCCACCGCGGTTAGGCTGTACAACCAACACCGACCTAAGCGGAGATCAATACACACAGAGAACTGAAATATCTTTAAGTTGTGGTATCCCTTCTACTACTTTCTTACCTTTACCTTTTATCTGTACCCACTGTCACTGTAAAGCCTCTACCTTGGTGCTTTTGTATTTGTATATAGTATTATTGTATTGTATTATCTATGCTGCTGTAACACACTGAATTTCCCCATGGTGGGACTATTAAAGGATTATCTTATCTTATAACAACTGAGGCTGGGCAAAGGTAAGTCTCAATAGTTATATTCCTATGACAAGCCTGGGAGCCTTCGGAATGGTTGTTATAAGAACCAGACAGCTCTCGTGATCTCATCGCATGGGAGTCATTCTGGAAGAGAAAAGTAAGCGGGTTGGAGGAGACAGCAACAGAAGAACTAAAAAGGGGGGACGGGAGACCACAGTTAGAAATAATGTCTGTGTTCAGAAAGGAATCTGATAGCAGACACTACCGCTGGGTCACTGCTGTGTAAGACAGTAGAGATCTGGGGATTATGGAGCCCGCTCAGCTCCTGAGCAGGCGCCACATTTAAAGGCCTGATATTTGCTGTACTATTACACATAATGTTAAGGAGGGTTTCAGGTTTCCTCAGGGTTGGACTTAGGTGTCTAGAGCCCACCAGTAGAATTAGTTATCGGTGCCCACTTATAGCTAAATGCAAATATGAACTGCTTCCCATTGTTTCAGGATTAGTCTGTCTTGGACTAGGGCCCCCTTATTGCTGTGACCAATATGATTGGTGATGGAGGCCCTGCAGCGACAGTAAAGAGACAGAGCCTAGGAGGAAGACTAGTGGTTAACCTGACATTGTGCCTAGATGTCATCTCTCTATGTATTTATATATAGTAAACTGGGTAGTCTGCTGAATATTCTACCCAGTTTATTATAAGGGTGCCTAGATGCTGTACACTGTATGTAGTACTGTGAGCGTACTGTGCCAAGCACCACTCTTGTGGTGGTTGGTTGGCTAGGGGCCCACTAGCCCTCCTGGGATTCACTTACTCCCCTGTGGTCTAGTCTGAATATGGATTTGCTACATCTGTAGCAACCAAAAACATTTGTAGCTGAAAGCTATGCGTGTGCGTGACAAAGGTCTAAAGATCTGTTCTTAAAATGAATGGGTCAATAGAAGTTGCACAGAACAGACCGACAATAAATCAGAAATCCTTCAGCCCAGCAATTACCAAAGCACAGTACAGTGATAAGCTCTGTAAATGATCCTTCTATCCGCTAGATCACTGTGAAAACAAACATGTCATCCATGCCTTCAATGCTGCAGATTCAGCTGAGCACGGCCAGATACTGAGAGCTATAACCAAGTATTTCCAGGTCTGGTTTATACAATGATCACCTGGACTGAATTCACCATATACGGCAACATGCTATGATATAACAATGTGTTACATTTGTTTTCCAGGGTTCCGTAATTCTACCAATGTACTGAGACATGTTAACTGACTGTCACTGAGCACAATAGAAATGGTTAAACAACCCACATATCTCATCTACACCTGGAAGAGTTTCTTTCCCAGCCGTAATTGCAGGCACATTCTACATTACAATCGATACTTAGCCATTGGCTGCTGGACTGATACTAGATTAGTTGTTTGATTCCAAGTCAATTCATTCCAGAGATTTCAGAATGGTTAAGGGGCGAAAGACCTTTCTCGAGACTGGTCCTTCTAGAGTGAAGGAGTTCTGCCCTAACCACAAAGGACCTCTGTTATCCAGAACTAGTGTGCAGAATATTCTTCAGGCTGTAAGGAAATTATTGTTTGTCTACATAATCACAACGTATCTTATGATATTGTGTTACAAAGTGATATCCCAGAGTACACTATAAGCACTTCTCGTTCATGCTGAGACAAGACGGCTGACCCTCACAAATATTTATATCGAAACAAATCTCGTGAGAATCGCCCATGACTAACTGTGACACCTAACTGTAAGCAATGGAATAAAACCAAGTTATAGCAACTGTTTACTTAAAGGGGATTTCGGGGCAAAAAATCTTTCAAAAAAGATCAATTAGTGATATTAATGGGTTAATAAGTGCACCCAAATACCTTTTTGCAGTGTTTCGAGTGATTTCTGAGTTTCTCTGGGAGCTCCTGGCATCTTCTGCATTTGTTTACATGGGTATTTTCCTGTTCTGTTTCCCTACAACTACCACGATGTCTTGCGTTTCACTCAGAGCTGACTCACACCACCTCCCTCTCTCACTCACTCCCTCCACTTCCCTCTGTCACTCACACCCCCTCCCTGTTTCCCTAGCTAGCCCTCCCTCTACTAGCCCTTCCTAACTAACTGAAACCCCCAACCCACACCATCATTCTTACCTGTCTTCCGGGCAGTATCTTCTCGACATGGGACTTCACTTGTTCTGGCTGGCTGCCCACGCCTGCGCAATAGAGCCGGAGTGACGATATGCACAGTAACTGGCAATCCGGCTCTATTGCGCAGGTGTGGGTGGCTGGCAGACATCAAGAAGAGGAGGTGCCAGCTGCACAGAACAAGTGCCCAGAAGATCCTGGCAGGAAGACAGGTAAGTATGATGGGGTGTGTGTGGGGTGATGTTCCATTTCCGGAAACGGGGAAATGGAACGTCACCAGAAAATGTGCCTGGGGCAGTCACATGACCACCCCGACGATCTAGGTAATTATAGATTTTGGTACAGTAATTCATTTAGAAGGTAGGCGGGGGTAAGGTAATTTAGATTCTAAATCAATTTATCCCAGACAAACCCTTTAATATGTTAAAAGTCATGTTAAACTTGGCTACATCTGTATGTATAGTATGAGTGTGTCTAGTTGGAGGATTGGGTGACCTAGCACACTGCTGTAAAATCTCAAAAATGTCTACCAATGATTGTATCTTCCTTTCCCATCTAGTAATGGGGAAAATATCTCCAAGGGGCAAGCTGCTGCTTTGGCAATTTAAATATTGTGCAAACTAAAAGAATCCGCACATGGAAGTTTCATTATTTGTGCAGAGATCTCCTTTATTTACTAGGATAATACTGCGCTTGTGTTGTGTGTCTCAATAGAAACAAATATCAATTACTGATTATTTACTTTTGGATTTCCTCACATGCTGAGTGTATTATGGAGGATTAACCAAAAAATCTGTATGTCGGTTGATCATTAGTGATAAACAGTTGTACATAAACATCTCCATCTCGCTACTTTTACATAAAGACAAACCTCCCGGGTGTCCCCTTACCAAGGCTCATCCGGTGTCCTTCCTTACTTTACCTCTTGGCTCAACATATCCAAAAATGAGATGAGCCACAAGATGACCAGTTTTTTTTAAAAAAAAGATTTTGCAATACTCTTTCGGGAGCAGTATACAATGTGTGTCTGTATGAGGCCACTTAGTGGTGGTGACGTCTGCGGAAGCCAGTTGAGATATTGGCTAGCATTTTGGTGGAAAGGTAAGGGTGCACACATCTGTTTGAAGGTTACATGATAATTTTTTTTTTCAACTCGTTTGTCTGGTCTTAAACAGGACCTTTCACCTCCTCCACCAATCAAGCTCTTTTCGTCTTCTAATAGCTGCTCCTCCACTGATTGAATTTTTTCTCTATCTCCCACCATTCCTGAGCAATAACTGTAGTTGGTTTTGGTGCTTGATCTACTAACTAGACTCCGTAATGTCTAATGGGTGGTGTCAGGCAGGAGCAGGCAAGGGGGTGTGAGTTTTCATACTGTGTGCCTCTGATTGGTTCTCTGAGCCATGCCCCCTTGCCATCTCCTGCCTGACTCCACCCACTTGACATTAGAGAGCGGGTGGATTAGACAACAAAGGCAGCTTTTAAGAATTGGGGTTCTTCAGTTTCAAAAAAAGATGATTTACAATGTAAAAATATAAGAATGAACAAAACAGAATCTCTTCAATGGGTTATAACCATAACAAGGGGGTATCCTTTAAGTCTAAAGACAAAAATTTTACCATAGTCCTAGGCATGGCTTCCTTACAGTAAGAGCGGTGAAACTATGGAACTCATTGCCACAAAATGTGGTGATGACTGATAACTTATATTAGATCAAGATAGGCCTGGATGAAAGTAAACATATCACAGATTATAGCAACTAGAATTTTGGGGATAAATCATTGATCCAATTGCCATATTTGGAGTTGGGAAGTAATTTTTTTCCTCTGATGGGATAATTGATGTCTGCCCCATGGAGTTTATTGTGTTCCTCTGGATCAATTTGGAAGGTTTATAGGTTGAACTTGGTGGACTTGTGTCTTAATCCAACCTCATACACTGTGTTACTAAAATTCTGTGAGATAGAGGGATTGTATGTGGAAAGTTCAAAGACCTAAAATGCCCATATAACATTATGCGATGATAGGCTGAACTTGATGATTTGTATGGGATTACCTAACTATATAATGTGGATTAGGTGTCCAGTTTATGTTCGTGTGGCATACATTTGGGAAAAATGTTGCAAAAAATTATTTGTTCTCAATGGAGATAAAATTCCACCAAAGATGTCTAGCTCATTTCACCTCACCTTACCTCTTGGCTGGGGGTTCAGATATACATTATGGTGCAAGTTTTAGGCAGGCCTAGAAACCTTCTGCAAAGTAAGATTGCTTCCAAAAATAGAAGGGTTAATAGTTTACATTTATCAATGAACAAAATGAAGTAAGTGAAGAAAAGAGAAATCTACTTGAAATCAATATTTGGTGTGACTTTTCCCCATTGGAGGAGGAATCCTGGAAATGATAATTCGGCCCTGATCTCCACATCATCCAGTCTGTCTGGGATGACATGAAGAGACAGAAGGATTGGAGCAAGCCTACATCCACAGAAGATCTGTGCTTAGTTCTCCAAGATGGCGGCGGGAACAACCTTCCTGCCAAGTTCTGCCAAAAACTGTCTGTACCTAGAAGAAGGCAAAGGTCACCCAATATTGATGGGATTTAACATTTTTCGTTTCTTCATCCACTTCATTTTGTTCATTGTCAAAAATAAACTATTAACCCTTCTATTTCTGAAAGCATTCCTGTTTAGCTTCATTTTGTCCACACCCACCTAAAACTTTTCTACAGCAGTGTGCGTCACAAGAAGACCAGCTTTTCAAAACAACGCTATCTTCTCACAAGATTACTATCCTATATGTGTCTATAAGTGGGCACCCTGCAGTTGTCTTGTGAATTGCAATTTCAAGGATTTTGTTAGCTGGTTGGGATATAGTATTTGATCCCATAACCAAACGAAAGGGCGGACACATCTGTATATCTGATATAAAAGACCTGGCAATAAAAGAAGTCGTAATTGAATTGGTGTGTGCCCACATTCCTCCATTTCCAGAAGATGCAATCATGCAATAAAACTCATTATTCATTTTGACTCCATCACCCTGGAAGACTAAGCAGCGGTCACATAACAGAAGCCATTTACGACCATTTTGCATAAGGAATATTTTTGATGGTGTCAGAATTTACTCACTGGGACCAAAAACCGTTTCTATGTTCCTCTGAAAATTTTTGAAAATATCTTGTCAACATCGACTTCTAAGAACATGGCTTGTTTTGCAGGCAGATCAAACGCTGTAGCTATATACCTTCAGTAACATCTCTATCTTTGAATCACATATTCAAAAGATTTGTAGCAGCATGAGTTGTCCTGAGTAAAATCCTCTCTGCATATGAATGAAGCTCCTCGTGTCTCCTTCCTACCTAGCGGGAAGTGGAGATATTTTCAATATCAAAGAAGTGATCCATTTGGTTGACTGCACTGGAGAGTCTCAATAAAGGGTTAATATTCTGTAAATGTCTCCTTTATATCCCTGGAATTAAGTGGGGTGGAGCAGGACAGGTAGAAGAATTGGATAGTTTGATAGAAAAAATGATACTTGTTCAGTCCCCCGTTCTCCATCACTGGAAGACAAGGTGGTCAGACCACCGGTGATGTCACATTAAGTGTCTTTAATGGGACAACCCCTTTAACCCCTTCCTGCCAGAGGAATTTTTTGGTTGTTGTTTTTGACTCCCTGCCTTCCAAATCCCATAACTTTTTTATTTTTCCGTTCACAGAGCCATAGGAGGGCTTAATGTTTGCGGGACAAATTGTTCTTCATAAGGGTGCCATTTATTATTCTGTACAATGTACTCGGAAGCTGGAAAAAAATTCAGAATAGGGTGGAATTGGAGAAAAAGTGCATTTGTGCGACTTTCTTACGGGCTTCGTTTTTACGGTGTTCACTCTGCAGCCACAATGACATGTCACCTGTATTCTATGTGCTGGTACAATTCCGGGAATACCAAATTTATATGGTTTTATTGACATTTTAACCCCGTTACAAAAATCTAAAACTTTGCAAAAAAAAAATTTTTTTTTAAATGCCGCCATATTCTGACACCTGTAATTTTTTAATATTTCCATGTACGGGGATGCATAGGGCATATTTTTTTGCGGGGCCAGGTTTACTTTTTAGTTATACCATTTTGGGGAATGTCTATTGCTTCGATCACTTTTTAAAAAAAAAATTTAACAGAGGCGAAACAGCAAAAAAAAAAATGGCGGTTTGGCACTTTTATTTCGGGTAACAGCGTTCACCATAGGGGAAAAATATTTGAATACCGGGCATTTTCAGACACAGCAATACCTAATGTGTATTTGTTTCACTGTAATTTGTAACTTTTATATGTATTTTAGGGAAAGGGGGGGTGATTTGAACTTTTAGTTTTTTTTTTGTTTTTTTTTGTTTTTTTTAAATTTATTTCATTTATTAGATCCCCTAGGGGTGTTGAACCCCAGGGGGTCTGATCACTAATGCAATGCATTACATTTCTATGACAGGCTGCATAAAGCCTTTTCAACAGGTTCAAGAGTATAATAAATGGAGGCCAGGCACGGTGTGTAAAAAAAAAAAAACAACAAAAAAAAAACCTTCCGGTGTTTTGGTCTTCTTCCTGGGTGGTCCACCATCTTTTTTGGCTCTCAGGTCACCACTAAGACCCGATCACAGGCCTCAAGGGTGTCCTAGGGGACGAAGAAGATGGCAGACCATCTGGGGAGAAGACTGGAATGGACGAGAATGTTGCAATAAAGCCTAAGAAAGGTAAGTCCTTTTTTAAAAATTATTTTTACATACCTTGTCTGTGCCCTAAGGGTGTGTTCACACGGAGGAATTTGCTGCGGATTTGAGGGCAGATTCCGCCCCCAAATCCGGAGCAGGTTCCTCCCGAGATCGCAGCAGGACGCAGAGAAAAGAAGTGTCCTGCTCTATCTTGCCGCGGATTCCGCCCGCGGTGTCTGCGGCTCGAGACGCCCTCCTAATTAGGCCCATTCATCTGGGCCTAATCAGGAGCGGGATGCCGCGACGGAATACTGATGCACTGCATCGGCATCCCGTCGTGGCAGACCGCGGCAAAAATTCCGGCGGCGGAAAATGAAGACCATTTTCCGCCGTGTGAACACAGCCTGAAACAGACAGGTTGCCATTTTGATGGATTCATGTGAGGCAAACCTCAAAATTTCAGGTTTGGTAGAACCAGAAAACTTTTGCATTTCAGCATTTTTTCCCACGCCTAAAACATATGTGCCTGTATGCCTAAAACTTTTGCATAATATTCTATATCACCTATCCTACGGATAAATGAAAAATGTTTTCATGGGAAAACCCCTTTAAACATAACTTTTTATTGCTGCATTTTTATTTACTGAGCGAAAAAAAAAAAATCAAAAACTTTAAACACTTTTAAATATTCAAAAATTGTCATCTCTCTCCGGTACAAGCGATGATTTTATCCAAGCTTGCGATTTATATGCACAACTAATTATAACACCTTCAAGTCAGAGGGTTGAGGAGGAATTAAATCATGTTTCGCCTTAGGGAAATATCCGCATCCATCTCAGATGTGTCATGTCTGCCTTCCAAACCAGACTCCGCTGAAACTCCACGTTAAAAAAGCCCATAGAACTGAGTTATTATTGGCACCCGAGCTTTGAAGACACTTGATATCTAATCTGCAGCGCGCATTTGCATTAGTGACAAATGTTATTATTGTTGGGATCTTATAGGAGGATTTGATAATTCGAGGAGAAATTTCCGAGCACTTATCACTGATACCTCTCAAATCCGTCCACATTTTTAATTTAAAACACAAAAATTGGCTTTGCGTAGGTCTCAAAATATTCCGTGAGTGGACAATCTAATCTTCTCGTGCATTTTTTAATACTAATTTTAAAGTAATCCTTTAATAAAATGTGACACCGAGACATTCATATCCATGCAGTGACTGCCCCCTAGAGGAAGACTGCCAAATATCAAGCACGAGGAGAAGGAAACTCGAGAGCTGCAGAGCTTTGATAAGATTCAGCAAGGTCTTGATATCCATTAACACGACTTCTGATTCTGAGTTACAAGAGATACAAATAACACCGACACAAGGAGAGGAATACGGAGTCATTTACAGCAGATTCTTTCCTGCACCCTTTAAATAAATGTGCAAAAAGTTATCAGGGATACGTGTTATACAATCCCGGAAGGGAAGGATGTGTAGAGGACTGGGTAGAAAAAAAAAGGAAATTGGAAGTGGAAGAATCAAAGGGAAATTGTCACATTGAAAATACGGTTCGTTCTGGATAGAGGAGAGCGAATCGGTGTGTAACGAACCAAGTTTTTCAGAAATTTTTGGGTTTGGCAGAACCAAACTTTTTGGGGTTCACCACCCATGAATCATTGTTATAGTCTGGCGTCTCATTAGACCCCAAAATATAGTGATGAGAGGCCGAGGAGAGGTGTGGAAAAATAATAAACAGTCAGACTCACCTTCCCTAGGGGGTGAACAGTATAGCACTCACAGTTCAGCTCGAAACTTGCAAGCGAACCTCACAAATAGATCCAGCTCTCCACTTCGTTTCTGGCCAAACTTGTTTGGAATGAACTGGAAGTGCTATGACTATTCTTTGGGGTCTCCTCAGACCCCAGAGTATAATAAATGGAGGCCCAAGGGAAGTGAGTAAAAATAACAAACAGTTGTACTGACCTTGCCTCACCAAGATGGCCTCAGCTAACAAGTGGAACACATCGATGTCATGACGCTAGATCAAAACATCATGACATCGGCGCATCCCACATGACCAATAAGGCACATATACAGGTTACAGCAGTGAGAGGTGAGTTGAGTATAACTGTTATTTTCACTCACCTCCACCAGGCCTCCACTTATTATATGAGAAGACCCCAGGGTATAATAGTGTTTCTTGGGTGATGAACCCCAAAGTTTTAGGCTTGGGCTGAACCTGAAACTTTTGGAAAATTCAGGTGGACTCCAGTTTTATCCAAATTAGTTCACTCATTCCTTGTCATGAATATTTGCGAAATGAATCTTGCGCAGCACCCTATCTCTATTTATGGAACAGGAGGAGCCGAGAAGATAGATATTAATTTAATAGGAAAAGGTTTGCCATGAAAACTTGTCATATATGGATCTAAAGCTCTGCGCATTTTCTGCACAGAATTCCAGTGGACGGTTCTATTCAGTGACTGACAACTATTTATGTATGTACAGGCATCAACCAATGTTGTCAATCATTGAGCAGGACCGCCCATTGGACTCCTAAGTGGAACATTGCCAAGTTTTAGATCTATAAAATGATGTTATTTTGAATCTTTTTCCAAAAGTATAATGGGGTGATATGCTGGTTCTGGTGACACTAACCTATGTAACTGCGGGGCTGGGGTGATATGCTGGTTCTGGTGATACTAACCTATCTATCTGCAGGGCTGGGGTGATATGCTGGTTGTGGTGACACTAACCTATCTATCTGCAGGGCTGGGGTGATATGCTGGGTCTGGTGACACTAACCTATCTATCTGCAGGGCTGGGGTGATATGCTGGATCTGGTGACACTAACCTATCTATCTGCAGGGCTGGGGTGATATGCTGGTTCTGGTGACACTAACCTATCTATCTGCGGGGCTGGGGTGATACGCTGGTTCTGGTGACAGTAACCTATCTATCTGCGGGGCTGGGGTGATATGCTGGTTCTGGTGACACTAACCTATCTATCTGCAGGGCTGGGGTGATATGCTGGTTCTGGTGACACTAACCTATCTATCTGCAGGGCTGGGTTGATATGCTGGGTCTGGTGACACTAACCTATCTATCTGCAGGGCTGGGGTGATATGCTGGTTCTGGTGACACTAACCTATCTATCTGCAGGGATGGGGTGATATGCTGGTTCTGGTGACACTAACCTATCTATCTGCAGGGCTGGGGTGATATGCTGGTTCTGGTGACACTAACCTATCTATCTGCAGGGCTGGGGTGATATGCTGGTTCTGGGGACACTAACCTATCTATCTGCAGGGCTGGGGTGATATGCTGGTTCTTGTGACACTAACCTATCTATCTGCAGGGCTGGGGTGATATACTGGTTCTGGTGACACTAACCTATCTATCTGCAGGGCTGGGGTGATATGCTGGGTCTGGTGACACTAACCTATCTATCTGCAGGGCTGGGGTGATATACTGGTTCTGGTGACACTAACCTATCTATCTGCAGGGCTGGGGTGATATACTGGTTCTGGTGACACTAACCTATCTATCTGCAGGGCTGGGGTGATATACTGGTTCTGGTGACACTAACCTATCTATCTGCAGGGCTGGGGTGATATGCTGGTTCTGTTGACACTAACCTATCTATCTGCAGGGCTGGGGTGATATGCTGGTTCTGTTGACACTAACCTATCTATCTGCAGGGCTGGGTGATATGCTGGCATTGGTGACACTAACCTATCTATCTGTAGGGCTGGGTTGATATGCTGGGTCTGGTGACACTAACCTATCTATCTGCAGGGCTGGGGTGATATGTTGGTTCTGGTGACACTAACCTATCTATCTGCAGGGCTGGGGTGATATGCTGGTTCTGGTGACACTAACCTATCTATCTGCAGGGCTGGGGTGATATGCTGGTTCTGATGACAAACTCCCCTAAAGCTTACTAGCAGAACCTCTAAACATCTACACTGCTGTGGGCTCCAGGCTTCATTGTATTTTTATGTTTCCTTTATCCAGGATTTACAGGATTGCAGTATTTACAGTACGTAAAGCACCGAGAACCTTCTTATTAGCAGCCGATCCTCTTTAATATGCATATATTACCATGGATAACAAGGCTCGCATACACCCGCTGGTGTCATTACTGCTGCACTGTCTTACTATATATTAGACTAGTTGTCAGGTTCGATATATCAGGATTTGGGCTGAACCACTATTTTTTTCCCCAACCAATTTTCCAAATGCTGTTTTCAGAGAAATTCTGAACAGATGTTTTCAACTTCTGAAGCCCATATATCTTTTACTTCTATCTCCTGTCATCTATCATGTGTCATAAAAAGGGACATTGCAGCCTGAAATCATCATTACACAGAGCCGTGATCGCCGGGGCTGGAGCAATTTGTAAGCTTGGGATGTAGCAGAGCTCAGTCTGTTCTGCTTTCTTCTGCACAGTGCGGTGTGGACGGGAAAACACATTAAATATAGAGCAAAGCAAAAGTCTTATCTCTACTAACTACCCAGCGAATGTCATCTACTGTAAGATGCTGAATGTGATGTTCCTGTATCACAGGTGTGATCAGAGCCTTACCAGTACTAACGCCCCATTAATAGCCCATCTACATATTGGGACATATTTATCAATAGAAGTCCAAAACTATACTGTCTACTTTTGCGCCAAAATTTATGGTGCACGACATTTACGACATATGTATGAACAGTGTGCACCAGAAAGAACAGAAAAATACGACAAGCTCGACACTTTCGAAAAATGTGCCCGGAATGGGCGTGGTTAATAATGGGTGTGGTTTATAGTGGGTGTGGTTTACAATGGGTGTGGTTTATAATAGGTGTGGTTTACAATGGGTGTGGCTTATAATAGGTGTGGTTTATAATGGGCGTGGTTTATAATGGCGTGGTTTCCAATGGGTGTGGTTTATAATGGGTGTGGTTTATAATGGGTGTGGTTTAGAAGTTTTTCACTTTATGACACATTTATGAGAAAGAAAAGAACAAATATGGCGCAGATTTTTTTGTAGACCAAGTTTAAAATGGTGCATACTGTCTGTCTGGGCACTGAAAGGGATAATTATATTGTGTGTGGGGCACTGAGGGGTCCATTTTAGTACATGTGGGTCACTAAGGTGGACAATATACTGTGTGTGGAGTCACTGAGCAGGTCATTATTTTGTGTGGGGGACACCAAGTGGTACAATAAACTGCATGTGGGGACACAAAGGACTCATTATGCTGTGTGTTGGGGCACAGAGGGGGATATTGTACTGTGTATGGGGGCACTAAGGGGGCCATTATATTGCATGGGGGTTCTAAGAGGATTATATAGTATGGGGGCACTTAGGGGGCTCATTATACAGTATTTGGGGCAGTGAAGGGGCCCATTAAACAGTGTGTGGGCCACTAAAGCAGCTATTATACTGTGTGTGGGGGCAATGAGGGGAAATTATGTTGTGTGGGGGCAGTGAGGAGGCCATTATACAGTTTTTGGAAGAAATGAGGAGAAATTATACTGTGTGGGGCACTAAGGTGGCCATTATACAGTGTATGGTGGCACTGAGGGAACATTGCCCAGCTCCCTAAACTCTCCACGCAGGAGCTGCCAAGTCTTAGAGGGAACACGGGTCAGGAGTCCAAAGGGTAATCGGGCCACAGGCCAGCAGATGTACTAACAAGACAAACTGGAGTGGGTAGCCATGTTTTAGTACAGTAGCAACTGCACTACCATTGCCTGGTAGCTCACAGAGCAGCTACATATAAGTCCTTCCTTTTCTTGTGGCTGCACATGTCCAGATATGGGTGTCATGAGATAACAAGCTTATCAAGACAATGTTGTGTCACAAAATTCTAGCCTACCTATTGTTTATCATTTTTTGTCTTTACATCATATTGCAATTAGTGATGCATGAACCTCACAAAATTTATTTTCAGAATATTCGTGAAATTTTCCCCAAAGTTTCAGTTCCGACGAAACCAGAAGTATTATTATTGTACTTGCCGGTGATCCTGGGGAGTGTGACATAAGAACCCATCAGTGAAGAGTGGAGATGTGAGGAAAGGTATCTATGTTTTTTATGTTATCGGCACCTCCCCTGGGCTTCTGCTTATTCCATTCTGGGGTTTGAAGAGACCTCAAAGTATAAAAATGATTGGTGGGTGACAAACCCAAAAAATTTCAGATTCCTCCAAACCTGACATTTTTGTGAAATTTGTAACAAATTTGGCTTGTTAAATATTGAACGGACTTCATAAGAAATCGAAGTCATTAAACCAAAATATAGCTACATTAAGGATGGACACACCATGAGGGAACCCAAGAGAGATGAGGGAAGGTGAATATAAGTGTTTATGTTTTTGCACTTCCCCTGAACAGACCCCTGAGTATAATAATGATTGGTAGGTGGCAAACCCAAAATATTTCAATTTTGGTTAAATTTTTTATTTTTTTTTGTAAATTGTAACAAACCTGTCTCATTCCGAACTGGTTCACTCATCTCTATTGAGCGTCAATACCAGACACAACCCATAGTCAAGAGGGGGCGACGTTTATGAAAAAGTAGAAATTTTCTAACCCCAGGCAGTCTCTTTATATTCATTACTCACACTGCTTCCAGGTATGCAAACTAATAGGATTTGACAGCATCACTAGGAGGAAAACTGCTGAAATATTTCACTTCTTTCTGCACGGCTTGAAATATTTGTTTCTATTTCCTGCAGCTTGTGTGACTGTATGCCAGGGAGACGCATCCGACTTCATCTATCTTATTAATTGTTTTTTTCATGTCGGGTCTGGCGCTGATAATTATTTTATTAAAGCTATTGAAGTTGATACACGCACTAGAAAATTTTCACTGTATATTTTAGGGATTTTATTTAACTATGTTAACAAACAACGACTATTCTGCAATGAATCTATATTTTATATCAAATAATATATCAGAATATTGACATATTACACAAATGTGTCCACCCATACCTTGCTTAAATTCAGTTAAAAGGTTTTTTCCAGGAAAGGAAGTTATCCCCTATCCTATTCTGTAGTTATCCTCATGGGATAGGGGATAACTTACTTCAGTGGGAAAACCCCTTTAAGGACTCCAATTTCCCATGAAACACTCCAATTTCTCATCCAAGCAAAACCCTTGACAAGCTGAAATTCACAACACAACCACTGGGTGGCCACACATAGGCTTACATAAGACAGATATCACATGACAGAGTATCAGAAACTTGGATAGGAGAATCCAATGCAAATCAGATATTTCCCTGCTGCAAATGGAGGTCCTGGTAATACACAGAAACTACACGTAACATCTATAATATGCTCTACTAGACTATATGGACAGTGGTTGCTACTAAATCTTATAATTCAATTTTGGAGACGTTGCAGATTGTGCATATTCATATAGGGTAGACAGTTAATTACTGATAAGGACCTCCCTCTGGACTCCTAAGCTCAGAATTAAAAGTGATTTCAACAAATAATTTACATATTATACTGATTTTTTTTCCTACAACACTATTTATCAATCTGATCAGATCCTCCTGTTCTATGACATACTGCTATTAGATTATAAACTATTTTAATGAATTGCTATTCATTTCCAATGTACAGTGCTGTGAAAAAGTTTTAGGCAGAAGTGGAAACAATGTTGCAAGGGAGGAATGCTTTCAAAAATAGAAGGGTTAATAGTAGTGATGGGCAAACCTCTCAATAATTCTTCTGTGTTCAGCTTCGGTGGCTCGGGTCCCAGTTCGTTTTGGGATGAACAAGTTCGGTATGAACCATACTTTAAATTGACTTAAAACATAGTGTAGAACACTCTTAGGACTCCTAGGAACCTATCTATAAAACATAGTGTAGAATACTCTTAGGGCTCCTAGGAACCTATCTATAAAACATAGTGTAGGACACTCTTACGGCTCCTAGGAACCTATCTATAAAACATAGTGTAGAACACTCTTAGGGCTCCTAGGAACCTATCTATAAAACATAGTGTAGAATACTCTTAGGGCTCCTAGGAACCTATCTATAAAACATAGTGTAGAATACTGTCAGGGCTCCTAGGGACCTATCTATAAAACATAGTGTAGAATACTCTTAGGGCTCCTAGGAACCTATCTATAAAATATAGTGTAGAACACTCTTAGGGCTCCTAGGAAGCTATATATAAAACATAGTGTAGAATACTCTTAGGGCTCCTAGGAACCTATCTATAAAACATAGTGTAGAATACTCTTAGGGCTCCTAGGAACCTATCTATAAAACATAGTGTAGAACACTCTTAGGGCTCCTAGGAACCTATCTATAAAACATAGTATAGAACACTGTCAGGGCTCCTAGGAAACTATCTATAAAACATAGTGTATAATACTCTTTGGGCTCCTAGGAACCTATCTATAAAACATAGTGTAGAATACTCTTAGGGCTCCTAGGAACCTATCTATCCGAAATTCTAGCTCTATAAGGCAAACACAGTCGAAGTTATGTCAAAGTGAAAAGTAACATTATTATACTCTCTTCAGACTTCAGAGTATAATAGGTGGAGGCCCCGGGGAGGTGTAAAAAATAAAAAAAAACACTCATAGTCACCTTCCGTTACCTCTCTTGGGCTTTTTCATGGCGGCTGTTGTTCTTCTTTGACTTCATCAACCTGGAAATCATGACTGAGCCTGTGATTGAGCCACCAGCGGTCACATGACGTTATGGTGCTCGATGTGCCCATGTCACAGCTAAGGCTCAATCAGCGATGACCTCACGGCCATTTTAGTTCACCAAAGACAAATCTCCATTTGTTCGGTTTTGTGAAAAAACTAACAATTTGGAAAATTCGGGATGAACCCGGCTCTTTATGAGGTGATTCACCCATCTCTAGTTAATAGTTTATTTTGTCAACTAAAAAAATGAATTGAATGAAGAAAATAGAAATGTAAATCCCATCAATATTTGGTGTGACCTTTGCCCTTTGGAGGAGGACCCCTGGAAGGGATGATCCCACAGATATAGCCCTGATCTCAACATCATCCAGTCATTCTGGGATGACATGAAGAGACAGAAGGATTGGAGCAAGCCTACATCCACAGAAGATCTGTGCTCAGTTCTCCAAGATGGCGGCGGGAACAACCTCCCCTGCCCAGTTCTGCCAAAAACTGTCTGTACCTAGAAAAAGGCGAAGGGCAAAGGTCACACTGAATATTGAAGGGATTTACATTTCTCTTTTCTTCATTCACTTCACTTTGGTAATTGACAAGAATAAACTATTAACCCTTCTATTTCTGAAAGCATTTTTACTGTGTAGTATTTTTTCCACTAAAGCAAAATATAGAATTGATTCCAGATGCTCATTTTGGGAAATTTATTTGGAAAATTAATAAATTACAATTAATAGGTTGTGGGTTCTACCTACTCTTGTTGTCATGCCATTGTACTCAGTACGTACTGATATCAATAGATTTCCTATTAGGACACGTGATAGGGTTCATTCCAGATCGCTATGATATATGCAGTGGAAATCATTTAAATCCAATTATCATTGCGAGATTGAAAAAGATGGAAAATATTGAAAATGATGTGATAATGTCATGACTAATGCCACAAATTGCTTTGGCAGCTCGGTGCTCATGCGTTACCAAGTGCTAATATGCAGTGAACAGTTTACATTGCTCTGCATTAACCAGCAAACGACTGCGGAGGTGAATTAAACATGATGCAGAATTGCAGATTGAGGCTTTGTCGGAGTTTATCACACGTCGCAGCGTGTTACTTCTTAATAATTCACTCCCTGTGGGTGACATCTGAAATAAATGTCGCTTTAGTCATTTGCTAAAAGAAAAAAATGCAGAAACTTGATGATATTTGTTAGTAACGTAAGAAATTATAAGGTTTCGATGTTGACCCGTCAACAGAATAGGTGACCAAAAAGATGGAAAATAAAGTCATTGTTGTAGATGTAATTGTATGTTTCCTAGGTTTTGAGCACAAATGGGTGGACCTTGCGAGAATTGTTTCGACGAATATTTGTGAAGATCGGCCTCCGGTTCATTCGGGCTGAACTTGTTTGGCATGAACTGGTAGCTCTATACTCTGGGGTGTGAAGTGGAGGCCCAGGGGAGGAGAGTAAAAATAAGAGTTATACTCACCTGGCCTCACCTTTCTTGAATACCTTGTGGCATCCAATGGTTCCCCAGTGTCCTCTTCAGGATTTTTTCTGACGTCACATGCTCTGGTGATTGGGCCTCAACAGTCACATGGGTCGTGCTGATGTCATGATGCTTGGTCAAAGCACAGAGCTCAGCGGTGAACCCAGGGTGTGTGAGGCCAGGAGAGAATGCTGGGGAACTGCCTCACACCCAGGAGAGGTGGACCAAGGTGAGTATAACATTTTTCTTTTTACTCATCTCCCCTGTGCTTCATTTATTATAATCTGGGGTTCAAGGAGACTCCAGAATGTAACAGTGTTTTGTGGGTGGCAAATCCCAAAAGTTTTGTGTTCGGGTTGAACCTGAAACATTTGGAAAATTTGGCTCAAATCTAGTTCTATGCAAATCAGTATGCTCATCCCTAGTCCTGAGTAGAAATGGGCGAACCTCACAAGATTTTTTTGATAAATATTCATGGGATTCCATTAATTTTGCATAGAATGAACCAGAAGTTTTATTATTATACTTCAGACTCCAGAGTATAATAAGTTGAGGCCTTGGGGAGGGGAGAAAACATAACAAACAGGTATACTCATCTTGTCTCACCTCTTCTGGGTATCCTCACGTCATCCCGCAGTCCTCCAATGTTCTCTTCTGGTCTCTGGGTCATCTCTGAGACCTGTGATTGTCTGGGTGATGACCACAAAAGTTTTGGGAATGGGTTAAGCCCAAAATCTTTGAAAAATTAAGTTGAACCAGTTCGATTCGAATTGGTTCGCTCATCCCTATTTTTGATTATACAGCCTGCTGTTCTCTGTTTTCTTGCTATTTGAACCAAATATGGATAGGGAAACTGCAGCCACATATCCCTCTTCCCCCTCCTTCAATGTACTAAAGATGGCACAGTTTTACACTAGAAGGATACATTGTAACTGAGGAGACTTTTGAATATTCTCAGAGGGTAGATACAGTACAAGTCAAGAAAGATTCCAGAAAAAAAAAGGGCGGTATGTTGCCTAGAAGAACAGCTATTTTAGACACCTCTTGATAGCAGTTTTAGGGTCCTTGCCCATCATCAGCACAGACAGGGCTGGCTCACAAATATTGGGGTTCAATCACAAAGCTCATCAATGACTCCGGACGCATGACGTCAAACAAGAGCGCCAGACGTGGCCAGGAGGAAAACACAGAGTGCCGGACGTCGCGAGGAAGCCCAGAAGAGGTAACGCAAGGTGAGTATAAATGTTTTTTGCGCGAGTATAATAATTTCCCTTCCGGCTCTATCCGAACAAGTTCGGACAGAAATAAACCGGTAAGGTTAGAAAACCCCTTTAAGTTTCCATGCATGACCTGAAGCTCATCAATTGCTGTTTTGGCAATTTTTTTTACAAAAATCCCAAACAGTCTCTATAAGAAGTTTTCTGGTGGCAAACTATGAATACCGCTCCTGAGTTTCATACAGGTTGTAACTCAGGATCAAGATAAACTTTTAAACCTTCTTCGTAGATTATATGTATAAATATGTGTAAAATGGTGTACAAAAGGCTATATACTTCTTAATGCCGTATACCTCACATTATAACTTCTGTAAAGTATTTGTAGAAAAATATTATAGGTTCAAAAAAAATTAATCCTCAAAGAATGATTCTTTTTTACTTTACTTTAAGTTCTTCTAAAGAGCGTACCAGCTGTGTTACCTAAAAAAGAAGAAACAAGCACAGGTAGATCTCAACAGGCCATGGAAAGTGATTTCCTTATGTTGATTTCTATTAGTGCAGCACTATAGGAACGGATGGCACGCAACACAGCAAAATCACCATCTTTATCATGGTAAGTGAATTACAGAGCAACCTGGTGAGTTTTAGATTTTTATCTTAACAACACTTTTACAATAGTTTTACAATATTCTTTGTGAAACAGAATCTTCCACTATTCTGTTTTCAGCGGATGTGATCGGGATTTACAACCATTGTGAACTCCACTTCTACCATACACCTGTATAAGGGAACCTGCTGGGGTATTTTGCCTAAATCATCACCCTTGCTTTATACTGTAGAGGAATTGGTTTTTAAGCTTGCCCTATATCTATTATTTGTTGCTGCTTTGTATAATAATAATTTCGAAGACAACATGCGCCGTATGCACATTACCATTAGGGAGTCATGGAGGTGGTGCTGCTCACCTGAAGAGTCACTGGCTTGGCCCTAAACACGCTCATTCTGGCTTGCTTAATGTGTCACAATAAGGATACCTTTTGGCAAATCAGCTCGAGCTGCATCTGGCGCATGCGCAGTAAAGAGACGAAGTGGAGGCCAGTACACCTTGCTTCCCTACAAGCACTTGATGTTGCCTGAGATAGTTTGTATAGACAAAGCCGGGAACATTAGTCAAGCTAGAAAGGGCAGCTTTAGAGATGAGTCTGGGTGCATTATGAATTTTCCAAACATTTTGGGTTCGGGTGAGTTCACACCCACAAATCATTATTATACTCTGAGGTCTCTTCAGATAAAAATTGGAGGCCTAGAAGAGGTGTATAAAAATAATAAACAATCATACTTACCTTCCTTGACCTCTCAGAAAGAAACTTGCAAACAAACCTTGCGAATATTTCAAAAATGAATCTCACGAGGTTCACCCATCTTTATTTGTCAGCTATCTTTAGGATAGGCCATCAATACCAGACTGGAGAAGATTCAACAACTGGAGTTGAGAAGAATCTGTCAGCCAAACAAGTGCTTAACCTTTGGTATCTCCAGGCATACCCTTTGTGTTCAGATGATTAATTCAGTGATTTATTCACAAGAAAGGTACTTGTGATGTGTTTCGACTGTAAATCAGACATGTATGTCGGAGGAAGGCTGATTTACTGCCGAAACGTGTCACAAGTACCTCTATGGGAATAAATCACTGAATTAATTGTCTCAATACAAAGGAAATGACTGTTGATGCCGATAGATAAGCACTTGTGACATCTACAAGTGAGTGCATTTATGTTGCTATCTTTTGGATTGATGTAGAGCTGCGACCCCTAGACATGTGCACCACAATCTTCAAGCATCCTTATCTTCTATGACTTGGTTTGGAGAGACACCAGAAAGAAAAAAAAGACCTGAAGGAACGGGGAACCAGAGTGACAGGAAACTTTCTGTTATTACAATACCCCCTGCTGTGTAGTTTTTAATTGGAGATGGGGGAATCGGCTCGCAATGAGCTGGGTTTGTCCTGAATATTCCAAATTGTTCAGTTTTATATGAAGCCGAACAAATGGAGATCCATCCAGGGCAAACTAAAATGGTCGCCACATTATACAGAATGGGGTCTCTTTTCTCCCATACTGTATACACACGTGGACAAAATTGTTGGTACCACTCGTTTAAGGCACAGAAATAACTTGAATATGACAAAAGTAATTTGCCTAACTACATGCTGACAAGCCACAAAGCTTCTGGGAGAATGTCCTATGGACAGATGAGACAAAAATGTAAATTTTTGGCAAGGCACATCAGCTTTATGTTCACAGATGGAAAAATGAAGCATATCTTGAAAAGACCACTGTCCCTACTGTGAAACATGGAGGAGGCTCTGTTATGTTCTGGGGCTGCTTTGCTGCATTTGGCACAGGGTGTCTTGAATCTGTGCAGGGTACAATGAAATCTCAAGACTATCAAGGGATTCTAGAGAGAAATTTGCTGTCCAGTGTCAGAAAGCTTGGTCTCAGTCGCAGGTCATGGGTCTTGCAACAGGATAATGACCCAAAACACAGCTAAAAACACCCAAGAATGGCTAAGAGGAAAACATTGGACTATTCTGAAGTGGCCTTCTATGAGCCCTGACCTAAATCCTATTGAGCATCTTTGGAAGGAGCTGAAACATGCCGTCTGGAAAAGGCACCCTTCAAACCCGAGACAACTGGAGCAGTTTGCTCATGAGGAGCGGCCAAAATACCTGCTGAGAGGTGCAGAAGTCTCATTGACAGTTACAGGAATCGTTTGATTGCAGGGATTACCTGAAAAGGTTGTGCAACAAAATATTAAGTTAAGGGAACCATCATTTCTGTCCAGGCCTGTTTCATGAGTTTTCTTTTTTAAAAAATTCTGTTGAAGCCTGGTTGGAAAGCAATGTCTGACTTTCATTTGTTCATTTTCATAGAATTTGTATATATATATTATTACTTTTGTCAGATTCAAGTTATTTCTGTGACCATTGCGGGTTTTTCTTTCATTAAACGAGGCGTACCAACAATTTTATCCACGTGTGTATAATGCAGACAGTAGAGCCCCAAGGAGGCACGGACTCCCAGCCTCATGGATCACTATGATATAAGGAGTCCTGCTTCCTGATTAGGTCCGGACCAGAAAATGCCGGATTTTCTGGTCGAATTGCCTAACGATAGGAGGGGAAAAGAGGAATTAGAATTTTGGATATAGGAAGTTTTGATAGAACTGAGTAGATTCGGTCTACAAACATGGAAGGAGAGCAGACAGACCCCATCCCTATCATGTGTCCTCACTTTTTATGAATAGAAGAACACGTGAATTATTTATAGACCAAATTGCTCTTACGGCGGTATAATCAGCATGGGAGCGAAGAAGAACTCATAAACACCTAATCAAAAATTAAAGCCGCTCCGTACATGAAATGATTATTTTTGGTTGTGCTTACCTTTAATAACTGAAAATGTTCACAATGTGAAATAAAGACGTTTCGAGAAGCCTAATTTTAACAAATGTTAAGCTTCAGATTTTTAAGTATTTTCCATATGAAACTGATGGAACCCTATGCAAAAATTTGCACTTCATCATCGTCTGCCCTCTCTCTATATAAAAATGGAGCTCAACATCTATAAAGACAGCTTACGAAATTAACATTAATAATGTTAAAAGGGTTGTCCAGGACTTGGAAATGTTGGACAATGATGACCTATTCACAGGATACGTCATCAGTATCAGATCAGTCAGAGTCCAAAACCCGGACCCCGCTCCGATCAGCTGCTTCGCCCGTGGGAAGCCTAATATCAAGTTTAAGACCATATTCAAGTAAATGAGAGCAGAACTGCAGTTCCCGAGTGACTGAGAGTTAGATAACAGAGTCTCTTGGATTCTCCATGTGCAGGGTATGGGAGACATCATAGCAGCTAGTCTCCACGTACCGGCTCAGGAACAACTGAGCAGAAAACTACTAAAGAATTCAGACTACAAGTGATATGTTGGTCAGAAACAGTGTTATTCCTCATGTTAAAGTATTTCAGGTTTTTTTTAATGAAAGCCTACCGGTGGGGATCTGGTTGTTGGCCCAACACTAATCACATATTGAAGGACCAATCTTACAACAAACAATAGAGAATAGATGAAAACCCTTTTGAGACACAAGGAAGCTTAGGATAGGTCTTTTCAACACCTTTTCCAACTCCAGCTCTCGCATCTATCAATCGACGCCGCTCCACTGATTTTGGCACAGTTAGAATTTTTTCTCTTCTACTGTTCCTGAGCAATCATTGCTGTTAGTTTCTGCACTCATTATACTAATTAGACTTTCTACTGTCAGGTAGGCGGTCCTCTCATCTGGAACAGATAGTCAGGGACCACCCACCTGACTAATTAATATATTTGGTGCTGAAACTAACAGCACCATTTGCTCAGGAACGGCGGTGGCTAGAGTGAAAATTCCAACTGTGCAGGAATCAGTGGATCAGAGTCTATGGAATGAGGCAAAGACCTGGACTTGGCGGAGGTGGTGAGAGGTCCTATTAACTGAATTTAGTCCAGCTTTGGAGACCCCAGAGTGCCTGCCGCATGGTAACGTTGTATGACATTGCAGTCTAATAGAGAGTATGGACTGGGGATGTCAAGATATTGTAAGCATCAAAATCTTAAGAAATCTACCTTAGTTGATCCGCTAGGAACTTTCAAGGTCAAGGACTCTCTTAGAGAAACGCGGATAGTTAATGGTAAAGAGATGTGTCTGGTTTCCTTTCCTTTATCCTTTACACACAGAGTTGGTATGAAGTGGAAGGGATTATTTTACGAGTAGAGATTTCACATGTTATAGCTTCTTACCTAAAGACTGCCACTTTGCAATGATTCTGTCTGGGGGTGTTCAAAGCTGTTTAGTCTACCACTGTTTGTGCTGTTTGGTTACTATCAAAGATAAAGGGATAAAACCCTGTGGGCACGGTATTACTGTGTATAGAAACACAGATAAAGCTCAGCATGGTCTATGAGTGACTGGCAGACAGTATAGTCTTCAATCGTTCATTTATAGCATTATGTAACCTGAAAGCTATTAGTCCTACCCGCTGGCTTCTTGCACGACGGATTTCACGTACATTAGTTGTTCCTAACTTGGTACAAAACAGATTTAATTTGAAAAAATGTGTTTTAATTCATGTAATAAAAATATTTAAGGGTTATTTATGGTTAGAAAAGGATCTTTTCTGTTTCCAGGGGCAGTGCCATATTTTCTGGCAGGTCTTGTATGTGTCAAAAACATGCAAAAAGCCCCAAAACAACCCTAAAACTATTTTTAAAAAAAATTATGTAGAAAGCCTAAAATCAACTTGCAAAATTGCAACAGTACTTGAGGTTTCTGATGTATCTTAAAGGAGTATTCTCGTCACATTTGTAGCATGTCTACAGGATAGACAGAAGAGGCAGTGTAGGATATGTAGAGGAGATGTAAAAAATATTGTAGATATTTATTTGAGAGTAACAAACTAGACAAACACATATAGTAAAATCAATTTCATTTACCAAATTCCTAAAGATGGTGTAGCTGGCCTGCAATATTAAAGCTATAGGTTTTCCAAAAGCAAATGCACCAATACAACAGAGCAAAAAACCCAAAAAAATGATATATATTAACTGTATATATTAAATTTTTTGTTTTTTTTGGTTCTATATATGTTATATATATGGAGAGAGAGAAAAAAAACAACCAGAGAGAGATAGATGTACACACTAATACAAAATACAAAGTAAAACAAAAGACATTCCTAAATTAATGATTAGCAAACCGGTTGGTAATAAACCAAATTTGTTACAAATTTTACAAAAACATCAAGTTTGGATGAACCCCAAAGTTTGGGGGTTCACCCCATAGGAACTGCTGTCATATTACTATAATACATGGATACCCAGAGGTTGTACAGTAAAATTAAAATTACTGATACGTACCTTCCCTCATCTCTCCTGGGGTTCCGAGCAGCGTCCAGTGCACATTCCCAGACATCTTCAGTCATCTTTGGGCCTCTTGTGGCCTTTTCCATGACATCATGGGCCCCAGGGATTGCTGAGACCTGTAATTGGGCCTCAAGTGGTCATGCGGGACGTGCTAACATCATGGTGCTTGTGTCAAAGCGTCATGATGTCGGGGTGCTCATCAGCCTTTGATTACTATACTCCAGGGACTGAAGAGACCCCAGAGTATAATAATGGTTCTTGGGTAAAGAATCCCAAAAATTTCGGGTTCCAATGAACCTCAGATTTTTTGAAAATTTGTAACAAGCCTAGTTTGTTACGCTCATCTCTAACCTTTAGCCAATTAATATACATGCTTACTCTGGACAATCAGTTCCTTTATATTTGTTTTTACCTCCAGGTCCTCAGTCAGTAATTTAGAAGATGAAGAATAAAAAGATTGTAAAATTTCTGAAATTATCCAAATGTGACTTGGACTAACAAATTAAAAAAATTGAAAAACTGGATAAAAAAAATGTGTCCCAAAAGTTGGCTTAAGTCTATTCATAAATTGAAGCTCAATAAGCAGAGATCTCTATCTCCTCGCCTTCTTAACATAATATTGTGAAATTTAAGACATAACCACAGTATTAAAGTTATGTTATTCTTGTCTTCTCTTAGGTTATGAATTTTTCTTTTCCTAGAACTGTGTAGCTGATATCTAGAATATTCACTAGGGAATCCTCAAGTCAAAAGTCTTGTTTTCTTAAGGGGTGTATGTCATCGGCACAAACGCCTAAATATAAATGTAAACGTGAAGGTCACCAAACTGTACACAAGCCAAGAAAATAACGAGACAATAAGACACTTGGTGTAAGAAACAAATCAACCTTTCTCAGCAGAGCTTGGAATATTCCCTTCCATGAAGACCTTTCAGCATTTCCTAGAAATTAGCTTGTCTGTTTCGTAAGGGAGGTGTCTGACTGGTTTCCTGTAAAAATATTTCTCATAAAATGTTGTGAAATTTTCAGTTCTTTGCCATTTTACCAGGATCCAAGAACGGAGCTAGACATCATTATTGCGCAAATGTCAATCTTCTGCCATCACTTGTGTAGAATGATTGTCCAGGATCCATCTTGCCTCTAGGTCTACGATGATACACTTGTATGGCAATTTTTTTGGCAATTTTTTTGTTCACAGACCAAGTAGATGAGTAATACAGAGAAGCGAACTAATTCACAATGAGCTGAGCTGGGTTTGTTACAAAATTTCCAGAAGCTCAGGTTCGGCCAAACTTAATATTTATGGGATTCGTCACTAGAAATTGGCAAACCTCTGAAGATTTGTTTCATTTTGGGTTCGGATTGCTCAACCCAAAGATTTTTTTCGAGTCAAATAAGTTAGTCACAAACGGGAAGTGAAACTCTTCAGACCCCATAGTAAAAGTGGAGATCCAGGGGATGTTTATACTCACCTTCCTTTACCTCTAATGGGCATCTTGAGGTGTCCAGTGCTCCCTCGGGCTCCTCTTCCGGCCTCCTGGGTGACTTCACGTGCCTTGTGGTAACCGCTACGGCCTGTGATTGTGAGGCCTGAGAGGTCAAAGAAGGTGATTATAACTGATTAATATTTTTTACACCTCTGGAATTTGACTTATTATACTGTGAGTACTGAAGAGACCCCAGAGTATAATAGTTTCACTTCCAGTTCACAGGTGACGAACAACCGAACTTTTGGAAAATTTGGGTCAATTTATTACAAACCAATTCACTCATCTCTATTCGCCATCCAAAGATTACTATTATAATCTAGGATATTTTGGGCCAAAGCATCATGATGTTGGTGCACCCCACATGACCACTGAGGTCCAATGACAGGCCTCAGCAGTTCCCCCAAGCTTGTGACATTACCCAGGAGGCTAGAAGATGATGGAAGATGATTGTACAGAGCATCAGATGCTGTAAAGGAGCCCCGAAGAGGTGAGGGAAGGTGATTATTATTCTTTATTATTTATTACACTTCCCCTTCACCTCTGCTTATTAAATTCTGGGGTCTAAAGAGACTCCAGAGTATAATAAAAGCATTTTCAAAACTAAACTAGCAGGCAAACTTCACAAATATTTTTTTTTTTAAATTTGTGAGATTTGCCCATCTCTACTGAGCAAGCACTGCAAATTTTTTGGACAGAATTGAGGATTTGTGAATGCTCATTTCCAGTAACAGTGGAGGTCCCAGTGGAAAACCCCAACCTATTATACACCACTTTTTATTATATGTCTTTTTGTTTTCGATAGAGGTGTGACCAACCTTAACTTTGCTTGAATTAGGTTAAAAACTTAAATTTCTCATGAAGCCAAATCAATACAATACTGAAACATGCTAACAGATCCCTTGAAAGGCTGTAGATCAAAAAACAAACAATGGTTGGCCATATATAGACACATATAGCATATCAATTTGTGATACAATTGTAACGTCTCTGCCGTTTCGGGTCTCGGCGCCGCCCTCCACTCGCACGCTGTGGCGAAGGAGGCGTCTTCAGTTTGGTTCTTTGTTTAAGTTTCTTGATGCTCAGTCTGAACATGGTCCTAGTTCCCTTGCTGTGTAAAGCCACACCCGTGTAATTAGGAACATTTCTCTCTGGACGGTATAGAGTTAATCTCTTCCTGGCCTGTGTGATTGACAGCCTGTGTACCTATCAGGTCCGGGGCTGGGCCCAGACTTTCTATATACAGGATGTCTCAGCAGGTTGCCGGTTATTACACTTGTGTTTTGCCTGCTGTCTTTCTATACTCCTTGATACTTTGTTACTTGATTCTCTGACCCTTTGGCTTGCCCCTGACTATTCTCTTGGATTTTGACTTTGTACTGCTTTGCTCGTTTGTTACTGACCCCTTGGCTTGCTCACTTTGCTTCTGTGTTGTTTTTGTCTTGTCCTGTTCTGTGTGTCACTTACCCAGTATAGGGTTTGTCTTCTGGTTGTCCTTTTACCGTTTAGGGTAACTGAGGCAATAGGATGATACAGTGGCTGGGGTGAGATTAGGGATCACTTGTCTCTGTCCTTCCTCCCAGACCGCTGCAGTAGTGTCAGGGTTGCTACGTTTGGCAAGACCCTTACAGAATAACCGGCCCATACATTCTGCCATTGTTTCCCATAGGATCAGTATGGATCCTATTCAGGGCCTTGCAGCCAAGTTGGAAGGTTTGGCAGTCCTGGTAAATGAGCTTGCTAAACAGGTGCAGACCCTTACTGATGCCGCTGCAGCATCTCCAGTGGTTTCTGCCCCTTTTAGAGTTAAGATGCTACTCCCCGACTGTTTTTCAGGGGATCGTGAAAGGTTTGAGACTTTCCAGGAGTCCTGTCGCCTGTATTTTCGGATTAATCCACATGCATCCCAGGCCCAAACGGTTGGAGTAGTTATATCCCTCCTACAGGGGGATCCACAAGCTTGAGCCCTTAAACTCCCTCCAGGGGCTGAGGAGTGGACTGACTTTGAAAAATTTTTTTTTGTCTTTGGGGTCTATATATGCCGAGCCAGACCACATTGGTCTTGCGGAATCGCAACTCCTCACCATGCGGCAGGGCAAACACTCTGCTGAGGAATATTGCGCAGAATTCCGTAAGTGCAGCGTGACTGCAGGTTGGTGTGAGTCAGCTCTAAAGGCCCACTTTAAACAAGGCCTGTGTGACCGTGTTAAGGAGCTCTGGGTTGGTCACCCAGATCCTCCCACTCTTGAGCAGGCCATGACTTTGGCTGTCCGTATTGACCGTAGGATCCGGGAAAATGTTAAAGAGAGAATAGGGTCTGCTTCTTCCAAGATTTCTGTCTCTCCCTCTCTCTCTCCTGAGAAACCTGTTATTTCTCCCATGACTCCTGGTGAGGAACCTATGCAACTGGGAATTATGGATGCCAAGACGCGATGAGAGCTTCGTCTCAGGAACAACCTCTGCCTGTACTGTGGTGCTTCCGGTCATTTTATCAGTGACTGCTCGATCAGACCCCGCAGACCATCAGAAAAACTTCAGTGCCTGAGTGGTAGTCGGAAGAACCACTCAGGCAACCAGGTATTTGCCAGTAGTAACAATAAGATGTTGTTATCTGTGTCTCTGTCCTCTGGGGACAGATCTGTTTCTGGCCAGGCCTTAGTTGACTCTGGGTCTGCGGCAAACTTTGTCACATTTTCGTTTGTCTCAGCTTTAGACATTGAGCTTTTGCCACTTGACACTCCTCTGGCGGTTACTGGAGCGGATTTTGCCCCACTGGCCAGGGGTAAGGTCCGATTCAAGACCCCCTTAATAACGTTGCAAGTTGGTTCTGCTCATTCAGTGCTCATGAGCTTTTTTGTTATGGAGCATCTGTCTTCCGATATTATTTTGGGGCTCCCCTGGTTGAACCTCCATAACCCTATTTTTGATTGGGGTAAAAGGGAGTTGGTAAAATGGGGAGATCAGTGCTCATCCCACTGTATTGTTTTGCACACCTTAAATTGTGTTACTGAGGAGACTGTCTCGGCTGCAAAAGGTGGGAAATGCCAGGTGAATAAAAAATGTTTGCCTGGCCCACCAGTGTCTGTGGTTGTGCAAAAAGACCCTGAATTGAAGGCAGAGAAAATACTGGGTCCTACTAAAACTGGTTTATCTGGTGAGGGTCCGGTGGCCCCTCATAAAGGGGGGGGTACTGTAACGTCTCTGCCGTTTCGGGTCTTGGCGCCGCCCTCCGCTCGCGCGCTGTGGCGAAGGAGGCGTCTTCAATTTGGTTCTTTGTGTAAGCTTCTTGATGCTCAGTCTGAACATGGTCCTAGTTCTCGTGCTGTGTAAAGCCACACCCATGTAATTAGAAACATTTCTCTCTGGACTGCATAGAGTTAATCTCTTCCTGGCCTGAGTGATTGACAGCCTGTGTACCTATCAGCTCTGGGGCTGGTCCCAGACTTTCTATAAACAGGTTGTCAGCCCTCACATGGCTGCCGGTTATTACACTTGTGTTTTGCCTGCTCTCTTTCTATACTCCTTGATACTTTGTTACTTGATTCTCTGACCCTTTGGCTTGCCCCTGACTATTCTCTTGGATTTTGACTTTGTACTGCTTTGCTCGTTTGTTACTGACCCCTTGGCTTGCTCACTCTGCTTCTGTGTTGTTTTTGTCTTGTCCTGTTCTCTGTGTCACTTACCCAGTATAGGGACCGGCTCCAAGTTGTTCCTGTCATTAGGACAGTGAGACAAGTAGGAAGGGACAGTGGCTGGGGTGAGATTAGGGCTCACTTGTCTCTGTCCTTACTCCCAGACCGCTGCAGTAGTGCCAGGGTTGCTACGTTTGGCAAGACCCTTACAACAATATCACGAAAGCAGTATTGTCTTGAAAAGCTGTTGATCTCCTGACATCTCAAGACATACTATGTGTCAAGCCAATGTAAGAAAGGACACATCTCCATCTCCTTGTTTTCTCATGCACTTTTTACGTCTACAGATTGACAATCCATACCAAATTCTACTAACTTTTCATAATACCTACAGTCCTATTATAATAATCCAGTAATACAGAACAGAGATGTGTGCTTCCTTACCTTTCCTTGTGACTGGACATATCCCGAGATGAATGATGACGAGATAACCAGCTTTAAAAAAAAAAAAATCATGATTTTGTGATACTTTGTCTGGAGTTGTTAAGGGTGGACAGTGGACACATCTGTATATCCTTACAGATTTTTTTATTCAGATCCCGTATGGAAACTGTAATAACATCCATATATGTTGTAAATCAAGTCTTAACAGGAAGTGACATCATGTCTGAAAAAAATTCAAAAAGTTGACAGAAGGGGAGAACTCAAGAACTTGTATCTACTTGAGATTTTATTATATTCGTGCTGATTTTTTTTGCTCTGTAGAAACTACAATAGCATCCAGATCTCTTGTTATCAAGTGTTAACAGGAGCTAACATCATGGCTGGCAATAATTTAAAAAATTTGACAGGAGGAGACAATGCGAGAACTTGTATCTTCTTGTGATGTTACTATATTTGTAGAGCAATAGGGTGCCCGGTCATTAATATTTTGATATACTTGAATGGTTTGACCTCCCTGTTTTATCTGCTCTTTTTGCATTTGTTAGTTACAGATTTTTTTCGGTGTAGCCTCGTGTCTTATCCTATAAGTAGAAGCTGTAGATTTATTTATGTTATATGCAGTTATATAATTTGATTCCGCAGTTGTGTTCTTTCTCTCTCTCTTTGCTGCGCAGAAGATGATGCTAATTGAAAATATATGATGCATAGCATATGGGGAGACATATGTGCAGTGCGGGGAAAGGTGATGCTGCAAGCCAAGGGATATAAAAAGAATGGAAATTGCAGAACATTGTCTGTCTTTATTAAAGTAAAGGGTGCATTAACCACTATCTACCCTTGGGTATATGGGGTGGAGGTTTTTTTTTTTAAGTAGCAGATAAAAATAATATGGTAAATTCATTTACAGATGGGAAAGAATGTTAAAGTGGTTTTCCCATGGACATAACCATGTTTAAGTTGGAAGGTAATGAAAAGTTTTTGAAAATTTAAATATTTTGCAGAATTTGAACAATTTTCTATGTCCATCTCAGTGGTGACTAGTGTCTTTTATCTTTCTATGGTTTGGTACTTATGGCTGATTTTTGGAAAGTTCAGGCCAAACCGGTTTGCTCATTTCTACTTCCAATCAATCTATATAATGTACACTATGGTGAGAATTTACTAACCCATCTATTCCAGTGTCAGGACTTGAACCCAGGGACTCCGGTGTTTCAGACTGTAGCTCTTCCAACTGAGCTATTCAGCCTCCTGGACAGCTCCTGTGCTGATCTAAAGCCTAGTTCCCAGCGTCTCTAGTTTCAGTTCCTGCCTCTCTGGTTTGCTCCACCCTGTTCCTTGATTGAACTTCCTATTTAAACCCAGCCTTGCACTTCCTGCTTTGAGAGATTATTGTGCTCTTAGCCTGTAATCTAGCTAGCCTCTCCTGCTAAAACTGACATTCATCTTGTGCATCGACCCCTGGCTTCCTCCTGACTACGGTATTGCCTTCTCCTCTAAAACTGACGTTCATCTTGTGCATCGACCCCTGCAGAGGAGAGGGGGGAGATGCTGTAAAGTAATAAATTCTGATACTCACCTTCCCTCTCATCTCCTTCGCTCCCCTGTGACGTCCACTGCTCAACCGTGATTCTCTTCTGTTATCTTCCAGCCTCTTCTGGCCTCCTGGATGACCCTGTGGGACCACTGAGGTTTAAATGATCACATGGATCATGCCAATGACATCATACTTAGACACAATTGGGCCACAGCAGTCCCCTGGGTCTGGGTCCTCTGGCGTCATTCTGGAGACCAGAAGAGGTCCAAATAGGATAAAGGGAAATCCCCAGGCCACTGTTTATCAAACTTTGGAGAAAGAAGACATCCCAGAGTATATCAATAGAAGGTCTAGTTGGAACTGAAGAGGTTCAATCCAAAACTGAACAGCTGAACTAACCTACAAATATTGGCTAAATCTTGCAAGGTTTGCCCAAAACTATATCAACTGTATATCACAAAATCACTTTTTCAAAGCTGGTCATCTTGCACAACTCATTGCTGCATATTCTGAGCCAAGAGGAAAGATAAGAAAATATCTTTTTGTCAGTATCAGAGTCTACTGGAGGATCCCTTGGTACTCCGGTGGGTCAGAGTGATGAGCTTACAAGATGAGTAAAGCAATATATAAGCATCGATACTGCTGTTTTATAAATCTTTGGCATAGACATAAGAACAAGGTCTTAAAGGAGTTTTCCATCCTCAAATGTGTTTTTCATACTGATGACTTATCCACAGGATAGGTCATCAGACTCTGATATGTGGAGTTCGGACACCCGAACCCCTCACAAATCCATTGATCTAGTTGCCTCTCGGTTCCTTTGTCCAGAACCTAGAATGACCAGAGCTTAGAGACAATTATCTCAAAACTTTCAAACAAAATTCGATGTTGCTAATGGGATTAATATATTTGCACAACAATTACAGAGGTTTTTTTACTCTATGTTACATAACGTCGATGACCATTGTCAATGAAGATATTTAATGAAGTCGGTCTTGAGTCCCAAGGATTAAAATTAAGCTTGCATTTATTCCTCAGATGAATACAAAGTGATAACACATAGTAAGCCGGACATGAAATGTGCTCATCATGAGGAAAGTTTGGACAAAAGGAAGCACGAGAGTCGCTAGAGGTTACCTCTCTAAACATCTCAAGGTTGAGTCTAAGAAGAAATAGCAAAACTCACTACAAAGTAAATCAAATGTACTGCATTATAATAGCTTAGTAACAATACAATGAGCTGAATGGCTTCAATGTACCATAGATAGAGGAAAGTTACCAAGGTCATTGACTAATTCAACCAACTTTCATTGACTGCTTGAATGGAACGCGTGCGTTTCATAAGAGGCTCGTAAAGCTGATGGACAGGATGTTCTCTTCAATTATTATTTTCTGTTGAGATGAGCTGAAGGGAAGAAGAATACGGCAATATGCTTTAACATATAGAAAGACTATGTAATGTTACATATAAATATGCAATGTGCATGAATGGAAGAAGGAACAATAAAATACTGAACAACATGGAATATTTTCAGTGACTTGTTACAATAATTTGGCCCTGATGTACACAGGGTAGAATGAGCCCTAGTAATAGTGAACAAGGTCACATCATATTGACAACCGCAATTGTTATATTAAGAAAGTTGTGAAGAGTTTTATGGCCACAAATTGATTTTAGTTTTTCCTGTGGATGGGTCATCAATATGTGATCCACACAGATCTGTTAGTGGACGGCAGCACTTTCAGCCCCACTCCTGTTCAAGTAATAGGAGTGGCGCAGTAGCCCCATCGACTGTATAGTGGTGCTTCCAGGGAACAAGGTGCTATTATTATATTCTTGGGTCTCTTCAGAGATGAGTAAACCAGTTTGAAATTAGCAGAGTTCATGATGTCCAAAAATCTTTGGTTCTGCTGCTACTCTGGGGTCTCTTGAGAGTGGAAAAAGAGGCCTAGGGGAGGAGTGGAAACATAAAAAAAAACTTCTACACACCCTTCCTAAGTTCTCCTGGGCTCCTTCACGCAAGCCAGTACTCCATTATCGCCCACTTTGGTGGTTGTCCATTCTGGTTGACATCATCCAGAAGGCTGGAAGAGACCAGAAGAGGACCACAATGGAGCTCCAGACATAGCAAGGGCCTCAGAATCGGTAGAAGGTGAGTATTGGTGTTTGTTATATTGCTGCACCTTCCCTTAAGAGATCCCAGAGCATAATAATGGTTTGCAGGTGGTGAACCCCAAAAATCTCAGGTTTGCCAAAACTGTAGATTTTGGAAAATTTATAATGAACACAGTTTGTTATAAACTGGTTTACTCATCTCTGATCAGACCCCACATCATAGTAATGATTTGTGGCCGGTGAACCCCAAAAATCTCAGGGTTGTCAGAACAAGAGATTTTTGGAAAATTCGCTTGTTAAAGTAAATATTTTCTGCTTACTCAGGTGAATAAATCTTTATAAATTCTATTCTTCATTGATCCTCCAAAGGACAAATTACTCATATGCATTGTGTATCTGGGGAAAAAATTCTACAGCATCTAATTTCACCAAATTTGAAGCTTTTGATCCTTCATCCATGCATGATTTTTCCATAATAGAATATTCCCAGAAAGACTTTTCATCCTTCACATGGTGTCATTGGCCAAGTATGGCCAGTTTGGACAACTAATATGGAGTAAACGTGTTTGGCTCCTCTGCAGTATGATCGTTCACCAGATGCATGTTCACTCATCGGTTATTCAACCATCAACCTACTTTTGTTTATTTTTTATGGCTCGCTTTATGGCAGTCATTTAGACAAAAAAAAAGGCTGAAAAACTTGTATGGGGTGCTTACGGTGGAATTCAAGGATGGTGCAGAAGTATTTCAGAGAAAATAATTTCAAAAATAAAAAACAAATTTTTAATTATAATTATATTATTTTCATGGTAATATGCAATGTAGAATCTGCATTTTCAATTAGCATTTCAGAATTCAGTTATTTGGAGTATAGCCTTCATGTAAGGCCTGGGTATTCATGGGTAAAACATGTGGTGTGGGATAAAGGGCACAGTTATCCACTCCATTTGGTACAATGGCTTTGGCTACTTTTCTAACATATTGTATCAGCAGATTTCATGGCATAATTCAGCGTTAGCATCTGATCTATTATAAAGCCAAATACATAAAGTGTGTCAGCACCGGCTCATTTGCCAATTGACAATGTTAAGTGAAATCTGTCCTAGTAAATATATGGGAAATGTTGTGATTTCAGTTGAGAACTTTGTTACTAAATATGACGGGAGTCTAAAATAAATTGTGACTCTTCTTGTATTAGTTCATGGAATTAAATATACTAAAATTGTCTTTTTAGGTTAAATATACTCTACATAATTGTGAAGAGTACAGTATATCTGCAAATCCTTACTAACATTGAAATATATATGACCCTCTATTCTCATAAGGGAGTTTCGGGGTACAGCACATTATGACATGTTTATGGCAAGGAGACAATAAATCCCATTCGAGCGCTCCTCTTTATAAATGTCATCTACCAACCAAACCTATAATAAGTGTCAACTAACACATTACTGCACAGACAGTATTCTATCAAGGGGTCCCCAAGTCAATGAGGTGAAGAGTTTCATAACCTAGTTAATGTCTGTTGCTTTCCCTTTGCCTCTTACTCTCCTTCTCCATCAACATTGAAGTTGTCATGCCCTTGTACTTCTAGCAGCATCGTGAATATCGCCACATTGCTGGAGGGACTAAATTCTTCATCATCTGGTTACTTCTCTGCTATGTCTTTGCAGGATTATCCCTAATGTAACCGTCACAACCACTAAGCCCTAGCAGATTCTCCGACTCCAATGCCAGCAGCTTTGTGTCATGTTTTGTTGTTGGACCCAATAAACCACCACTCTTTAGTTACCAAGACTTTACCTGATCGTAGTTAGCAAGCCAGTGGGTCTCAGACTGGGGACACATGGAACTGACAAACCTGGTGGCACTGCATGCACAAACTCCCTGGAACGCCACGAAAGTTGCTCTTTATACGGCTCTTCTGTGCTCTGAAATAAACCAATGTTATGCTTAATGATGGGCAAGCTCACAAGATTTGCTGTGTGAATATCTTTGAGGTTTGCCCACAAGTTTTGGTTAACAGAAGTGCTATTATTATATTCTGGTGTCTCTTCAGTCCCCAGAATATAATAAGTGGAGGTGTGAAAGAAACACTGATGCTCAACTTTCCTCACGTCTCCTGGGCTCTGCCACAGTGACTGGTCCTCTCTCCTGCTGCCTTTTTGCCTCTTTTGGGTTTTTTTGATACTTGCGTCAAAGCCTTATGACAATTACACATCCCACTCACAGACACCAGTGACATCACCCAGGAGGCCTGAAGAGGCTGAAGGATGATGGACCTGATGCCGTGGAAGAGCCCCAAAGAGGTGAGCAGAAGTGCGTATGACTGTTTTTCGCACCTTCCCCGGGCGTTCACTTATCTGGTACACAAACCTATTCATGTGAAAGTTTCCTACAGCATTTGAGATCTTTCAAGAAGTTTACATAACTTTCCAAATATGTTGATTTGTGCCAATTTTAAGTTCCATTCATATCGACAGATGCAGTTGCAATTCTGTTAGTTTCCCTATGGAAGAGACAGCAGTTCATCTCCATCTTACTGGAGACATGGGACCTAGCAGCTTAGGTGTAACAGTCAGCTGAGCTCTCTGGTGACAAATAATCAGCAGAATTCGGAATTAAGCTTTGAACATGACTAGACAAGGAAAAACAATAAATAAGTAAATGAAATATTTGCAAAGTTATTCAACTTTTTTTTTTTTTTTTAAGAAGTTACGGTAAGATTTTTTTGAAGGATTTTGTTTGTCATGGAGGAAATTCTCCCCATCTGCATTTTTTTTGACAATCTACTGTCTTCAATGCCCTTTGGCCTCACTACAAAGGTGACTTTGGTCTTCATTTCCCCATCTTCTTCAAGCTGTTAAGCTGCTTTTTGAAAGTCCAGCTTCTCTAACCCTCCCAATCAGATGATCTTATCAGGGCAAACCTCAAACAGCCACTCATCTCCCTCTAAAGTAAAGATCTTTCCTTCCTTGCCTCCTGACTGGACAAGTCCAGATATTTGTTTCACGAGATTAGTAGCTTTTTCTTGGATATTTTATCCCAAAGTAATATGGTAGCCCAAAATGATCCTATATGTGTCTATGTATGGTCACCCATGTGATATGCTAACTTTCCAAAATATTTATCTTATTTTTGTATCCAATTTTGTACCCCTAACTCATAGAACTATCAACCTGTGGTTGGATCTCGGCGGTAACCTGGGGTGCACTAACATCATGATGTCTGTATCAAAGTATCATGGTGTCTAGTACCCCACATGACTGCTGAGGCCTCAATGGTCCGCCAGGGTTGCTAATGTGACCCAGATGGCTGTAAGATGATGGGACAGAAGACGGGACACCATGGCTAGGAGAAGTGAATAAATTGCAGCCTGTCAAGACATCTCTTAGCATGTTGTGATATTGTGTTGAATTGGTTTCGAGACAAATTGAAATCTTTAACCAAACTGGAGATCATGTGTAGACATCTACAGATACCCGATATAATCACTAACTTCTTATAGGAATCACAGCAGCAAATATGTAACATTTCGTATCCATAACTCATAGAACTATCAAGCTGTTTTACTCAAAGCAGAACATCTACGCACCGAGCCTACACAATGGTGCCAATCTTTAAATATTCCACATAGTAGCAGTATCTAAATTGTGGTGCCAGTTGAAAACCTCCACATAGAATTATTCATGCCATTGCACCCACATCACAGTGTGACACATAAAATTTTGCCAACCTAGGACAGATGGCCCAGCAATGGTGCAGTCATCCTGGATGTATATTCTATACTGAAATTTCTTAGCATTTAAAATGGCTTAGATTTATATAATGGTCAGTGCTATGAGCTGGGAGAACAAGCCCGAAAAAGAACGCAAAGTTTTGGGGTTGGAAAAATTTGAGCACAAAAATTCACGGTGTGGTATATTAGAAATAATATGGTTGGAGGTGGACATTCAACTCAAGGTCGAAAGGAGAAACACCTTGGAGCCAAGACAGAGGGTATATTTGACCTGTGACCAATGGATAGCCATAGTTCAGTTGGACTGCTTGCTCCTTTGGATGTCAACTATAAAAGATATGTACATGAGGATGAGTGAAAAATGACCACAACCTGGCTGTAGAATTGATTCTAATCAACTTTTGGAAAACACAAATCCACCATTTTGTGACATCATCTCCTACTTTTCAATACACTTTGTCCATCTGTCAACAAGCTTTATTATTCCCTCATTAAAATATTTTAGACTGAGCTGCGAGTCACAAATGCCCCACTATCTTCACCTCTTCATCAGACATGAATCTCCATCCTCGAAGAGTTTCTTTCACATAATCCACCATCTATCTAAGAGAATAAGTTCCAGTGCACACTCAATGTTATCATCAGTCATGGACATGCAAAGGCATCTTTTCATGGCTGACACTTGTGCCACCTTCCTTGAACGTCTCTATCCATTCATACACACTTCTCCATGACAAAACACTTTCTCCATACAGTGCAAAAATCCTCGATTAAATAGTGGCACCAGACATACCCTCAGTCCATAAAAATCTTGTACAGACAGTGGGGCCAAAGTTTTCATACAATTGGAGTGCAGATAATTTTTATCTCACCCTTGTATTCGACATTTACCGTATTTTTCGGACTATAAGACGCACTTAGGTTTTAGAGGAGGAAAATATGGAAAAAAAATTTGAAGCAAAAAAAGTGGTAAAATATTTAATATATGGGAGTTGTAGTTTTGCAACAGCTGCAAGGCCACATTGACAGGTGTCCCTGCCGCTGTACGGAGATGCATAGGACATCTTTTTTTGTGGGGTCAGGTGTAATTTTTAGTTATACAGTACCATTTTGGGGAATGTCTATTGCTTTGATCACTTTTTATTCAAGTCAGAGGTGAAACAGCGAAAAAACGTCGGTTCGGTACTTTTGATTTTTTTTTTCCCACTACAACGTTCACCGTACGGGAAAAATTATTTTATAAATTTGTAGGCCGGGCATTTTTGGACACAGGGATACCTAAGGTGTATGTGTTTAACAGTAATTTTCTACTTTTATATGGATTCTGGTGAAAGGGGGTGGTTTAGAACTTTTATTTTTTTATTTATTTTTTTAAAACTTTTTTTTTTTTTTTACTATTTTATTAGGCCCCCTAGGGGGCTTGAACCTGCGATCATTTGATTGCAAGTTCCATAGTCCCAAATGCAGTCTATAGGAGATTCTGTACATTACTATTGAGGCTGGTCATAGATGAGCCGCAATAGGTATATTACTATGACAAGCCTGGGAGCCTTCATAAGGTTCCCGGTTGTCATAGGAAGAGGTCGGCTCCTGCGATCGCACCCTGCGGGAGCCAACTTGTAACAGAAAAGGTACCACGGGCATTTTCTTAAGTTTGGGGGGGTAACTCACAGATAGTAATGCCCGCGACTGGACCCTGATTGCGGGCATTAGCTCTGAGTCTCCGCTGTACATTACAGGGGAGGCCCGGTAGCTATGGCTATCATCTTTATAGACCCGACATCCACTGTAATAGCACGGCGGATGTCGGGATGGACTTGCACCACCAGGACACCCTCTCCCTCAAGCCCAGGGCCCACAGCATCTCCCCACTCCTCCCACTGCAGGAAGCCAGCGGCAGCAGGAGTGGGACGATGCTGCGACCTCGCTCCTCTGCTGCTCCCCCCCCCCCCCCCCAAACGCCCACATTCAGAGTATTTTCCTCCCAAATTTTGGGGAAAAAACGCCCACATTCAGAGTATTTTCCTCCCAAATTTTGGGGAAAAAAAAGTGCGAAATAGTCCGAAAAATACGATATGTTTTTTTTAGCCTTTTCTATATAAGTTTTTCCATCTTTGTTTGTATTTGTAAAAATATAGAAACCAAAAAAATACTAGTTTTAGACAAAATGATAGTCTGAATACAAATTTTCAACTCTTACCTATGCTCGAATTTGCTCCAATTTTTCATAAAACAATTTCAGCACAATTTTGTAATGTACTAGAAAAACTCTTGACAAGCATTTTACAACCACAGGATAAACAAAAATAAACACATATAGAACAGACATCTTGTGACAGAGTATCATGAAATCATTAAAAAAAAAAATCTTGTGCCACACATCTTCACATTCTGATATCTGCCGTAATAGTATGATGGATGTCGGGTATTTAAATATGGTGGCCGCTCAGAAGCACACTGATCGTGAATATTAAGGCCCCTGGTGCCTCAGCCAAGACTTACGGAGGTGCCATTTTCCCGAAGCTGCATGGGTGTCGAATTTGAATAAAAAGTGATCAAAGGAATAGACTTTCCCTAAAATTGTATAACTAAAAAGTACACCTGGCCCTGCAAAAAAGACGCCCTATGTATCCCTGAATACGGAAATATAAAAAAGTTACGGGTGTCAGAATATTGCAAAGTTTTGGATTTTTGTTAAGGGGTTAAATTGTAAATAAAACTATATCAATTTGTTATCCCCAGAATTGTATCGAAACATAGAATACAGGTGGCATGTCATTTTGGCTGCAGAGTGAACTCCATAAAAACAAAGCCTTTACGAAAGTCGCACAAATGCACTTTTTTCTCCAATTCCACCCCATTCTGAATTTTTTCCAGCTTCTCAGTACATTGTACAAAATAATAAATGGTAGCATCATGAAGAACAATTTGCCTGCAAACATTAAGCCCTCCTATGGCTCTGTGACGGAAAAATAAAAAAGTTATGGGGTTTAGAAGGCAGGGAGTCAAAAACGAAAATCAAAAATAGCCGACATAATCACTAAATTTTTATGGGAATCACAGCAGCGATTATGTAACATTTTGTATCCGTAACTCATAGAACTATCAAGCTGTTTTACTCAGAGCCAAGAGGGAAGGGAAGGAAGGACACATCTATAAATCTTATCTTAGGACACGCAATACCATGAGAAATAGAGAGAAATATTAAATTCCATTTTTTTTTTTACCACAATATTTTGGCTTTCATTTTCAGGAATTTGGGAGTTCTAGACTTCTTATTCTCTATCACTATTGTATCAATCACGACTTCAGATCACTTCGATCAGCCCGCATTTTTACACGTTCTGTTTCAATTTCCCGACTTTAAGCGCGGTATCTTTGTTACATATCGTGCCAGTTTATTACACTTGGATATTTCTTCTGGGCACTTTCACTTCTTGTCATTTATAATCACTCCTACATTACACTCAGGCCAAATACGTTTACCATAAAATCAGTGAACATTATTCATTTCCTCTGTCACTGATAGGAGCTGCAGCCATCAATTTTACCCTGACTCTATAATTCAACTAGCAGTCCTGTGGCTAAATTGCATTTCCTTTGCTTTTATTCCTAGTACAATGATGTTTCTAAGCAAAATTCATTGAACAATAAATTGGCTCTGGCAGGAAAAGAAAAGCGCGAGAGTAACGACAGACAATGATATTTAATAAATGAGCAAAAAATGGTTCTTCATAGAATATAAATGTCAGGAATTTCACATGTCAGTCATGGGACTGATGTGCTAGGAGGTACAAGTAAAAATGTCTACTGTTTTCTAATGATGGCCACGTCCTATACATTATTGTAATATCACGTGGTCGAAAAATCCTGTACATGACCAGCAACGAAATTTGGATAAACTTAGAAAAATGTGGTGTAAGGCTTTATTCAGAAGACGATGGACAAAACAGCCATAAAAATGATATTTTTCACGGCCGTTTTTCATCCAATCGGCACTAGTTTTCATGGATCCCTCATAGATTTACGTCCAGAAATAGGACATGAAGTGGGCGATCCTCTAAAGATTTGTATCATTTTGTTCGGCATAAACCAGACTCTGTGGTCTCCTCATATAATAATAAGTGGAGGCCGAATAGAGTAAAAATAACACCTTGCCTCACCTCTCCTGGGCATCTTTATGGCTTCCGGCGGTTCCCTGGCATCCTCTTAAAGCCTCTTCCAGCCTCTGACTGACATCATTCACCCTAGGGTCAAAGCTGTGATTGGGCCTCACATGGTCATGTGGCCAACGTCATGACCCTTTGGCCCAGAGTCATGATGTCAGTGCATAGAACATAACCATGGAGGAGACATCAAAATATAACATTGTTGCGTGGGTGATGAACCCCAAAAGTTTGGAGTTCAGGTCAAGCCCAAAACCTTTGGGTTGAAACCACTTCGATCCAATTTGTTTTGCACATCCCTAGACTAGACTTATGTTTTATTAAAATCGACTGTCAAAAAAAATAAATAAAAAATCCCCATTCATGTGTATTGATTTAATGCCATGTGATAGACATTAATATCGGTTGTGTAACTAGAACTTAAATGAGATAAAGGTTGGGGACAATAATCTTTAACATTTTATATTAAATAAAAAAAAATTCATACAGTTAAAAGTTTGGAAAAATTCAAAGATTTCTATGAAAACTCTTATTTTTAAAAACGTTGTATCAATAGAAAATATAAAAACGCATCACAAGTCATTTTTTCTTGACAAACTCCCCATGCACATACTCAGTTTGGCAGATCAAGACTCCTGGAAAAAAACATGTGGGATCTGAATCCCATATTTTTGGATGGAGATAATGAAATGTAATAGTGTCCAGATTATCATGCCTAAATAATACCATCATAAATCACTCACATAATACTGCTATAAAGAGGCTACATAATTGTTCTGGATGCAGTACGCAGCCCTCAAGCAATGGCTCAGAGCTGTCCTGAAGATTAGTGCCCACAAAATGAAAGGGGTTGTCAGGGATTTAAAAAAAAAAAACTGAAGAAAATTTAAAAAATTTAAAAATTAACCATAACTCACCTTATAAATTCACCATCACTATAGTTTCAAGCTCCGAGGTCCTCAGAGGTCTTTGTTTACATTCCTGTAGCATAGCTGGGGGCAAAAGGGGTATGTGCTCCAAGTACTGAATACCACGGGGGCGGTAACAAGTCACCTTGCCTAGGGCTAGGATGGCAAACTTATGCTTTGCTCCAGGTACAATAAAGTCTAGCTCCACCTCTGCCCGTATCAATGACATGTCGTACATGCACATGACTGCTCAAGTTGTAGCAGGGTGAAGACCAACCTCTCCAGTGAGCAACCTTAGGTGAGTGACCTTAGATGTCCATATACAGTGTCCCGACCTAAGACAGGTTACTTACCCCTATTTATCAATGAATATTCAGTATTATACCTATTGTGTTGACCGGTGTGTTGATGTGCTGTATTGCCATTGATGTACTGTAGTTGTGCTCAGGGCTATGAATTTGGTTGGACAAACCACCGACTCCAACTCAACACCTCTATTTTTCCACAGCTCTTCTCCAACTCCTCCTCCGACTCCTTCGTAAAAGGCTGACAGCCATGGCCAGTCAGAAGCAATAAAGATTCTTTAATTCAGAAAAATCTAGTGATTGATTCCTGTGAAAGTTAATATGTAACAAACTATGTATATAATTGATTATACAAATAATAATTGTGCAATACAGTTAAAAATAATTCATCATCAACTTTTTTCTGACTAAGGCTTCACCCAAAATTGTCCCCGACTCTGAGTTTGACACCACAACCTTGGTTGAACTATGCCTAGGTACCACAGGGGTAGTTGTTTTGGCACATCTCTTGGTAAGACCACACAATAGCGGTCTGGGTTAGCCATAGAGAGGATTTCCAATATCTAAGGGTATGTTCACATGGAGTTTTTTGCAGGCAGAAAAAATCAGCTTCAGGAATTAGGAAATGGTTTTGGGACACGTTTTTTGACCTGACGCGGTTTTCTGACACGGTTTTTGACGCGGTTTTTCAAACCGTTGCGTTGTTTCCGCCTCCCATTGAATTTCATTGGTTTTCTCAAGCGGAATCCGCCTGAAGATAGGTCATGTCGCTTTTTTTTTTTCTGCTAGCGGAAAAAACCCATTAGAGGAAAAAAAACGCTACTGACTCCCATTGAAATGGACGGGAGGCGTTTTCTCAGGCGGATTTTGAGGTGGATTCCACGTCAAAATCCGCTGCCAAAAAACCCCTAAGGGAGCCTTTATGCCATTTTGGAAAGAGTACGCTGGCACTTGTCCATTTGGTGGTCAAGTCCACGCCTTCCTAAAAAGCATCTACTGGTTCCTTAAGAGCCAGAGGACTGCTTTGTAGTAACAGGAGTGTCACCTGTTGTCTCATGGAAGTTCTGGTTGATTCACATGCTTGTGAAGTGTTCTAATAGGGAAACCCTTAGGCTCGGTTCACAAGCTGAAAAATTCTGCTTTAGGAATTCAAACCAATTCTGCCGCAGAATCCATTACAGAGTTTACATAGGCAGCACCAGGCGGTATTTTTCTGCCTCCCATTAATTGGCCTTCTCATGCGGAATCCGGATGAGTGGATCGGGTTCAACAAGTAAAACCAATGAAATTCATCTGATTTTTTTAACGGCCCTTTAAAAATGAATGCAAAAAGAATAACATTCAGCCACCAAAGACAAAAGAATGGACTGATGCATAGCGGACATCAAAAACGGACATGGGTGTCCGTTTTTCATGAATATTAGAGCCATCAAAAATGGCACAATTGCATTAATCTCTGTATTTCTTAAATCAAGACTAGTAAAGTTTCAGTTCCTGTATTGTTTGGTGGTTTTATCTGGCATAACTCCATTACTTACTGTGCACAATGAGATCATAGAGATCAGCCAGACACTGACCTCACGAGGATGGCCATGATGTCATCACTGTAGGCCACGCAAACAGAGACCAGCAGGACCCTACTTGAGTGGTTGCACTGTAAGAATATAGTAGCTTTCCTGCATTTTGCCATTTTTAAAAATTTTAGAACACCTTATTTATTTATAACCTTGCCGGTGCCCTCAGTAAAGTGTACTTTAAAGGGGTTGACCAGAAACTGCAGAAACCATGGAGGAGACGTATCATTAAAAAAAAAAATTTAAAAAAAATCATACTCACCATTTCACTGTCTTCATTCGCTGTTCTTTTAGACTTGTCTCTGGAAATCCTTCAAACCATGTGATGACATCAGTGGCCCCACTGGTGACTTGAGAGGAACTGGTGATGTCACTCATAAATGTTACAGCTCCTTTCTAGTGACCACTGAGACAGGACTTCTGGTGACAAGGGAACATATATTTTATTTTTGTTACACCTCCCCGCCCTCCTTCTGGACAACCCCTTTAGGATAAGGCTGTATCTTTGCATATATCCCGTACATGTTTTCCGGGATTGTTTAACTATTCTAATCCTGTTGTCTCTGCCCGCTTTTGTGTAATTTACGACTTCTGTGACTTCTGTCTCTCTGCGGTGTTCAATAAGAGATAGCTGATTTTCTACATTTCTGGGCCATCCTGGCGTTGTCCACTGAATAACTATATAGATTATCTGGAGATATCTGCTTTTGCTATCGTTGTCCGCCTATTGTTGGTTTCTATGGTAACACCATTGTCTCACTTTTACGGACTTTACTGTTTACAGTTACAGAACTCAGTTTCGTCTTGACTAGTCAGTGTTTTGTGCGGAGATTGTTCATTTCCACAGTACATATTGAACTTAAGAAAATAATTTCAGATATAACCCTGTATTTTCCAGGAATAAGATATATTTTGCAATAAAAAAATAATACTTGTATGTGAAAGATCAGCTCAGGTAAAATAGTACCTGCCAAATAAGTCTTGTGCTGCAGCCGGAGAATTATGATAGTATCTGTAGAGCCAGTCATTTTATTCTATTTAATCCTTTCATGGCTGGGGGGATTTTATTGAGGTCCAGGCTATGGAGTCTATTCCTTACTATTATGATGTATTTATTAAACTAGGTCCACACTTGCGTTTGGTTTTCCGTTCTTCGGGGCTGCTTGCTTCCGAAAAACGGAAACCCAATCCAATTAAAAAGTGGAATCTCCGCACAGAGACCGGGCGCCGGTGTGAATTTAGCGTTATAGATCGATTGATGGATCTTCTTATATCTTATTGTTACAACGAACAATACAATTAAAATTTCAGTTATAAGCATCTTTATATCACAGTAGTTTGCACTAGAGATCAAACTGGTTTGTAACATGCTGGGTTGGCTACAAGAAAAATCTCAGGTTCGGCCACTCACAAATCGTTTTTATAGTCTGGGACCTCTTCAGACCTCAGAGTATAATAGGTTGAGCCATGGGGAGGTGCTTAAAAATAATAAAGACTAATACTCTCCTTACCTCATCTTTCCTGGACTTCCTCACAACCTTCCAGTGCTCTTTTGCAGATGTCTTCGATTCTCTTCGAGACTTTTCCGGCCTCTTGATTGACATCAGTGGTCATATGGGACATGCCAACATCTTGAGGCTTGCGTCAAAGCATCACAAATTCAGGGCACCTCTCATGACATCTTACAGTCATCTTACAGTCTCCCAGGGCTACTGACCTCACCGAGGAGGACCTGACCTCACCGAGGAGGCTGGAAGAGGACCAAAGACTTCTGTGAAGGGAGCCCTAGAGAAGAGAAAGTGATAATGAGTATTTATTAGTTTTCTACACTTTCCCTGGTCTCCATTTCTTATACTCAGAGTTCTGTAGACACCCATGAGTATAATAATGATTCATGGGTGAAGAATCCCAAAAATATTGGATTCAGACAGACCCAAATTTTTGGAAAATTCACAATGAACCCATCTTTTTACGACTCTACCACTGTCAAATTTTGAAAAGTGGTGAGAAAAGACAACAAGGGCTAGTGGGAGTGGTCTTGGTCTTCATCACTCCAACATGGTTACTAGATCTAAAATTAGAAAATGGTGGCACAAATCTATGCCTGCACATAGAAGGTGCAAATTATGTCTTCTGTCGTTGAGGTAGACCAAAATGCACCAAACTTATTGAAAAGCATGCACCTTGTAATAAATATGGTGTATTCTGCTGTAAAAAAAAACTTCAGTGCTAGACTGGTGTATGAAAGCTATTAATAATAAATCTGTAGTATTGACCGCTATAGGAATCTATCACAAAATATTTTCATAAATATGTAAAAGTAAATCAGCCCTTCTATGTTCTTCCTGCAATACTGCGACACTACAAGGTGAGAAATGTTTCTATAGAAGTTATGAGGTTCGGTATAAAATCAGATTTATCGAGAAGCACAGCGGGTGGAAGAGACAAATCTCTATAAAGGTATACAGGAGTTTACATGATCTGACTGTTTCTGAAAGTTTACTGAACAAACTGTTCAAAAATTTTAGGCAAATGTGGATAAAATACTTCATAGTCAAAATGCTTTCAGAAAAAGAAGGGTTAATAGTTAATTTTTCTCAATGAGCAAAATTCAGTGAACGAAGAAAAGAGAAATGTAAACCCCATCAATATTTGGTGTGACCTTTGCCCTTTGCCTTCCATCAGTTCTTCTCGGTACTTGCAGACAGTTTTTGACAGAACTGGGCAGGGAGGTTGTTCTGGGCGCCATCTTGGAGAACTATTCACAGATCTTCTGTGGATGTTGCTTGCTCCAATCCTTCCGTCTCTTCATGTCATCCCAGAAAGACTGGATGATGTTGAGATCAGGGCTATATCTGTGGGGGCCATATCATCACTTTCAAGACTCCTCCTCCAAAGAATTCTGAACTTCAGGCTGTTACATCCCGACCACACAAGTCCATGTCAGGACATAAACACAGAAGAAGAAAGAACAGAGGAAGAATTGGGGACATGGGAATCATTGGAAGAGCAGTGTTAGGGAATTAGTAAGGTTCATATTACTTTTTGGTGTATGGACAACCCCTTTAAATTTTCAGGCCAACCATTCCAAGAATAAAAAGTAACAACCACTGTTTGTAGCAGTTGTTATATGTCAAAGCAGATGACAATAAACACGATGGGGAGTAGAACTTAGAATCTTCGGTCCTTGCTGAGACATGATAGGTGTGATAGTAGATTTGAAAAGATATTTGGTTGCGTACAGATGTAGCCAAGTTTAGAGGGGTTGTGCAAGAACTGAAGCAGCCCAAGGGGTTTCCAGGGGAGGCATAAAAAAAGCATACTCACCTATTCCCAGTGCCCTGTTGTCCTCCACTGGTGTCCATTCAAGCTCATCCCGTGGCAGGGACCAGTGACGTCACTCACACAAGTCACCAGTTCCTAACAACCATGGTGTGGCTCAGGACTTCTGGCAATGAGGCCCCAATACAAGCTTGAATGAGCACCAACGCTGGACAACAGAGCACTGGTCAGTATGTTTTTTTTTTTATTTGCATGCCGACCTACACGTTGCTCCAATTCTTGGACAACTCATCGAAGTCAGACATTAAAAGTTAGGCGTCCTGCTTGATCTCGCTACAGATTCCAGAGAATCTGATGTATTCTGATTCCATAGAGATGGAGAGGTGGAAAAGGAAGAGGAATTTGTGTCTCAAATTACTCTTCTGTTTCAGCCATGTGAATATACCCTAACTCAACTTTTTTTCTCTTGTTTTCAATGGTTTTTGTTGTGAGTGATCACAGTGCAGGGAGTTATCGGAATGAAGTTAAAGATGGCTGCTTCTTTTTTTTTTTTCACAGTGTGTCACTGTCTTAAGATAATTATCTTCCCATTTTCGAGTAGAACAAATCTTGACTTTTCATAAACGCTAAAATAACTATATGTTACCTGGACATAGTCCACAGATCCTGAGGCTGGAACACATTGCTAAGTCCTAATTGTGGCACAGACATGATGATTTATTCGCGCCCCAGACGACTTTACTAAACCAAGTCAATTAAACGCATTGAGATTTCCGACAAACAGAGCTGGAAGTAAACTAATATTTTTGCTTGATCAGGAAGTATTTTATGCACCTCGCCAGGATATCGCCACCAGGCAGGGATGTCATAAATAAAGTTCAGCTTTTCTCAACTCTACCATAAATGCTTTTTGTGCGGCAGTTAAAAGTTGACAGAAATTCTCCTAATAAAGCGAACACAATGTGGAAATTAAAGCAGACAAGGCAGTGAATCCCTGAAGCCTTCAATAATTTTACAGCCGAGTATGTGGAGAGCACGAAAAACAGGTCTGAGTGATAAAACTACTAAGCAGATGGTGACAGAAGTTCTCTTTTAGGCCTTTGTGTTCTACTGTCAGAAGTTTGCTGCGAAGCGGCAGCCGCGTAGTCTACCGAAAGTCCCGTCCCTATTGCAAAGGATGTACTGCGAGGAAAGCCTCGTACAAACACCTGTTCGCGAGTGATAAGAGCGTCTACAAATTGGCAGATGTGAAGTAAACAACGTTACATCTGGAGCATTGATCATTAGCGTTTAGCAGGCTCGCTCACTTAATAACAGTTTCTTCATTGGTATAATTGCTCATGTCGGAATGTAGGGGAGGGGGGATATAGTTTTTGTGAAAAAAAAAAAACAAATATTTCTGGCTTTACAGAAGTTGACATCAAATACAGTTGTACAAACTTCCAAATACTAAATCGGATTCCATTGACTTTGTTGGAATTCGTCAAAGTCCAATACATTGTATTTCTATATACCCTCCTCAATATTGAAATTCCAACACCAAGAAGGAGAAATCTTGGAATTCTGGAAATCCCAGGATGGATGGACAGGTTAATGATATGCAAATGATAAGAAAAATGGAAGCAAAATATTCAAACATTATGGAGTATGAGCATCATATCCAAAAATACTCGCACATACACATGGTTACACATGTTATTAACGGTTGTCTGCAAAATGTTATACACTTGGGCCACAAATCATTGAAATTGGTTGTTGACGGGTCTCTTTGCAATTGCCTACCAATGATCTCCCAGATGTGCTCGATGGAAGACAATTCTGGAGACGTTGCAGGCCATGGTAGCATGTTTAGGCCACACAGACTACTTGCAGTAGCATGAGACCACAAGGGCAACGCCATGAAGGGGCCTTCTTAAGGAAACATCACACTGGTCCTACTCCTAGGATTATATTGTAAGGTGGCCTAATGTACTGTAGCTGGACCCCTTTACGCTTCATTTCAGGTACACAAACAGCTTGGCGTTACATTGATTTGGTTGTGGAATCAGTTGAAAGGTTATTTCTCCAAAGTGTCCCAAGAGCTGTTTTTCAACAGGACGACTCCAGGCCATGTGTTGCTCGTGTTACTGTGAGCAGCCCGCGAGGCCTAAACGTGCTAACATGGCCTGCAGCATCTCTGGACTTGTCTCCCATCGAGCACGTCTGGAATGTTATTGGTCTGCAAAAGGGACCTGCCATGGGCCAATCTTGATGATTTATGTGTCCATGTATATTCATTGTGGCATACCATTCCTCAGACACGCAGTAATAACCTCATTGATAACATGCCAAGGCGTATACGTGCGGGGATTTCTGCACATGATGCTCAGACTCCATACTGAGTAAATCCAGTGTTTTGTTTCCATTTTTGTATTATTTAGATATCATTGATCTGTCTATTCATCCTGAGATCTCCAGAATTCCAAGTTTTTCCTCCTTAGTTCTGGAATTTCAATGTTGAGGAGTATAAAATAGACATTTCCTACAGACATTGTTTTTCATAGCTGGTTATCTCACATTGCTCATTTCAGGATCAGCCAAGGCAAAAACTAGGACATTTGTGTTTTCAACAGCAAGAACAGTGCTGCAAACTAAGCTTCTTTTGCCATCAAACTTCAGGTAGTCCCGATGGACAGGAAGGATCAGTGATGTGAATACATCCTTACATATTCAGCAACCCACTGAAGGGAGATGGAGGATAGGAGTAATAATTGTAGTTAGTGTTGTCAACGGTGGCCAGTAACGCTCAAATGACTCCTCCAGCCAACTTGGAGTTGGTTCAGAGTTGTAGGGGCCTACGGTTTATCTGATGGTGGTGGTAGTTCCCTCAGGGCACTTCCAGTTGTTGGAGTCTTCTACTTTTACTGAGACAGATAATGGTGGTCGGAAGGACTCTTGAAGGTAAGCGCAGGAAAGACAGCAATTGAACAAAATGATGTAACTTTAGTGAGGTACGGACAATTCAGCTTCTAGATGAGGGTAATAGTTCAACAAGACTTCCACTCTAGAAGATGGTCCTGAGCCTGGTAATGGTTTTCACAGCAAGGGGATGTCCAGCAATAGACACTAGATCTAACGTTGAGTATCCAGTCCAGAAATGCTATACCCCTGTCTCATCCAATAGATTTAAAGGGAGTCTATCATTCGCAAATACACTTTTAAGATAATGGCACGTTGGAATGGCCTTTAAAAAGGCCATTCTTCTCCTACATTTCCTTGTTTTCTTCTCCCAGCCGATTCCAAGATAATTTGTTTCTTCATGTATGTAAATGAGCACCACGGAGCACCCGGTGCGTTCCTTCTCTTCTGCGAGCACCCATAGCTTCTCACCGCCCCTTCGGCCATTGCTGTGACTCCCCTCTTGGTCTTCTTTCTTCTCAGTTCTCGCTGGCAGTGAATTCTCACGACTCTGCATGCGCAATCGGGCCGCCATTTTCTGGTGGTCTGTCACAAGAGCGTGGCAGAGCCGATTGCGCATGCACACAGCGCTGCTTACGAGGACTTAGAAGAAAGAAGATACAGAGAAGAAAAAGAGGGTAGTCACCGCAACGGCTGAAGGGGCAGTGAGAAGCGATGATGCGATGGGTGCTCGCCGAAGAGAAGGTACGCCCCGGGTGCTTCGTGGTGCTCATTTACATAAATGAAGGAACAAATTATTTTGGAATCGGCTAGGAAAAGAAAACAAGGAAAGGTAGGAGAAGAATGGCTTTTTTAAAGGCCATTCCAACGTGCCATTAGCCTAAAAGTGTTTTTGTGAATGATAGACTCCCTTTAAGGGCTGTGAATGAGTAAGTCCCAGGGATCCTTGTCTACATGAGCAGGTTTGCAGGGTCCAGGCTGAGATGCTCTAGGAAATCTCAACTTCTCCTCCAAATTGCTCTACTGTCTGCAAGCTGGGAACAGGTATCTTCCCAGTGTCATTGGTGTAGCAACGGTGACGCTGGGCTAAGGCTGTGTCAGGAACCCATAAACATCACGTCCCTCATCAGAGGCTGTAGCAGACTTTCTCCTTCTTTCTACTGTTCACAGAAGACTCTACTTAACGCCTGGTTTAGAGTCTCCTTGCCTGACCCCAGCCAACCGTTGGTTGGGCTAGATCAAGCTCTCCCAAAAGTAGGGTTGTACCATCTACAGCGAAATGCTTTCTAATAGGGAGAAAGTTTACGGAAGCTGCAAACTATCATAGATCCGGTGATAGCGCAAAGCAGTGTAAAAAACATATAGCATTGTCCACTGGGATGCTGCACATGTGGCAAATTTAAAATGATTTACAATTCATTGATACACATGAGAATCATTTACTGTAATTCTCAAAGTTTGTCCAGGATAACAATTGGCCATAAAGTAATAGAATCATAGACGGCACACTGTGTTATTCTTTAAGGTAAGTCAAGGTGATGGAGTCCTCATTTTTTTGGATATAATATGATTATGCCTCCACCCATCACCATTATGAGTTATATAAATGGATTTATACGTATAATTGCGTAATCTCTGCAAGGTCACATTAAACATTCATCATTTGTGAAAAGGAAAAGTGAGGCTATATGAGCGTTCTGAGGTTATTATCCTGATGTAAAAAAAAATCCAGCCTGAAATCTAAAGTATTGCATTGTGCATGTTCCTGGTAATGTATATGTAAATGTATATTCATACTATAGGATAGAATCCAGCGAAAGTTAATGACTATCTCTGTTTGCTATACACTGAGCTTCCCTCTTAATATCATTCTACAACTACGGGAATAATAAGCCTGTTCCCTATCTAAAAAAAATAAAAATAAAAATTCAAGTATTAGTAATGTCATCTGATTCCTGCAGGGCATCACGGACCACGGATCCAGCCACCACTGACATCCTACAGTATACTGCTTTCCATACTGTTCAGATGAAGACCTGCTGGTGGTTCCAATCCTTTGTGCTGGTGGCTGTCTCAGATTGCGTGGGCAACCAATATTCCCAAATGTTGCTAGTCATGATAACCTTGTTAAAGGGGAAACCAGCCTTGGCACCAGGACTTAAGGTCAAAGAATATCCTTGACTGGTAATTGTGAATATTGTCTTGACTTTGTTTCTAACTGATCCTGAGCCTTGCTCCCAGATTATGGTCCTGTCCTGTGTTTTTCCTCCCAGTATCAACTTCTGGACAGTTTTCTGGTGATGGTTCTATCTCATCCTCCATCTTGTTGCATTGTGTTGATGACTCCCAGTAGAGAGTGGTTGCTTTAGGTGAAGGATGTGGAGATTCTTTAGAGTACACCCACCCAGTGTAGCCAGTGCAAAACTTACTATGTCTTAGAGGATCCACATCTCTAGTTTAAAAAAAAAAAAAAAGTATCACAGTACCTTCAGGTCATAAGTCACAAAAATGACTACATCCATGCCAGTATTCATCTGTGACCAGCATTTATGAACTTGCTGACCAAGTCACCCAGTAAGGAAATTGTCAAATGAGATTGGATTGTCCTTGCACTCTAGGGTATAGCGACCAATCCCAGGCCTCAGCGGTGACCCTGGGCACATGACATCATCGAGAAGGCCAGGAGAGTGAAGAAAGAAGTGCCGGATGCCATGAGGAGGCCCAAAAGAGGAAAAGAAACGTGAGTATGAATGTTTTCTTTTTGTTTTACACCTCTCCTGGGCCTCCACCTATTATACTCTGGGATCTAAAGAGACCTCAAAGTATAATAATTTCACTTTCTCTTTGCCAAAACGTTGGCTATGTTAGAAATTGGATAGATAGGTTCCTAGGAGCCCTAAAAGTGTTCTACTCTGTTTTATAGATAGGTTCCTAGGAGCCCTAAGAGTGTTCTACATTATGTTTTATAGATAGGTTCCTAGGAGCCCTAAGAGTGTTCTACACTATGTTTTATAGATAGGTTCCTAGGAGCCCTAAGAGTGTTCTACATTATGTTTTCTAGATAGGTTCCTAGGAGCCCTAAGAGTGTTCTACACTATGTTTTATAGATAGGTTCCTAGGAGTCCTAAGAGTATTCTACACTATGTTTTATAGATAGGTTACTAGGAGCCCTAAGAGTGTTCTACATTATGTTTTATAGATAGGTTCCTAGGAGCCCTAAGAGTGTTCTACATTATGTTTTATAGATAGGTTCCTAGGAGCCCTAAGTGTATTCTACACTATGTTTTATAGATAGGTTCCTAGGAGTCCTAAGAGTATTCTACACTATGTTTTATGGATAAGTTCCTAGGAGCCCTAAGAGTGTTCTACATTATGTTTTATAGATAGGTTCCTAGGAGCCCTAAGAGTATTCTACACTATGTTTTATAGATAGGTTCCTAGGAGTCCTAAGAGTGTTCTACACTATGTTTTATGGATAGGTTCCTAGGAGCCCTAAGAGTATTCTACACTATGTTTTATAGATAGGTTCATAGGAGCCCTAAGAGTGTTCTACACTATGTTTTATAGATAGGTTCCTAGGAGCCCTAAGAGTGTTCTACACTATGTTTATAGATAGGTTCCTAGGAGTCCTAAGAGTGTTCTACACTATGTTTTATGGATAGGTTCCTAGGAGCCCTAAGAGTATTCTACACTATGTTTTATAGATAGGTTCCTAGGAGCCCTAAGAGTGTTCTACACTATGTTTATAGATAGGTTCCTAGGAGTCCTAAGTGTATTTTACACTTATATTTATAGATAGGTTCCTAGGAGGCCTAAGAGTGTTCTACACTATGTTTTATAGATACGTTCATAGGAGCCCTGACAGTGTCATACACTATATTTATAAATAGGTTCATAGGAGCCCTAAGAGTGTTCTACACTATGTTTTATAGATAGGTTCCTAGGAGTCCTAAGAGTATTTTACACTATGTTTTATAGTTAGGTTCCTAGGAGCCCTAAGAGTATTTTACACTATATTTATAGATAGGTTCCTAGGAGCCCTAAGAGTGTGCTACACTATGTTTATAGATACGTTCCTAGGAACCCTAAGAGTATTCTACACTATGTTTTATAGATAGGTTCATAGGAGCGCCATGGAGTGTCATGCACTTTTTTTCTGATTTTTTTATACACATTTTACCTCTTTGCAATACAAAAATTCAATTTTGCAGCAAAATTTGCATGCAATGATTGAGAACTTCATGGTGTTGTAAACGCAAAGTGGAAATTTCGCCCATGAAACACTGCTGGCTGACTCCTACAGAGGTAGACTCACAAGTGCTATAAAATTATTTTATATCCTCTTGAATTATAGCTGTTACCTTTCTGAAAAAGTAAAAATCGGTTAAAAAGATAAAATATATCTGCATGGTTCTTGTAAGTGACAGACTATTTCCTAACAAGCAGCCTTGGATTCTACTAAGGCTTTTTTGATGTTCTGAGATGAAAACTATACCGTACAGTATTTCCCCAATTAGATGCACCGACATAAATACCTGCCGCACTTTACATACTTTCCTTCTCTGGTGTTTTGACTGCAAATTTGGTCTGTGAATATCAATTGAATAATAAATTAAAAACATGCATTTTCTTTCATTTCGGGTCCAACCTTGTCTCCATTTTTTAGCTTTCAGGAGACAGAAGGAAGCTATAGGAGAACATTTTGCTGACCCTTTTTGGAAAAATATACTCATTATTTTAAAGAAATCCGTAGCCTGTTTCCCCCCATCTATCTACAGTGCCCACATTCTGATTTTACCATAAACATCGAAGAGATTGCTTTCTCTCGCTGCCATTTAGTTGACACCAGAATAAATATAAAAGCACTGAGCAAGAAAAGAGAAGCGAAAAGTGAAGAAAAACATCACATTCAAAAATATCCTTCTATTTCATTGTTCTGTGTCTTTTAGGAGAATTTCCAACCTTAAAAAAATATTTATTTCCTTACTGTGGCCTGAATTCTATATTCATGATCTTAGATCAAATGCCAATCTGAAAAACTGGCTAATTGAGGTTACATGTAGATTATGACATAAATTTGACACATCTTAGGCACATCTTAGGGGTATTTTTGGCATTTGGCATCTGGGTCCGGATTCTCAAAAAGGGGATGTGGCTTAGATGTGACAAAAAGCAAAATATTTGCTACAAAAATTTGCCATAAAACTCTGGCTTAAAGGGGGTTGTCCAAGCTAAAATTTTTATTTTTAAATAGGCCAGGGGGAGGTTAAAAAAACAAACAAAAATATGTTGACTGCTTGGTGGGTTGTGCCAGTATGGTTCAGGCATCTTGATGTCATGGCCAGCACAGGCTTTAGCTATCAAAACGTAGACAACTGCGTCGGATCACCCGAATGATGGGTTCCTGATAAGTTAAACATTTTAGTAAATATTGTTGTAGCTGGGTCTGTCTTAGCGCTTGGGGTACATGATATCTTTTCATCACCGAGAGTTGCTCAATGGTGCAAATTCTGACTTAGGCAAGAGCTACATGACAACTGTGTCTACAAAAACTTTTGCACATCTAGGGATTGCTGCGTCACACTGCAACATTGCAACTAATTTAAGTGTATAGGGTGACATTGCAATGGCGCTGACTGTAGCTTCCTAATACACTGCATATTTATATTCTCACAGATGAACAATGGACTTGGCTCATTAGAAACTGGTTTGTGATATCTGCAGGAGTCAGATTTACAGATGTGTCCTTCCTTATCCTTCCCTCTTGGCATGACAAATCCCAAGCTGAATGGTGCGAGATGACAACCGTCATTGTTTATGCCATATATGTGGCCATTCGATGGTTGGGATGTAAGTTGCAAGTTGCCAAGGATTTTGTATCAGGTCACTGTAATGTGTTCATTTTAAGAAGTGGAGACCTTAATAAAATTTTTAGAAAAGTTAAGGGTACATCTGTAAAATCTGACAACACAGTGGATTAGTGGCAGTGAATTTTTTAACCACTTTTTGCTCTGCACCATTACATTGCTCTGAGTTATCGCTCAGCACCATAATAGTATGGAGCATTCATGCCGTAGACACAGGAGCTGGGCCTGCAGTATGACTTCCAGGTCTCAGTTGTATTACAGAGCCGTGAGCCGGAACTAGCTGCCAGAGTAGGAAAATACCCAATAGCGATCATGGCATCCGGGTGGTTTGGGGGCAAGATTGCCCTCCCCTCACCTCACGGATCTCCCTAAACAATGGCCTACTGGATGACTATCCCTAGCACACATAGGGAGTCTATGTGTGATGGGGATCAGCAGATCCCAGGTCCAAGTCCCCTTGTGGAGCAGGAAAAAAAAAGTGTAAAAAGTTTCACTTTCCAAAAATAGCAATAGTTACCCTGTACGGTGGAAGCTGGTAAATATATATATATATATATATATATATAATATACAATATATATATATATATATATATATATATATATATATATATATATATATATATATATAAATATAAAATATATTTATTATTATACATATATATATACAATATATATATATATACATATATAATGAAAACAAACAAAAAATTGGTTCCAATAAAAACTACAACTTGCTCTGCAAAAAAAGACCCCTGACATAGCTCGGTCAACTAAGAGTGCGTTCACACTTGTGCCGGAGTCCGTCCTCCGCGAATCCGACTGAAAATCTCAGAAAACTCTATAGGGATTGGTTAGGGAAAGGTTTGCGACGCATTGCTTAAAAACCCATTCATTTGAATGGGTTTTTATAGCAATGCTCGTGTGTGCGCTTACACCCTCTGCAGTGCAAAGCCGTTTTTTTTTGCTGGAAACAAAGTCAGACATGCTGGACGCAAGTGTGAACCCACCCTAAACAGTAAAAAGTTATAGTTGTCAGAATACGGTAACCCCAGGAAAATCGTTCATATTCGAAAAATGATATATTATTAGTAAACGCGGTAAAATATTATAAAGGCAATATAAATCTGGTATCGCTGTAATTGTAATGACCCGCTGGACAAAACTGTCATGTCATGTATAATGCAGAGTGATGAAAACGTAGGGGAAAAAAAAATGATGATAGAATTGTGTTTTTGTTCATATGAGCCCCACAAAAACATTAGTAAAAGTTAATCTTATATGTACCCCCAAAGGGTGCAAAATGATAGTACTGCAAATAATAAGTCCTCTGTCGGCAGAAAAATAAAAAATTATATATTTTGGAAGGTAGAGATGGAAAATATGAAAAAAGTTGCCAAGTTTTAACATACCAACTACCCTGCATCATGAAGGAGTTAATTTCCACCAGTCTAGTTCTATAATTGCTATCAAAATAAGAAAATTGGAAAAGCAACCTACCTATAGTGAAATATTATCAGCGCCCAAACCTTAACTGTTCTTTATAGTAGTTTATATAGGACACCTCTAGATTTGTGCCCTTTTAGGTAAAATAAAGACATGTTCACATCAGATGTGAAATGTATTAGATTGCAGCTCGATACAACTCTCCGCTCGCGGTGCATTCATTGATCTAGAAGTCTTCTGACAAAAAGCCTTGTTAAACTTGTGCCATTTATTTTTTCTAAGAAAATCAAATCCTTCCTGACACCAGTAATAATATAGTATTGTGGCTGGTGTGAATACGAGGAGAAGCAGCGACTCACTTACAGTCTTGCCCTAAATGTCATGAATGCAAAAACATACTCCTATAATACAGCATGGTGGATGACTTCATATTATAGGATACTTTGTTTACTTCGCATTCTAAATCTTGACATTTCTTAGTAAATATTTGTATTCCCCCAGGAATGACAATGCTGAAGAATCTTCTCTTCGAGTTCCCTGTTGTGATGTGTCTATTATTCCGCTTATTTTTTTTCTTTACTATTGTGTCAGGGGGTGTTTGGTGAACATTTTTGTAGTATAATTTATTAATCTATTTAACTTCCTTTTAGTAAAAACCAGGCTCTAAAGTGTCGCCATACCAATACTACAGTAGTGTAACGATGCTAGTTATCAGATCTGGAGTCCAATTGGTGAGGCAAACAGTAGTCGTGGTCAGACGTTGCAGAGTTTGGTACACGGGAGCAGTAGATCAGCCGTAGTCAGACGTATGCAGAGTTTGGTACATGGGAGCAGTAGATCAGCCGTATGCAGAGTTCGGTACACGGGAGCAGTAGATCAGCCATAGTCAGACATATGCAGAGTTCGGTACATGGGAGCAGTAGATCAGCTGTAGTCAGACGTATGCAGAGTTCGTTACACGGGAGCAGTAGATCAGCCGTAGTCAGATGTATACAGAGTTCGGTACACGGGGTCAGTAGATCAGCCATAGTCAGACATATGCAGAGTTCGGTACACAGGAGCAGTAGATCAGCCGTAGTCAGATGTATGCAGAGTTCAGTACACAGGAGCAGTAGATCAGCCGTAGTCAGACATATGCAGAGTTCAGTACACAGGAGCAGTAGATCAGCCGTAGTAAGACATATGCAGAGTTCGGTACACGGGAGCAGTAGAGTAATGGTGGGGATCAGGGCAAACAGGAAGCAGATAGCCCGAATAATCAGGCACAGGATGTAGTAAGCTGTGGGTTTATAAAGGGATTGCTATACTGTGATTGGCCACAGAGCAGGTGAGATCCATAAACTAATCACTCCAATAGAAAGGACCAGGCTAAGCAAGGAAAAGAACAAACAGGCTTCTACAATGGCATAATGGTCAAGGCTTCAGACTATAGCTGGGAAGTCAAGGCTTCAAGACCCAGCGAGCTCAGTTCCTGACAACTAGAAGTGTTGCCAGGGAGAATCCATATACCTTAGTGTACAGTATATTGCCAGTATGTAGTCATATGTATCAATGGTTAAAAGGCAAGCACTTCAAGTAGCTATATGTCCACTTGGAACAATGGTTCTGGTGTCATATGAAAGCTAAAATCGCAGAACCCAGAGTATAACGATCGGGGGCCCAGGGGGAGGAGAGCTACATAAAAAACACTGTTATGTACCTCTCCTGTGCTCTGGCAGGCTTCGGGCCAGTTTGGTGACGTCCCAGACGTCATTATGCCTTGCGACGCCGGCCTTGACCACGTGAGATCTGTCCAACATTGAAAATGGCCGAAGTAGCGGGGAGTGTGCCGGAGCCAGGGAGAGGTAGGTAACATTGTTTTTTATGTTTCTATCCTCCCCTGGGTCTCCAATCATAATCGTTCATGGGTGATCCACAATGGGGTATAATACTGTGTGCAGGGGCCACTATGAGGCATCATACTGTGTGCAGGGGCCGCTATGGGACATAATACTGTGTGCAGGGGCCACTATGGCACATAATAGTGTGTGCAGGGGCCACTATGGCGCATAATAGTGTGTGCAGGGGCCACTATGGCGCATAATACTGTGTGCAGGAATGCGTTTTTTGCGGGGGGGGGGTGTGAGGGGGCGGTGGTTCAGGGGGGGCCCCATGTCAAATGTTCACCTTGGGGCCCAGCCATTCCTAGTTACGCCACTGGTTGCTAGGGAGAAATTTAGAGCCTATTTTCTATTAAATGGAAGTTAAATAGGTTAATACAGTAAAGTGTATTACAAAAATGTTCACACCAAAAAAAATAAAATAAGACTTCACTTTAAATGATCAGGGAAATAGTTACTCAAAATGTATTCATTCATGCCCAAGAAGTATAAGATAAGACCAGACAAAATCCTAAAAATTCTTACAGCAGACTAGAGATGGGAGAAACATTGATTTAGTGAATTTTCATAAGGTTTGCCCTTTGCAAGGTTCAATGCAGATCCCAGAGTACAATAAGCGGAGGCCCAGGAGAGGTGCACGAAAATAATGTACACTGATATTCACCTTCCCTCACCTCTCCTGGGCTCCCTCACTGTGTCTAGGGCTCCATCACAGGCATCATCATTCTTTTTCCTGTCCGTGGGTGATGTCAACAACCCTGGGGGACTGCTGAGACCTGTGATTCAGCCCTGGCAGTTATCTGGGGTGTGCTGACACCATGGACCATGATGGATCATGACCACAAAGGAGCACCAGACACCTTCAGGAATCCGAGGAGAGGTGAGGGAAGATCAATGACTATTATTTTTCCATATCTTTCCTGCTTATTGTACTCATGGGTATGAAGACATCCTAGAGTATATTAATGATTCATGGGTGATGAACCCCAAAAATCTTGAGTTCTACCGAACCTGAGATTTTTGGAAAATACATAATGAACCAAGTCCGTTACGAACTGGTTTGCTCATCCTTGATATATATCTTACCTTTTTTACATTGCAAAGAAATAAAGCAAGAGACTGATGTGTCAGAATCTTCTGTGTGGTTACCTCCTGCTTTACCAGTTTAGCCTTCCTTGTGCCCCATTTCGATGACACTATTTGCAGTCCTCAGAAACTCAGTTGGATACATTTTGTATGGACGGATCTGGTTGCCCCTCTGTGTTACAGATGAGCACCAATACACATCACAATATAGCGGCATTCAATACATTACAACATATGATCAGTACCAAAATGTTTCCCCTTTCCCAATCCCCATGTCTGACCACAGCAGCCAACACAGAAGCTTGTAATACTGCAGCGATCGATCCATCAGACATACAGCTACTATAATGTAATTGACTGTGTGTGTCCTGATCGATCTCTGCAGGATTACTCATTTCTGTGTGGGCTACATCATGTCAATGTACATCGTCTTACAGCAAATGTGAAGATGCCTTATAAGACATACAGAGACAGTATATAGTTCATGTACAAGTTTGTAATACTACAGAGATCGATCCAGCACACAACAGCCAATTACATAGGAAATACACTACAAATAGCACATACATGTTACTGGCCGTCTCGCAAATGATTTCACCCCTGGTAAAGAATAAGCAAAGCTGTAAGTAAAGCAGGTAGACTGCCGAAGGAATCAGAAATGTATTTACTTGCTGAGCAGAAAGCTAAAGCACAAAGTATCTGAGCAGACAGAGATCCTGGGATAAAGACAGAGCTATCTACACGACCTGCAGTCCGTCTCAGTCTCTATGCTACTGGAGATGAACTGGGCCTAGTAGCAACAGGCACTGGATGGCAGTTTCAGTAGTAGCAAGACCCCTAGTGGTCATAGATTTATACTGGTGTGAATAGTGAATAAGATGGGGGCATACTTTGTAACCAAATTGGACGAGATTTTTTAACAAGTTACAGTTTTATAGCACTAAAATGTTGAAAATCAGAGTCTTGGGATAAGAGATGAGTAAGGAATACAAATAATAATTCACTGGTGAAAAAGAGGAGTTTGCTCCTAGCGCCACCTATTGGAAGGTAGCTCCCTATAGAGTAATACTAGTGTTGGGCGAACCAGATTCAACCTGAATATTCCAAATTGTTTGGTTTTTTAATGAAACTGAACAATTTTGGATTTGTCTAAAATGGCTGCAGCAACATGATTTGTGGTAAATTATTATACTCTGGGATCTCTTCATACCCCGGAGTATAATAGGTGGAGGCCCAGGGTGGGTGTAACAAATAAAAAACACTTATACTCACCTTCCCTCACCTCTTTTGGACCTCCTCATGGTGTCTGGAGATCTGTGTCTTCCTTCCCCCGATGAGGTCTTGTGCTCTTCTGTGATGTCATGCACCCAGTGTCACCACTGAGGCCCAATCACAGGCCTCAGCGATGACTCCAGGCACATGACATCACAGAAGAGCGCGAGAATGTTCTGAAGAGATCTCAGAGTATAATAATTTCATGTCCTGTTCTTGTCTGAACAAGTTCGGATTAGTTGGCAGGGGTCCCATATACTTTACATCTTACACTATTTTCTATGAAATTTAAACACTTTCTAACATAGATGGGCAGACTTTTTGAAAAGGGGTGGAGCCTGTTATGCAAAATTGTGTGCTAAAAAATGTGCCAAAAGTTTGGAAAATGCGCAGAATATTGCCGTACTTTTTGGTTGGAAACTAATCCAGCTAGTAAGATGTGCAACGCCAATCTAGACAGTCTAAAATTATTCCAGCTCTTCAAACAGCATTAGACACTTTGGAAACTTTGGCATAGTTTAAGACTCGTAAACCTTTGCACTAAAGTTAGACAGTATTAGTTTATCTGCCCCAATGTCTTCTCTGTCCCTGAAGGTTTCATAAATGAGTTTTTTCACCACTAAAGTTTGATTTTTAATGATGGACAAACCACAAGAGATTCTATCATAAATATTCCTGAGGTTCGCAAATCTGCAAGTTTCTTTTTGCCAACCGGGAAATGCTATTATAATTTTCTTGGTTCTCATCAGACCTCAGAGTATAATGATCAGAGGCCCAGAAAAATGCAAAAACACTCATACTCACTTTTCCTCATCTTTCCTGAGCTTTGCCATGGCATCTGGTCTTCTTTCCCAGGTGCTCCCATTTTCTTCCGGCCAACACAACAAACCATTATACTTACCTTGCCTCACCTCTACTGGGCATCCTCTTGGCATCCAACAGCCTCCCAGCTGTCTTCTTCCGGCCTCTTCCAGCCTCTGGCGGATCTCATGCACCAATTGGTCACTGTGATTGGCCACCTGTGATTTGATCTTAGTGGTCATGTGGGGGGCATCAAGGTCATGATAATTATTATACACTGGGGCTTCAGGAGTCATCAGAGTGTAATAATGATTCAGAGATGGTGAACCCTAAAAATTTGAGGTTCAGTCAACCCCAAATTTTTTTGAAAATTTGTAACAAACCAATGATTTCCAGTGACCTCTAGAAACACTACATACATGTATATGGGCTTAAAGGGGTTGACCGGGCAAAAAATTTATATTTTAAATAGTCCGGGGGAGGTGAAAAAAAAAATCATACTCACCTTCCCCTGATGCACTGGTGCCGCCCAGTGCGATCTGGTCCTGTGAGTCCATTGTTGTCGTCCAGCGGAAGTTCCCCCTGCACGAGACCACTGAGGCCAATCAGCAGCTCAACGAAGGACATGTGACATCACTACTTTTGATGTCCCGGGGTCACTTCCTGATGCCCCTGAGGCCTCTGATTGGCCTCAGCGGTCATGTGACCGCTGAGGCCAATCAGTGACTTCAGCAGAAGGGACGTCACAGCCGGTGAGGAGTTTCACTTCAAGAAGACACCGGAGCAGCAGGACTGGACCACTCTGGGAGGACACCGGAGCACTGGGGACAGGTGAGTATGATTTTTTTAAAGTTTTTTCACCTTCCCGGCCTTTTTTTAAACATTTTTGCCCGGATAACCTCTTTAAATAGAATGGTGTACGTTGTGCAATGTGACATTATATTCCTAGTCAGCACAATTCTATGTTGTGTAATCAGAGCTCGTGTAGAACGTGTTGTGGCTTTTTTTTTTTTCGGTAAAGTTGATGCTGATTTTGTTTGATACTGGGAAAAGCTTTCACTGTTACATTATTCTGAGCTGGAATTCAATACCTACAAATATTCAGAGCAGATCCCTGTTGTGCTGATTTACTGGTATCCAGGGCTTAATTTATCCTGCCCGAGACTGGAGCCGCATCAATTTTGGTGCCAACTCCTGCCCTCTTAACTAGCCACATTTTTTATAATTGTTTGATAGCTTTTTGCTTCTTAAAAAATAAATTCGGTATGGAAAATTGTGTTTTAATCTTAAAAAAAATAATGATCCATGCTATCTATATTCTCTAGGGCTAGTTATATTCTTTATGAGCAAGTTCTCTCCGGCCAGTCGAAAGTTACTAAACTACAAAAATTTGTAACTAAAAACTAAAAAACCCAGCATGCTCAGCACTTTAGTGCTTCAAGACTGGATACTGATAGCCTATCCTTAGTATGGGGTATCAATTTCAAATCAGGGGCACCCAGAACCCCCACCAATGAGTTGTTGGGAGAAAAGGCTAAGTAGACGGCTCTGTACACTGTGTATTGCAGCTCAGTTCCCATTTAAGTATGATAAATATTAAAATAGGTTTTCCAGGAATTTTTTAATCGCCTATCCTTTAGGACAGGCTATAAATATCTAATTGTTGGGAGGCCGACAGTTGCCCCAGTATAGATCAGCAGTTTGATACTGTGTCTGTGCCTGTACTATACAGTGCACAGAGCCGGAAGGAGATAAGTCCGTACACTATATAGTGACATCTGCCGTATAGCAACATTAAGCTACCACAGCTTAGTGGTTACATAACTGACAGCTGATGATAGACATCTATAGTTGTAGGTGATTCCATTCATTGTAACCTACTTTTGACAATCCTGTAGACTTTGGAGCGGCAGGCGTATGAGTGTTGTTCCATTCAGAAAACAGATATGAGACTTCTCTACTTGTGATTGTATGGGCCACAGCAGTAGGGCCCCCAGTGGTTATGCGCTTATCACCCACCCATCGAAAAGGTGATAAGTTGTGATCTTTGGACAAACCCTTTTAGGTCTTCCTACATCTATAACTTTATTTTTCCATGGACACAGCTGATGGAGAGATCATTAGAGAAGGCCAAACCTCATTAACATTGTTTCGCTAAAGTTCTCAAGATTCACCCGTCGGTTCAGTTTCCAATAGGAAGTGCTATTATTATACTGAGGTCTCTTCAGACACCAGAGTATAATAAGCGGAGGCCCAGAAGAAGTGCGTAAAATAAAATATGGTCCAAGCTCTTCCAGCTGCCTGGGTGATCTCAGTGGCCCCAGAAGACCACTGAGGCCTGTGATTGGGTCACTGTAGTCATGTGGTGTGCGCTGATGTCATGACACTTTGATCATGACTTTGGTATACCCTAGGAACCACTGAATCACAGGCCTCAACAGTCCCCTCTGGCTTCCAACATTGCCCAGGAGGCCTGTAGAGGCCAGAAGACACCTGGGAAGGAGTGCCAGACGCTGCAAGGGAGCCCAAGAGAGGTAAGGGAAGGGGAGAATGACTGTTTATTAGTTCTACATACTACCCCTAGGCCTCTCCTTGTTATACTCTGTGGTCTGAAGATGATTTGTAGATAGTGAACACCAAAAATCCCGGGATTGCTCATCTCTAGTCATCATCACATTCCATCATCTCTGTAATTTCAATCAAACCTATGGGACTACAGATATAGATTGCAACAATCTCGGACTGGAATGGACGTCATCAGGATCCACGTTTAGACAATGTCATAAAACTGACCCCAAGTTCAATGACATTGAGGGGTTCCTATGTGTAGAGGGAGAATTCTCCAGAAGTTTGACAGGTTGTGTTTGTGACATTGTCTGCTAACAGGAATAGGATCCCGGGCTGAGTAAGTCCCCATTGCTATATTTATTTGTCATATTGTAATGAACGTAAAAAGTAAAAAATCCCCTGGAAATAGATTCCTGCATGTAATTATTTCCTCATATCCCGCTCTCTGCATTATTTATATGTATAATATATATTTTATGACTTGTGAAACTTTTAATACTGGTTAGTCTAGTTGTGACAAAGCCTGTCATCGATGGCTGTTATGTATTACTCTCAGCTCCATGTTAATTACCTAGTTGTCATTCCCACTGCCGCTGACTGCTGCCTGCGGGTACAATGGATGCGATGTGTGTCGAAGTCTTTCAATGCTGGAATGTAAAAGCCTCACTTGACTGTAATATGAAGATGCAGTTTTTTGGGCTCGGTATATTAAAAATTATCAGTGTCTGCGTCTCAACAAACTGAACAATTCCACATTCATTGCTATGAGACGGCCAGACAAACTTTACTCTCTCCTAATAGTCAGCATTCTATAACACCAGGCGGGGAAATGACATTGTATCAATAATGAAATATGGCGTAGTCAGCAGGGGGCGTTCTATCACTACATGGTCTTATATCTGGATTCGGTAGAATAGTCTCATCTTCCAGATTCAGAAATGTCTGACAGGGAGAACTGTAGCGCCTTATGGAGTTCATCACCCATGAAACAATATTATACTCTGGGGTCTCCTCAGACCCCAGACTATAATAAGTGGAGGGCCAGGGGAGGTATGGGAGTCCGACAATCCAGTCCGGCCTCTTCCAGCTTCTGACTGACATCACTAACCCTGGAGTTGCAGCATCCCAGAGTGCTACTGCTTTAAGTGTTTGTCTTTTGTGCCTCTGGGTTGTGTTGGTATGTCCGGTCCTTTATGTTCTATGCTCTTTGTCATGTATATACACTGTTTGCAACTTTCCTATTGTTTTCCCCCCAGTGTTTCAAACCCTTACCCTTGGTTCAGCCCTGGTCAATCACAGGCCACTGGGTGGGGTTGTAGGAGACCTAGGTCTTCTGGGTGTCCGTTGAGGCCTCAGTTCACTGAGTGCAGTCCAGTGTGTGGTGTAGAGCAGTAACGGTGAGCAGAGGTTTTCTGCAAGCGGTCATCTGGACTGGAGCCCAACGGCTATCGATACAGCCCCTAGGAGGAGAGAGTATTGCCCCAGCCTCATCTACAGACAGTCCTGTCAAGGGAGTATCGCTGTCTGGATTATTGGACATTTTATGTGCCGTGCGAGGAGGAGCAGAAGAGTACCCTGTCAGGAGGAACGTGTTTGGACCTAGTCTAAAGGTAACCAGATCCCTATCAGGACTCCCTGTATCACCATCCCCAGTATCCATAGCTGGGAGAGGCATGAGTGGAGGAGTAGTTGGAGAAGCCTGCCGTTGAGCCTGTAACATTCCTGGGCACCCTCCTATAGCCAAGGCTGGGGATTTGGACACTGTACTACTACCCCCATTTGGAAGCTGCTGTTTACACCTGTTCCAGTTGCTGCAATAAAAACTGTTCCTTGTTCAACTGTAACCACTGGCTGCCTGAGTCGTGCCTGCCATACCATCAGGGCCCTTCCGAACAACATAACACCGGCTCAGAGAGGAGAGGTCCCCTCTACAACTGGAAGCGCCCCAGGGAAAAATACTACCTCCACCATGCGGTAGTGCTGCAGGACCCCCTCAACGGTGCCCAGCCCAGGAGTGGGACTGGAGTGGTTGGTGAGTGTGCTCGGACTAGCAGGTGGCACATCATCCACCACTACTACCGACATCCTTTGGTTTCTTCCATCTGGGTTGCGGCAGAGTCATCACTGAGGCCTGTGATTGGTCCCCAGCGGTCCCATGGGGCACACCAACATCATGACACTGGATCAAAGCGTCTTGCTCGATGTGACTGCAGAGGACCAATCACAGTCCTCAGTGATGACTCCAGGGCATGTGATATCAGTCAGATGAAGAGGATGCTGGGGGTCTGCGAGACACTGGTGGATGCCGCAAGGAATCCCAGGAGAGTGAAACTAGGTGAGTATAACTCTTATTTTTACTCAACCTCCATTTTTTATACCCTGACCCCAGCATATATTATTAGCACTTCCGGTTCATGTTCATTCAACAAGTTTTGCCCGAAATGAATCAGAGGGCTGAACCTCATGAATATTCATGTAAATGAATCTTGTGAAGTTTGCTCATCTCTAGTAGACACCTAGGAGAGCGCCTAAAACTTGCATTCAGTGGTAGCCATACAGATCAAATACTGAATCTGGTAGTGGTGTAAGTTCTATAGGCTTCAGAGCAACTTTGGCTTAAACTCCACCAAAGTATACAGTCAGTCGGTGGCCAGCTAGCCTACTTAAAGAGTAACTAAACTTTCAAACAACCTTTGATTTGTGTCATTGACAAATTTTGTAATATACTTTATTATATACTTTGTTACTCTATTTGTAAACTGCATTCACTAGGTGTAAGAAGCGGTGGGCTCTTGTATAATGCAGGGAAGCTGTGGCTGGAGGTTGGGTCACTTCAAACAGTAATATCTCAAGCATTATAAAACCCATCACAGTAATGTAAATGATGAGAATCTCAGCTTTCATATGACACCAAAATCGAAGTTCTGCTATTTCAAGAGGAATCACCAATTGAAAACACTGTGGATGGGAGCAGCCACTGCTACATATAAACATATCAATCCTGACTGTGTTTTCAACTGGTGATTCCTCAGGAAATGTTATAAGTAAAATAGTGATCTTGGTGCCATATGAAAGCTGAGAATATAATTACAAGGGGAAGAATAAAGAAGCACATAATTTCAAAGAAAGACAACATTGAATAAGGTATGTTACATAATTTTTAATGACACAAATTCTGCCAGAAAACCAAAAAGTTGTTCAAATCACAGATCCTAAAGGCCATAAGTTGACGCCAGGGGACCACCAGATGCTGCGAGAATGCCCAGGAGAGGTGAGGCAAGGCAAGTGTATCTGTTATTTTCACTCACCTCCCCTGGGCAGGTGAGGAGACCCCACAGTATAATAGTGCTTCGGAGGTGATAAACCCCAAACATGTCAAATCCAAAACTTTTGGAAATATTGGGTTTGTTTCGAAACAGTTCATTCATCTCTATTAAGCAAAAAAGTATCCACTTAACTTCAGTTAAGATGTCTCTCACTTGTGGAAGCTAATTTTGTCATGACCATGATATACAGGCAATTCAAAGATATTAGTGAACTGTAGATGTCTAAAATCAGATAAACTGCCTGCTATGATGCACATTGACCTTATCTACTCGCCTATTTCCCTTCTCTAATGTATAAGATATGCATAGAGTTGAGAGCAATGTCTGCACTGTGAGCAATTCTAATGGTGACTGGTGGATGACGTGGCGGAGCTCTGGAGCAGTGAGGGTGCGCATGAGCAAAAAATCCCAGAGTGTAATAACAATTTGTGGGTGCCAAATCCAAAAAGTTTCAGGTTTAGCTGAAGCTAAAATTTTTGGAAAATTCATAAGGAATCAGGTTCATGAACCGGTTTACTCATCCCTATTTAATAGTACACTCAAACCATATGGTCATGACACAGCCAAGATGTGGTTGTAACATGACCATAGTGACAGCTGCCACAGAATTCCCAAAAAATTAATAACAAATTAGTTGTTTGTTGCGTGTCCTAAGTTAATAGCAGCGTGGTATTTCAGGTTATCAAACAGCCATTACCTAAAAACACTCAGTTTGTAACAAAGTAATGGCTGCCTAGTTTTTGGCTGCATCTTGACCGCATCTCAGCTACATCATGACCTCACCATGTTGTCATACCCTAATAATCTTCATCCTTAGGTCTACATTTTGGAGAGGAGATGCCATGTTTGATCTTCCCGCATGCAGAAGTGCCACCTACTGCTCACAATTCTATGATTGACCTACTGTATCTTTACAACTTCACACAATGCAGACTGCATCAAATCTATAGATAATGGGCACACAGCAGCACACACAGTGAAGGGCACTCGAATTACACCATTTCTTGTGCTATCCAAATAGTGGTTACCGAGATTACCTTCCAAATTATGGTTATTTTGATCCTACTAGAAAATCACCTGAGCAATCGCACTATAATTGTTTTTTGTCTGTTAAAGCAACTTACTGAGCAATCTGGAAAGTTGGCAGGGAGCAAATAGAAGGTGTAGATATTTCTCCCAGTAAACACATACAGAACTCCCCTCTGCCTGCAAAATGAGAGCATCAATCAATAGCGTGATGATAAAGTGCTTCTCCGAGTGCATTACATGGCTGCAGGCGTGATTGCGGATGATGTGAGAGGGTCGTCGCCTCTGAGCACTGAATTATCATAAACAAATACTAAACAAGTTCCCAGGCAGCCGTACATTTTGTGGGGATTTCATTCAGAAGTTAACATCTAATATTTTTGATCCCATCTTTGTAGCACCATTGTCTCAAAAATGTAATACAGTCTAAATTTAAAATTTAAATTTCATTTAAAATTAATTTTAAATTTTAAACAATGCATGACATTTAGAATGAAAGTATCGGATTACTATTTCCTTGAATATCTAGTGCTTTGGGGGTAATATTAACCCTTTCTCGTAGTAACCATTTTGTATGGGAAAAATATTTTCATATGGCTGTAGCTCAGGCAATTTTGAACACAGATATCTAATGTGTTTGGTTTTGTTGATTTATTTTTATTTGGGATCTAGGGGTGATTTGGAATTTTAGTTTTTTTTTTTTTATCTTTTATTTTTAGACTCCCCAGGAGGTCTGATCATTGGTACAATATACTGCAATGCTAATACATTGCAGTGTATTGTATAATCCATAGAGTTCTATTACAGGCTGTAGTAGAAAAGGTGGTGATTGTCACAAATATGATGGTGCGCATGCGCCACTGGTCAATAAATACTTTGATCACAAGATTTTTGGGTTTTGCTACCCACAAACTACCCTGATACTCCAGGATCTCTTAAGATCAAGCAGGAAAGTCCGGCAATTTGGGTGCTATCCCGCTGTTTTGGTGGCAAACCTGAATTTCAATTCTATCTGTGTCCTAAGCTTGAATACAATGGCTATCAGTTTCATGCCCCACCACTCATCTGCATTAGTGTCACCAAGGCTGTAGCATAAATTTTGGAGGGTACCATACAAAAAGTTGCGCTTCAACCCTAGTCCTCAATAGGGTTATGTGAACATGGCTGCATTATTTTTTTTTCTAATGGTGCCACTTTTGACCATTGGTATTGTAGTCATGTTTTAACCCAATATTTTCTAATAAATATTCAGGAGTTTTTTTTGCACACAATAGATTTCTTTTAGCATCACTGTTTTGTTTTTTTTTCGTTTTTTTTCCATTTATCGTCATTAATAAGTAGTTAACTAACAAGCCCCTCTATGTATAATTTTGGCCATGATACAATTCAAGAAATTAATATCCCAATGAAGAGAAGCGGCAGCTTGTTTATTGATCTAAAGTGCTATTGATCTGTAACCACTAATCTATTAACACGTTTTAAGTGATTTTTCCAAAGCTGTCAAGCATGAACTGATGGAGAAAACTTTCAAGTTGGCTAAACATGATCTATCCCAGCTCTTCCCAATATCAATAGTCATAGTCGAGCACAGGCTCTGCACAGCGGGGGATATTATCTTACATGCCAGAAGAGAGCATTATACAACATTGAGGGATGTACCGGAGATAGAGTTCTGCTTAACAAAGTGCTATCTATGAGCAGGAATTAATAAAGCAGGTCCGATTGATGGGGGTACAAATGTGATTATTGACCTAGCAATGGTATGGATTCTAGATACTAATCCATTGGTGCATTGTAAATTCAGGAGAGAAAATGGTGGGATCAAAGGATCAAAGAGAAGCTATATCTGTCTTACAGAATGCTCTAAGAATAAAGATGTGTCCACCTTAACCCCTAGCAGATATGGGTATCACAAGTTAAGCAGCTTTTCTAAAAACACAATTTTGTAATAAGTTGTTGTTATGTCTAGATGTGGCCACCCAATGGGTAGAATTACATCAGGTCAAGACTTTAGTTTCGTATCATGATATTGTGATGATTTCAAGATAAATTAGAATAATTAAAGGGGTTGTATCAAGTTATGAAGTTATGCCCTATCCGTGAGGTAGGAGATAACTTTACAAGCGACAGGGTTTGATGGCTGTGACCCCAACCAATCCCAAGTTCGGGTCCAGATCTCCTGTTCTGATGGAGTGAAAGCCAAGCATGCAGATTGCCACTTCATTCATTCTCAATGGGAGCTCCAGAGTACATCACTAAGCGATCTCCAATACTTCTGCAGAGAATGAGTAGCTCCATCAAGATGGGAGAACCGGAGCCCCATAGAGCCCGCTGTTCCATTGGTATGGAAGAACCAGAGCTCCATACTGCCTATCTTATTGATAATGGATAATTTCATAATTTGGTAAAATCCTTTTGACTCAGTGGCATAACTAGGAATAGCTGGGCCCCAAGGCGAACATTTGACATGGGCCCTCCTCCCCCAAACCGCTGCCGCAACCCCCCCACGCAAACTGCGTTCCTGCGCACACTATTATGCGCCATAGTGGCCTCTTCACACAGTATTATGCTCCATAGTGGCCCCTGCACACAGTATTATGCCCCTTTGTGGACCACCCATGAACAATTATTATACTCTGGGGTCTTTTCAGACCCCAGAGTATAAAGATCGGAGACCCAGGCGAGGATACAAACAAACAAAACAATGTTACTTACCTGTCCCTGGCTCCGGTGCACTCCCTACTTCGGCCTTCTTCAATTTTGGACCAGACGTCGCGTTAACCAGGCTGGCGTCGCAGCGCATAATGACGTTGGCTGACGTCACCAAACAGTCATGAAGCCTGACGGAGCACAGGAGAGGTAAGTAACAGTGTTTTTTATGTTCCCTCACCTTCCCTGGGTCTCTGATCATTATACTCCGGGGTCTCAAAAGACCCCGGAGTATAATAATAGCAGTGTTTGTGGGGTTCCGGGCCACAGCCTTACTTACCGATCCCCACTCCTGCTCACAGCCATCTCCACTTCTGCAAAATGGGAAGTGCAGACGGCCTTGAGCAGGATCAGGGATCAGTAAGTAAATAGGGCCCGTTACCTGATGGGGTTACTAGTGTCCCTAATGTCCCGGGGCCTGTGGCAACCACTACTGCTGCTACCCTGGTATTTACGTGTAGACACATCTGTATGCAGAAGAGCTCGGGTACCATGTTCTTTTTGTTCTTCGTGTTGGTTATCCATATCCCTGTTATCTTCTAAATATCCAAGGATCTTGCCCAAAATGTGCTCTTAAAGGAAAAATATCCTCTATATTTTTATTACTAACTTTCAAGATCTTGTAAAATATTTTTTTTTCTTAACTATTTTCTGATTGTAGATTTTTCAAAATTTTAAATTCTATCCCCAATGCTCTGGGCATGGTCAGTCATAATGGGAACCCTTGGGTTCCTTCACACTTAAAACCTACCTAAACATTGTTGCAGACCAAGTGCCCCCCATCATGTCGTTGACAATACTCCTGCCACACAGCCGAAAATTTTCAAGAATGATTTTAGGAACATGACAAAGAGTTCAAGTGTTGACTTGGCCTCCAAAATCCTGAGATTTCAATCCAATTGAAATCCACAATAGCCAATTTAGTTCCAAAAGATCTGTGGGATGTGCTGGAAAATCAAGTCCAATCCATTGTCGGACCCACCTCATGAGTTACAGGCTGCGAACATCTTGGTGCCAGATATGGCAGGAAACTTTGTGGAGTCCATGCCTCGATAGGTCACAGCTGTTTTTGTGGTACAAAGGGGCCAACACAATACTAGGCAGTTACAGTAGTAATAATGTTGTGGCTGCTCAGTGTATTATTTTTTTCATCACATATAACAGATGTCTCTTCCTTCACAGTTACAAGAATTTTACAATTATTGCTGCCAGGAGCTTTTGATTGATACCAAAGATTAAGAGAAAATTGAATGTACAAGAGTTTTATATAACCGATCCTCTTATCTGATGGACTGAACAAAAGGAGACAAGCTTGATTTTTTTCCTTCTTTTTTAAAGGTCTTTAATTTCCATTGTCATAAAATCCATTAATTTTTCTGGAGGTTTTATACTTGTGCTACTTGTCATGGACCAGATTTTGTATTTTAATGGCAATATCCAATTCCTAAGTGATGCTTGGAAGGTTTAAAGTTGGTTCAATGCAGGGGTGGTTAAAAAAAAATAATAATAAGATAACACTGCTTCCCAAGTCCCCAGGCAGTCTCTGTGATGGAGGCATGGTAGTGGTGTTATTTTTTTTTTTCTACTTTTTTTTTTGTCTTTTTATATATTTATTTATTTATTTATTTTATACATTGTCTCCTCCCCTCTCCCTTTGGGGGTATTTAAACATTCCTTTTTTTGGGCTGATACATTCCCCAGTTACAGAAGCCCTGTGTACACAGTGACTGGGAAGGTAGGGTCAGTAATGCATTGTCCCTATGCATGGGAGCTGTTTTAATAGTCAGCTCATTGTAGCTGTACAATCTTATGTAACTGTTTAACTGCAAGGACATACACACGTGGACAAAATTGTTGGTCCCCTCGTTTAATGAAAGAAAAACCCACAATGGTCACAGAAATAACTTGAATCTGACAAAACTGGAATTTGCCAAACTACATGTTGACAAGCCACAAAGCTTCTGGGAGAATGTCTTATAGACAGATGAGACAAAAATCGAAATTTTTGGCAAGGCACATCAGCTCTATGTTCACAGATGGAAAAATGAAGCATATCTTGAAAAGAACACTGTCCCTACTGTGAAACATGGAGGAGGCTCTGTTATGTTCTGGGGCTGCTTTGCTGCATCTGGCACAGGGTGTCTTGAATCTGTGCAGGGTACAGTGAAATCTCAAGACTATCAAGGGATTCTAGAGAGAAATGTGCTGCCCGGTGTCAGAAAGCTTGGTCTCAGTAGCAGGTCATGGGTCTTGCAACAGGATAATGACCCAAAACACACAGCTAAAAACACCCAAGAATGGCTAAGAGGAAAACATTGGACTATTCTGAAGTGGCCTTCTATGAGCCCTGACCTAAACCCTATTGAGCATCTTTGGAAGGGTCTGGAAAAGGCACCCTTCAAACCCGAGACAACTGGAGCAGTTTGCTCATGAGGAGTGGCCAAAATACCTGTTGAGAGGTTCAGAAGTCTCATTGACAGTTACAGGAATCGTTTGATTGCAGGGATTGCCTCAAAAGGTTGTGCAACAAAATATTAAGTTAAGGGAACCATCATTTCTGTCCAGGCCTGTTTCATGAGTTTTCTTTTTTAAAAATTCTGTTGAAGCCTGGTTGGAAAGCAATGTCTGACTTTCTTTTTATCACTTTCATAGAATTTTTATATATTATTACTTTTGTCAGATTCAAGTTATTTCTGTGACCATTGTGGGTTTTTCTTTCGTTAAATGAGGGGTACCAACAATTTTGTCCACGTGTGTATAATACAGGCAATATTCAGAAACAGTCTTTGGGGAGATTGGTATATAATTCCCCCCCGTGGCATAAACGCTGTGGCAAAAAGTCAAGCGTCTTACAGTCCCTGAAAAGTGGATGGGATTCTAGTAAATCCCATCCACACATTTCAGAAAAATACATGCAGCGGAAATTCTGTGATTTCCAAAACCGTTGCGTTTTTGGAAATCACAGCATGTCTATTATTCCCTCAGAAACACCGGCAGTCTCCCAATAAGGAAACCTCTGCTGACTTTCTGCGAAAAGCCCCAGAGGGAAAACTGTGATGCGTGTCTGCCGCAGTTTTAACCACAGCACTTTTTCGCTGCGCTCTCTTAGTTGGGCCTTTGCCTTAAAGGGTTAATGTCCATGATTAGAGCCAACACTGAATGTGGGCATTTATACCCTGTTTTATACAAAGTTTATGTCGCCCGTTCTGCTTCTGAGTGGGAACCATACTTAAAGTGCTGACATCCACAGTACTATTACAGTTGGACATCAGCAAGGATTTAAGCAAAATTCTTTGTGGTTGGCCTTGGGGAAACAGAGAACAGTTATCTACACATCACTGTCTGATATAAAGATGTCTCCATCTTTGTGACTGGAGATATTCCAAAATTGGTGTCATGTGAAGACCATGTTTGAAAAGCAATACAATCTAACTTTACTCAGTTGAGCATTGTTTACACTATAAGCAAAATGTATCCAGCTTTGTATTGTAAGATTTTGAAATCTTAAAAAATTTTTTTGAAAGGTGAGGGTATACATCTGATATGACCCGGTAAAATTGAGCAGACTATATAGTGCGCTGACAGTAGATTAAGAGCCTACTCACGAACACCAAACCGGATTTCTAAAATGGCCCCGAAAGTCATTTCTTAACGGAATTTCCAAACACAGGTAAAACTCTTTTTTTCATATCTTAGCGAAACACAGATACAGTCCGTGCTTCTATCTGTAATAAACATCCTCCACTCTCTGCCTTTGGCATGCTAGCAACGAGAGAAAACTCATCATTTTCCATCCCGCTAAAACTTTTTTACAAATGTAAACAAACTTTTTATTGGTAATCTTATTTTTGCAGATACTTTGTAATTTCTCAGCTTTAGGCCAAGTTGGACTTAATCCACCAACAGTCAACTGACCAAAAATAGTCAAGCAGATGATGGGGACGAAGTTTTTTTGGGAGACACGGAGGAATTTATTAAGAGTTAATAAAATATTGTCGCTGTCTATGGCTAGTTCAGTTATGAGTTGAAGTTTTTAATAGTATTAGCAGTTATTATGGTCATGACGGGACGAAAAATATCTGTTTATTTTTGGGACCCATATTTAGTAATGTTTATTTATTGTCAAAAAATTTGTGTGGATACTTTTTTTTACAGATTCAAATCAGTTTTATTTTTTTGCCAGTAAATAGTCCTATATACTACCAGTAACTATAAAGAGGTATACCTAATAATATGTTGTCAAAAACAGCATCAATAACAGGACCCTGTAAACTCTACGGGACCACTGCTGACTATACAGGAGTGCCTGGTCAACAGTGTCATCAAGATGTGTGGTCTTCCACCCATGACAAACCTAGACATCATAAGTTTTTGTACAACTTTTTGTACCGTAAAACTAATGCGTATATTTTTTTTTTTTTGTGACACTTAAAATGTTTTTGAGAGTAGTACAGAATAGTCAAACCACGAGAAAACAAAATGATTTGTACCTTTGGGTTTCTGACCATTTATCATTAGGATAGACAATCGATTAGTAGACACTGGACAGGGGGAGATCCAATCCCTTAAACATCTCTTAAAATCTCATCCACCAATTGCAGAAAAAACACTATGATTAGAGATGACCAAACCAGTTCAAAATTTCCAAAACATTTGTGTTTGACTGAAGCTGAGATTCCTGGGGCTCAACATTCTTTCTTGACTATTGTACTCCAGGTCTCTTTTTACCCCAGAGTGTAATAAGCAGAAGCTCATGGGAGATGCAGTAAAAAAATAAACATTGATACTCACCTTCCCTCACCTCTGCCCCCTCATGGCATCTGAGACACGTTCTTTGCCATCCTTGAGCCTCCACTTGTTATATTAGTATAATCATAGATGGACTCATCATTTCGGGGGCACCAAGCAAAATTATGTCTGGGGGCCCTTCTAATCAAAATTTTAGACCATTCCCCCTATTTATCAAATCTCTCTTTATTGACCTCCTACAGTATATTGCCCCTTTATTGATCATCACACTATAATACCCCTTTTATTGGCCTCCTACAGTATATTGCCCCTCTATTGGCCCACACAGTATATTACCCCCTTTACTGGCCTTCATACAGTATAGTTCCCCCTTTATTTGGCCCACACACAGTCTATTGCCCTGAACGCATAGTATTGCCCCCTTTTTTGGCTCCCACACATAATATTGCCCCCTTTTCTTGGTCCCTATACAATAACTGCCCCCTTTTTTGGTCCCCCACAGAAGGCAATTAAAAAAAAAAAAAAAATCTCATAACACAACCCACTTCTGCAGGGCTCCCCAATCTCCATGACCCCACGCATTTGCGTGGATCACGTTATAGTAAAATTTGTCCGAGTGTAATAATAGCACTATTGGTTAAGGTTGAAAAAACTAAACAGACAGACGAACCCCGTAGTGGCGTCCATGCCTCAATGACTGTTTTTATGGCTTGAAGGGAACCTACGCAATACTGGGTTTATTGTTATTCCTGATCAGTTGAATACTTTATGTCATAGTGCATTGCAGGCAGTGTCGGACTGGCCCATCAAAGTACCAGATGATCCTTTGGTAGGCTCAGGCGGTAACACAATAATGGTCCAGTACAACAAATATGATGGGTGCTTTGGTCTATAGGGGTTGTTGAAGGGTGGGCCCCCAAAATAATTTTTTTATTTGGTGGGCTCAAGGTACCTCTGGCACTGTTAGCAGGTGTTTGTGAACAAAATCCACCTTGACTACCTACAAAAGTTTTCCTCTGCTCCTCCGTGTAATTAAACGCACCGTGCGATAGACCATAAAATCTACTGTTTGTGTTTCTCATTGTGCTGCTCCATTTGAGGGAAATATTAGGAGCTGTTAATCTGAAATTAAATGCGCACTGGAGAGATAAATGAGTTGTTATTTATTTGTATTGCTACTCGGGATTCATTGTGTCTGTAAAAAATTTCCTCGGCAATTTCTTGAAAAGTCATCAACCCGCGGAAATAAGTTCAACAGAAGGAAGAAGAAACTTTCCGAATCGGCTATAATTAAAAGGGTGAATAATAAGTTTTCATCTAATGGGAGGGAAGGACAAATCTTTCCTTATTGATTATAAAGTATAATTGGATTTATAAGTTCTCGAAGTTACGCAGATAAAATGAAATAAATATAACCGAGATGTTTTTGAAAGAATGTTAATTGGGTGCTTCATTAAAACAAGTAATAAAAGCCGGAACACTGTGTTTCTTTCTATGGCAAAATCCTCTTTGCTTTCTCTTGTCATTGTATAATTATTTCCCGAACATCATGTAGTTGCTTAGTGAAATAATCTTCATTTATTTCACCGACCCTGCGCCTCCCTTAAATAATTGCCCTTATTACAATTCTAGAAATTTGCTGTTTTTGGTGACTTTAATTAACCTACATGACAATGATAAGCGGCATAGTCAGGGATACACCCAAAGACATAACTTGGCCCCCAATACCAAATAATGTGTGTATCCATACTGATATGTTTTTGTGTGGCTACAGGTCTAGGTGCTACAGTGTTCCTATAGTGACATCCTTGGGTGCACCTTCCAAAAACAAGGTGTTATAAATTTTCCAAAAATTTTAGGTTTGGTAGAACCCAAAATTTGGGCAGTTTACCACCCACAAAGTATAATAAGAAAAGTCCCAGAGGATGTTCAGTAAAATAATGAACACTGATACTCACTTTTGCTCACCTCTCCTGGGCAGTGGATGGGGTCTTTGGACCCTTTCTACCTTCTTCTGTGATGTCACAACTGAGGTGGCAACATCATGACACTTGTATGAAAGGGGAGTATGTTTTGTTTTGTTTTTTTCATTAAAATGGTTATTAAATTTTTTAGAAAACATTACATTGCAAAGCTGAATTTGGGGAGAGGTGAGGGTAGGCAAGGGATACATAGGAATTCTGAGGCGAAGAGTCAACAGCTGGGAAGGGTACGGGGTGGACAAATACTCTGACGCAGCAAAGTCAAACATGAAATCAAAACATACTTTGCATAACAAAGGATAAATGTTGAGAAATCAAGAACCCCAAGAATAAATGTAGAACAGAGGGAGGCGGAAGGGGGGCAGTCGCCACCCACCACAAATCTTAAAGACCAGTTGGGAAGCAGTAGGGTGGGAAGGGAAAGCATAATGGGACCAACTGAACTAGGGGGCACAACCAGGGGTGGGGTTGGAGAACAAGTAAGGGTACAGAGATCATTAGGGGGGAGGGAGTGAGTATGTTTTTTTATTTTACACCTCCCCCAGCCTCTACATGGGTTGGTCCACTTCCTGGTCAACCCCTTTAAGATCCATGCATGCCATAAAGTTGACTTCGCATCTGTACCACCGAGTTCGCTCTTTGCATTTCTCTGAGCCCAATGTCATGTCAGGTGGAAAAATGGAATTCTAGAGACACTTGAATAAAACTAATAGGATGAAAGCGAGTTTTGTCTCTAAACCAGGTATTGAAACTAAAGTCCTTACAAAAAGTTTCGAGTTGCTTTTCAGTTTCACCAAATCCGTGCCCTACTTATGTATGCAGCCAGCATGACAGAGATTCTGTGCACTTTCCATAAATGGTCTTATAATGAACTGTGGCATTTCGGTATTCTGTTAAAAAGTGTAATTTATCAAATCGCGGAGCTGATATCATTTGTGCCCGTACAGGTGTAGAGGAATCGGATTTGAGAGGAAATTTGCATTATTTATATATATCACTGAATCTGCCTGCAGATGTCTTGGGAATTCACATAAATTCCTCCCAGGAATGCCATTAAGGTCAGATGGGTGATGTTGTAATGTAGTCATTCTTGCTGTTAATTTGCATGTAAAATTATAACTGTGGCTTGTATATTACAAGTTGGGAGGATAGACTTGTTATCCGTACAGGGAAAAGAGGGGAAAAAGCACAAAGATCGAGATTTATTACTAGAGATTTGTCAAAGGTCACCGTTTTAATGTCTACCATGCTTGTCTACTGGAAAGATGGAAAAATGGAAGCTATTTTTGACTAGATTTTACAATCTATAATGGCCAATCCAATTGCTTTCTAAAAGAAATATATCAAAATAATATTAAAAATAATAATAATTAATATTTTTGTTATTATAATGTAGTCAAAAAACTGATATCAAAATTCCCTTGCACTATTATAAAAATATATTTAAATAAAATGGGGGGAATTTATTATTGTGACATACCTTTGGCTCCTAGCCCTTTCTCCTACCAAAAATGCTCCATATCGTTCATTCTGAGCCTCGCTGGCCATTTTTTTTTTTTATGAAAGTGGATGGGGCAGGGTAGAGAGCAAGGGGATCCATTACACAAACATCCAGAAGTAGATACAAGCACATATAGACTGTGTGAGATGGTTCAGCATCCTCTCTGTGAAATGTACAGAGAAAGCTACGTGCAGACATGTGCAGGCTGTGAGAAGAGACTACCCCCGCCTCTCTCCATTCATTGTGAACCCATCTTTAGTTTGAAGGTGACTAGGGATGGAATTTCCCTAGTAACAGAGAATGAACAGCAATTTAGCTAGAAGGGGGCCATCTAGTGGCAGGAATTTTACGTGGTGAATCCCAAAAGTTTTGGTTTCAGATTGACCTCAAAACTTTTGGAAAATTCTGGATGAACCTGGTTTGTACCAAACCAGTTTGCTCATCTCTAATAGGAGGCCTAACAATGGTCCTTGGACAACCAGAAAATAATAGTTAATGTCAAGTTGTACTTTGCTACATCTGAACATGTATATGATTTTACAAATGTAGCAAATTTTAACTTGACAATTATCGATTGAGAGTAACAATAGCAGTAAACTTTAACTAAGCTGATTCAATGGCTTTGTGGTGAGTTATCACACCGCAACCAGTTATCAGATTCAAAATAAGTTTTGCTACTTCTGAACATAAGGGGGAAGGTGATATTTACTAAGACTGGTGTTTCCTACCTAAGTCTTGATTCATTTCCTGTAGGCGCAGGATGTGCCTGATTTAATAAGCTCTGATCTCTTGGGATTCTGGTGTACATTGGTGTAGATCCCAGGTATATATAACTCATGCAAGTATTCTGACATGAGTTATAGTAAATTATTTGGACCAAGGCTTCCCACCCAGGCTTGTCTGAATCTCTGCCCTGCTCCAGCCATTGTTTTTTTTTGTTTTGTTTTTTTAAGGTAAAAGTGGAAAGCAGTGTTCCCACTAAGCTGAATACTCTGTGAAGAAAGGAGTTGAACCTCTTAAGATTCATTTTGTGTTCGGTGACTCAGGCCCCCAGTTTGTTTCAGGTGGAACAAGTTTGGCATGAACCACACTTTAAATTGGCTTAAAACATACCATATAATACTCTCAGGGCTCCTAGCAATCTATCCATAAAACACAGTGTATAATACTGTCAGGGCTCCTAGGAACCTATGTATAAAACATAGTGTAGAATACCCTTAGGACTCCTAGGAACCTATCTATAAAACATAGTGTAGAACACTCTTAGGGCTCCTAGGAACCTATCTATAAAACATAGTGTAGAATACCCTTAGGACTCCTAGGAACCTATCTATAAAACATAGTGTAGAACACTCTTAGGGCTCCTAGGAACCTATCTATAAAACATAGTGTAGAATACTCTTAGGGCTCCTAGGAACCTATCTATAAAACACAGTGTAGAATACTCTTAGGACTCCTAGGAACCTATCTATAAAACATAGTGTAGAATACCCTTAGGACTCCTAGGAACCTATCTATAAAACATAGTGTAGAATACTCTTAGGGCTCCTAGGAAGCTATATATAAAACATAGTGTAGAATACTCTTAGGGCTTCTAGGAACCTATCTATAAAACATAGTGTAGAACACTCTTAGGGCTCCTAGGAACCTATCTATAAAACATAGTGTAGAACACTCTTAGGGCTCCTAGGAACCTATCTATAAAATATAGTGTAGAACACTGTCAGGGCTTCTAGGAAGCTATCTATAACAAGTAGTGTAGAACACTCCTCGCAGCGTCTGGCATTCTTCTATGATGTTATCGACATGGGATTCACGGCTGGGGCCTGTGATTGGGCCATTAGTGGTCACATGTGCACGGCCAGTGTCATAGCATCATGACGCTTGACGTGCCCAGGTCACTGCTGAGGTCCAATCACAGGCCTCAGCACTTAATTCATGCCGATGATGTCACAGAAGAACACCGGACACCATGACAAGGCCCAAGAGAGGTAACAGAAGGTGTTTATGTTTTTTTTATTGTTTTCACCTCCCCTGGACTTCCCCCTATTATACTCTGGGGTCTGAAGAGACCCCAGAGTATAATGCGGCAACCATTTTAGTTCTCCCGAGACAAATATCCATTTTGCAAAAAAAACCTAACAGTTAAAACAACATACTAATGTGATTATTAAGCCCAACAGCAGGTTTACCTGTCTGTAAGGATTGGAATTTTTAACTCTTGGTGGTAAGCCAGTCAGGAAATGGAGTGAATTGATTGTTTTTTGTGAATTTCTTAGCGCAAATAGTCGTGTTCCAAAAGTACGCAGCTTTTGCCCCAGAAAACTGAATTAAACATATTGTGGTTAACAAGCCTGTCTGCAATTATTGGGATATTTAACTCTATCATTCCCAGAGCACACAGCTTAGAGGGTACATTGGTGGGTCGGAAAATGGAGAAAGTGGCACATTTTTGGTGCCTTTTTTTAGCACAAAAAGCAGTGTGCCAAAAATGTGCTATTTTCGCACCTGAAAACTAGCTTGACTGTTTTAGTAAATTCCCCTCACAGTGTTTTTGTAATTATTGTTTAGGAAACTAATCGATGATGGTTTCCGTAGATGATTGTATTTTCTTCCGAAGGTCCAAGACCTCAAACAGTAACCTGGATATTCAGGCACCTGGAAGGAATATCTGCATTTTGTGCACATTTACCACAGCAGTCACCGGAGACTTTGTGAGGAAATATAGAGCTGTACAACAATTAATTAAACCCCAGTGACAGCTTTTTTATGGCTCTGTGTAATTTACCATCTGCTGTAGCTTCACTAGAGTCTCACTCATAAAAAAGGTTTCCCTTTTTTTTTCTTTTTGAAATCATAAAAGACTTTTCTCTGCATTAAACTAATGTAAAGGCTTTCAAGGCATAGAGTGGAAACTCGGATTTGGGTAAATTTGATTGAATTAGTTTAACCCCTTCCTGCCGGTGACATTTTTCGATTTTCGTTTTTGACTCCCCTTCCAAAACCCATAACTTTTTTTTTTTATTTTTCTGCTCACAGAGTCATATGAGGACCTAAAGTTTGCTGGTTAAATTGTTCTTCAGAATGGTACCATTTATTATTCTGTACAAGGGAAAAAAAAATCAGAATGGGGTGGAATTGGAGAAAAAGTACATTTGTGCAACTTTCTTACGGGCTTCAATTTTACGGCGTTCACTGTGCAGCCCAAATGACATGTCACCTGTATTCTCCGTTTCAATACAAAATTTATGTAGTTTTATTTACATTTTAACCCCTTAACAAAAATACAAAACTTTGCAAATACAAAAAAATTTTTTCTTAAAGTCGCCATATTCTGACACATGGAGTGCACCTACGTCATGAAGCTTGCATCAAAGTGTCATGATGTTGGTGTGCCCCATGTGGCCTCTAATGCCCAATCAGAGGCCAGAGCAGTCTCCCAGGGCTTGTAACCTTACCCAGGAGACCAGAATATAATGGAAGAGGACTGCAAGGGAGCTCAGGAGAGGTGAGGGAAGGTGAGTATGGGTGTTTATTATGTTTCTGGGTCTTCACTAGTACTATGGGGTTTTAAGAGAACCCAGAGTTTAAAAATAGCACTTTTGGTTCAGATCAAACAAGTTTGCTCCAAAATGAAACTGGTGAACAAACCATACGTGTATTTGAAAATGTTTAAAAAGGGTGACCAGGATTATAATAAAATATGTCTGTTTTTCAAAAATGGCTCTATTCTTGTTCAGAGGCTGGTTCTGGTATTACAACTCATTCAAGTTTTCTGAACAAAAAGCAAAACTTTACTTCTCAACTTGAATAACCCCTTTCATGGCACCTCTTCTCTTCCCCACCAACCCATTTATCTATTATCAAGGACTTGAGATTCTCATAATGCAAATTAAATACATGAACATGAAAGAAAAACTCTTGACAGCTAGCGATCACATCACAACAACAGGCTGGCCATATATAGACAGATAACGTATACAGCTGAGTATTGCAGAATCATGTTTTTTCAAAGCTGGTCATCTTGTGCCTCAGATATTGAGATGTGTCAAAGGGGTTTTCCAGGATTTCGTTTTTTCATTTCAAGCTTCATGCACAGAACGGAGTGTTCACCCCTAGGGAGTTCCGATATTTTGTAGGGCCTGCTCTATAAATAATGGAATAGAACACCAGAATGGAACATTGGAACACCCTAGGGCTGCACACTCAGTCATGTGCAGAAAGTCTTATGATAGGACATAATTATGACATAGTTGGGGGGTCGACATGGATCAACTGGACACCCATACTATACATAACACAGGCCGGAAGTTGTTGGCTTAATGCCGTGTATAGTGACCAGGTGCAGGTACTGCAGCTCAGCTCCCGTTGACTTCATTGGTAGCTGAGCTGAAGTAGTGGTGCCTGGTCACTATACAGAGACTGGACTTATCTGCCTCCATCACTGTGTTGTGTATAGTATGGCATCTGAAGTGACACCATGCAGGTGATCGGTGCAAGGGGCTGCCTTTCGGCCCCCACCAATCGCATATTTATGGCCTATCCTAAAAATAGGCCATAAAAACTTAAAAATCTTGGACAAGACCTTTAGGCCAAAAGCAATGGTAAGGAAAGACATGTCTATACTTCTTATTTCCCCATTTACTTGCAGTCACATACCCACCGCATACATCAGCTCCTGTAACAATTTCTCACCTTTCCTATGCAAGACTGAGCATATTACTTACAGAAGACTGCCTTCACTAAGGGAAGCACCCATTGTATCAAAAACACCTACAGTCAGGGGTGTAGCTATATGGGGTGCGCAGGTAGCAATCGGTACCAGCCCCTGGAGCTTCACGGGGCTCAAAGATCTCTCCAAAAATAAAAAGACACCAGTGCTATACATAGCAAATGATAAGTAGACGCCCCATTACATAATTTGCATTGGAGCCCAGGAGTTTCCCTTTATGCCTCTGCCTACAGCATTATTAGCAGCTCGGACACAATACAGTATGTAGTTGGTTGTATTAAGAAAGTTAAAGGCAGTTCCTTTTTTTTTTCAATCCATAAATTACAAAAAAATGACTCCCCAGTGGTGCCCTAGACAGCCTCCTATTGTGCCCACACTTCACCCTGATCCCGATAATAAGTATCAAGTAACTAACTCTATCTTTATGTTAATGGACTCAACACCTACTGCAAAAATCTCTCTCCAAGCCAAATGAGCCTAAAATCATATCTAATTAGTTAAATTGTAAGTGATTGAATTAAAAATCTATTTGCCGACCATTATTTGTAATGTGAACAGAGCACAGAATGGAGATGTAAAACATGTTCTAACCTGTAGAGAATCATCATAATACATTTCATTATTTCTAGAACATAGTACAGAAATGTGACCTTTGCCATGAAATTATTAACCTATCTGACTTTACGGGAGATTGGTTTCTTAGTATTTGCAATGTATTTATAGAATCTCGTTACGAGGCTCCTCAATATTTTATAGCTCTTATAGGATTATGCGCAAGGAGACCATGGAGAATTCCATTTAGACGATTTTATCAGTGCAAGATCTCGACTGTTTTTATAACCCCACAGAATTTATGAGACCTGAGATGTGTGCATGTATTTAGCATGGAGGAGACTATGGAGCCCATATAAGCTACCGTAAATTTAATAACAGTAATTATTGGCTGGGAAAAAAATAAAAAAATACTATACTATGAATACATTGTTAGTAAAAGACTCTTCTCTATCTGCAGACAGCAAAGGTTAAGCCTCTTAACAAGTTCAAAACTTGCCCAGCCAATACCTTGACTGTTTCAATGGCTTTTGCTGTGAGTTGCCAGACTCTCAGCAAGTTATCAAATTCAAGTTGACATTTGCTACATTGTTAAAAAGTCACTAACTTTTCAGACAACTTAGTCTCATTTAATAAAGCATGTGTTTCAGCAACACAATGTAAAGCACTTTAAAAAAAAGTGTAAGGAGAGTCTACAGTACTACAGTACTTCTGACTAGCTGCTTGTGTTATCGCTGATAGGGTGTTCGCCATAGACAGAAATTAGCTTTTCTGATCGTAGTTAGATTTCTCTATTTCTGTGTCATAACCTGCATCATAACCTGCATTTTCAGTCCATTGTCCCTGGATCTCCTATATTCCGGTCACTTGGGCTATTTGTTTGCCATTTTACAGTTACTCCTTGCACAATTACATGTAAATAAACCAGTAGTAGTGATATTAGATAGGGTACTCTATATTGTACACACCTCCTGCCTCAAAGAGAAATGAAAATGTGCTGCATTCATAATGTGGCTATTAGCAGCAGAAAAACTGATAGTACATATTGTATGAAAGCTTATAGAGCCAGAGAACTACCCAGCAAGACCCTGCAGTTAGTACAACATTTGATGAAATCTTAGGCACCCTTTTTGGTATACAACTAAGCTCTCCTCCAAAAAAATTTCCTCAAGACTGTTTAACAAGCCTTGACTTATCGGTGGCATTAAGAAGACAGTTTTTTTTTTTTCCTTCAGGGGATCTAATTCACATTCCTTCACAGTGGGCAGTGCCAGTAAGCCTTCCTATGCCCGCTAGAATCTCCCCAGAAAGTCACAAGAACTAGTTCTTAAAAGGCTTTTTCCAATACAGTTATTACCTTTGCATAGGGTATAAGTGTATGTGTGATTCCTGAGCATCTATTATTTCCATGTGAATAGAACACAGGAGCACATCAGTGACTGCATTGTCAGTACAGTGTAAAAAATAATCTATTAGCCACAGCTACTCTACTATGATTCATCCATTTGAATTTAAGCTAAAACTTAGAATTTTGTCTCTAAATTCACTATGGATCAATCACAAAACACCTCTTTTGAAATTTGTACATTAATTTACTTTCCTTGAAGTCAATATTTTATCTACTTTACTGCTCCCGGGGGGGCTCCTCCATGTGCTATAATGTGCTATTATTTTATGTAATTTTATAATTCTACTGGAGCACGGGGCCCTGCCCTTCTTCCCACGGCAAGTTCCCACTAATACAATATTTTAGTACTACTTCAATGATATTTCAGTAGTTAACAAAAGATGTGTGTGTGCAGGTGTGGGTAGGCTTATTTTAATTAAAAAAACAAAGCATTTTATTAATGCCTATTAACAAGCGTCCATAACAAAGGTAAAATGCTGGTAAAAAGACTTACACTAACCCCACAGTTATTATCCTGGTTCCCACTGCCAACAGGGGTGCCAGGAAGAGCTGTTTATGATTCAGTAGCTGACCATCTAGAGATAGTTACAGGAACACCTTCAGATTAGGATGGTAATGCCCAAAAAAGCATAAGCCTTCGCAACCTGGTAATGCTAAGCTGCAGCTGCTTTATCATATCTGGTTGGTTATTAAAAATTCAGTCTAGCAGATTTAATGTAATTTACACAAGAAACTGGTGTAAATTATAGCTCAAATCTACAATAACTGTCATAATTCAAGATTTTGTTCACACCAGTAAAAATTGATGTCTTTTTTTTATTTTTTCTTCTGCTGTAGTAGCTGGAGTAGCACTTGTCAAGGGAGGCTTGTAGACTCAACTACCAACTCCAGCTCTACTCCTGGGCTGGTGCAGAGCTGACGGGGCCTGCATAGTACCTGATGGTGGTGGTAGTCTTCCCTCACGACATGTCCTAATGGTCTTCAGCCCTCCTGAGCCATATGGAAGGTGGAGTGCTCATGATGGTAGTTGCAGTGAAAGGACTCAGGAGACATAGGGTTGCAGGTTAAACAGTTTCAACAAGCAAGCAACCAACAGCTTCCATAATTATGGAGGTGCAGATCTTACATGAGTGTACACTGTGGTTATGGGGTGAGAGCAAAGATAAGGTATTAATGTCAGCAAAGAGGTAAAATCATAATATTTTTTGTGCTTTTGAAGAATATTATACGTTCACCTGTTCCATCTCAAAAGGGGAAAAAGATGCAAAAAACCCCCTAATTTTTAGTGTCTCCACCGAAGCAATTGTTACAGAATTAGACGAACACTGAGTGAAACAGCTCGGGAAATGTCATTCCTTTAATGTGTTTAAGTTTCTGGAGTCAGTATTCCAGGGCAGCATATGTCAGATCATCTGGGGAATTTAGAACTTACTGGAGAAGCACAATCCACTTAGTCTGGAGATAATAGTATTGCCAAATTAGATATGTCTTATAGGTAGCAAGAGAGCTGGAGTAGATTTAAAGGCCTGTTTTATGTTGTTTTTCGGGAGTTATGTGCATGGCCTAATTAACATCTACAAGTAATTAGAGAAGATTCAGCATTAACCGTTTCACCAGTGACAGCGCCGTTCATAACACTCCATAACAAGTCCATTATTTAATGTGCGAGATGCTGGTACACTTACATCCTTAGGCGAGATGTAGCAGCGGGTCATGCTGGTATTTCTTACACTGCGTTCTCTGCTTGTAAGGACTTAGCTATGTTTGTTAATTTTTTCCAATGCAGAAAAAAAAATAGCTTGATTTAATTTTATTCTACCCTGGAAAATAAGAAGATAAATTGGGAAGATGGCTTGGGCTTTGCAATCATTAGGTATGGCGTAATCAAGATTAATTGAAGCGTTTTGTGCCGGCCTCTGGATGATCGCATGAATTATTTATTTATTTTATCTCTCTTTAATCAAAGGGAAATAAATACTTAATACTCGAGAATATTATGTCGGAAATTTACTATGATGAAAGTTCTTTATGAGATAATGCATATTATACTTGATCCCTGGAGTGTCAACGTACTGTAACTGCTGTTCTTCAAGACGGAGGACCGCTACAATGGTAAGAAGTTTGAAGGGCATCTAAAGGGGCTATCCAGTTTCTTCCTTAGGATAGATCACCAATATAAGATCTGCAAGGGTCCGACAGTCGAGACCTCCACCGACCTGATGTTTGTGGACAGCACGGCTTACAGTAATGACTCTTCTGACTCGCCATATGATTTGTAGTAGAGGGTTTTGATACGAGGGGCAACGCTGCAGTACCTAAAGCTACCTCTATAGTTTGTATAGTGAGTAAGCAGCATGGCTCCTAACTGTGCCCAAACAGCAGATCTGTGGGGGTCTTGGATGTTGCACCATCGCAGATCCAATATTGATGACTGTAAGGGTTAAAATATAGTTTGCACTATATTCTATGTCACAGTATACAGAAAGCACAAGAGGGTGGAATGTTCTGCAGACAAGACTGCATAGTTTATAGATAGAATACAGACTTGGAGTCTGGGGGAGGATGTCAACAGTTCTGATGTTCTCAGCAGAACTGGTATTCTCAGGAATGATAAGAAGGACATTCAGATAAGGTGAAAAGGAAACATCTGGGGTTGATGGGAAACTGAACAAATTTGTATGGTAACGGAACCGGAAAGACCATATATGTATATTGATCACATGATTGTTATGTAACTGAGCTTGCTTTTAAAACTGTATTGAACTACGTAATAAAGAAGAAACTGTTCATACACGGTACCTGTGTACGTCTTGTTTCCCGAGCGCTCGAAACTGGTTATCTATTTAATTAGGCTTACGGTGACATCCATCCCGGGGGAGATTAACCCCCAACAGAAATTGGCGCCCAACGTGGGGCCTTGAGATCGTCTGATGTGCAGCCGATAGAGTGCCGACCCACTCACCGATCGATTTGAGGATGGGACCAGAGGACCTCAGATAGATAAAAACAGTACTGTGAAGGTAAGACCTTATCTTGCCAATTAGTATATCTGAGGTGCCTGTGTGTCTATTCTCTGTATCGATGAGTGAGGTAAGCTGCTGCATGTTTATATGACATCTCGATGCCAATTGAATAGTACGGAAGAACCTAAAAGGGACATGTCACCTGTAAATGATGTGGTAATTGTTTTCTTTGCTTTTTGTCTTACCTGTCTACTGATGTTTGCATGTTACCTGTGTTATAAGATATATAAGGCTGCAAAGAATGGGGAACAGTTCTCTATTCTTAACCCCTAGAGTTTAGAGTTGCGGACAAGGTTCAGAACTGAGAAGCACTGAGTGATTGAAAAGTCCTTGTTTTGGAACACTAGCCTCCAGCCGTGCCTGGACGGTCAAGGTCGAATGGGACCTGAGTAGTAGCACGAAGGACTTAGTAGAATCCGCGCGAAGTGCGTGTAGTGATTTAGGAGTGTTTTGGTAAGGGGACACAGGCAGAAAGTTGAGCCTGTGGAAGCCAATTGAGGCATTGCCCTGAGCATTACTCCTGAACTTACACAAGTAGTTCATAGAAGACAGAAGAGTCTGTCTGGGAGTTCTCACTGAAGTAGTCATAAGTGACCCTCTATTGTCTCAAAGGTTGCCCTAGAGGAGTGAGAAGCTCACTGGCTGATTAGCTACCAGCCAAGATGGGGATGGGACCCTCTAAGATATGGTACACCCCATTTGAACTAATAGAGATAGGGGAAGGGAAAGAAGTAGCCACACAGGTAAAGAAAATTCTGAAAAAGGCAGGAATACACCAGACTGGGTTAGTAGACAGTAGATTTTGGGATCAGTGGAGACTAGATCATGCAGGGGTCATACAAGACAAAAAGTTGCAAAGAGGCATTTATGCCCTAATAGAAGGAAGCGATAGGATAGAAAGAGGGGGATGGTCCCGAAAGCAAGATAAGGCAGGAAGAATGTTGTATATGCCTCCTTCAGAGGGATATAAGGGAGGGAACCCCAACAGAGCAGGGTTCGCTTCAGCCCCCCCACCTTATAATCCTGAGGGGTGGACTTGTCCTACGTGTGGTACACAGCAACAATGCTGGAGAGACCCATGTTCTGTATGTAACACCCCTCGCCCCAGGGGAGCCTGTGGTCCTAAGACAATAGAGGCAGACTTGCCTTTGCCACCTCCGCCACCCCCGACACAGCAGTTATACCCGGTAGTCACAAGATCACAAACTAAGAGCACTACCGAAGATGAGGAGGCAGATGAGAATAAAAATGGAATAACGGAAGCATCAGGAGGGATGACATCAGGGGACGGCAGTAAAGGACAGGTCACCACCACCACCACCATAGAGTGGAGACCTTGGTCCCCTGGGGATCAGATGTCTATGGCTCAGCAATTACCAGACCCGCAATTAGAACCGAGTGCATTTCACAGGAAGATGAGGATGATTCAGACAAATTATAAAGCTAGTTGGAAAGATTTAGCGGCCCTAATTCAAGTAAAATGCACTGAGGGTCTGTTAAGTATCATAAATGTTGATGCTAGGCTTAATCGAGGGATACCCATGAATACAGAATCCATTAACAGTGGGGAGGAGTTTCTGACCAGACTAAAGGTGTGGTGTGATAAACAGGCAGAGACTCGCCGTACATCATTAACTACATGTAAAAGGGAGAAAGGTGAGTCAGTAGAAGCTTATTATGGAAGACTTCTTACAAAAGCAGTGGACGCTGGGTGGGAGGCTGCACCACAGGCTATGAGAAACACTATGCTTTCTGAAGCCTTCGTACAAGGTATAGGAAGCACCCTGGCGGAAAAGATAAAAAATTGTACCCCAGAGTGGAGAAGTTCAAACCCTGATGACTTATATGCCAAAGCAGTGGGGTTCTATGTAGAAGAGAGAGATAAGAAAGCAGTAACACCAGTTAAAGCTTATGTGAATAGTGGTGCAAGGTATCAGGAAAGGACAGGACCCCGCCCTAGGCAACAGCAGGGACAGAGGGAGACAAGGAGATGCTTCAATTGTGGAAAACTGGGACACCTGGCCAAGGACTGTTGGTGTCCCAAACAAGGAGACAACAACGAGCCCAGGCAGCCTAAAGGTGGTCCGCCCATGACTGAGACAGAGAGGGATCGTGAAGCATTTTACCAAGCACAGGATAATACACAATGAAAGACAAGCTCTCCTGCCCCAGTATCCCTTTTGTCCTCACAGGATAGGGGAATTCAAATTTTTCAACCTGTATTGATTAATGGAAAGGAGGTGCCATTTTTGATAGCTACTGGGGCAACAAAATCCTGTGTGAGCAAACATGTTGCCGACACACTTAAACTCCCACTCTCAGGGGACAGCCAGGTGGTTCAAGGGGTATCAGGGCTACCAGTCACCCTGGATCAAACTGATCCTGTAGAAACTTCATTTCAGGGTAGCAGGATACTCACTAGGTATTTAGTCTCAGACACATCAGATAACATTCTTGGTACAGATGTGATGGGAGTGTTAGGATGTAACATCATGTTACATTCCTCAGGAGAAGCATTTGTAAAAGTCACGCATACTAATCATGAGATTTTGTGTTTGTTATCTGCCAAGTTAAATACACCAAATTGTATTTTTGTCCTCACTGAAGAAGAAAATGTACTGTTATCCCAAGTGCCAACAGCATTATGGGCAACTGGGAAAACAGACTTAGGTAAATTGGATGTACCCCCTGTTATGGTAACCCTGAAACCTGGTGCTCAGCCACCCAGGATTAAACAATATCCTCTGACCCATGCCCAAGAGGATGCCATAGCAGTAACAATAGTGGAATTAGTGAAAGCAGAAGCATTGAAGGAATGTACTTCTGTAGCAAACACTCCTCTTTTCCCAGTGAAGAAAAAGGGCAAAAAGGGAGAACCAGACACATACCGTATGGTTCATGATCTTAGGGAATTGAATAAAGTAACACTACTTGAAACTCCAGTGGTACCTAACCCACACACCTTGCTGTCAGCTGTCCCCAGAGGTACCACCTGGTACAGTTGTATAGATCTTTCCAATGCATATTTTTCTGTGCCTTTACACCCCGATTGCCAGTATTTGTTTGCATTTACATTCAGGGGTAAACAGTACACTTGGACAGTACTACCACAAGGGGCGCAAAACAGTCCTAACCAATTCACAAGGTGTCTTACACTTATTATGAGTACTTGGTATTTTCCACATGATGATGTTGTTCTGTTACACTATGTTGACGATCTACTTCTTTGTGCTCCAGACAAACCAACCTGTGAAGCGGCAACCATCAGCCTGTTGTGTTTCCTCTACCAGAACGGCTGCAAGGCCAACAAGGATAAGTTGCAATTTTGCAAACAAAAAGTGGTGTTCCTGGGACACTGTCTCGGCCAGGGTACCAAGCACCTGTCAGATGAGAGGACCAAGGTGGTGAGAGACATGCAGGTGCCGACCTCTCATGCTCAGCTACGTACCTTCTTGGGATTGGTATCCTACTGTAGGCCATGGATCAGATCTGCATCTCTGACCATGCAACCTCTGTATGATTGCCTTTCCTCAAAACCATTCAGCCTTACATCTGAGGCCTTGGATGCGTTTTACCAGCTGAAGTTGCAGATAGTCAGTGCTCCGGCCTTAGGCCTACCTGACTATCAGAAACCTTTTCAGCTCTACGTGACTGAGATGATGGGACATGCAACTGCAGTTCTCACACAACAACACGGGGATAAGAAACGCCCCGTGGCCTATTACAGCTCAAGGTTAGATGCTGTAGCCAGGGGGACCCCCTTCTGTGTGCGTGTTGTCCTCTCAGTACAAGCGTTGCTTAAGAAAAGCTCAGACATTGTCCTAGATCATATACTGGTTGTGTATACACCTCATGACATCCATGCTATCCTCACACAGGTGGACAGACGTCACCTTTCTTTGGTACGGCAGTGCAAAATGGAATTTGCTCTGCAGTCCTCCTCAAACATCTCTTTTCAATGCTGTTTAACTTTGAATCCTGCAACTCTTGTTCCTGTAGGAGTTCATGATTCAAAAGGGGGAGTGGAAGATGAGTTATTTTTAAATTCCCTCTCTGAAGAACTGTTTGACAGCCAGAATGAACATGATTGTGTGGCTCTTATGTCACAGGAAACAGTGGGATTTGACCATGTCACGGATGTGCCATTACAAAATCCTGATTATGAGATGTTTGTGGATGGCTCAAGGTATCTGACAGATGAAGGCAAATTTGTTACAGGGTATGCTGTAGTCACTGAACATGACATCATAGTCCAAGAAGCTCTTCCACCACACATGTCAGCCCAAGAAGCTGAGCTTAAAGCCCTTATGGAGGCTTGTAAGATAGCCAAAGGTAGAACAGCTAACATATACACTGACTCCAGGTACGCTTTTGGCATTGCACATGATTATGGTCCAATATGGAGGGCAAGGAACTTCCTAACGGCCCAGGGCAAGCCAATTAAGAATGGAGATGTGGTAAGTCGATTGATGGAGGCCATACTGCTCCCAAAGCAGCTGGCAATTGTGAAAGTCAGAGCTCACGCAAAAGGAAGGGACCCTGAAAGCCGTGGAAATGAGAGAGCTGACAGAGCAGCCAAGGCTGCAGCACTACTGGCCAGAAGGGGTCCCAACCAGGTGAGCAAAATGGACATTGACCTAGCAGACCCAAAAGGGCTGTACTCAAAGGTTACCAGTGTGGAAACTGAAAGATGGAAGAAAGCAGGTGCTACAGAAGGTGATGGTATGTGGAAAATGGGGGATCGATTATGTCTGCCCGCAGCAGTCTACCCCCAGATGGCTGGCTTGGCCCACGGTAAGGTGCATGCCTCTCGAAATGCCATGGATTCATTAGTGGGTAAATTATGGTTTGCCCCAGGTTTTGGAAGAGCTGCTAGTAACCATGTAAAAGCATGTCACATATGTGCTCTACACAACCCAGGACAGGCAGTTAAAACACCCACCAAGTGTACACCAAAATCCCTGTACCCATTTCAGAGAGTACAGATAGATTACATACAGTTGCCTAAGTCTGGAACATACGAGTATGTATTGGTCTGTGTGGATTTGTTTTCTGGATGGCCTGAGGCCTACCCTGTGAGCAAAGCAACCGCACAAGCAACTGCCAAGAAACTGATGTCTGAGCTTGTGTGCAGGTTTGGAGTGCCTGAGGTGATTGAGTCTGACAGAGGTACACATTTCACAGGTGAGATAATGAAAGAAATAATGTCTGCACTAGGGATTGAGCAAGCTTTCCACACACCCTACCATCCTCAGAGTTCAGGCAAGGTGGAAAGGTTGAATGGTACACTCAAATTAAAGATCCAAAAAGCGATAGGAGAGACAGGGAAGCCCTGGCCTGAGTGTCTATCTTTAGCCCTTTACTCAGTAAGAACCACCCCTAACAGGAGGACAGGGTTGTCACCATTTGAAATATTGTTTGGAAGTGCGCCCAAAACAGGGTTATACTTCCCTCAGACGTTACAGCTTAACTATGACAGTATTTCTAGCTATGTGCAGAGTTTGTGTCAGAGATTGAGAGAAACACATAAACAAGTGTTCTCTTCTATTCCAGACCATTCTGATTTTTCAGGAACGCATAGCTTGCAGCCTGGTGATTGGGTGGTCGTGAAAAGACACACTAGGAAGTCTCTTGAACCCAGGTATGACGGTCCCTTCCAAGTACTGCTGACAACTGCCACCTCAGTAAAATTGGAGGGAAAACCCACCTGGATACACGCTTCACATTGCAAGAAAGTTGAAGCACCATCAGAATGAAAACACAATACTTGCTGATGTTTGCTGGATGCCTTTTAATAATATGGACCTGGTTTGAACTTTACAGGAGAAAAGACAGCCCAAATCGGGGAGTAAGGGAGCTGGAGGAACACATATGGAGAACAAAAGAGAATATGTGGTTATATTTGGCCCGAGTATTAAACATGACAGAATTTTGTTTGAGAAATGCATATTCCAGTAATGTGTTAGAAACTTGTTTGATTGCAGTGCCGACTTCTGTTGCAGTATGGACTAAATTGTTGAAACTTCAGTTAAATGATACTCTTTTACAGGAAGCTGATCTCCATGTGCATGCAGACTGGATAAGTCCTTATTATGCTTGTATGAACTGCACTGCCTACGCAGATTTACAGGAGAATATGATAAGGATATCGACTGGGGCAGTGGCAAGAGCAGAATTGTGTTTCAAATTTTCATGTAATAAAACAACAATACCTAATTGCAATCCTATAATGAATAAAGGGCAGTTTCCACAAATCTGCAATAGAGCTGACAACGATTGTCAAACCCTGAGGGAAGGAAAGAGGATGCAATGTAACAGGACACTTATTGTCCTGTCACTAGATTTACATGTACCCTTGCCACCTGGGTGGGTTCTAGCGTGTGGTAATAACAGCTACACCTATATACCTGCCAATATAACTGGAGGCATATGTGCCTTGTCTAGATTAGCATTGACTATGATACCCACACCATATGAACAGAGTTCACAGAAATCGCATGTACATATATTACACAAAAGAAGTACTATCCCACTGCCTGAGGATTGTAATTATGATGTGAAACTCTTATCGAAAGCAGAATACATAAGCCTAGCTGTGTCACTGGTAGGAGTACCAGGTTTGTCTGTATATAATGCTAAGACAATATCACGTATTGCTTGCTTTATGGTAAAGAACATAAACACTACTAGCGCTATCATTAAAGATGTTGTATTAGATTTGCAATCACATAAAAAAGCAATATTGCAGAATAGAGCAGCAATAGATTATTTACTGCTTAAACATGGTTATGGGTGCAACACTTTTGCGGGAATGTGCTGTTTTAATTTGTCTGACCATTCAGAAGATGTGCATGATAAGTTGAAACAGTTGCAAGAAATGGTAACACACATTAAACAAGATGTCAACCAAGGATGGTGGGACTGGCTGTTAGCTTTCCTACCTGACTTGGGATACCTCCGACAAATCGTAGGTATAATCCTTTATGTAATCATTTTTGTGATATTAGGATGTTGTTGTATCCAATGTATTCCTTCGCTATGCAATCTCATGAGGGACAATACTCAGTATATAAGGTAGGATCATTATTTTTAACATCTTCAATGGAGAATCCATCACAGATGGCACACAGATAGTGTGAATGTATTCATTGAATATTGATTAAAAATAAAGTCCTAAAATGGGGGAATTGTAAGGGTTAAAATATAGTTTGCACTATATTCTATGTCACAGTATACAGAAAGCACAAGAGGGTGGAATGTTCTGCAGACAAGACTGCATAGTTTATAGATAGAATACAGACTTGGAGTCTGGGGGAGGATGTCAACAGTTCTGATGTTCTCAGCAGAACTGGTATTCTCAGCAATGATAAGAAGGACATTCAGATAAGGTGAAAAGGAAACATCTGGGGTTGATGGGAAACTGAACAAATTTGTCTGGTAACGGAACCGGAAAGACCATATATGTACATTGATCACATGATTGTTATGTAACTGAGCTTGCTTTTAAAACTGTATTGAACTACGTAATAAAGAAGAAACTGTTCATACACGGTACCTGTGTACGTCTTGTTTCCCGAGTGCTCGAAACTGGTTATCTATTTAATTAGGCTTACGGTGACATCCATCCTGGGGGAGATTAACCCCCAACAATGACCTATCCTAAACATAGGCTACCAATATTAGAAACTGGATAACGTCTTTAATACCCAAATGAGTGAAATGATTCGTAACACATTTCCGCAAAGATTTGGATACTGGAGAATCCAAAACTTTTGGGACTTCATTAATTGAAATAGCACAAATTGGTGGCCAAATTGGTGGCATTTTCCAGACCCCGCAAAGAACAAGGAAGGGATTAAGGATAATAAAATAAACCATTCTTCCTGATCCTTTACACTGATTATTGCAACTTCTGGCACTCAAGCAAAGATGTGCATCGCCCCCATGTGACCGCTGAGGTCCTCAACATTGGTGAAGCTTTGGAAGTCCTAATGCAGACTGGTGCAGAGTACCAGAGAGCTGCAGCTGTGGCGGCAGGGCTATAAACAGGGAAGAAGGGTTTATTTTATTATTTTCGTTCTGACACCCCAAAATATTTTGGGAGATTTACTCATCACAAGCTATAAAAATAACAGCACCCAGTAGTTGTGTAGTCCTTGTCATTAGTTTATCTAGCATGTCCTCAAACAAATTCTACTTAAGTTGAGGGTGGACATGTCTATTTAAGTAAGACAAATTCATGTTGTACTAGACAGGATTTATAATGTATGTAGAAGCCGAAATAATATGCAAACTGATAGAATGATAGATGCAAAATATTAAAAACATGATGCCCAAAGTGGAATATGGAAGCACATCCAGGTCAGAAACAATGTTATCAAAGGTTTACCCACAAAAGAACACACCTATAATAATGGACTGTCCAAACACTAACTAAAAATTATAACAATCTCTAAAATATGTAAGGATACTGACCAAAAGAAATATAATAAGTAAACATGGTAAAACAAGAGATGTCTCACCAATATAGTTGATTATGTCCAGGATGGTGCCAGCCCCAAAGTGCATTTCGGCGTATCTTTGGTCAAAGAGGTAGACTGCCTTAGCAAGAGAGACACAGACTGACCTGGGAAGTACCATGTACAAACACATTCCCTGCTCCTATGGATAGTTCCTAAGACCTGTACCTCCATTGGGAAGCTGTTATATTATACTCTGTTGTGTATCAGTAATCTGTGAGTTACTATGTTTACAACTCTGTCTCCTGTGTCTCATTCCTACACCTTCAATCATGGGCACTCCAACTACCATCAAGCTCAGGGAGACTTACTACTATTAGGATGTGGCCTAGGAGTGTCAGAGGATCTGGTCGAGATCCTTGCCACTAGAGATGAGCAAACCAGTTCAGAATGAACTGGATTCAACCCAAATTTTCCAAAGGTTTTTGGTTTGACCTGAGCCAGACACTTTCAGGGTTCATCACCAGTGAACTTGACGTTAAAGTATTATACTCTGAGGTCTTTTCAGACCTGGAGGAAGTGTGTAAACATAGTAAACAGTTATACTCACCTTCCCTCACCTCTCCTGGGCATCTTTGCCTGGTCTGATGCACCCTTGGGGTCCTCATCAGGCCTCTTCTGGCCTTCTGAGTGATGTTACTAAAGTGTCATGATGTTGCTGCACCCCATGTGACCCTGACATCACCCAGGATGTCGGAAGATGACCCAAAGGGAGTGTTGGATGCCACAAGGGTACCCAGGAGAGATGAGGAAAGGTAAATATAACTATTTATTATATTATATATAGTTTCCACGCCTCTACTAAACCTCCATGTATTATACTCTGGGGTCTGAAGACACCTCAGAGTATAATACTTCCATTTCTGGTTTGTGACAAGCTTTTTCGACCCAAAATGAAGCTTTGGACTGAACCATCCAAACCCAAAAAAAACCACATCTTCAGAGGTTCGTCCATCTCTACATGCCACTGTGACCACAGCGACTGCCATGCCCAGCCTCGTGGTCTTCCTCCCAGTGTACATCTGTACAGAGGGTAGGAGGACTCCCAATCTGGACCAACATCTAACAGGTTACGGATATGCCATACAACGTCTATGATGTGAATAATAATAATAATAATAATAATAATAGTCCTTTAATAGTCCCACAGTGGGGAAATTCAGTGTGTTACAGCAGCAAAGATAAGATAAGATAAGCAGATACAAATACAAATACAACATGTACAGGAATGTTCCAAGGTGAGAGGCATTACATTAAAAGCAGACAGACAGATAGGACGTAGCAGGGGGGGGGGGGGGGGATTTAACAGGCAGAGAGATATTTCAGTTCTCTGTATGTAATGATCTCCGCTTAGGTCGGTGTTGGTTGTACAGCCTAACCGCGGTGGGGAGGAAAGACTTCCGATAGCGCTCCTTCTCACACCTAGGGTGGAGCAGTCGGTCACTGACAGTACTGCCCAGCGCAATCACAGTCTCATGCATGGGATGGGAGTTATTCTCCCGCATGGAGCTCACCACGGACAGTATCCTTCTGTCACCCACCACCTGCACTGGGTCCAGTGGGCTCCCCAGGACAGAGCTGGCCCTTCTAATCAGCTTGTCAAGTTTATTTCTGTCCCTGGTTGATATACTGCTCCCCCAGCAGGCCACTCCAAAGAAGATGGCTGATGCCACTACCGAGTTGAAGAAAGTCCTAAGAAGTGCCCCCCGGATTCCAAAGGCTCTCAGCTTCCTAAGCAGGTAGAGCCTGCTGTGGCCCTTCCTGTACAGGGCCTCCATATGATCTGCCCAGTCCAGCTTATTATTAAGGAGCAGACCCAGGTATTTATAGGTGTTCACAATCTCGATGCCCGTCCCCAGGATGTCCACTGGTTTTGGAGGGCATCTGCCTTTACGGAAGTCCACCACCATCTCCTTGGTCTTCCCCGCGTTAATCTTCAGGTGGTTCTGGTGGCACCAGTCCACAAAAAACCGGTTCAGTTCTCTGTACTCCTTGTCATCATCGTCTGTGATGAGGCCTACTATTGCAGAGTCGTCAGAATACTTCTGTAGGTAGCAGCTGGATGAGTTGCACCTAAAATCAGCAGTGTACAGTGTGAAGAGGAAAGGGGCGAGAACCGTACCCTGAGGTGCCCCCGTATTACAGATCACGGTACCTGACACACAGTCTTGGGCTCTCACGTATTGAGGTCGATTTGTGAGGTAGTCTAAAAAAAAACCAAGAGGGGGGGGTGGGCCCCCCCCCCCCCCCCCCCCCCCCCCCCCCCCAACCACCGCGGTATGTTGTTTAAAAAACAAAAGAAAACAAAAAACATTTTTCCCCCCCCCCCCCCCCCTTTCCCCCGGAGACACAGCCCCCCCCCCAGAGAGGATGGTGGCACCCCCCCCCCCCCCCCCCCCCGGAAAAACAAAAACCAGAGGGGCCCCACCCGGGCCCCCCCAAGGGGGCGGATATGTGAGAACCCCCCTCTCTAAGATCTTCATCAAGTGGGATGTCAGTGCTACAGGTCTGTAGTCGTTGAGGTCCATAGGGTGAGGCTTCTTTGGAACTGGTACCACACAAGAAGATTTCCATAATTCAGGGACTATTTCCTGCCTCAGGCTCATATTATACATATATGTAATTATACCACACAGCTGGTCCCCACAAGTCTTAATTAGCCTTGCACTGATGTCATCTGGCCCTGCGGCTTTCCTCGCCTTGATCTTTTTCATCTCCTTCCTCACCTGGGCCCGTGTGAAGGTCAGACTGTGGTCAGATAAAGACAGATTTCTGGATTTACTGGTCTGTTGGGAAGTAGCCACATGGGGTGAATGGGGTGAAGTCATTGTGGTGAGGGGAGCTGAAGGACATTCTGGGGTGGGAGGAGCTGGTGTGTGATCAAATCTGTTGAAGAATAGGTTTAGTTCATTAAGCCAGTTAACATCTGCCTCAATCTGGCAGACCGACTGTTTATGACCCGAAATTGACTTAAGCCCCTCCCAGACCCCCCTTATGTCTTTTCTTTCCATTTGCTTTTCCATTTTTTCCTTATAACTGGATTTCACCTTTAGTGGACTTTCAGTTCGTATAGCAGCTCTTGCCACCATACTGTATATACAGTTACACTCACGGTATAAGAGGAAGGAAAGAGGAAACATAGTTACTAGTATTACAGTACGTAGGTTCTGTATAAATCACTTTGAGGCTAAACACCTCCATCTACATTCCGAGCGCCTAGCCCAGCGGGGCCCCAGAGGAGAGTTGTTCTTTGATGCATTCACGGTAAGGATTGCTTCTTCTAATTAAATGAATATTATTGATTCAACAAACCTCACTTGTTATTTACATTTAATGATAATGGTTCGGCCGTCGTGCTCGAGTTTTCTTATTTTCTAATAATTTACCATCTTCCCTCGGAGATTCAGTTAATTAAGCTCATGCTGGACAAGTTAGCTTGAAACAAATATATTTAGGCTGGGAGTGCTATTATGTGATGAAATTACATTTGTTTTCTGGTTTTCTAGGGCATTTTGATATCAAGCAAGTCTTCTGAATTCATACAATCAAAAATAAGCCCTGGACACATATTGTCAATGATAATTACTTATGTGATGGATGCTAGAAGATAGAATTTACTGTGTGAAACTCACACAACACGCTCTTCATTTACCAAATCAATGTCATTTTAAGCATTACCATACAATAGAAAGTCACCGAGAGTCTTTAACATGGTTCATAGGGCGCCAGGGCTCCTGCATAGCTCCGGGAAAGAGTCCATAGAGACCAAACACCTAACTACTGTACCTTGGGCTAGAATCTGTCAAGCCATAGTGCTGTCAATCCATGGTTTCCATATCCTACACTGATGAAGGCTAATAAGTATGAACCAATTGTATACAAGGTGTAATAAATGTCTCTGTATTTATTAGGTTATATCTTTGTTATTATGTAGAATACATCAGAAGATCTGAATGCAAAGATGGTCAATAGGACCCGAAGAGAACAATTGGCATGTGTCCACCTAGTAATCCACAATTAGGGTTCATTTCCTTGTAGTGTAGAGAAATGAAAGAGGGGCATGTACACACTTTCTGTTTAAGATGGCTTTGTTGTGTTTAGGTTGCTTATTTGCATATTATTTTCCCATGGATCATTTCCTGTAAAACTCCAATGTACACAAGTGGACAAAGTTGTTGTTACTCCTCGTTTAATGAAAGAAAAACCCACAATGGTCACAGACATTGCTTTCCAACCAGGCTTCAACAGAATTTTTTAAAAAAAAGAAAACTCATGAAACAGGCCTGGACAGAAATGATGGTTCCCTTAACTTAATATTTTGTTGCACAACCTTTTGAGGCAATTCCTGCAATCAAACGATTCCTGTAACTGTCAATGAGACTTCTGCACCTCTCAGCAGGTATTTTGGCCACTCCTCATGAGCAAACTGCTCCAGTTGTCTCGGGTTTGAAGGGTGCCTTTTCCAGACGGCATGTTTCAGCTCCTTCCAAAGATGCTCAATAGGATTTAGGTCAGGTCTCATAGAAGGCCACTTCAGAATAGTCCAATGTTTTCCTCTTAGCCATTCTTGGGTGTTTTTAGCTGTGTTTTTGGTCATTATCCTGTTGCAAGACCCATGACCTGCGACTGAGACCAAGCTTTCTGACACTGGGCAGCACATTTCTCACTAGAATCCCTTGATAGTCTTGAGATTTCATTGTACCCTGCACAGATTCAAGACATCCTGTGCCAGATGCAGCAAAACAGCCCCAGAACATAACAGAGCCTCCTCCATGTTTCTCAGTAGGGACAGTGTTCTTTTCAAGATAGGCTTCATTTTTCCGTCTGTGAACATAGAGCTGATGTGCCTTGCTAAAAATTTCGATTTTTGTCTCATCTGTCCATAGGACATTCTCCCAGAAGCTTTGTGGCTTGTCGACATGTAGTTTGGCAAATTCTAGTCTGGCTTTTTTAAGTTATTTCTGTGACCATTGTGGATTTTTCTTTCATTAAACGAGGGGTACCAACAATTTTATCCACGTGTGTATCTCCAATTTATCATGGTGGGCTAGAAAACTGGCATACAAGCCATTCGTGTTGATCTAACCTTACAAGATTCGTCTTGCAAATAAGGTTTGTCAAGGTTTCAGGTGCGCGTCCTCGTACTCTTTGTGTCTCTTCTAGCTTCCTGAATGACATCAGCAGCCCCGAGGGACCACCGAGGCCTGTGATTGAGTGTCATGATGCTTAGATGTGGTTTATGGGCGATGAACCCAGAAATTTTGGAATATTCATAATAAACCCAGACCATTACAAACCCATCCGCCAATCCCTACAAGCCATGAAAAATTGTTTCTGCAAGTCATTTTTTGCCAAAAAGTGACTTTCCCCAAAGGAGGCCTGGTGGGGCCATTGGCCCGTTAGATTTATCATCATTTATGCCAGTTTTGATGCCAGGATGGAGTTGGCGTAGATTTCTGTTTAGCTACGCTGGCAACAAAGATGCACCAAATCTATGATGAGACATGAACCATGACATAAATTAGTTGCAAACTCCCACAAAGCAGGGATTATCGAGGCTGATGTGGAAAACGCCAGTTAACCCCCTAACAGTTACAATAAATTAGCAAAAACCCTCCCAAAAATCTCACTTTTTTATTGCAGATTTTGAATTCATGGCTCAAGTAAATATTGTTGGTACGTAAGTCCAGCACCTTGTTTGCATTTTAACCCTTTTTCCATTTAAAACATCAGAAAACATCAATTCTACAATCTTATTTTTAAGGTTTATAGCGTTTATTATGTGGAATAAATAGCATAATAATTTTATTCTAAGGGTTGTTAGGGATCTGGTGATACCAATAGTGTGTTTTTTATTTTCTAAACTAACAAGAAAAAAATTGTATATTTTAACTTTTTTTTTCCTGTAAAACCACTTAGGTGCCGCGGTTGACCACGGCATCTATGGGGATAAGTGACAAGTATGCTCTTTGATTGATAATAGGGGTGGTATCATGAACAAAACTTCATGTACCCTAATGCACTGTGAAATTAGAAATCCTTCCCCTCTCCTGCACACAGGCTAAATGAAAGTTATGAGTATATGTAGCTCTACTTCGATCAGTTAAACATATTTTTAAAGAATTATTGATGAGGTTTTTCAAAATTTCAAAATTATTATCTATATTTTAACAAATGCAAAAAATACCACAGTTCTGACTCAGGCCATGAAGCAATATAGTTTACTGAGACTTCCTGTTTTCTGTAGGAGATTTCTTTGCAGCAGTCACCTCACTTACATTACACTGATGATCACAAGTATCATGTATATGTAGATAAGACACTGAATCCACCAGTCACAATAGGTCATGTCATGTCTTATCTACTCCTCCTCTACACAGGTCACAGAGCATGCTTAGAAAACTCTCCCATAGAAGACAATAGGGTCTGCTTTAGACCACTGTGTCTATGGCCCATCTCCAGGTGACAGAAAGTCACTAACTATTTTAGGCTTAGTGGCAAGAGTTGGAGTTGCAATATTTTTAGAATTTTGTAAAACATAGATAACATGGAAAATGAAAAACAACATCGCCAGAAATTCTACAAAAATATCTTTAACTTAAAAATGTGATTTAACCAATAAGTCATTTCCCTGTAACACATTCCCTTTAAAGATTCTTGGTCTTACAAGAAGATCAGAATTCTAGCTCTAGCCCCTTTGGCTCTGGAGTTAGAGCTATTTTAGTAATGGCTTCCCTGCCCATCTCCTGGTGATTTAGAAGATCCAATAACCCCCAGAGTCTTGGATTATGGTATAACCAATTGTTTCCTTACTCCCTGAGGTGGAAGATTCTCAGTTGCAATGTAAACTAAATCCTGATTTCCTGTGTCGTTACATTGTATGTGTCCTCTTACATTGGTCTTCCTAAGTACTTCTTAAGACCTCGGATTCCTTGGCATAATGTGGTCCTGTACGTTAGCAGTGTACTCACATATCAGGTTCTGGAAGGATTCTCCATATCCCGTAGCTTGTGATGATAAAGCAGCTGGGATTAAACACAGGGCTAGATCATCATTAAAGGATACCTGACATATCTACAAGCTTTGCTCTTTCCAAAGTTCTGGCTCTTTGTAGTGATGTTTTAAAGTCAGCTCAGAGCCAGGATGTCTGACGGTACAAAGCATCACTAAGCATTTTTGCTGCAGGTCTACAGAATGTATAATGGCAGATGCATCACCTTATTTTACATTCTATGGCTTCAATAAGTCAGGGAATATTTGCATTTTACTGTGTTTGGGTAAAAAAGCTGAAGTTTTCATTTTCGGCGGCTGCAACTTGTGTAAGTAGATATGACTTGGACTGGAAAAGTTTAGAGGAATGCAATTGAAAAATTCATATGTTTGGGGTTCTATCGGTTCTATAATTCTGGTACAAATTATTTCTGATATTCTCAAACTATGAGGATTAGAGATTTGTTTTTGTGAATATTGGCGACGGTCATCCACCCATTTCGACAGAACTTTGGCAAAATGTTTCCCAACTTTTCCAATTAAGGGCACCAATAAAAAAAAAAAAAATCCTTGGGACATCCTTGCCAAATAATTTTGACCAAAAAAAATCAGACACAGATAATGTTAGATGAAAGCAGTGCCACACCCTACTGGTGGCTTTCCAAAGCATCCCTGTTGGGAATCACTTGAACTCTCTTCAGACCCCAGAGTAATAAGTGGGCTCCTGGGCTTCTATGTGGTGTCTAAAGCATCTTCAGGGTTCACTTCAGTCATCTTCATGCCATCTGGGTGACATTACAGGACCAGGGAGAACACTAAGACCAATGATTGAACAGTCAAGTGGGGTGCACAGATGTGATGTCGCTTTGAAACAAGCAGTATGATGTAGCTAGTAGCCAGCTCCCCGCCCCCGCAGCTGCATGATCTCGTATAACTGCCAACTCTGCAAGGACATGCAGGTACACGCTTGCAGAGTTAGTCAGGATGTACAGTATATAGTCAATGAGCAGTCTGCAAGTAAGGATGGGTGAACCTCAATGAACATTTGTTTCTTCTGGTGTTCGGACGAAGCGATCCTCTGGTTCGGTTCGGTCGGAACTTGTTCAAATAGAACCGTATGTGAAATTATTATAGTCTGGGGTCTCTTCCAACCCCAGTGAATAACAGGTGGAGCTCCAGGGGAGGTTAAAAAAATAAAAAACATTTATACTCACCTTTGTTCTTCACCTCTTCTGGGCCTCCTCATGGCGCCTGGTGATCTATGTCTCCCTCCTCTGGACGTGTGATGTCACAGAAGAGTGACAGAGCCGGAGTCTGTCTCTCTCCTGTGATGCCATGTCAGGCCTGTGACCCTATTTCAGTGGTGATATGGGCATGGGAGGATTGGACTTCAGCAATGGATTGGGCTTCAGTGGTGACATGGGCATGGGAGGATTGGACTTCAGCAGTGGATTGGGCTTCAGTGGTGACATGGGCACGCCGAACGCCATGACATCATGCCTATGTCACCACTGAGGACCACTGCAGTGCCTGGGCACAGGACCTCACAGAAGAGCACCAGAGTACCTGGAGGAGGAAGACACAAATTGCCGGACGCCAAGAGGAGGCCCAAAAGAGGTAATGAAAGGTGAGTATAAATGTTTTGTATCTTTTACACCTCCCTTGGGCCTCAACCTTTTATAGTCTGAGGTCTGAGGAGACCCCGAAGTATAATAATTTACTGCATGTCTTGTCTCGGGCGCTATTTTAGGTCATCTAAGACACTTTCCAATTTGTTCTGTTTCATTATAAGCCAAACAATTTGGAATATTGAGTGTAATCTGGATCTGAATTTGAGTAGTTAATAAATACTCCTAAACCTTGATCATATCTTGATCCACAGGCTCCATATAGAAGTAATGATTACATATTACAGAATTATTTATTTTACACTCCACATTTTGGAACCAGACTAAGGCCTTGCAGCAGCTGCAATAACTGGAACATAGATGAGGCCCATAAATAGGATCTGTAAATTGGTCAGTATGACACGGGGCGTGCAGGGTTATGTCATGTAAGGGGATGAGAGGATTAATGAATCTTTAATAAATTTAGATATAAATTATTCACCGGTTCCCAAACCAATCTAGAATATCCACGAGAATCGAGTGCTATTTCTTAATAAAGCAAATGGAGAAGTCGAGGAGTTAAAAGAGATTTATTAGTAGTAAAGGGAACATTTATTAAAATGGGGGCATCGGAAAGCTTGATTTTTGGTGAACTTCCACCTATACAATATATTTAAAGGACCTTGCGCCAAATGTGCAGTAAAATATCACCTCTCAATGCCAGGGAACTGTCACAGAGGGAGTGATAAATCTCCCCAATTGTCTCCTGAAGTATCCAAGTTCTGACCTATATGTATTGCGTGTGTGTTATATGTATTGTATTCAGTGTGTGTTATATGTATTATATTCAGTGTGTTATATGTATTGTATTCAGTGTGTTATATGTATTATATTCAGTGTGTATTATATGTATTATATTCAGTGTGTGTTATATGTATTATATTCAGTGTGTGTTATATGTATTATATTCAGTGTGTTATATGTATTATATTCAGTGTGTATATATGTATTATATTCAGTGTGTTATATGTATTGTATTCAGTGTGTTATATGTATTATATTCATTGTGTATTATATGTATTATATTCAGTGTGTGTTATATGTATTATATTCAGTGTGTGTTATATGTATTATATTCAGTGTGTTATATGTATTGTATTCAGTGTGTTATATGTATTGTATTCAGTGTGTATTATATGTATTATATTCAGTGTGTGTTATATGTATTATATTCAGTGTGTTATATGTATTGTATTCAGTGTGTTATATGTATTATATTCAGTGTGTATTATATGTATTATATTCAGTGTGTTATATGTATTATATACAGTGTGTTATATGTATTGTATTCAGTGTGTATTATATGTATTATATTCAGTGTGTATTATATGTATTATATTCAGTGTGTTATATGTATTATATACAGTGTGTTATATGTATTGTATTCAGTGTGTTACATGCATTGTATTTATTGTGTGTTATATGTATTATACAGTGTGTGTTATATGTATTATATACAGTGTGTTATATGTATTGTATTTAGTGTGTTATATGTATTATATTCAGTGTGTTACATGTATTGTATTTATTGTGTGTTATATGTATTATATAGTGTGTGTTATATGTATTATATACAGTGTGTTACATGTATTGTATTTATTGTGTTATATGTATTATATACAGTGTGTTATATGTACTGTATTTAGTGTGTTATATGTATTATATACAGTATGTGTTTTATGTATTGTATACAGTGTATGTTATATGTATTATATACAGTGTGTTATATGTATTGTATTTAGTGTGTTATATGTATTATATTCACTGTGTGTTATATGTATTGTGTAACTACTCAGAGGCGTAGCTAGGGGTTCAGCACGGGGGGGCGAATACATCCAAGTGGGCCCCCAACTCAGGTATACCAACACTATCACTATACGGTGACCGGTGGTTCTACACAGGGCTGTGAAGACCAGTTACGTAAATACAGTACAGGAACAATGTTGTGACTTACAGGTGACATCTCTGATGGTTTACATTTATCGTCTCTTCCATCTGGACCGCCATGACCACTTCTTCCAGCTGTGACTGTAAAGTTTATAACACAGACATCTTTGGCTCCTCACTTTTCCAGGCACCTGACCCACATTGTCCTCAACTACATAACCTCTCCATCCTGCTGCTACCCCAATTATAAAATATATGCTATAAAATCCCCTGGAAGTGAATAATAACCCCATGTGCCTTTTTAATTTGATAATGCTCCTATGTGCCCCATTTATTTAATACTGCCCCTCAATTAATAATTCTCCCTAATTAATAATGCCCTGTGTACCCCCTTAAATCTATTTAATGCCCGAGTGCCACCTAAAATTAATATTGCCCAATTTCCCTATTATTAATTACACCCTCTTATGTCTCCTTGTATAAATTATGCCCTCTTACATAAATGACCCTCTGTATTAATAATGCCTATTAATAACCCCTTTGTATTAAAGATGACCTCTCATGTTCTCATGCATATGCGGTTTTATATACCGCTAGAAAGCTGACAGTGCACTGAATTCAGCGCACTGTCGGCTTTCCCATTATGTGCCCCGGTGGGGGAGATATTGGTGCCGTTAGTTTTGGCACTGATCTCTCCCCACCATTAGAAGGCGTTCCTGACAGTCTAGCGTCATCGCTGGGCTGTGAGGAACGTTTCCCCCAAGACTTGTACTGGGGGAAGGGGGCCTTACTCAAAGCTCAGCGTCATCGCAGGGCAGTAAGGAACCCCCCCTCTGACAGTACAAGGCTATGTTAAAGTACTGTCAGAGGGGGGCCTTCCTCACAGCCCAGCGATGACGCTAGACTGTCAGGAACGCCCTTCTGACAGTGGGGACAGATATGTGCCGAAACTAACGGCACCGATATCTCCTCCATCAGGGCACATAACGGGAAAGCCAGTGCTCTGGTGTCTGCCGCCACTGTCTGTTCAGACAAGTGCCATACGTGACTGCTGAGGCCATCAGTGGCCTCAATATTGGCTGGAAAGGATCCAGTCATGTATATGAGTGACATCACCGAGTCTTTTCCAGCCACAATCATGTGCAGTGCAGGACTTGTGGCAGGGAGGTGGTGTGCATGTGCCTGGACAGACAGCAGCAGAGGGCTGCGGACATCGGTAGCTCGGGGACAAGTATTTTTTTTTATGTTTCACCTTCCTCGCCTCCTCTCCAATTTGCCCAATACAATCCTTACCAGTAAATTTTATTATTCCCTAGAAAACCCCTTTCATACTGTCCAATGCCCCCTAATATTATCTCCCCATTGACCTTTCACTATAATTTATATCCTCTTTTATTAATGCCCCCTAATACCCCTTATATTAGTTATGGCCTCTTATCTAAATTCCCAATTGACCTCCTATATGTATTCCCCCATCCCCCCCACCCCCAATTACAATGCCCAAAGTGAGTTAATAAAAAAAAGTCGATGCTATTTACCTACCTCCGATCCCCCGAGGAGGAGTCTCCACCACCGGACAATGACGTCATCGCGCAAACGTCTGTGCCAGGACGCAGACGTTTTAGGGCAGCTCGTAGGCCACAGGCCTGAAGTGGCTTGTGGTTTACGAGCTACGTACGTGTAGATAATGTATTTTAACTGTATCGTTGTCATGCAGACGCTGATGCAGGTAATATGTGAGGTGAGGGTAACCTGTGTTGCGGCGGCCCCGAAGTGGGCCCCCGAGATTCAGTGGGCCCGGGGCCACCGCCCCCCCTGCCCCCCCCGCTAGCTACGCCTCTGTAACTACCCCTAGAAACTTTTGCAGTTCTTTTCTACGAGCAGACAACACCTTTAACTCTAGTAGAGTAATTCTAAGGAGCAATATGTGAAACTTTGTGTACCTTTAATACAATGCTACACGTTTTTACCTATGGAAACAGTGAAAATACCAGTGACATTGACCAACATGCCACATCATGTACCTTCACCATAATAACGCTACCTGTACAGTTGTTTTTCCTTCCCTGGGTACTTTGCACCAACCAGTGTAATATGCAGTAACAGTAGTGTAATATTGGTGTAAACCAGCACTGATATATTCTATTTGGCTTGTCCTGTCTACATATCAGGCCCTTACGTTAACTGGACTTGCCAGTGATGTCCTTTTTTGTACTGTATTGTATGTGCATGTGCTTTATTGAAAGCCCCTACTTGTATATACTTATCAGTGAATTGTAATGTTGATATGTGCGTATATGTGGTGTTTATGAGGGATTCAAGAGGAAAATATTACTTATCTTTTTAGGGCTGATGATCCCAATGTTAATTACTTGTGGTCATAGGAGAACCCCTTTGGTTTTGTCACCTCTGATCTTAGGTCTGTGAATGGTATCTCCTTTTGAAGTCTACAAACTTAGAACACAGATAAGGCTTATGGTTTAGTGACCAGGATGTTACCAGAGAAAGAAAGAACAGCCATAATAAAGAAGTTTGTAAATGCAAGAAACACAAACTTCTTCTGGACATGAGGGAAAAGTGGGTAGAAGTCTGGCACACACAGCTTTCCCAGACCGCCTTGATGGCAAAGAAACATTTCAACCCCCATCCCATACAGGGGGGTGAACAAGACAGGAACAATTAATATTCATAGAACTTGCTCCAGTCACTGGGATGGATATAATAAACAGGAAGGCATCTCTGAAACATGAGACTAGGACTAAAAACTGTTGATGTACAGAAAAAAAAAATGTCACACCTTTGGAGCCAGCTAAGCTGGGTACGGCCACTTTAAGATTCTTCCCAAGTTCCATGGAAATAGAAGGATTGTAACTTGTAAGGTTTCTGTTTTTCTGCCTTTTCATTTTATAACTGATTGCTTGTTTATGTCACTTTATGTGTTGTCAATTTTTGTAAGCACTTTTAGTATTAAAGTGTTCACTTTAAGGGTGGCCCCTGTATGCTCTACGGATCCATTGTCTTTCTAAAGTGTGTTTACCATCTAACTGTTAGAGAGACATATGATTTTATGAGTTGGGTTCCTCCTACCCAATTCAGTAGGTAGTGGCAGCGTGTGTTTGGGGTGCGTGGACTGTGTTGGGGTGTGATTATTGCTCAATTTGCTGACTGAGTGCAAGATTGAGAGGAGGAAATTGACGTCTAACAGCAGCACCTATATCATGTGTTAGGATTAGAGATGAGCGAATTTCTCAAAAGTTCGATTCGGCAGTTCGATTCGAAGTTTAAAAAAAAATTTGCTTCGATTCGAATTACTTCGCAGCAAATAAACAGCTATTTCCGGCCTTCAGAGAGCCGGGGTGGGCAGGTGGGCGGAAAAATGGCGGAAGCCCTTGGATGCCATGGTCATGTCTTTCTCTCTCTCTCTCTCTCTCCAGCACGGACAAGTTTTATTCATGTGGAAGGATCTGCTATCAAGCAAAGACACGCCTACCCAATCACATCATTAGAGAACATCATGTGACCGTCTGATGTCACAAAGGACCTTACTAAATATTCGTTACCGCTAAGCATCAGGAAATCCGAAATCGTGGTGAATCAAAGATTTCCTGAAATTCGGATCAAATTCCACTTCTTCAGAATCGATTCGCTCATCTCTAGTTAGGATGAACCATGAGTGACATGTATATAATATAATATATAATACCTTTAATTGGAAGGCAGGTCATAATAAGAGATGAGCAAACCTTCCAAGATCCGTATTGTGCATATTTTCAAAGTTTAAAATGAATGAGGATGAGCTGCAATACCAAGCACAGCCACAATACAATGTACGGCGCTGTGCTTAGTCCGTACTGAAGAGGCCGCAGCAATCAATATCATAGTCTTGGATAACCCCTTTAAGTATGTCTATCGTCTACAGTACGTATAGGTTATATTCCTTATATTTTATAATCTCCTATAATGGCATATCCTGCGATTGCCTCGGTGAAGCCGACTTTTATAGAAGACGCCTCTCTAGTTCTCGCTGTTGCAGATCCTCAGTTTCATGGAAAATCCATGAGCGCTGACAGCCCTGTGATTGTGTGACACGGAGGTCAGGATGGAGGGATTGAAGACAACGCCGGAGATGTGAGTTCTCACAATTTTAAGCTGTTAGAGACACAAATGCTAGATTGATGTTCTAAGCCGCACGTCTGTGTCAGAAGAGGAAGGCAGCGGGAAGGCTGTTGATTTTATAGTGTCTGGCTCGCCAGCTTTATTTAGCGAGGCTTTCAGCATTAAGTACAGGATGGGGAATTATTAGAAAATGTACAGAAGAGAAGGGTTCAGAGGGAGGCAAAAACGTGAAGGGGACATTTAATTTTACAAAATTGATATTGTTAGAAGATCTATTTCCAATATGTCTGGAATTATAGTCATATATAAATGGTAAGGATTCAGATTATAAGGCAGTAACGGAGACCTAATGACTCGACTGTAGACAGGGAGGGGGAGGAGATATGCTATTGTCAGTAGTGATGTAATGGATCACTATGGGTGTTAACTTCTATTGTGATCCTGTCTGTCTTGTTTGTGATTTAAATGAGGTCGATGATGCAATGAAAACCCTACAGAACTAGCATGTGTAAGGCTGCTATTATGCTTAGTGGACATACTGCAAATTGCAGGAAATTGTACTTTTTTACAAATACAGATAGTGACATGGAAAATTAAAAATACAATAAAAAAATATTTTAAAAAAATGTTTATCATAAAACTTTGGTTTAAAAAATAAACCATTCCCTTTAAAGAGGACATTCCAACACCTTCCCCAACTCCAATTCTTTGCCTTCTTTAAAAGATCTCTTCCCACTGATATTTTCTCTAGCCTCCACCATTCCTGAGCAATCATTTCTGTTCCAGCACCCAATATACTAAATATGTTCCTTACATCCAAATGGGCGGTTCCAAAGCATCTTCTACAGCCCATTATTTTTCACTGTAGAGAGCCTAATTAGCATATTGGATGCTAAAACTAACTGCACTGATTGCTCTGGAATGGTGGGGGCTAGAGAAAAAATTCAGACTGCTCTGGGATCAGTGAAGTGGAAGTTATTGGGAGGTATAAAGATTTGGAGATAGTTTAGGTTTTGAAAAGTCTCTCTTTGAATGTGTAGATAAATAAAAGTTAAACATTTTTGCAAATATAAATAATTTAAAATTTTGCAGTGTTTTATAAATTTTCTCTAATCATCTTAGTAGTGACAGTCTGTTGTCTAGATTGGTTGCCAGTGGATACAATCATGAATACAGGAACTTTCTATGGACTGGGACTGGTCAGAAACCCAGCCATGATTTCCTTATTGTGGGCAGGTTATCAGGAGGATACTACATGTATGAGAAGATAACCTGACCACAATAAGGACATCATGGCTGGTTATCAGGAGGGACACTACATGTATGAGAAGATAACCCGACCACAATAAGGACATCATGGCTGGTTATCAGGAGGGACACTACATGTATGAGAAGATAACCCGACCACAATAAGGACATCATGGCTGGTTATCAGGAGGACACTACATGTATGAGAAGATAACTGACCACAATAAGGACATCATGGCTGGTTATCAGGAGGGACACTACATGTATGATAAGATAACCTGACTACAATAAGGACATCATGGCTGGTTATCAGGAGGGGACACTACATGTATGAGAAGATAACCTGACCACAATAAGGACATCATGGCTGGTTATCAGGAGGACACTACATGTATGAGTAGATAACCTGACCACAATAAGGACATCATGGCTGGTTATCAGGAGGACACTACATGTATGAGTAGATAACCTGACCACAATAAGGACATCAAGGCTGGTTATCAGGAGGACACTACATGTATGAGAAGATAACCCGACCACAATAAGGACATCATGGCTGGTTATCAGGAGGACACTACATGTATGAGAAGATAACTGACCACAATAAGGACATCATGGCTGGTTATCAGGAGGGATACTACATGTATGATAAGATAACCTGACTACAATAAGGACATCATGGCTGGTTATCAGGAGGGGACACTACATGTATGAGAAGATAACCTGACCACAATAAGGACATCATGGCTGGTTATCAGGAGGACACTACATGTATGAGTAGATAACCTGACCACAATAAGGACATCATGGCTGGTTATCAGGAGGACACTACATGTATGAGTAGATAACCTGACCACAATAAGGACATCAAGGCTGGTTATCAGGAGGACACTACATGTATGAGAAGATAACCTGACCACAATAAGGACATCATGGCTGGTTATCAGGAGGACACTACATGTATGAGAAGATAACTGACCACAATAAGGACATCATGGCCGGTTATCAGGAGGGGACACTACATGTATGAGAAGATAACCCGACCACAATAAGGACATCAAGGCTAGTTATCAGGAGGGACACTACATGTATGAGAAGATAACCTGACCACAATAAGGACATCAAGGCTGGTTATCAGGAAGATACTACATGTATGAGAAGATAACCTGACCACAATAAGGACATCATGGCTGGTTATCAGGAGGACACTACATGTATGAGAAGATAACGACCACAATAAGGACATCATGGCTGGTTATCAGGAGGACACTACATGTATGAGAAGATAACCCGACCACAATAAGGACATCATGGCTGGTTATCAGGAGGACACTACATGTATGAGAAGATAACCTGACCACGATAAGGACATCATGGCTGGGTTATCAGGAGGGACACTACATATATGAGAAGATAACCTGACCACAATAAGGACATCATGGATGGTTATCAGGAGGACACTACATGTATGAGAAGATAACCCAACTACAGTAAGGACATCAAAGCTGGTTTTCAGGAGAGACACTACATGTATGAGAAGATAATACAACCCACCTCCAGCACTGCTTTTTCACGCCCCCTGCATCTTCTTCTGTTCATCTTGCATCTGCTTTCTCTGTCGGCCATTTTTCTGAAGTACACTGTTGTAAGAAACTAAACAAAAATGGCCGGTGGAGCATGCTCAGTCGGCTCTGCCTGAACTCAAAGTGGCTCCGGCGGCCATTTTTGTTTAGTTTCTTACAATAGTGTACTCCATAAAAATGGCCGACGGAGCAAGAAGCAGATGCAAGATGAACAGAAGATGATGCAGGGGGCGTGAAAAAGCTGCACTGGAGGCAGGTTGCGGCAATGATGCAGGGGTGCTCGGAGCACAGGGGGAACGCCCCTGGTGGTCCCTGAGCTTAATTTACATATGAGAATAAAATGTTTTTGGACAAACGGTGGCAGGAGAAGAAAAGTAAAGGTAGGAGTAGAATAGCCTTTATAAAGGCTATTCCAACATTGTTTCAGTTAAAAACACGTTTCCCCAATGATAGACTCTCTTTAAGGTATGATAACTATATGATGAAATTCTATAAAATCATTCTACCTTTGGCTTTATTCCTTATACAATAACTTTACATTTTACTCTTAATTGCAAATGCTTACAATCCGTATCTACTAAAAGGAGTAAAAGCTTTTTTATTATACTGATCAGATTATTCCATTAGGCTCTCACCGTCCATTTCTCTTCCTTCTATTAACTGTATACTGTAAGTATCTGCTTATATTATACTGGATAGAATGGCTGAGTTTAACAAGTAAATAAATCAAATAAATCAGTCGCTTTAACAATTTATTTCTCTATCATATTTAAAAATTGTGCAAATTCTTGGTAAAAAAAAAATAAAATAAAAAATAATAATAAAATATTCAATTGGTTAGAGTTAATAATTTTTGAAAAAGTAGATCGTATTTCTAAATTTCCTTCTGGCTCACTTTCTTTAAGTACATTTTCCAAGTTCGAAATCAAAGGTCAAGGCTGTCCCATCAGAGATTTACTATCGACACAGAAGAGAAAATATATGAGAAGGACATATGAGATCCAGCAGAGGACAAACCAACTTGGGAATATAGATGTGCCCATAAATTTTGTTAAGGTCTCGATACAAATTAAAAGGGCTTTCCAGCCCCAAATTGATTTTTCATGCTGACGACCTATCCAAAGGATAGGTCATCAGTTTGTGACTGCTGGGGTCCGATCAGCATCTGATGCTCCATTGTGGTTCCCTTTGGTCATCTTCTGGCCTCCTGGGTGATGTCATGTCATCAAAGCCCCCATGACTGATGAGGGCCAATCACAGTTCTCAGTGGTCCTCCCAGGTCTATGACATCACCCAGGACTGAAGACGACCAAAGAGGACCACAATGGTGTGCTGAACACCACAAGTTAGACCAGGAGAGATGAGGAAAGGTGAGTGTTCACACCTACTTTAGGCCTCCACTTATTATACTCTTGGGTCTAAAGAAACCTCAGGATAGTGATTTGTGGGTGGTGAACCCCAAAACCTGGTTCAGTGGTTAACACTGTTTCTTTCCAGTGCTGGAGTCCAGGGGTCGAATCTTGCCAAAGGACAACATCTGCACAGAGTTTGTGTGTTCTCCCCGTGTTTGTGTGGGTTTCCTCCAAATACTCCGGTTTCCTCCCACCTTCCAAAGACATACTGATAGGGAATGTAGATTGTGAACTCTATATGGGACAGTGAGTGATGATAATATATGTAAAGTGTTGTGGAATATGTTACATAAAATAATCTCGAATCTGAAATTTTTTGAAAATTTGTAACAAACCCAGCATGTTACGAATAAGCTTGACCATCTCTGATGACAACCATTAGGTGGCCACACCTAGACCCATATAGTAGAAAAAACTCCCATCAGAGTATCACTGATCAACCAACGCCAGTCAATTCGGATCGGGATATGCCAAGCAACGAGGAAAGGTAAGGAAGGAACCATATAGACACATTTTCGTTCTGTTTGGTTTATGTTTTATAAGGTTTTTTTTTGTGGTTTTGAAGGGTACAACTTTTTTTCCTTTGGGTTATTAACATAATTTTTGAGTATTTTTTTCAGCTATACACTGGGCTTTATTTTACATCATTTTTATTTTTGCATGTTTTTCCTTTTTTAATACTTTATTTAGTTTTTCCCATTTTTTTTCAGTTTTTTTAGGGGGACTCAGCAACATTATGTCACTATTATTTGGACATTATTTAGATATATATATTCCAAAGATGTGACATACTGGAATGTTCTACACATTTATTACATTTTATAGTAAATTACATGCATATTAGGTCAAATTGACATCTTTGTCCTCTCGTACACGTACTAATATAAAATATTACAGCACAGACCTCTGTAGATATCATTGTATTGGATAGTGTGTGGAACAATATCTCCTGACCAATAAGGGTGCTCTTCCTTAAAGGGAATGTATCGCCAGAAAATAACCTACTGTTTAATCACGTTTTATTTTAAACATATTTTTAAAGAATTCTTGGTGAAATTTTTTATAAATTTCCACGTTAAAAAAATAAATACTGAAAAAAATGCTATTCTGACTCTGGCCACTAAGCCAAATAATATCCCAAGACTTCCTGTTTTTTTGTAGGAGAATTCTTTGCAGCAGTCACCTCATTTACAGCACACTGATAATCACAACTATCATGTATATGTAGATAAGACACAGAATCCACCAGTCACAGTAGGTGATATCACAGATTATGTACTCCCCCTCTCTGTGCACAATGACCTCTGCACAGGTCACAGAGCATGCCTAGAAAACTCTCCCATAGAAGTCACTAGGGTCTACTCCAGAACTTCATGACTATAGCCCTTGGTCTCAAGGAGATAGGAAATCCCAATATATTTTAGGCTTAGTGGCAAGAGTTGGAATTGCAATATTTTTTTAAATATAGATAATAACATGGAAAATTAAAAATACCACCAAAAATTCTTAAAAAATATATTTTTTATATAAAAATGTGATTTAACCAATAGGTCGTTTCCTGGCAACACTTTCCCTTTAAGTGTCTTGTCCGTCTTAATTTACTTTCTAATGTTACAGATAACAGAATGCGATATCGTTGGGTAAGTTTTACAGTAACTGCTGCAGAATAAAAAAAAAAAAAATCTTGATGATATTCAGTAAATCTATTAAATAAATGTAGAGTGATTAAATGAACTGGAAAATATAAATTAACCTAAAAAAATCTTAATTCCATTAATTTGATACTTATTACAATATGAAGAATTACAACGAATATGAACTGTAAATTACAAACCCCTTTTTTGGAGTTACGACACTACAGGTTTTTCCATATTATTAACCTAAAGCTGGCCATACACATTAGACTGATGATGACCGAAATGCCCCCCAATACCCCTACCCCAAATTTCAGAAGGAACAGCCAATCTTCTAATGTGTTTGGAGGTCTCCCAACTACAGAAGAGCAAACCAATTTGTAACAAGGCGGCTTTGTTATGAATTTTTCAAAAATTTCAGGTTTGGCTGAATCTGACATTTTTTGATGTTGCCATTATTATACTCTGCGGTCCGTTCACCGACGTCATGACACTTAGACGCAACGCAAGCATGATGTCAGTGAGCTCCACATAAACACTGAGCCTCAATCACAGGCCTGAGTGGTCCCCAGCAGTTGCTGATGTCATTCAGGAGGCTGGAAGAGGCCCAAAAAGAATGGGGACCCACACCAGATGACCCAACGGTTCTGAGGAGAGGAGTATAATAATAGAAGTTGGGGTTGGAACTGAACAAGTTGATCTTGACATAAAACTGTCGGACGAACCTCGCAAATATTAGTGAGACGAATCTCATGAGGTTCACCCAACAGTACTCCCGACTCTCCCCAAGATGCTGGGGGGATAAAAGGATTGGGCAGTTGGATTTCATTTACCACTAGAGGAGGCTTCCTCCTCTTTTCCCAATCTAACACATGCAAGCTCCATCAAACCAAGCATGGCTTTAATCCCAGATCATGTCACTAGGATTCTTGAAAAACAGACACTGATCTGTAGGAAGCTACCTTCCAAGAGGAGGCGCCAGAGCAAGTTTTTCTTTTGCCATCAAGGAGAACTTTTTTCCGTATTCTTTTCCTAGAATTCCTAGCAGAGCATGTATGGTCTGGAAGACGCTGCACACCGAAAGATGGCCAATAAAGGCAGTCTCCTTAAAGAGGACCTTTTACTACTTCCACCAGCTTGACCTCTTTTCATCCTTTAATTCCTTTAATAGGCTCTGCTCCATTGATTCCGGTACATTTGGAATTTTTTTTCTGTAGCTCCCGCCCTTCCTGAGCCAGCCATCAGTACCTGACTCACTAAAGTCTAGAGATAGGGTATCGGTTTGCAACAAACTGGATTCAGCCTGAAAACTCCAAATTGAACTAAAATGGCTTCCACGATATGCATTGCAGTAAATTATTATACTGTGCATAATAGGTGGAGGCCCAGAAGAGGAAGGCACAAAGTTACGGATGCTGCAATGAGGCCCAAAAGAGGTAACGGAAGGTGAGTATAAATATAGTTTTTTTAAACCTCCCTTGGGCCTCCACCTATTATACTCTGGGGTCTGAAGACACCCCAGAGTATAACAATTTTCCTTCCAGTTCTATCCAAACAAGTTTGGACTGAACCAGGGGATCGCTTTGTTCGAACATAGGGCAAAGTGAATCTTCTGAGGTTCGTCTATCTTTACTAAAGTGAAGTGGGTGGTGTTAGGCAGGAACAGGCAAGGGGGCATGATTCTGAGGTCAAAGTCACACTCCCTAGCCTGTTTCTGTCTGACATGACCCACTTGACAGTAGAGAGTCTACTTAGGATATCAGGCATCAAAACTATCTACATAGTTTGCTCAGGAATGGTGGGGGTTGAGAAAAAATTCCAAATGTGCCAGAATAAGTGGAGCGGCATGAAAAGAATTGATGAAAGGTTGTCTTTAAGGAGACATAGTACCAGTCCTGACCTTCATAATGTTATACATGTGAGGTCCCAGTCCTCCACAAACACTTGATATCCTATTATTGGAATGGTGTGGGTCTGATTCCATGCTGAAAAAGGACAGCACCATATACACTTCATTGTTTACCAGGCAGAGCGCCATACATTTAGTACTGTGCCTGGTATTGTAGCTCATTCCCATTCACCTGAAAGGAAGTGAGCTGCAGAGACCTACAGTACCAGGCACAACCACTGCAAAAAGTATGGTGCTTAGTAAACAGTTAAAGGGGTTGTCCAGGATTACAATATCAATTGTTGTGGCCTCTTCACAGACAATGATGTAAGTGGTCAAGGCCTCATCCAGGCATTTCTGTTATATTTGCATGTGGCTGAAAAGGTAAACTATCACATGAAAAATGTTGCCCAATCTGCAGGCAGCAGGTTATAGAGCAGGAGAAACTGAGCAGATTGATATATAGCTTTATAGGAAAAGATTCTGTAGAACTTCTCATTTATCCATTGAAATGTCTGATCTTTCTATGTTGAGTAGTCTAGGGGGCGGTCCTATCAGTGATTGATAGCCCCTCCCCATGACTGTGCATACAGAGTTAGCTGTCCATCACTGATAGGACCGCCCCCTAGGTTCCGCAACAGAGCTTTCAATGGATAAATGACAAGTTATATGGAATCTTTTCCCAAAAAAACTATATATCAACAGGCTCAGCTCCTCCCGCTCTATAACTGATTGCACTGCATCTTTCATGTGACACTTTCCCTTTAAGGGTACATGCACACGGTCAGGATTTACATGAGAAAAATCCGAACTAAATTCCACATGTATACACACAGAACTCAGCACCAACTGGTGCACATTTTGATATGCAAATTTTATAAAAAAAAAAAAATAAAAATAAATAAATTGACACAAAAATCTGCGCAAACTTCAATGCAGAAAATCTGCACTGTAAGGGCACCAAAGTCTGCATATATACGAATGAAAATCTGTGCAGAAAATGCGTACCAACGGATACAGATTTTGGTGTGGATTGTCATACGTGGACATGTGGATTTCGGTGCGAATTTTGAAGCCTATTTTTCCGCACTGGGAAATTGACACGCTGCATCGGCATCATGTACATGAGAAATAGAATTTATCATATACTTTAATGCTAACGGAATATGGTACAGATTTTCAACATTAAAATCATATGGAAAATCCTGACGTAATCCTGACTGTGTGCATGGACCCAAATTCATCCGCATTAAAGTCAATGAGAAGTTCTATTTTTCGTGCACATGATGCAGATTTTTTTCCACATGGTGCAGATTTGTTAATTTCTTTTTTCCAAAGCAGATTTTAAAAAAATTGCTTCAAAATTTGCCTCGAAATCTACACATACATGTATGAAAATCCCAATCACAATCCGTGCCGATTTCCATATGGATTTCAGTTCAAATTTTTTTTTAAGGGCGACTGCTATGAACAACGGCCGTGACCAAAATAACAATGTGTTAACAATGGCCGGATATGACTTCCTTCTAGTCTTTTGGATGATATATATAATAATTTTGTGATCCCTCCACATGCTATTTAGCCTTGACAAACCAAGGAAGCTTGTATAAAAGAGTAACAGTATGTTATATGGATTTTACAAGATCATAAAACCAATAACCGTGCAAACCCGTAAACGCAAAGCTGCATAAGAATGTTCTGAGAGGACTCGGAGCTGGAGATATATGAGATGAAGTAGTGATCATTGAGCTTACTTTGTTCTAGACGTCGTGTCAGTCATCCAAGAAACATTATAGTAAATCTAACAAAGTATAATCTGTATTGGAATCTACACAATATAAACAGAGATGACAACAACGACTAGAACTAAGAACCACTCAAAGGCATCATCGTCTATTCATGTCGTGTACGGCACATTCTACAGGCTTTATCCTCAGTTCAGGCGTTGGATATGACTGACTGAGGATAGCGAAATTTCATGTCTAGCATCTTAATCCTATTAGCAGGAAACTAAAAATATGTTTTAAACTAAGGCCCCACGTAGCGTCCTGCAGCAAAAAAGTGCTACGGAAAAACCACAGTGGCAATGCTTCGCGGTTTTTCCAACAGCGCTTTTCACAGAAAGTCTGCAGAGGTTTCCTCTGCGGACTTTCTGCTTCTATTATACCTATAGGGAAACCACCGCTGTTTCCGTCGGTATAATTGACATGCTGCGATTTCCAAAACCGCGCCCCCAGTTAAGGTCAGGGGCCCCGTGTGGCATAAACACGGAAAAAAATGCGGTCACAGCAAAGTGGATATTGGACTCTAGCAAATCCGATCCCAAAATACGAGCTGTTTTGGAAATTGTAGCATGTCAATTATACAGTTGAAACCAGAAGTTTCCATACACTATATAAAAAGACACATATTTTTTCTCATTATCTGACATGAAATCAGAATAAACCTTTCCCGTTTTAGGTCAATTAGGATTACCAAAATTATTTATATTTGCCAAATGCCAGAATAATGAGAGAGAAAGAATTATTTAAGGCATTTTTATAATTTTCTGCAAAGTCAAAAGTTTACATACACTAAGATTACTATGCCTTTAAACAATTTGGGACAGCCCATATGATGATGTCATGTCTTTGGAAGCTTCTGATAGGTTTATTGGCAACATCTGAGTTAATTAGAGACACACCTGTGGATGTTTTTTAAGGCACACCTGAAACACACTGCTTCTTTGTGTAACATCATGGGAAAGTCTAAAGAAATCAGCCAAGATATCAGGAAGAGAATTGTGGACTTGTACAAGTCTAGTTCATTCCTGGGTGCAATTTCCAGATACCTGAAGGTGCCTTGTTCATCTGTGCAAACAATTATACGCAAGTACAAACAAGATGGGAATGTCCAGCCATCATACCGCTCAGGAAGGAGACGGGTTTGTTTGTTTGTTTGTTTGTTTGTTTGAGTTGGAAGGGACCTCAAGGGCCATCGAGTCCAACCCCCTGCAAAAGCAGGAATTCCTAAAACATCCCAGCTATATACCTATCCAGTTTCCGCTTGAAGATTTCAATTGATGAAGAACTCACCACCTCCCGTGGCAGCCTATTCCACTCCCTCACTACCCTTACTGTTAGAAAGTTTTTCCTAATGTCTAATCTGAATCTCCTTCCCCTTAGTTTCATCCCATTACTTCTCGTGCTTCCTTCTGCTAATGAGAATAGGGTAGATCCCTCTGCACTGTGACAACCTTTCAGATATTTAAATACCACTATTAAGTCTCCCCTTAGCCTTCTCTTCTGCAAACTAAGCAGTCCCAATTCTTTTAGCCTTTCTTCGTAGGACATGGTTTGTAGACCTTCCACCATTTTGGTTGCTCTTCTCTGGACCTGCTCCAATAAATCGATGTCTTTCTTAAACTGGGGAGCCCAGAACTGTACACAGTATTCCAGGTGGGGTCTGACCAGGGCAGAGTACAGCGGAATAATTACCTCTCTTGATCTAGCTACAATGCTCGTCTTGATACATCCTAGAATTTGGTTAGCCTTTTTAGCCACCGCACCGCACTGTTGACTCATGTTGAGTTTGCGATCTATTATTATGCCCAGATCCTTTTCCCCTGTACTCTCACTTAGTACTATTCCTCCCATACTATATATGCTTCTTGCATTTCTGTTACCCAGATGTAGAACTTTGCATTTGTCCCTGTTGAATACCATTTTGTTCACCTCAGCCCATTGTTCCAGTGTGTCCAAGTCCTTTTGGATGCACTCTCTCTCCTCTCTAGTGTTGGCCATTCCTCCTATCTTTGTATCATCTGCAAATTTTATTAGTTCCCCATTAGCCCCATCATCCAGATCATTTATAAAAATATTAAAAAGTACTGGGCCCAGGACAGAGCCCTGCGGCACCCCGCTTTTTACTTTCTTCCAGTTTGATGTATAGCCATTTAGAATTACTCGTTGTGCCCGATCATTAAGCCAATTGTGAACCCACCTCACTGATATTTTATCAAAGCCATACTTGATCATTTTTTCAATAAGAATGTTATGTGATACTTTATCAAAGGCCTTACTAAAGTCAAGATATACTATGTCCACTGCATTCCCCTGGTCCAACCATTCAGTGACTTTATTATAGAAGGAAATAAGATTAGTCTGGCAAGATTTATTAGGCATAAAGCCGTGCTGGCTTTGATTAATTAAAGCCTTCCCATCCAGGTACCTAATTAAATGTTCTTTAACGATTTGTTCAAAGATTTTTCCTACTATCGAGGTCAGACTTACCGGCCTATAATTTCCTGGGTCGTCCCTATTCCCCTTTTTGTAGATGGGGACCACATTTGCCCTTTTCCAATCTAGAGGGACCACTCCTGTTTCCCATGACTTATTAAAGATTATTGCAAGGGGTTCTGTTATTTCCTCTGCTAATTCTTTTAAAACTCTGGGGTGTAAATCATCCGGTCCTGGGGACTTGGTTTCCTTAATCTTAGCTAAATGTTCTCTTACCAAACCTTCACTTATAATCAGCTTGGAGTCCTCATTCCCCTCATCACTATCACCATTAATGTTGATATTTCCATCCATTTCTTGGGAGAAGACGGATACAAAATATGAATTTAGTAACTCCACCTGCTGATCCACCATGTTAACTTTTTCACCCTTTTCGTTCTTTAGGACTCCAATGGTTTCCTTCACTTTTCTTTTGCTCTTAACATATCCCCAAAAACCTTTTACATTACTCTTAACTTCTTTTGCAAGCTTCAATTCGTATTCAGCCTTGGCTTTTTTAATGCTTATCTTGCAGAGTCTGCAAACTGCTGTATACTCTCCCTTAGATATAGCTCCCATCTTCCACTTGTTGTAAGTTTCCTTTTTCTTTTTTAGTAGGTTATGTAATTTTTTGGTCATCCATCCTGGAGTTTTTAGGTGATTCCCATTTTTCTTGCTTCTAGGTATTGTTAGTTCCTGTGCATTAATGATTTCCCTACGGAAAATTTCCCACCCTTCATGTGCATTTTTGTGCTTAAGTAATTTTCGCCATGGAATTCTACTAACCCTTACCTTTAGGCCCCTAAAATCTGCCCTACTAAAATTGAGTCTTCTAGTCTTTGTCTTCTCAGGTCTTCTTCTTCTTACAACCCCAAACTCGAGTATAGCATGGTCGCTGAATCCCAATGTCCCTGCTACCCTTAATTCCTTAACCATGTCCTCCTTATTAGTTAAAACTAGGTCCAGAATGGATGTTCCTCTTGTGTTTTCTTCTACTGTTCTGTGTCCCAGAGATGAATGTGCTTTGGTACGAAATGTGCATATCAACCCAAAAACAAAAGCAAAAGACCTTGTAAAGATGTTGAAGCTGGTAAGAGTGTGTGATTATCCACAGTGATAGGAGTACTGTATCGTCATGGGCTGAAAGGCCACTCTGCCAGGAGGAAGCCATTACTCCAAAAGAAACATAAAAAAGCCAGATTAATGTTTGCACATGCACACAGGAACAAAGAACTTAATTTTTGGAGACCTGTCCTGTGGTCCGACCAAACTAAAATTGAACGTTTTGGCCATAATGACCATCGCTACGTTTGGAGGAAAAAGGGAGAAACTCGCAAGCCTAAGAACACCATCCCAACTGTGAAACACAGGGTGGCAGCATCATGTTGTGGGGTTGTTTTGCTGCAGGAGGGACTGGTGCACTTCACTAAATAGATGGCATCATGAGGAAAGAACATTATGTGGCAACACTGAAGCAACATCTCAAGACATCAGCAGGAAGTTAAAGCTTGGGCGCAAATGGATCTTCCAAATGGACAATGACCCGAAGCATACTGCCAAACTGGTTACAGAGTGGCTTAAGGATAACAAAGTCAATGTTTTGGAGCAGCCATCACAAAGCCCTGATCTCAATCCTATTGAAAATTTATGGGCAAAGCTGAAAAGACAGGTGCGAGCAACACGGCCTACAAACATGGCTCAGTGACACCAGTTCTGTCAGGAGGAATGGGCCCAAATTCCTACCAACTATTGTGAGAAGCTTGTAGAACGAGATCCAAGATGTTTGACCCAAGTCATACAGTGTAAGGGCAATGGTGCCAAATACTAATGAAATGTATGTAAACTTTTGACTTTGCAGAAAGTAATAAAAATGTCTTAAAAAATTTTCTCTCTCTCATTATTCTGGCATTTGGCAAATATAAATAATTTTGGTAATCCTAATTGACCTAAAACGGGAAAAATTTGTAACGAACCTGGTTCATCACCAACCAGTTCAGTCATCTCCAACCACAACTACACGCTAAACACTACTAATGAATTGTCAAGGTGCACTTACACATTTGGATAAAGTTGATGTACGTGAGTGAATTTAACCCTAACACATGTCCGTCAGATTGAATTTAACAATCAATGATCCTGGGATAAGTCCACCATGTTCGAACTTTTTGCCCATTAGACAATTTTTTTTTTAATTCTTACAAAAGATCCTTTTAAAGAATGTTCCCAGGAAAATATTTTTGCCTTTCACTTGGTGTCATTGAACTTGTTGTATTGCCAAATGGGATCTTATTCTTTCTAATGACGATGGGCACATTTTAAGCCAGTCCATACATGTCCAACCTACTAAAGATTTGTAATTTCCTAAAAAATTATCTCCTTTTCCTGCAGAATATAAGATCCAAACCAACTTGCCAAATAACCACTAACGTATTCCTTGAAAGGTAAATATTTCCATCTAGCTCTTCTCCTTCTACATCCAACTCATGTCTTCACTCAATGATGACTTTCTTATGCCATGAAAGAATTCAGAGAAGAACTCTACTGTGGGTGTGCTGGTTTTCATCAAGGAGATCCAGCCTGCGTATGGAGTCTTGCAAGCAATGGTCTATGGGAAATAAGAGGATTCATATCCTACAGTATAACAGCGGAGTCCTCGGGAGGAGCAGAAAAATAACACCGATACCTTTCCTCACCTCTCTTGGGTTCCCTCATGGCGTCCAGTGCTCCATCACAGTCCTCTTTAGTCATCTTCTATGATGTCACGGGCCCCGGGGGATTGCTGAGGCCTGTGCTCGAGCCCAAAACTTTTGGAAAATTTGTGTTTCTCTTATTACTAGGTGTTACCCTTCATTGTAATAAATAAGATTATTGTTTGCTCTGTACAATTCACAAGCTGAAAAGTGACCTCTCCAAAACATAAAGTGCTCTACCCCAGTGTAAACAGCTCAAGCTGAAAATTGATCTAGAAAAACAGAAAGTGCTCTACTTCTGTGTAGACTGAACAAGCTGAAAAGTGATCTCTACAAAACAGAATGTCCTGTACCCCAGTGTGCACATAACAAGCTGAAAATTGATTTGTACAGAACAGAAAGTGCTCTACACCAGTGTACACAGAACAAACTAAAAAGTGATCTCTAAAAAACATAAAGTGCTCTACCCCAGTGTACACTGAAAAAGCTGAAAAGTGATCTCTACAAAACAAAAAGTACTCTGCCCTAGTGTACACATCACAAGCGGAAAAAGTGATCTGTACAAAACAGAAAATGGTCGACCACAGTGTACAAAGAACAAACTGAAAAGTGATCTCTACAAAACATAAAGTGCTCTGCCCCAGTGTAAACAGCTCAAGCTGAAAATTGATCTAGAAAAACAGAAAGTGCTCTACTTCTGTGTAGACTGAACAAGCTGAAAAGTGATCTCTACAAAACAGAATGTCCTGTACCCCAGTGTGCACATAACAAGCTGAAAATTGATTTGTACAGAACAGAAAGTGCTCTACACCAGTGTACACAGAACAAGCTAAAAAGTGATCTCTACAAAACATAAAGTGCTCCACCCCAGTGTACACTGAAAAAGCTGAAAAGTGATCTCTACAAAACAAAAAGTGCTCTGTCCCAGTGTACACATCACAAGCTGAAAAAGTGATCTGTACAAAACAGAAAATGGTCGACCACAGTGTACACAGAACAAACTGAAAAGTGATCTCTACAAAACATAAAGTGCTCTGCCCCAGTGTAAACAGCTCAAGCTGAAAATTGATCTAGAAAAACAGAAATTGCTCTACCTCTGTGTACACTGAACAAGCTGAAAAGTGATCTCTACAAAACAGAATGCCCTGTACCCCAGTGTGCACATAACAAGCTGAAAATTGATTTGTACAGAACAGAAAGTGCTCTACCCCAGTGTACACAGAACAAGCTAAGAAGTGACCTCTACAAAACATAAAGTGCTCTACCCCAGTGTACACAGAGCAAGCTAAAAAGTGATCTCTACAAAACATAAAGTGCTCTACCCCAGTGTACAATGAAAAAGCTGAAAAGTGATCTCTACAAAACAAAAAGTGCTCTGCCCCAGTGTACACATCACAAGCTGAAAAAGTAATCTATACAAAACAGAAAATGGTCGATTTGGTCAACCACAGTGTACACAGAACAAACTGAAAAGTGATCTCTACAAAACAGAAAGTGCTCTACTCCAGTGTACACAGTGAAAGCTAAAAAGGGATCTCTATGAAACAGAAATTTTTCTTCCCCACTGTACACAGCACATGCTGAAAAGTGACTTGCACAAAACAGAAAGTAGTCTACCCCAGTGTTCACACTGCTGTAAAGTGATCTCTACAAAAATGAAAGTGTTCTGCCCCAGCTGAAAATTAATCTCTAGAAAACACAAATTGTTACTCTGTTGCCAGTGTACAGCCATTAATTTAAGGATTTTATTTTTGGCATACCAGCACATTTTTGACACTTTTGGCCACCCAGTATATCTAATGGAAAGGCCACTGAGCCCTATGTTACCACTATATTTCTGCCACAAAATAAAGGCCTCATAAAACATCCCATGTAAAGAGCAAAAAGAAAATTAATAAACAAAGGGAAACATTTTAAATCAGCATAAAGATAAGAAAAAAGTTCCCAAGTAAAATCTCTGCTGTGAAACTAAGACGAAGATGTGTTTTCTTAAAGGCCATTGCATGAATTAATGCTGCCTGCAGGCACTGCTTGTACATGTGGGATTTGGTGTGACTTTATCTCTTTCTGTTTAATATAAAACTGTGCTTACCATAGCAACCAATGCTCTGATAGTATGCGCACTCTCATCCCTTTGGATTTAGAGAATTTGATCAAAAAATCAGCACAAAACAGTATGTAAATTATCAGCCAGCAATATTTTCTCAGTTAACCTTTTCACTCCTGTTTTATCAGTTTGCTTGAAAATATCTCCAGGAAACTGGGGTTTCTGCCGCTACGTGATTAGTCTGCGTCTCACATTATATAAGCTTTATGTATCGAACACCTATACAGCAAGGACTAATGGAACATGATCTACAAAGCTGCTGAACAATGAGTCCTATGGTGATGATATAACCATTCAGGATCTGTAGTTTTTAACCCTTCAGTATATTCAGCTTCTGAATGTTAAACCTCCCGATAGTGCTTGATTCATCAAGACAGTATCAGATTCTGTCCCAGGTGGTGGAGGGTATGTCCAAGAGGCTATATTAAAAGGGACATTATACTGTAGGATGCCACATTAAGGGGACATTATAGTGTGGGGTCCATATTAAGGGGGACATTATACTGTAGGAAACATATTTAGGTGGACATTATACTGTGGAAGCCACATTAAGGGGGCATTATAGTGTGAGGGCCCTATTAAGCAAGACATTATACGGTGAGGACCACATTGAATGGGGCATTATAGTATAGAGGCTATATTAAGTGGGACATTATACTTTGGAGGCCACATAAAGGGGGCATTATAGTGTAGAGGCTATATTAAAAGGGACATTATACTGTAGGAGGCCACATTAAGGGGACATTATAGTGTGGGGTCCATATTAAGGGGGACATTATACTGTAGCAGACATATTGAGGGGGGCATTATACTCTGGAGGGCACATTAAGGGGGCATTATAGTGTGAGGGCCCTATTAAGTGGGACATTATACGGTGAGTACCACATTGAAGGGGTCATTATACTGTGGAGGCCACATAAAGGGGGCATTGTAGTGTAGAGGCTATATGAAGTGGGACATTATACTGTGGAGGCCACATAAAGGGGGCATTATAGTGTAGAGGCTATATGAAGTGGGAAATTATACTGTGGAGGCCACATAAAGGGGTCATTATAGTGTAGAGGCTCTATTAAGCGGAACATTATACTGAAGGAGGCCACAATAAGGGGATATTATAGTGTGGGGTCCATATTAAGGGGGACATTATACTGTAGGAGACATATTGAGGAGGATATTATACTGTGGAGGCTACAATAAGGGGGCATTATAGTGTGAGGGCCCTATTAAGGGGAACATTATACTGCAGGAGACATATTGAGGGGAACATTATACTGTGGAGGCCACATTAAGGGGGCATTATAGTGTGGCCATATTAAGGGGAACATTATACTGTAGGAATTTATCAAAATAACAGTTAACGAGTTAAGTAAAGAATTGCAAATATTCTTTCTACTTTTTGTATGGCTTTCAATGGCTTTTGTGTCAAGATATCACACTACAGCAAGTTGTCAGATGCATGTTAAAGACTGCTATATCTGTACATATATGTAACCTAGTTATGCTACTACTGTATGTAGAGATAGGAGAGATTTGTTTTGGCAAATATTTGTTAGGTTCAGCCCTTTGGTTCATTTTGGACCAAACTTGTTCTAAACAGAGCGGAAGTGCTATTATTATATTCTGGGTTCCCATCAGACCTCAGAGTATGATAAATGGGTGGTGAGTAAACATAACAAACAGTTATACTCACCTTGCTTCACCTCTCCTGGATATCCTCATCCGGTAGTCCCTTGGTGTCCTCTTCTGGCCTCTGGTTGATGTCACTCGCCTTAGGGTCACTGCTGACTGTGATTGGGTTCCAATTATAGGCCTTAGGAGTGACCCCTGACAGCATGATGTCAGCCAGAAGCCGAAAGAGGATGCCAGGGAAGTGCTGGATGTCGTTGGACACAGGATCCCCAGGAGAGGTGAGGTAAGTTGAGTATAAATGTTTGTTTACTCAACTCCTCTAGGCCCAGTGTCAGCACCCGGCAAACCTAGGCAAACTACTGGGCCCTCCTGCTCCTGAGGGGGCCCACTCAGGGTGTTTCACTTTAATTTGCAGGTCTAGGAGGTTGTCAGTAGGATAAGATTTAGCTGCTCTATGAAAAAGTGCACCTTCTTGACAGGCATAGATGCTTCGGACTATGGTGGGAGAACGAAAGAGGAAGGGATTACAATGATGCTCACAAAAAACTGAGAAATCTCTGTTTTTAATCCTATGTTGCCTGTGGCCCTTTCTTCTCCTACTAACAATTGATTTCTTAAATGACTCCTACTACTTGACTGCCCACCCTACACTGAATCAATGAGCATAAAAGGTGAGCAATATGACTGATGTGCAGGTGTGTGTGTGAGAGAGAGCGTGATGCGTGTGGCTATAGGATATTTGTATACATGTGATGCTATATAGGGAGACTGAGCACTTTACTTGCAACTTTACTGGGATTTTTGCTGTGGTTTTTGAAAAAATCATGACAAAGCCATCATAAATCAGAGTTCTACTGCAACATGTGCATAACCTCCAACCATATCAGGTGAAATATATCTTGTATTCAACTATTGTCTAGTCGGGGTAGGATTGTACAGTATATTGGTCTTATCTTTGGGCCGAACAAGCCAAAAGAACTAAAACAAATCTTTAGATGTTCGCCCATCCTTAGGAAATCCCAGTCATGTGCCATGGAAATCAAGCTCAGCACTGGGAGTTCATCCATGGCTTCAGCTCATTACAAGATATGAGCAAACCGGTGTGCTACAAAGTTTCCAGAAATCTCAAATTCTTCCCTCCCTCACATCACAATTATATTCTGTGATCTCTTCAGACCCCAGAGAAGGTACGATAAAATAATAATCGCTCACCCCCTGCGGTATCTCCATCGTGGTCATCTTTCAGCCTTTTGAGCCCCCTTGATGACGTCACTGGCCTCGGGGAATTGCTGAGATCTGTGATTGGGCCTCAGTGGTCATGTGGGGTGCGCTGATGTCGTTACGTTTTGATGTGAGCATCATGATGTTGGCACACCTCATGTGATTGGGTATCTTTGGTCCCTCAGGGTCAGCTGTGATGTACCCCAGAAGACTGGAAGAGACCAGAAGACAACTAAATTGGACACTGATGGACCACCCAATGCCATGAGGGAGCCCAGGAGAGGTGAGGGAAGGTAAGTATCTGTGATTTTTATTTGACTACAGATCCAGACCCCAGAGTATAATAAAATTGATTCCAACTTGATCTAAAATAAAACTGGTGGGCGTAAATATTTGTGAAACGAATTTCGCGAGGTTCGCCCATCTCTACTTATCACTACACAGGATTTAAGATGTTGTGGTGACATCAAAGGGCTAGGGATCCATCGCAGAGGAGGGTACATGGAGATCTTGACTTTTTGTGGACTAGCTATCCACTCTGTTGACTTCATGGACCTAATTTATACATAGGATAAAAGTTTTAGAAGACTGGACACAATGTTGAAGAAGAATGGTGATGACCTGACAGGTCCTAATGATGGTTATGTTGGCCAACTCGTGCTGACAGGTTCCCTTTAAAATGTATCAGAAATCTTCTTTGTTGACCAATATGGTAAACTCCGTATTGATAATTCATACCCATGCAAAATAGCATTAAGAAGCAAGCGCGGCATAATGTATCTTAATCATAAATATACAATAAAAGTTTCATGACTACAATGTATCCATGAATAATTCTGACCAGCAGATATTGCAAACACTTAAAAATTTCTGAAATGAAATGTATAATTATTTCCCCCTCATATCCAATAATATAATCAACTCCCTTTTTTTTCCCTTCATCTTCTTCTTCTTCTTCCTTAGAAGCTCAACATCAACATCTCCCCAAAGCCTCGCAGTACAGGGAAAATAAAGAAATGAAAAAAATTAAATTATCAAAGAGAAAGATGAAATTAAATCTGGAGCCGAGTTCAGCGTTTTAGCCTTTAATTTAGAAAGAAAGTTAACTGTTTGCAGGAAAATTATATTTGGGAAGTCGCATCAAATCCGACGTCGAAGCCTACAACTTCTGGAAGTGACCAATTTACAGGTTTCCCAAGGCTTTAATAGTTTTCATTGATTTTTTATTTTTTTTTATCCGGTTATTAAACCACCACGGTGCCGCCTCAGCATTATGGTAATGGATATTCATCTCCGAGTTTCTGGAAGCTGACAATGAAATGTTTGTGCGCGCCTTTAAAGCTCATGTGTCAGAAGGACGTGGAAAATTCGATTTGTGCTCAACAAAAGGATTTCATAACAAGCAGTCGGTGGTGTCTCGATGTGTCAGCTCAAACCAGATTGAGGTTTATCTATTGGGTTGTTTAATGAAATGTAGGCTTCCATAGTGATGTCAAAATATACAGATCAGCCATAATATTACAGAACAATATTCATTATCTTTGTATAATGGCACCTTACAAATCGTGGAGAATGAAGTCAGATGATTGGAAGCAGGAAAAATGGGCAAGCGTAAGGATCTGAAGGTAAATTGTGACTGGAGGTGGGGAAACCTAATCAGAATTGTTTCGACAAATTTTCGCAAATTTTGCCTTCTGGTTTGTCTTGGGATCAAATTTGTGATTCCCTAATAAACAGTTATACTCACCTCGCCTCACCTCTCCTCACAGCATTAGATAGACGTCATGTGCTACGGGGTCACCACTGAAGCCCAATCACAGGTCAACACTGCATCAAAGTGTCATATTGGCATGCCCTATATCACAGCTGAGGTCCACTACTCACTTTGCCTCACCTCTCACTGGTATCCTTGCAGTGTCCAGTGGCATCCAATGGTCCTAGAGCATCCTCTTCCTGTCCTGGCTAACATCACACTCCCCAAGGTCACCACTGGGGAAAACCAACATCATGATACTGGTCAAAGCGTCATGACGTTGGCACATCACATGTGACCCTGGGGCACGTGACACGAGCTAGAGGCCAGAAGAGATAGCCAGGGAACTATTGGATGCCACGAGGATGTCTACCAGGGGTGAGGCAAGTTGAGTATAACTTTGTTATTTTTACTCATCCACCCCCACCCCCTTAATCATCCACTTCGTATACTCTGAGGTCTAAGGAGACCCCAGATTGTAATAATGTTTTGTGGGTGACAAATCCCAAAAGTTTCTGGTTTGGATCAAAAAACCACAGCAAAAACTAAAACTAAAAAGGCTGAGGCAACGTGGGGCCTCAGCCTAAAATGGACTTTATATTTGTATTTTACTTTATCGAACCTTTATTTTGCTATATAGGTGTAACAATTGCAAACTGTACAAATGGCGCACCACTGTTTTGCAACATGGCATTCTACTGTATTTGTGTAGTGCACCATTCTTAGTGTTTGCTACTTGTACAGTTGACAATTGCTACCTTTGGGCTAAGGCCCCATGTAGCCAGCCACAGCAAAAAAGCGCTGCGGGAAAAAATGTGGCGGCAACGCATGACATTTTTTCCCGCAGCGCTTTTCACAGAAAGTCTGCAGTGCACTTTCTGATTCCATTATACCTATAGGGAAAACCGTCAGCATTTCCATAGGCATAATTGACAAGCTGCGATTGCCAAAACCGTGACGGTTTCGGAAATCGCAGCGTGTCCGCTGCACGTATTTTTTTCGCAGCGTGTGGATAGGATTCACTAGACTCTCATCCACTTTGCAGAGACTGTAAAACGCCACGTGTTAGGCTGGAAGCCCATGTGTTGTTTTGTAGCAGTTTATGAAGCAATTTTTTGAACTGAACACAGAAATGAATCCAAAAGAAACTATGTCAGATTTTTTTAAGCTGTCTAGTTCATTCGAATGGGGCTTAGTCTGCGGCAAAGTCAGTATGACAAGACATTGATATGTCATATATAGAGAAAAAAAAAAAAGAACAAACAACAAATAATACTCCTTCCCAATCCCAAAAAATGTGAGCGCGCCTTCCACCAATGTTCACATGCACCACTGTATCGCAGTATCACAGCTTACCCTATGGGGTAATATCAATTACTCAGTGACAAAACAACCACCATCTCCAAATTCCCCGGACAAGATTATTTGTTCTTGTAAGGCTGTTATATCTATGTGTAACAACCAGTAGCGCTCTCTCCATATACACTTATTTCTGGTTTTATGATTGCTTATAATATGACAAGACACACACGTAGGGCCACTCATAAGGAACAAAATGGTTCCCTTGTTATGGCAAATTGATGACTCACCATTGAGACAATCACCTTACACTAATAAATTAGCAAGAGCTACTCGGCGCTGCATGGTGTGTTAGTGCAAGCATCATGATGGTGTCATTCCCCACATGACAGCTGAGGCCTCAGTGGTCCCCGGTGACTTCTGACATCACCCAGGAGACTGGAAGAGGACCTCAAGAGAACCTAATCATGATGAGAGAAGGTGAGTATCAGTGGTTATTTTTTCCGTGCCTCCCCTGGGCCTCCAGAATATACACACGCGGACAAAATTGTTGGTACCCCTCGTTTAATGAAATAAAAACCCACAATGGTCACAGAAATAACTTGAATCTGACAAAAATAATAATGAACAAATGAAAGTCAGACATTGCTTTCCAACCAGGCTTCAACAGAATTTTTAAAAAAAGAAAACTCATGAAACAGGCCTGGACAGAAATGATGGTTCCCTTAACTTAATATTTTGTAGCACAACCTTTTGAGGTAATCCCTGCAATCAAACGATTCCTGTAACTGTCAATGAGACTTCTGCACCTCTCAGCAGGTATTTTGGCCACTCCTCATGAGCAAACTGCTCCAGTTGTCTCGGGTTTGAAGGGTGCCTTTTCCAGACAGCATGTTTCAGCTCCTTCCAAAGATGCTCAATAGGATTTAGGTCAGGGCTCATAGAAGGCCACTTCAGAATAGTCCAATGTTTTCCTCTTAGCCATTCTTGGGTGTTTTTAGCTGTTTGTTTTGGGTCATTATCCTGTTGCAAGACCCATGACCTGCGACTGAGACCAAGCTTTCTGACACTGGGCAGCACATTTCTCTCTAGAATCCCTTGACAGTCTTGAGATTTCATTGTCCCCTGCACAGATTCAAGACACCCTGTGCCAGATGCAGCAAAGCAGCCCCAGAACATAACAGAGCCTCCTCCATGTCTCACAGTAGGGACAGTGTTCTTTTCAAGATATGCTTCATTTTTCCGTCTGTGAACATAGATCTGATGTGCCTTGCCAAAAATTTCGATTTTTGTCTTATCTGTCCATAGGACATTCTCCCAGAAGCTTTGTAGCTTGTCATAGAATTTTTATATATTATTACTTTTGTCAGATTCAAGTTATTTCTTTGTGGGTTTTTCTTTCATTAAACGAGGAATACCAACAATTTTGTCCACGTGTGTAACAGTAGTTTGTGAGTGAAAAACCCCAAAAGATTTTTGCTCAACCCAAACCCGAAACCTTTGGAAAATTAGATCGAATCCAGTTTAATCTGAACAGCTTCGCTCATCTCTACTACTGATGGACTACCTTTAAAGAAATACCTGCATATCCTGAAGAAACAACCCAATGAAATGTGCTGCATACTCAGAGAGAGTTGTGTCTAGAAAAACAGAAGTTTTTCTCTCCTTGGTGTCTGAAATTTAGATGCTCAAACCAAGGACGAGGACCACACACTATAAATTCATTACCAAATAGACAGTGTTAGACTGTGAAGAGACCCAAGAAGACTGGTAAGACCCAGTTCTAAAGTAAGCAGAGGAACCGCACAGTACCAAGTTCTAAGAATTGCTATTGTATGTGAAATGCAAATAGTTATGAAAGCCGAGTGGTTCCGTACTCCTTAAGGTGCCAGAATTTCTCCCAGTACATATGGTGGCATGTAACTCTGTTACAGATCTATAAGGATCTGTGCTATACGCTGGCGAACACCGGGGCCTTCTTGTATTTGGACGGTAATGGTATCAAAACACACACCAATCGAATAAAGTGACAGATCTGAGGCGCCATACGCATAACGTAAAAGCTTTTCCGGGAGAAGCCGAGCACATGTGTCTGGATCGTCTTACATTACAAGTCATCGTTACAGGATTTCACATTTTACAAGCAGTTAGAAATGACATAATGACTCGTGAGAACAACCCTGACTTTTATAGGATGACCTTCTCTATGGTGGAAAATAAAGGGAAGGAAAAATCATCCTTCCATCCAGAACTTACTAATGAAATATTCTGTATGTGCTTTACAGACATCGGACACCGCATGACAAATTGACATTAAGTAGGATATGGGAAGCCACTGGAAATATACGGAGAGTAGATGGACACCAGATGTATGCTCCGTAGCTCCTGTCTCCCAATTTATCATCATTATTGTATTCACAGGAATTAAAAAGTGGGAAAAACGTTTTTTTTTTTTAAGAATCATAGCTGGTTCTGTCTCGAAGAAAGATCAGGAAAATATGAGCAAAAATATGGTTACTTACATTTAGACACAGCGTGAATTTGGAGGTGTCTGTGGGAATTTTTGCCTATTCATCCAGAAGAGCACATTGAGAGGGCCTGGCTCACAATCTCTGTTACAGTTCATTCTAAAGGTGTTGGATGGGGTTGAGGTCAGGGCCAGTCACATTCTTCCAAACTAAACTCCCTGAACCTTACCTTTATGGACTTTGCTTTCTAAAACCAAAAAGGGCCTTCCCAAATTGGTCCAACAATTGTCTAAAATGTCTTGGTCTGCTAAAGCATTAAGATTTCTGTTCTCTGGAGCTAAGAAGCATTGGCCAACTCCTGATAAATAACCCCACAGCATTACCTTTCCTCACCCAAACCAGCTGGCATAATGTAGTCAGGGAGGTAATGTTCTCTCGGCATTCACCAAACCAAGACTCATCCATCAGACCGCCAGATAGAGAAGCATGATTCATTGATCCACAAAACCTGTTTTCACTTCTCCAGAGTCCAATGTTGGCATTGTGCGTTACATCACTCCATATGACGTTTGACTTTGTGCTTGGTGGAAGTGACTTGTCACATGGGTAACGTTCTATTACAGAACCACGCTGGGATTCATTGAGAACCAGTTTGTAAAGGCAACTGCAGGGTGAGGGATGGATTGTATCCAGAGGGGCCAATGGGGCTGAATGAACACCAGAATTCATTAAGAATGATGAAGAGCTGGAGACCAATACGTTTCTCCATAGTGTATCTTAAAATTATACAAAAAATAAATAAATCACAAAATGCAAAAATAGGACTTCACCCTAAATTGTTACAATTCTCAGAATATAGTGAGAATTGCTTTTTAAATGCTGCATCCTGAAGACCAAAAGTAACTGTTTCCTTAAAGGGAGTGTTATCACCAGCATATCACCCCAGCCCTGCAGATAGATAGGTTAGTGTCACCAGAACCAGCATATCCCCCCAGCCCTGCAGATAGATAGCTTAGGTTCTGATATGCTGGTTCTGCTGGCACTAACCTATCTATCTGCAGGGCTGGGGTGATATGCTGGTTCTGGTGACACTAACCTATCTATCTGCAGGGCTGGGGTGATATGCTGGCTCTGGTGACACTAACCTATCTATCTGCAGGGCTGAGGTGATATGCTGGTTCTGGTGAGACTAACCTATCTAGCTTCAGGGCTGGGGTGATATGCTGGTACTGGTGACACTAACCTATCTATCTGCAGGGCTGGGGTGATATGCTGGTTCTGGTGAGACTAACCTATCTAGCTGCAGGGCAGGGGTGATATGCTGGTTCTGGTGACACTAACCTATCTATCTGCAGGGCTGGGGTGATATGCTGGTTCTGGTGACACTAACCTATCTATCTGCAGGGCTGGGGTGATATGCTGGTTCTGGTGACTATAACCTATCTAGCTGCAGGGCTGGGGTGATATGCTAGTTCGGGTGAGACTAACCTATCTATCTGTGGGGCTGGGTGATATGCTGGTTCTGGTGATACTAACCTATCTATCTGCAGGGCTGGGGTGATATGCTGGTTCGGGTGACACTAACCTATCTATCTGCAGGACTGGGGTGATATGCTGGTTCTGGTGACACTAACCTATCTATCTGCAGGCTGGGGTGATATGCTGGTTCTGGTGACACTAACCTATCTATCTGCAGGGCTGGGGTGATATGCTGGTTCTGGTGACTATAACCTATCTATCTGCAGGGCTGGGGTGATATGCTGGTTCTGGTGACACTAACCTATCTATGTGCAGGGCTGGGGTGATATGCTGGTTCTGGTGACACTAACCTATCTATCTGCAGGGCTGGGGTGATATGCTGGTTCTGGTGACACTAACCTATCTATCTGCAGGGCTGGGGTGATATGCTGGTTCTGGTGACACTAACCTATCTATCTGCAGGACTGGGGTGATATGCTGGTTCTGGTGACAATAACCTATCTATCTGCAGGGCTGGGGTGATATGCTGGTTCTGGTGACACTAGCCTATCTATCTGCAGGGCTGGGGTGATATGCTGGCTCTGGTGAGACTAACCTATCTATCTGCAGGACTGGAGTGATATGCTGGTTCTGGTGACACTAACCTATCTATCTGCAGGGCTGAGGTGATATGCTGGTTCTGGTGACACTAACCTATCTATCTGCAGGGCTGGGGTGATATGCTGGTTCTGGTGACACTAGCCTATCTATCTGCAGGGCTGGGGTGATATGCTGGTTCTGGTGACACTAACCTATCTATCTGCAGAGCTGGGGTGATATGCTGGTTCTGGTGACACAAACCTATCTATCTGCAGGGCTGGGGTGATATGCTGGTTCTGGTGACACTAGCCTATCTATCTGCAGGGCTTGGGTGATATTCTGGCTCTGGTGAGACTAACCTATCTATCTGCAGGACTGGGGTGATATGCTGGTTCTGGTGACACTAACCTATCTATCTGCAGGGATGAGGTGATATGCTGGTTCTGGTGACACTAACCTATCTATCTGCAGGGCTGGGGTGATATGCTGGTTCTGGTGACACTAGCCTATCTATCTGCAGGGCTGGGGTGATATGCTGGTTCTGGTGACTATAACCTATCTAGCTGCAGGGCTGGGGTGATATGCTAGTTCGGGTGAGACTAACCTATCTATCTGCGGGGCTGGGGTGATATACTGGTTCTGGTGACACTAACCTATCTATCTGCGGGGCTGGGTGATATGCTGGTTCTGGTGACACTAACCTATCTATCTGCAGAGCTGGAATGATATGCTGGGTCTGGTGACACTAACCTATCTATCTGCAGGGCTGGGGTGATATGCTGGTTCTGGTGACACTAACCTATCTATCTGCAGGGCTGGGGTGATATACTGGTTCTGGTGACACTAACCTATCTATCTGCAGGGCTGGGGTGATATGCTGGTTCTGGTGATACTAACCTATCTATCTGCAGGGCTGGGGTGATATGCTGGTTCTGGTGACACTAACCTATCTATCTGCAGGGCTGGGGTGATATGCTGGCTCTGGTGACAACATTTAAGACTTTTTCTGTATAAAGTATATATGGTCTAGACAATAACTATCAGAATTATGTTTCATGGACACATTCAATTTAAAAAACCTAATAGAAAAAAAAAAAATTGGTTTGACCAGAGTTGTTCTAATTCATAGTCAGAAAGACTGAGCGGCGTATCCAACCAACAGTTAAATGTATTGAGTATCTCAATATTGAAGCATGTTTCCATCTATTAATGTTAATAAACCCACAGTACAGCTTGTGTGATTTATTATGGCAGCCTACACTGCTGATACAAAGCCTTTGCTTTTATGCTACTCACAGAGCACGGCGTCCTCTAGTAGATGAGATATTAAGTATACCGTCCTCCATATAGTGAAGTATCCTCCTACACAAGACGCCTGAAGCATATGCCTCTGTCATGTAATTATCACAGCCCTCCACACTGATCAGGAAGCTTCTGAGATCACGGCACAGCCGACATGAACAAACAAATAGGATTCTAGTGGGCTCCACTTTGATGTTTAATGAATGATGTGAAGGAACGCAGCGGAGCTCACAATACAATGGAAGAGGACATACGGAAAAAAGGAGCAATATGTCATTATAATAATAACTAGTAAAAATAAAATATAAGCAGGGTGGTCAGAAGATTAGAAAATAGAGATATGAGATAGAAATAGATAGATAGATAGATAGATAGATAGATAGATAGATAGATAGATAGGAGAGAGATAGATATGAGATAGATAGATATGAGATAGATAGATATGAGATAGATATATAGGAGATATATAGATAGATAGATAGATAGATAGATAGATAGATAGGATAGATATGAGATAGATAGATAGATAGATAGATAGATAAATAGATAGGAGATAGATAGATAGATAGATAGATAGATAGATATGAGATAGATAGATAGGAGATAGATAGATAGATAGATAGATAGATAGATAGATATGAGATAGATATGATATAGATAGATAGATAGACATAGATAGATAGATAGATAGATAGATAGAGATAGATAGATAGATATGAGATAGATAGATAGATAGATATGAGATAGATAGATAGATAGATAGATAGATAGATAGGAGATAGATAGATAGATAGATAGATAGATAGATAGATATGAGATAGATATGAGATAGATAGATAGATAGATAGACATAGATAGATAGAGATAGATAGATAGATAGACATAGATAGATAGATAGATAGATAGATAGATATGAGATAGATAGATATGAGATAGATAGATAGATAGATAGATATGAGATAGATAGATAGATAGATAGATATGAGATAGATAGATAGATATGAGATAGATAGCTAGATAGATAGCTAGATAGATAGATAGATAGATAGCTAGATAGATAGAATAGATAGCTAGATAGATAGATAGATAGATAGAAAAACAGTCAGCACTCCGTAGTAAAGTGAAGAAAAAAGTGGGTTAATTGCCCCATGCGACGTTTCGGCTCTATAGTGAGCCTGTATCAGCTTGATACAGGCTCACTATAGAGCCGAAACGTCGCATGGGGCAATAAACCCACTTTTTTCTTCACTTTACTACGGAGTGCTGACTGTTTTTTATAATTTGTTTTGAACGGGATATTACCTTTTCCCAGTGGTGAGCACCCATATTTGTGTGCATATTTTACTGGTGCTGTCATTCATTGTATTGCTAGATAGATAGTTAGATAGATAGATAGATAGATAGATAGATAGATAGATAGATAGATAGATAGGAGATAGATAGATAGGAGATATGAGATAGATAGATAGATAGATAGATATGAGAGATAGATATATGATAGATAGATAGATAGATAGATAGATAGATATGAGATAGATATGAGATAGATAGATAGATATGAGATAGATAGATAGAAAGATAGATATGAGATAGATACATAGATTTGATTCAGTAGATTGAGTGATAGATAATAATTAGATAGCTGCAAAGATATATAGAGAAAGAAAGAAAGAAAGAAAGAAAGAAAGAAAGAAAGAAAGAAAGAAAGAAAGAAAGAAAGAAAGAAAGGAAGGATCCATACAGTAGTTCTGGCATCTGTTTCTTATTATGACAGGCACTGAAAATATTACTGGATATGATTAGAAAAAAATAAAGTTAACTGGCGGCTGTAAATATAATGGATATGTTTTCAACCAGTAACAGCTGTGGGTGGGTTCACACCTGCGCTTCAGTCCGTCCGCTGCCAATCCGAGTGAAAATCTCAGGAAACAGGATAGGCATCAGATACCGACAGGTTAGCGACGCATTGGTTAAAAACCCATTCATTTGAATGGGTTTTTAAAGCAATACGCGGGAATTTCGTCGGAAACCAAGTCGGACATGCAGGACTTCGTATCCGACGAAAAAAAACGGCTTCGCAGTGCAGAGGGTGTAAGCGCACACCCGCGCATTGCTTTAAAAACCCATTCATTTAGTTTTTAACCAATGCGTCGCTAACCTGTCGGTATCTGATGCCTATCCTGTTTCCCGAGATTTTCACTCGGATTGGCAGCGGACTGACTCAAGCGCAGGTGTGAACCCACCCTGACACAAAATTTTGCATACTAATACTTGCCAAATCTCAAAACAGAGAGTCAGCTGCATTATGGTGATCTATTCTCCGTACAGACCATACCATGGCTGTCAGGTCATCTAAAGTGATGTCATTCCTTTGGGCTGCCATTGGCCACTGTGACATCAGCATAAAGGACATATCGCCCTGAGCCAAAACTAACAGACTGGGCAAACTTTTTAGCAGATATAAGCCACACACTCCAAAATGTCTCCCCACCGAAAATTTGGGGGTGAAGACAACAAAGGCACCGCTGCAGGGTACAGTTATAAAATCCGGATTCCAGACTCCAGATTTCAAAAATTTAATCGGTCCTAAAATTTGATACATATATCATAAATTAAAATCCAAGATTTTACACCCCAAAATTATTGGGAAAGAGATACACAGACTTTGACCTAAAATTTGATACAGATCTCTGAAATTTAAATCCAAGACTTAGCACTTCAAAAATATTGGGGTAGATGTGAACCAGGCTACTGCTGCAGAACGTGGTTCTAAAATCAGACCCCCCCCCCCAATGATGTAATTGGACCCAAAATTTGATAAAGAGCTCAAAAATTAAAATCTGCCGCTTTAAGTCCCAAAAATATAATGAAGATGAGACTCTTCATGCTACTGGGCATGGCTATAAAATCAGACTGCAGACCCCAAAAATGTAATCGGAACTAAAACTTTATACAAATCTCAAAAATTTAAATCAGAAACGTTACAGCCCAAAAATATTGGGGCGGGCAGGACGCAGGTTGTTGCTACAGGTCGTGTTTGAGACAATATCTCACGCCTGCTTGAAATCAACCTTGTCCAATGCAATACCCACGTCAAAATATAACGACTGAGCACGCACAGCCCAAGCGTCCACCATTACCAAATATTAGTGTAGAAATTACAAAAAGAATTCTCAAGAAAATTTTTTAAGAAAGACAAAACTCAATCTTCTGAATTTCTCTCTTCCTAGGAAAACATCACAAGGCAGACTGTTCATGAGATAAAAAGTTTGGTATAATCGCAGGGATCGAGAAGTGTAACCCGTCAAATCTGGAAATGATTAAATTCGGGACTCTCTAATGCCGCGCGCTTGCCTAATAATCCCCTAGAAATAATGCATAAAAGTTGGTTCCCTAGTAATAAGGTGACAGCCGCGCATTTATTAAAGTTAATTGAGAGGTTGTTTTTACATGAGAAATTTGTGTTCTTGGCATTCATTACTTTTACGCTAATTTGTACGGCATGTTCATTTATGCATCATGGGCGACACACAGTTCTCTCGTTCTTGTCATTTCTCACAACTGAAGTCAGGGGCTGTAAAACTGATGGACGATTAATCATATTAAATGCTAAAGTTTGGTGCTGAAAAATCATTTCCCTGATAGATGGTTCAGAAGAGAACTTTTTTTTCTCCTACAAGCGATTGACTTCACGTTATGATAGTCTCCGACATCTGTAACACAAATGTAAGGAAGTGTCAGGCTGTTATTTATAGTGTGTGTGTATAGAGAGAGAGAGACAAAGAAAAGCTAGAAAAAAATTGTGCCCATTGCAAAGTTTTGAGAGCCCCCCATACAGTATAATGCCCCCTTAGCTCCCAATACACAGTATAATGCCCCCTTAGCTCCCAATACACAGTATAATGCCCCCTATCATGCCTTGACACAGTATGAATAATCCTGCAGTGTCCTACCAACACTATATAATGAATCCATTCCATATGATGCCTCCTTAGTGCCTCACCAGACAGTATGATGCCCCCTTAGCACCTTCCACATAGTAGGACAACCCCATTGGTCCATCCTGCACAGTATAGTTCCTTATAGTGCCCCTTACACAGTATGATGTCCAGAATGCCTCCTTAGTGCTCCTACTTTATAATTCCCCCTTAGTGTCCCCCACACAGTATGGTGCCCCTTTAGTCCCTTCCATAATAAAGCACTTTTACTGTCCCTAAACAGAATGCTCTCTTAGTGCCCCTTGCACAATATAATGCCCCCGTGTCCCCTTAGTGCCTCCACACAGTATGATGCCTCTTCAGTGGCTTCCATACAGTATAATACCCTCTTAGTGCCCCCTACACAGTATAATGTCTGATTAGTGCCCCATACATTATGATGTCCCCAGAGTACCCATGCACAGTATAATGTTTTCTTAGTACCTCTCTAAACAGTATAATGCCCCCTTGGTGCCTCTCTGCATTGTATAATGCCCTACACAGAAGTACTGTTGTAAAAATAAAAGTGGTCCCACTACTATAGTGACCCCACACAAATGTGGTGTTGTAAAAATTCTCCATTCGCATGTAACAAGTCTCCATCACTCTGTGGTGTCTCTGACTTGGAGTGACAGTAATGTCATCATGCCTGCCAGCCCCAGTGGTCACAACTTAAATGGGGGAACAGAGAGCTGATGGCTCTCTACTCCTCCATTGTATTTAATTAGTATTGTGAATTGTAGCCTGCCGAGGTCTTTGCTAAATTGTCAAGATATTGAAATGATCTCATGAGAAATTGAAGGCCATAACTAAATTTGAGCTCAGGTAAGTGCGGACACATTTGTATTCTGGAAATAAAAACACTCATCGTCCTAATCTCATACAACCTCTTTAAAGGGAACCTGTCAGGGCACTTTAAGACACTAAACCACCCACTGGTCCTTATAGACCATGTTATATTCTGTCCTGCAATTGGCAGGGAAGTGAAGCAGCCAATTCCCGACCCCAGCAGTCACATGTTGGATCTGGTGACGTCACTGTTAATATGTCTCCAGCACCTAACATGTGAACAATGAAATCAGTGATTGGCCACCTGAGCTACTTCACTTCCGAGTTCTGGAATGGAATGGAATGGAATGTGGGATCCCGATGCCAGAATGGAGTACCAGGTGTAGGTAAGTATCACTTTTTTTTTGTTTACCCTCCCCAACCCCATTGGTTATCCAGTTTGCCTGGACAACCCCTCTAAAGAGGTTGTATGAGATTAGATAGAAGACTCTGTTCTTATTCACGGAATGGAACAGTAACGGTGGACACAATGCCAGAATGAAGAACGGGTGGTAGACGTGTATCACTATTTTTTTTACCCCACCTGACCTCCCCCCCCCCACTAGTTATCCTGGAAAACCCCTTTAATCTATTAATCTATTAAAGGCTTCCTTCTACAGAGAGTTTCAAGTTAATAGGACTAGAGTAGGTGCATTACATGGGAAGACCGTAACATCCACTTGTTGAAGCGAGAACCGCAAGCTACTATACTATTTCCAGGTGGATACAAATTACGCAACCCTTACATAATTATAGGTGACAAACGACCCTTCTTCAGATACCGCCATGGCTAAAAATGTTCCCACCATAATTGTTTTCCCTCCATTCACTTTCCAATAGCCATACACAAATGTATCTTCAGTTCGTATCTTCGGGGCAAAATGGTTATTATGTATTTTTTAATGGACCTATAAAAATATATTTTTACAGCGGGTCAGGAATGAGCCTGAACATTCCTCTCTCTCACGCCAGCCCTGTAAATGCTACGAGGGTCATTAAAGATGCTGTGACTTTTCCGAGAGGGAATCATACTTGTACACACCAGAGTGAGCATTTCAAGGACCCGTACAGATGCTTTAATGACAATACCATTTCACAGTATTCTGGAAACAAGCAGCAAGGCAATTATTGTAGAAATAATCACGCTTATTTATAGAGCACTTTATGTCAAGGCAATTTCATCTGCAGAACATTATGTACACATACACAAATGAAAACAAATAAAGCATGTTACCGTCACCTAGCCGCGGCCCGCCGCGCTCCCGTGATACGCCAGGCTCGGAGAATGGATTTTATTTTTATTTTTATTATTATGACAAAGTTAAGTTTTAACTCGGAGACAAAGTTATGTGTTTACTTGTTAATCAGCACGTTGTTGGTTTTGTTATACTCAAGGCCCAGGTTTTATCACAGCCGATTTATTTTTCTGCAATTTTCGGCATTTGCTTTCTTTCCTTCTCAGGGTATTTTATTTAGGTGCTCGTAATGATTGTCTTCTCCTCGTCTTTTTCATCTATACACGTGTTATACGTAGGGATGAGCAAACCGAATTGGATCGAACAGGATTCGACCCAAATATTCCAAAAGTTTTGGACTTGACCTTAACCTGATACTTTTGAGGTCTCCTCAGATCCCACAGTTATACTCACCTTGTCTCACCTCTTCTTGGCATCTGTGGGGGTTCCAAATATCCACCTAAGGCCTTTGGCTGATGTCACATGCCCCAGGATCAACATTGAGGCCTCTTATAGAGCCTTACCGGCCATGTGGGGTGCACCGATGTCATGATGCTTTAAACCAGCATCATGGCGGTCCATGTCACTGCTAAGGCTCAATCACGAACCTCAGTGGTGACCTCAAGGCACTGGACATCAGCCAGGAGCTGGAAGAGGCCTAAAGAGGATGCCGCGGGACCACTGGATGCTTCAAGGATGCCAAGGAAAGGTGAGGCAAGGTTTTCCTACAAGTTTTGGTTCAGTATTGATGCTTGGCTTACTGGATTGGCCTATGATTGGGCTTTAGAAGTAACTTGGGGCCACCGACGTCAACCGGGAAGCCAAAAGAGGCAGGAAAATGGCACAAGAGAGGACTGGACGACACAGCAGAGTAACAGAGAGATGAGGAAAAGTGAGTATCAGTGTTTAGTTTCTTTCCGCACCACCCCAGGAGGCAGCCGTGTACCCTGTGGTTCTGAACTGATCAAATTGACAGGCCTCAATGTTCAGCAGTAGAAGTGGGTGATGCAGTTTGTAGTGAACCGAGTTTGTTATGAATTTGGAGGTACATGTAGACATCCAGCAGATTCTGAGCTAGTGGACCTTAATTTACTGTGAAGGTATGTTAAAATTCTTTTAAAAATTACCATTTCTAGGCTTATATGTGACATGCTCCGGAGTTCTGGTTCTCTTCCCAAGCTGACCGCCATGTTATTCAGCACCCAGACAACCATTGAAGCCTGTGATTGGGCTTCAACGGTCATATTGGGGGGGAAGGGGTGGCGATGTCGTCATTAGGCTCTGACACAATTACATACGTGATGATGCTGCAGCATTGAAGCATGATGACTTTGTCAGCCTCACATGAGTACTGAGCCCCAATCACTAGTCTCAATTGGGGGCCACATAAGATGGTGCAAAACTTGAGAAGAGGACCCAAACTCACCTTGTCTCACCTCTACTTAGCATCTGCGGGGGTTCCAAATTCCTCTTAAAGCATTTGGCTGATGTCACATGCCCGGTTGTCACCATTGATGCCTCTGATAGAGCCTTAGTGGGGCACAATGATGTCATGATGCTTTAAACCAACATCATGATGGCCCATGTCACTGCTGAGGTCCAATAGCAAACCTCAGTTGTAACCTCAAGGCATGTGACATCAGCCAGAGGCCGGAAGGGAAAAGGCCTAAAGAGGATGAGGGGAGACAGGCCGCAATATTCAGCAGTAGAGGTGGGTGAAGCAGTTTGTAATGAACAGAGTTTGTTATGAATTTACCAAAAATTTTGGGTTCTATTGCGCTCTTCTGTCATATCATATGACGGGGTCATCGCTGAGGCCTGTGACGACATCACAAAAGAGCACCAGGAGCCGGCTCTGGCACCCTTCTGTGACATCATGCACTTGGATGATGAAGACGCAGATCGACGGACGCCACAAGGAGGCCCGAAAGAGATGAAGAAAGTTTAAATGTTTTTTTATTTTTTACACCTCCCTTGGGCCTAAACATATTATAAGAGACCCCAGGGTATAATAATTCCACGTCCATTTTCTATCCAAACAAGTTATGACTGAACCAAAGGATTACTTTGTCTGAACACCGAGCAAAACAAATCTTCAGAAGTTCACTCATCCTTAATTATGATGAAAACTTTCTGTGAATTATTTGTGGTGTAAAATTTTGGCCAGTTCTTTTTACCCAGATTACTCCGCCGTGTCCGATCCTAAAGAGCTTGCAATAAATGTGATGCAACATCCCCAGCGTGCAGAATATGAAAGCTTGTGAGTGTTAGTAAATGTGTCCGTAGCACTTCTCGAAGAGCATCTTCAACGTAAAACATGACTGATCTCCCTGACTGAAGAGCCGAGGCGATTCCCCTATTACTCCAGACCAATTTATTGTCTGTGCTGTCAGACGCTGGGACAAGCAGTTCAGGCATCAGTGAGCCTTGTTGCCGCTACCGAGAAATGAAGGCATTTTATTGTTTTCAGAGAAATTCCTCTTTTTCCTAGCTGATATGACTCCGCGCCTTCCCTGCAAGGGGCTATTAATATTTATTACATCTGTGGCTGACCACTGAGATTTGGCCATTACTTACGGTTTTTGTGGCACAATTACCGCGCAGAGTTGTCGCCTATCCATTTGGTTGTCCCTCGTAGCACAGGACGGTATTTTGCAGCTTAAACTAGTAATACATCCCTTAGGATGAAGAGATTAGTAAGATAAGTCATTCTTTAGGATAGGCAGAAGGAAGCATTCAATAAAGATTACCGCCATCCTGTATACATGTTAATGCCGCCTACGGGGCTCGGAGTCGCTTTCCTATTACTGCAATGTTTTACTACGTATTGGCTGACTATAGTTTATCTGGTAATTTTCAGTATTATAAGGGCGCCAAAATTTTTTTTCACTTTCATTTAGTCGAATATTTTAATGGCGGATTCTAATTAAGTATTTTAACCTTTTCAGAACCAAACAATTTTTATGCTTATGTTTTTTAATTTTTACTCATATTCCTTTTTTTTTTTTTTTTTTTTGCTGACATATGAAGACTTGATTTTTTATTTTTTATTTTTTGCGGGGCAGATTGTATTTCACAATGGGGCCATTTATTATTCTGAAGGGTGTACTGGGAAGCTGGAAAAAAAATCAGAATGGGGTGAAATTGGCAAAAATCAGCAATGGCGGGAATTTTATACAGGTTTTATTTTTACTACATTCACTTTGTGGTCAAAGTGACAGATTAACTGCATTTTGCAGGTCAGTATGATCATGGCGATACCTAAATTATATAGTTTTTGTTGCATCTTAATATCTTTAAAAAAATGTACCCTTTGAAAATAAAATGTCTTTCTCCTACTATATATTGGAACAAAGTCATATGAGGGCTTGATTTTTGCAGGGCAAATTGTATTTCACAATGGCATTATTTATTATTACATATGGTATACTGGGAAGCTGAAAAAAATCAGAATGGGGTGAAATTGGAAAAAATAGCAGCTACGACAAATTATTATGGGTTTTGATTAGTGTTGGATGAATCGGATTCGACCCGAATATTCCAAAGACCGAAGACTTTCTATGAGCCCATACTTCACTAACCCTGGCCTGTTCCTGGCTATCACATGTGTGTCACCAGGACTGACCTTGGACTGTATTCACACTGCTTTTTCCTGATTTCTTTCACTGCACTATAGTCCCTGAACTGATTTATCAACTAGAGGTAAAAACAAAAAAATGCACCGACCAGTGTTTAGTGTAATAAAGTTTGGTGAGGGGGAATAGCCAAAAATATTAATAGCCTTTAACCTTGTGAGATTGTATAAATCGCACAATAAGCAATTATCCAGAAGACACCCAAGGACTAGATTGCTGCAGGAACCCACGAACACCTAAGGTTAGGTGTGGGGAAGCATCAAAGATAAGGACCAACTAAGGAACTGCGCACATCCAGGTAAGTTCGTTGACCAAATGTTTTTATTCCAAATTATAAAATGTAGACACACGACGCGTTTCAAAAAAAAAAAAAAACCAGAAGTAGATTCAATAGGAAAGGGAATTACAAAGTAAGGACATTTACTTTTACTTCTATCTGATCAACTTCCAGCTACGGCTTCAAAAAACTGACTCAAAAACTGTATATGTGATTCCTGTGTAAGGCTAAGGCCCCACGTAGCGAGCCGCAGCCAGAAAGCGCTGTGGGAAAAACTGTGACGGCAACGCATTGCGGTTTTTCCCGCAGCACTTTTCACAGAAAGTCTGCAGAGTTTTCCTCTGTGGACTTTCTGCTTCTATTATACCTATAGGGAAACTGCCGGCATTTCCGTAGGTATAATTAACATGCTGCGATTTACAAAAATACAAGCGTTTGTGAAATCACAGCATGTCTGCTGCAGATTTTTTTACTGCAATGTGTGGATCTGTGTCTGATTTGTGTGACATTAATGTATATTCCAATCTATTTTGGCCACGCAAAAACAAAAAAAAAAAATGCAGTCTTCTATATTTTTCAGCATCGCCTGTCCATGAATCTGAGAAAAACAGATGAAACACAAACAGGACACAGTTGACATTTTTTCACGGATCCATAGAGTTGCATGTCTGAGGCGAGTAGAAAAGACAGAAGAAAACAGTGCATGTCATCATTTTTTTTTTCTCTCTCAGTCCATGAAAATAAAAATTTTTTGTGTTTAACATCCTTCAAGGTCCTCGATACCTAGAGCAAATTTCTCAATAATTCGATTCGGCAGTTCGATTCGAAGTTCCAAAAAAAATTGCTTCGATCAGAATCACTTCGCAGTGAATAAACAACTATTTCTGGTCTTCAGAGAGCCGGGGTGGGCAGCAAAATGGCGGAAGCCCTTGGATGCCGCTATCATGTCTCTCTCTCTCCCAGCACGGACAAGTTTTATTCATGTGGAAGGATCTGCTAACAAGCAAAGACACGCCTACCCAATGACATCACTAGAGAACATCATGTGACCGTCTGATGTCACAAAGGTCCTTACTAAATATTCGTTACCGTGAAGCATCAGGAAATCTGGAATCGTGGAGAATCGAAGATTTCCTGAAATTCGGATCAAATTCCATTTCTGCAGAATCGATTCGCTCATCTCTATCGATACCTACAAACAAAGTAATTTTGCATGACAAAAGTTTCCCACCGGACCCCCGATTGTGAAGCATAGAAAAAAAAATTATCTACAAAAAAAGAAAAAGAAACACAAAAAGGGCTAAAAAATGTCAAAAGTCCCTAAAACTTCTACTTTTCTCTTTGATATACGTGCTACTATTCTGAAGAAACTCAAAAACAAAAATTGTATTTTTGTCTTTGATATTAAAGGTCCCTAAAACTTATCATTTTTGTCTTTGACATCTTTCAAGAGCTCTAAAACTTATATTTTTTTCGTCTTTGATATCCTTCAAGGTTACCTGTATCTATCAGCAAAGTCATTTTATATAACAAAAGTTTCCCCCACCTCCAGACCGTCGGATTGTGAAGCATTGAAAAAAATTATCTGTTAGGAAAAAAAAGAAAAAAGTGAAAGGCATATTGTAAGATATGGCATACAATTATATTTAATAAATTCTGGAGAATAACTTTTAGATTTCGAAATATGATATTTTTATATCTCCTGACTCTTCCGGAAAGCAAAGCGAAATCTCAGTAGAGCAAAAATCTCAAAAACATTGTCGTATTACCTTATATTTCACTTTTCATTAAACAAATAGAAGAGCAATTTATCATTTTAATTTGGGCTTATCTAGTGTGGAGACGTAAACTTTTCAGTGGAAAGACTTCACTTTTTGTGTCATTACCTCCTATTACACAAGCGTTTTGTGTGACTCAATGAGCAGAGTAGATTTTGACAATCAAGTACCTAATCGCTGAAGCGCAATATTGAATGAGTGCAATGTAATAAGTGCATTTCATGACAGGCTGCTTTTATGTAGTTATACTAAGGGTGACTGCTTGTTTAAATCATTCAGCGAATATTTTTTTCTAAATGTAATGTGTCAAACTCTCCAAAACTCACAGTACTTTCACTATTGCTAAATACACTGAAAGCCGAGAATGGAGGAAAAATCACCTTCTGCGGTGATGGGCTCCTTAAGTGTCCAGCGCCGTCGCTTCATCTTATTCAATTGTCTTTTCAGAGCAGGAGAAAGTCTTGAAAGTTGTCATTTGTACTATGTAATATATTGTATTAGTGGATAGCGGCCCCTTCCTTAGCTTTGTCACCCAGGAGGTGGACCCAGAGGGAGCACTAAATGCCACGAGGATGTCAAAAAGGGGTGAAAAAAAGTGCATGTAACTGTTATTTTTTTGCATCTCCCCGGGCCTCTGCCTATTATACGATGAGGTCTGTTGAGACCCCAGATTATCATAATTTCATATCCAGTTTGCGGTTGACGAACCCAAAGCCGAAACTTTTGGAAAATTCTGGTCGACTCTCTATTCCCTACAGGGATAGAAACCTCCTTTGCCTTTCTAGATTGAGAAAATTAACAGGAAATATGGAGAAGGAGGAGTAGAAGGAAGGAGATGCAGCTGCAGCCTCTTTAGCTTCTTCGAGGAGTTGTAGAATTGTTTGAGATGCCTAAATAGATAAGGCCTTATTCACACCACAATGCTGTCTTTCCAAAGTCCATCACATGAACATCTTAAAACTCATGAATGTCTATGGGTCTATTCACATGGCTATCTTTATTTCCATCAACATAGCGCGTGTATGGTTTTTTTGACAGCCGTGAAAAACAGTCTGTCAAAAAAAATGGACGCGTGAAAAGACCGACAGACATTCATGTGATGGCCATTCCAAAACCCCTTTTTCACTGATGTGTGAATAAAGCCTAAGACTAGAATTTTAGAATACAATGTTGATCCAGGGATTTAGTCCAATTGCTATATTTGGCGTTGGCAAGGAATTTTTTTACCCTGGCGGGCCAATTTGTATCCGTCTCATAGTGTTTTTTTTTCTCCTTCCTCTGGATCCACTTTTTAATGGTTGTCACATGATTACGTTAAATTCAATACATGTGGATGGGGCTATTCTCACGGTCTCTTTTAAAGGACCATATGGTATGGCCTGATTTCTTCACTCTTCCACTACTTTCTATGGCTAACACAGTACAACATTACACTACTAAAAGGACCATCAAAAAATTGGTCATGTCCTTTTTCTCGCCATTTTCGCAGATCCCTAAATAGCCTCAAATCAAGAGTCCAGGAATAGATGCAGGTTTGAGGATGACCCTTTGAAAAGATGAATAATGTGCCAAGCAAGTTTACTTCAAAATCATAGTTTAAGGTCTGCTTCACATGGACGGATTTAGTCCGGGAGATACGGACCAGATATCTGTATTTCCCAGACCAAATTCTGAGCTTGGAACCAGACTCCTAATATCATAGTCATCTATGATGTTAAACCCAAAGACTGGGCTGGTTATAAAAATTACAAAAAATTTGGCAGCACTCCAAAAGTAATAAAAGACAAAAATGTGGGTAAGTTTGGCTTGAGAAAGGGTCATGTATATGGGTGTGCTTTTGGGTTAATAAAGTACCCACACTTTTTTCTCACTTGCTTTTGGAATGCTTCCCAAATTTTTTGTTGGACATCTTTGATGGTAGACGTCCTTGTTTCCCCACGGCTTTACTGGCCCAGATTGGGTTTTCAATGCAGGAAAATAGAGCTGCGAAGAGGAAGAGACTCCTAGTAACAAAGATGACTACGATGTTGGGATTCGCTTCGGAGAATGCAGCCAACATCCAGTCCATATCTCCCAGATCAAAACCATCCATGTGAAGCAGGACTAGCTGTGAAAAGCTCCTAAGGACTCTGTGAAAATAATAGAGTTATCTAGAGTTAGAGTTCTGTGTTTGAAGGACTTTTATAGCTGTGTTCTAGAATGTTCAAGTATTCCACACCACCAGCCATGACTAAGAGTATAGTGCCACCTAGAGTGTACTATAACCAGCATCTGTGAACTCCAACCACCAAGCGTGCTGTGCCACTATGTAATGAAAAAAAAACCTTCAAGTTTACTATTTTTGGCCTGCGACCAAAAGGGGAACATTCAGCCGCCTCTTACCCTTTTTTACATGGAGTTGATTTCCTCATTTTACCATCAAATTTATATTAAGTTGGGCTGAAATAGTTAATAGCAATATTTTTGCGACCAGCTACATTTTGCATGAGCCCGTGAGTTGTGTGTACTTCTACTTGTCAAATAAATGAGCAAAATCCAGCAAGTGTTTTCTCAGGAGTCAGTTGGCTTCAGTGACATATGGATAAACATTTCATCACTATAGAACTTTATCACTGCCTTGTCAGATCATATGACCCAGTTTCCTCTAACATATTTTAGAAGATGCTGTTTTTGGAAGTCAGAAATCCCTATTTTGTTGTGATGACAGCTGAAAACATTGCTTGTCAGTCAACAAAGGTACTTTGCAGAATAAAGCAGATCTCAGGTGAGCCTTGGAGAGGAAGCTTTTCAGAGGAGAAGCCAAAAAAAAATAAAAAATCTTTAAAGTCAGGAGAAATAAAGCTAACAAGTGTGGAAACTCTCCAAAAATATATATGACAAGAGGAGCTGTATTTAGATCCATGTAGACAAAGCAATGTAGAAGTGTACACAGCTAAGAGGGAAGCATTGGGGCTGCAACAAGACTCGTAGTAGGTTTCCCTTCTTAAACATAAGAAGAGGGAACTTTTTAAAGTCTGCCTAAACTTTTGATTTTCTGGCTGCATTTGTGGTAATAGTCATTTTTATAATATACTTTATTCATAAATTTTGTCTCCAGATAGAGATGGGCAAACTTTAAAAGATTTGTTTTGACAAATATTCATGAAGTTTGACCATCCTGTTCATTTCTCCCGAACATTTCCCGGAAGTGCTATTATTATACCTTGGGGTCTCTTCAGGCCCCAAAGTATAATAAGTGGAGGCCCAGGGGAGGTGAGTAAACATAGCAAACAGTTATTCTCACCTCACCTCTTCTGGGGATCCCCGCGGCTTCCGGCAGTCCTCCAGCATCCTCTTCCTCTGGCTGACGTGACTCACTCAGGGGTCACTCATGAGGCCTGTGATTTTGCCTCAGTGTTCAAATGGGGATCACCAATGTCATGACACCTTGACCCATGAATTCAGCACATATAGTGTGAGTACTGATGCCGAATTACAGGCCTTCGAATTGACAGTCAGGCACATCACATCAGCCAGAGGTCGAAAGAGGACTCTAGAGGTGCACAAGGATGCAAAGGAGCAGTGAGGCAAGGTGAGTATAACTGTTATGTTGCCATACCACCCCTGGGCCTCCATGTATTATCCAGAGTATAAGAATGTTTCGTGTGTGACGAACCTCAAAAGTTTCGTGATTAGGTTGAAACTTTAGGAAAATTTAGGTCAGATCTATCTCAATACGTACTGATTTATTCATCTCTACCAGCAGAAATTTGTACCCTGCTTTTTGCTGGAGAATAGATGGGCAGGCTCTTATATAATGCAGGGAAACTGAGGCTGGTTGGTAACTTCAAGTAGCTGTATATTGGACAATCTAAAACATAGAACAGTGGTTCTGGTTTCATATGGCACCAATAGTTCTTCCTGTATTATTTCTGGAGGTATCACTAGTTGAAAATACAATAGAGATTGGCATATTTCTATGTAGCTGAAGCTGCTCCCAATCCCAAATTTGTTCAATTGGTGATATCTCTGGAAATAACACAGTTAGAACTCCTAGTGTCATATAAAAGTTGAAAATCTCATCTTTCATATGACACCAGAACTATAGTTATAAGTTTTTTAATATATCTAACTGTTTGGCATAACCCCCTCAGGCTTAGCTTCTCTGCAATATACAAGAGCCCAACCATCCATACGCCATTGAGAAGTGGTGTACAGCTCGCAACACAAAAACAGACAGAACATTCTGTGCATTGTTCTAGTTCTGCTATGTATTGATATGTACCTCTGCTATGTTGTCCGCCTTGGACTTTTCTGCGAGACCCGACCTTTGTTATCCAAATGTCCTGGGCTGTTCTTGTTTCAGTAGGTCTGTTTCTGGTCCTAAACACCTATTTGCTTATTCTTTGTGCATGCTATCTATGTTATCTGCCAAATGTGCTAGAAAACTGGCGTAGAGGGATTGATATATCTCCCCCATTATTGGTAAAAGTGGAAATTATTTCATATCCAGAAGTAATTATTTTTGGACAATATTTAAAGGAATGGTCAAGGCTAAGGTTATACACTGTCTATTGCCTAGTACAATATCTGGAGGGTGGTGCATGACACTGGGATTCTATGTATCATACTGCACCCCTCAGGCCCTGCACGATACTTAACACTGTATCAGTTTTCCCTGGAATGTTCCTTTAATTTGTATCGAACATGAATGAATATTTTATTCTCTTCCACTAACCAGACTCTTATTGCTCTCCTTTCTTTACAAATACAATCAGAAACGACATTGTCATTTTCTTCGGCCCACCGTTGTGTTTCCTCATTGTTAATTACTTGTTATTTTGCCATTTATTTCTGCGCAGCTGTCACTCATGCTATTGAAAGATGGATGAACACCAGTGTAATGAAAGTAAATGCAATAAGGTTGATTGATGTCATTTGTGCAGTTCAAAGGATGGAAATGTGTTTACAAAAATCCATTGTATAGAAATAATAAGAACTGTGTCGTAATTACGGCAGCGGGACTTCCAGCGTAGCGCGGTAAACTATATCATTTACTGGAACTCCGATAAAATTAATCTCATCCAAACAGAACTCTCAACATTGGAAGAAGAAAAGTTCTGAAATGGAAAATTCATTTTAGACTCGACTATTCTATGTACAAAAAGGGAAACCTTATTCTGCGTATGGTCAACACATTGATCGGCTTGAATGGTGTTGACAAGGTCATGCATAAGAGGCAGATATTATCCAAGTCTGATGTATATTTCATTCCGAATCTTGAGCGATCATGACAAAATGACAGCGATGATTGACAACGTTGAAGATCAAAGCCTTTTGGGACGAGACGTAAGTCAAGATGTTGTCTTGTGTGGACTGAATCATACGTAGAACAGTCAACTCATTTCTATCTGTATTGCTTAGGCTAGGGCTGCATGGCAAGTTTGGCTGTGCCTCCCATCGTACATCAAAGAGTAGAGTGTCGCCCTCCGATTTCTTCACCAGCGTAAGTGAATGGAGTTTCATTGTGACCCCTATGGTGCTGTGACTGTGACTTCTAGTCTCAAAAAAATTTAGCAGTACTCGATCTTTTTGTGGCTAGAAAGCACCCTCTGGGTCACAATGTGACTCTATTCACTAGTCAAGGTGGTGCAGAGCGACCCAATGATCTTGGGTCGCACTTTGGAAAGTCGTTGTGTAGCTCTAGCCTTAATTAAATCTGTAACAAGGATATATTGGTAATTTTAGCTAAGTTGAGGGACCTAGGTGTAACAGGGATATAGCCGTCATAAACCTCAAGCTCAGAATCAACCTATTTTAGCCAAAATTGAGAACCTTTTCAAAAAAGAAATGTAAACTTGGCACAAACGTGTCCTGGAAAAATGGAGGGAATTTACTAACCAATCTATGCCAGTTTTCTAGCATAGATGGGGATATTTGTGGCGCATATTTGATGTCCTGACCTTTTTGCTCCTAAGATGTGCTGCATTGTTGTCTCTGAAACCAAGACGGGTCAGGGCAGGGATGCCTCAGGACAACAAATTTACTAGAACTCAATCCAGACAAATGGTGTGAGTTATTTCTGTAATTTATATCAGATCCTGACCTACATAAATATAATTTATGGTGTACAGGACCTCCTGCAGTGCACCTGAATTACGAAATGGCTGGAGGAAGGAATATTTGAAGACCATGCACTTTAGGTAGTTGTTGGACAAACACTAAGTTAACCGACAGCTTTGACCACTCTATATGCATGCATGTTCGGTCAAGTGGGCATAAATCAGTAAAGTTTCAGGCACCAATTGCAATGGTTATATTCAATGAGAACCGAAGACTGGGCTTGTTGAAATCCAACAACTTGACGCATCCTTCTCTTCATGTCTGTTGTCAAATAGAGTTGGGACAAACTCATACACACTAGAAGATTGGCTAGTCCCACCAAAATTGTTGAGTTCACTTGACATCAATGTAATATATATGGTCAACCTAATGTTATTTTAACAACTCAACACACCTTTGTCCACCACTATCATCGAAGAAGCTGCAGCCCTCACTTGAGCATGGTGGCCCCTTTAATCTGCTGATCAATGGAGTTGCTCGGACTCAGACCCTCACTGTTCTGATATCGATGACTGAGCCTAAGAATGGGTCATCAACACTAAAGTCTCTGAAAACTCAGTTCATTTCTAATGAATGGGGCTAAGTTGCAATACAACACACAACTTGTCAACAGATATGTCATTTTTTGAAAAAGCAGCCATGTTTTTTCTCATTTTTCTCAGACAGTAGGAGTAGCTTGAATTTTCTGAGTTCTGATACAAAACCTATTCTAGAATCCATCACGTAAGTTATGTATAAAGATGTAACACCACAGAATGTATGTTCAGGCCACTTTATTGTCAAAGGGACCAGACAAGATGTAGTACCCATCTGAGAAGTCTCTTTAGAGGTCTGAAGGGAGTTCTGTGTGGCCATGAAGTTCTGCACCCCCTTCTTTCTCCTGAAGAGCTACTGTCTAGACTGAGGCTCCTTGGTGGACACTTGAGTAGCAGTCAAGATGGGCTTTCTCTAAGCTTTCAGGAGGAGTCTATCAGTCCCTGACCCTTGAAGGACCTCCTGGCTTGAAGGATTAAGAAAGCTTTGTTGCATTTCTGTTGTCAGTCTTTCTGATACAATCCAGGGCCCAGACATAATGTCACCCCTGTTTTGCAATTTTTAGCAAATAAGAGATGTCTGCTTGAAATCTCCTGATGTACCGCCTAACCCGAGGCTGTGAATTTCCGTATTAACCAACGAGTACTGTAACACTGGATGGAATAGTAAACATATTGCGACTCCAGAAATGTCCGTAAAATGTCGCCTTATTTTAAATGCTAAGCAGGAAAATCTTAAAAGTAATTTTGTGCGTTCATTGCCTTTGAAAAGAGCAGATTTAAATAAATCCCATTTAAGCCAGTGAAGTATTCATTATTTTCAAGGAGAAAAGATGTATGCAAATTGTAGAACATTTGAGGTGCATATATAATAAACCTCCTTAATGCTATTTTTCCCCGTAAGTAGTGCGGTCGATATTTAATAGTTTTTATTTAAATTTCGATCCGGGGCATACATTATTATTTTCCTGCACTAAGTGTGAATATTAAACGGAAGACCACCTGGGCGGCAAATTTTGCCGGAATTCTAAATATTAGCCCCGTACAAAGTTTTAATTCCTTACATATGTATGTTTGGATATTCCGACAACTCAAGTAGAAGAGAAACATTTATTTTTTGCAATGCCAGGAAAAAACTTATTTTAGTTCAGCAAACTTTGCCGACTCAACGCTGGCGTGATCATTTTTTAGAAGTTACGGCTTAGCTTTATTAAAGAAGACTGAATTATGTTATTGTGAAATTTTTTAATAACCCTGTGGTTGGTTGCCAAGTCAGATTTTTTGTAGACGATAGATTTTTGCCGAGGACAAAGAGAAGAAACGATCTTGATAAGTGCAGTATTGTAGAAGAAATGTTATGACTAGAGATGGGCGAACCTCACGAGATTCGTTTCACGGAATATTGGTGGGTTCCCCCTTCCATTTCATTTGCTCAACCTGAACTGGAAGTGTTTTTATTATACTGTGGGGTCTCTTCAGACCCCAGAGTATAATAAGTGGAGACTCAGGGGGAGGTGAGGAAAAATAATAAACACTGATACTCACCTCTCCTGGGCTCCCCAACAGTCCGGCACTCTTTTCAGGTCCTCTTCTGGATTTCTGGCTGATATCGTGTACATAGTAAGTCTGTGATTGGGACTCAGAAGTCACATGGGGCATGCTGATGTCATGATGTTGTTGTATAATCACAGTCTTCAGTAGTCCCCCAGCAATTTCACCTAGGAGTCTGGAAGAGTCCAAAAGACCACTGAAGGATACCCAAAGGGAGCCCAGGAGATGTGAGGCTAGGTGTGTATAAGTTTTTATTATATTTTGCCACTTACCCCGGGGTCCTCTATAATCTGGAGTCTGAAGAGCTCCCAGAGTATAATAGTGATTGTGAGTGATGAATCCTAAAAGTTTCAGGTTTGGGTCAAGCCAGAAAATCTTGAAAATTTGTGTCTCGATGTGAATCAGTTCGCTAATCTCTAGTTAGGAACAGTGCGGTGCAGTTGTTTTAAGGTCAGCTCACCATAGATACCATCCTAATAGTGTTCTTCTCTCCCAATATGTGCCAAATGCACAAGTTGTTGGGTCCACCAGCTGGCACCATGGATGGCTATCGAGAGCTTGCTGTCTCCTTATTATAAGGTATCATGCAGACAGTCATACTGTATTATGGCTCTGTTCAGATTTGCATTGACACATGACTCATACCCTGAAAAATGAATTACAAGATTTCCACATTTTAAGAAAAAAACATTAATCTGCGATATAATGTTAGGAGATGTACAGTAAAAGTGCCATCCGTGGAAAAACTATGCTATGCAGTAAGAATGTTTTCAGAAATAGAAGGGTTAATAGTTTATTTTTGTCAATTAATTAAACGTAGTGAATGAAAAAAAGAGAAATTTAAATCCCATCAATATTTGGTGTGACCTTTGCCCTTTGCCTTCTACAGTTTTAGGCAAAATGGGCAGGGAGGTTGTTCCCGCCGCCATCTTGGAGAACTAAGCACAGATCTTCTGTGGATGTAGGCTTGCTCCAATCCTTCTGTCTCTTCATGTCTTCCAAGACTGGATGATGATGAAGAGATCAGGGCTATATCTGTGGGGGCCGGATCATCACTTCCAGGACTCCTCCCCCAAAGGACAAAGGTCACACCAAATATTCATGGGATTTACATTTCTGTTTTCTTCACTCACTTCATTTAGTTAAAGGGGTTGTCCAGCCCTGAATTGACTTTGCATACTATGGACAGGTCATCAAAAATGAAAAATCAATTTGAGACTGGACAACCCCTTTAATTGATAAAACAATAAACTATTGACACTTCTATTTTTGAAAGCATTCTTACTTTGCAGCATTTTTTTCACTCCTGCCTAAAACATTTGCACCAGCTATATTTGTCCATATGTGGCCCTCCAATGGTTGGGATGTGAGATTCTGCCTGTCAAGAACTTTGCTAGTATGTTGAGATAATGGATTGAATTAGTATCGTGAGAAACCGGAGTCCAAAGATCACAAAAAAATTCATGGTGGTCATATCTGTAGTTTGGATAGTAAGACGGTAGCAAATAATGACACACAAGGATTATTTCATGTACGAGACTTTATAGTTTATTTTTGTTTACTTTTACTCTTTTTTTTTTTATTTCTAAGCTACATAAAAACTAAAGGAACCGTAAAAGAATTTCACCTCGTCCAGAATAGCTGCAACAGATCTGCATTTTAAGTGTCACTCAAGCCCGACTTCCAGCTTATAAAGAAGCCTATTTCTCCAGGAAAGGTCACATTTGTTATCTATCAAAATAGCCTAGGACAGAGGAATAATGAGCTGCCTTAAAGTACTGGCCTTTTTACCTTCAAAATGGGCTTCTAAATCAAGTCAGGAGAGCATTGACTGAAAATCATTCCTTTCTGTCTGCAGGAAAGGTCATCGTCTGAAATATTACGGAATAATTTTACTCCGTTTTATTGTAAAGCACAACACAGCTTTGCAACTTAACAAACAGCCCATATTTACTATCGCTCCCGCTTCCGACTTCCGATGACTAGAATATCCCTGTCACCCATTGCCGCAAATAAATATAAGGGTGATGTAAATATTCCGAACGATATTTCCCAATGTAACAGAAGTTATCAGATGGTAAAGTAGTTTCTTTAACGTTGATTTTTCATCCCATTTTTGAGCTCCAGCCGCAATGAGTTTATCCTCCGGAGAGAATCTTCTAATAACGTTCTTGGGAACTTGGAAATTGTGTAGCTTACGATCCCTTATTTGGCTTCCTTTTATTGCCTGTGAAAGAAGATAGAAAGTTGTCTCATCTTTTTTCTCAGCTTGATCCCATAAAACAATGATTTCCATCGCACTTCATTATGAAATACGTGGGGTCTCCAAAAAGTTTCCTCACTTTTTTTTAAAACTTTATTTATTAAGAATTTATTTCTGCATAGTCATTTCTACATGGTCTCCAAAAAGTTTCCTCGCTTTTTTTAACTTTATGTATTAAAAATTTATTTCTACGTATTTATTTCTTCATGGTCTCCAAAAAGTTTCCTCGCTTTTTTTTAAACTCTATTTATAGTCCCCTTCCTTTGCGATCAGACCAGTCACATGACACTCTCAGACACAACCAATTACTATTTCTCCCATCCTCACCGTTTCCAACGAAAATATAAAACTGCTGAAACTTTTTGAAGACCCCTCGTAATTAAATATTTATATTAAAATTAATTTTCTAATTTCATTGAATACTAACTTTATTAATAAAGTCTACTTTCACATTTGTATCAGGCTAGGTTCACGCCAAGCTCTTGAACTCCATTCAGGTTTCCGTTCCCGAACCCACTTAAAAAATTATTTCTGCAATTTTCGGGGCGGAAACCCAGCGGACCCCGTTAGAGTCTATGAGGTCCACAGGTTTCCACGGGTAACCACTTTGGGTTAGCTTTCTGTTTTCGGACCTGAAGTCAGGAAAGGCGAATACTAGTGTGACCCTAGCGTCAGAGTCTCCGTCGCAATGTTCATCTGAAATAGAAGAACGAAAAAGTCCTGTAGGCACAACTTTTACATTAGCCGCTTTCAGTTTTAAAACATGGGACAACCAAGGGACCCCATTATAGTCAATTGGGTTCACTGGTCTCTGTGTAACAACAGACAGCCCGCCTGTCTGTTGTTTTGGGCCTCTGACAGACCAGAGAGGTGACGATAAAGCAAAAGTAGAGCCTATGGCTCATTAATCACACCCAAAAATAAATTCACACCCTAGACTCAGTCCCCAAAATTAATTCAGAACCCAGACCAGATCACAGAATAAATTCAGACCTCAAACCAGAGTCCCCAGTTACTTACCTGTCCTTGCTTCCACCAACCCCAGAGAGAAGCAAATAATATTTATTATAGAGGTTTTCCAGCCCTGAATGCATATCATTATACGAAATAGGCCATCAGTATCTGATCTGTGGGGGTCTGTCCCTGCACAGATCCAAAGATCTACCTACCTCCAGGCTTTGGGAACTATATCAGTGGGCAGGGAGCAGAAACAGGACTGCTCTTGTTCAAGGTTGATGCTGAAGCCCTCTCCATTGTATAGCAGTGGTGCTGGGAACGGTAGAAGTACTAACATATTGGCATAAGACTTTTACCCTGGCATTTGTTTTCCTTTAAACAAAAAAAAATAAAAAATGTCAACATTGATTATCTTTTTGAATATTTGTGGGAGTATTTTAGTATTTTTTTGAAAATGCACCTTTTTTTTTGCAAACGACACTAATACAAAAAAGAAAAAAATCGAGTGTGCAACAACCACATAAATCATCCTTTGGTGGAAGGTTTTATCTACTGAAGTCAATAGGGAAAAATCTGTAAACATACACATAGATGTAGCAGTACTGGGGGTAATAAGATGTGGGCAACTATGTAGCAGTTTTATCATATTCAATTGTATCACTGCCATATTTACTATGCTTATAAAGTTGAGGTTCTAAGCACACATTTTGATCAAATTTAGGTTGTCGCAAAAATGATATTTCCCAATGTCAGCTTCCTTTGGGACTCATTATGAGGTTTCCATTATTTCCAGACTTTGAACCTTGGACGCTTTCTTGGAAGAAAAAGTCGATAACTCTACTAATTTGAAGATTTGTCATGATTTGCTATGGTTGGTGCAACCCTACAAGTAGCCATTTAATAATGACTCTGACAGGGAGTGGAAGTCGTAAACAAAACCTTGAAAACCATCCGAGCTTGAGAGTTCATTTAGCTTTTTCTGCCTATATTGCGTCCCGCTCTTCATTTACTTTACTATATTCTGGTATTCCGAATAGATTTATCTTTCACCTTTAGACTTTATAACTTGGTACTAGAGATGAGAAAATCTTCAAAAATTTTCTTCTTCATTAGTTCTTATAAATGCCACGTAAAACACATAAGACTTATCTACCAGAATATTTTTCCCTTCTTAAGTGTGTCGGCTTCCATGGTGGTTAACTATCCAACTGACATCAAAAACACTGAATGTAAAGGAAAAAAATTGATGCAGAGAACAGAAAACTGACAGGCAGACAGACACAGCGCCAGACACCATGAGCAGGATGTTTTTCATTTTTTACATCTTTCTTGGGCCTCCACCTGTTATACAGAGTATAATAATGTCACTTTTCACTGTGGCATAACTTCGGCTATGTTTGCCTTAGAGAGCTAGAAATTAAATATTTAGGTTCCTAGGAGCCCTAAGAGTGTTTTACACTAAGTTTTATAGATAGGTTCCTAGGAGCCCTAAGAGTATTCTACACTATGTTTTATAGATAGGTTCCTAGGAGCCCTAAGAGTATTCTACACTATGTTTTATAGATAGGTTCCTAGGAGCCCAAAGAGTGTTTTTACACTATGTTTTATAGAAAGGTTCCTAGGAGCCCTAAGAGTATTCTACACTATGTTTTATAGATAGGTTCCTAGGAGCCCTGACAGTGTTGTACACTATGTTTTATAGTTGGGTTCCTAGGAGCCCTAAGAGTATTATACACTGTTTTATAGATAGGTTCCTAGGAGCCCTAAGATTGTTCTACACTATGTTTTATAGATAGGTTCCTAGGAGCCCTAAGAGTATTCTACACTATGTTTTATAGATAGGTTCCTAAGAGCTCTAAGAGTGTTCTACACTATGTTTTATAGATAGGTTCCTAGGAGCCCTGACAGTGTTCTACACTATGTTTTATAGATAGGTTCCTAGGAGCCCTGACAGTGTTGTACACTATGTTTTATAGTTGGGTTCCTAGGAGCCCTAAGAGTATTATACACTGTTTTATAGATAGGTTCCTAGGAGCCCTAAGAGTATTATACACTGTTTTATAGATAGGTTCCTAGGAGCCCTAAGATTGTTCTACACTATGTTTTATAGATAGGTTCCTAGGAGCCCTAAGAGTATTCTACACTATGTTTTATAGATAGGTTCCTAGGAGCTCTAAGAGTGTTCTACACTATGTTTTATAGATAGGTTCCTAGGAGCCCTGACAGTGTTGTACACTATGTTTTATAGTTGGGTTCCTAGGAGCCCTAAGAGTATTATACACTGTTTTATAGATAGGTTCCTAGGAGCCCTAAGATTGTTCTACACTATGTTTTAAGCCAGTTAAAGGTCTGATTCGTACCGAACTTGTTTGACCTGAAACAAATCAGGAACCCAAGCCATCCAAACCTGAAAAAATCTTCAGAGGTTCGCCCATCTTTAGTTGAGATGAGCCTCCTCTTCTTGAGGTGCCAATGAAGCCCTTGAGCTCATCTCTAAAAGATGTTGGGATAATTATACTTTATATTCTGGGTATATTCTTTAAAATAAATGTTGCATATGAGATTATGTAAGTATATCCATATTTGTTTACCATTCGGAATGATCACTTAATATTGCATAACTACCCAGTTTTGTGCATGATGGGTGATTATACAAGACTGATCTGATACTAATAAGCATGTAATGGGTATAACTGAACATAAACAAATTTGGCATCAAGTAAAAATTATCATTTGGCATTTAGTATATCCCTGAGTAAGCATCAAGTAGCACTTCAGTAAATTTTTTAACGATTTTCATTGGAGTGTTCTGTAGTTTGAAGGGTTTATATAATGTATTATTAATGCATTATGTATACATTGATATAGACTTGCATAGCATGTAAAGAAAATTAAAATGCTGATGAAGTGTTATTTTGATTCTTTTTTTTTCAGTTTTTGAAAATTTGGGACTGGGTCAAAAATAGTAGAAGTATAAAAATATCACTTGCACGTTTATGATGAGCGAACCGGTTCATAATGTGCCAGGTTCATTATGAATTTTCCAAAAACCCTGGATTTGGTGGAACCTGAGACTTTTGGGGTTCACCACCCATGAAGAGACCGCAGAGTATAATAAGTGGAGGCCCAGAGGAGGTGAGAAAATTATAAACACTGATACTCACCCACCACCCTGGGCTTTCTTATGGCATCCAGTGCTCCTTTACAGGAATCTTTGGTCTTCCAGCCTCTTTTTTTCCTCCTGGGTGACATCAGCAGCTCTCGGGAACCCCTGAGGTATGTGATTGGGTCTCAGATGTCACAAGAGGCGTCAAAACATCATGACATTGGGGTGCCCCATGTGACTGCTGAGGCCCAATTTCAATGGTCTCCTGGGGAAGCTGATGTCACCCATTAGCACTTTTGGTTTAGACCCAACAATTTCAGTCCAAAGTAAAACTGGTGGATGAACCTCACGAATATTCATGAAACCTATCTCATGAGATTTTCCCATTTCTAGTAGAGACCAGGAGCACGGAATCTGAGGTATAATTTTTTTATTGCTTCTTTTCAATTGATTTCTATTGCTAATTTTTCTATATAAGCTATTGAGACCCTTTAAAAAATGGCTCCATATAGAGTGCAGTGACAGAACTTCCAAATATTCCATCCATATGCAATGTACACTATCAACCACTTACGGTGCTATGTCCCCATATGTAGTATCATCCATCATCTTTCCATCCTGACTACACTCAGACTTTGTAGTCTGTAACCAAGGAGACACCTAGAACTGTAGAGACAACATAGTTACATTTTTAAAATTGTATTTTGTTTTTGAGAATCATTAAAACAATGAAAAATTGTTACCCAAGTGTGTACAGTGTATCTTTTTAATGGAAATATTAGCTATGCACAAAGGAACACAATTCCTGTAGGAACATTAGCGTGCTATAGTAGGGCACGTAACTTTGCATTAATAAATTAGGATGTGTGAACTCTTCTCTCTAAATTGTCCTGTTTCTGCATTTTCTTTCACATTTTTGCTGTTTTTGAAGTACAGGCTTCAACTAGTAACAGAAACTGCCGAGTAAATCTGCCGAGTTTTCACAATCCATGAAATTATGTTTGTAAGGCCTCAGGAGTTTGCATGTACATAAACAACTCCTATTATATTTTAGTGCATGTCCCTTCAAAGTTTTCGAGACTTCATTGCTGGCAAATATCATCTTATTGAAACAGTTCATCAAAAATCACAGAAGACTCCCCCGGCTGCTTCAGTCATAACTCACATTGGCTCTGGTAGGGTCCTAGTATTAATCTTTAATGATACAATATACTATAGCACTACAGATTGCTAAATTACTAGTGTCTCACAGAACCGCAGAACTATACGGTGCAATGATTCTTAATTTTACAAAAAGTTCTTGAAGTCATTTAAAACCTTTTTCTATCCTTTCAACTTAAAAATCTGAAATACGTTTCTCCAATGTGAGTTTTGAAGTCATTTTTGGTCATCGAAAATGGACATTTGCATCCAATACAGTTGCTGTCACAATTCCACCACTCTGTGTTATTTAAGGTGTCTTTCCAAAAACTGCCCCTAAAAATTAGCAGTCAAGATACCCCAGATAACTGTGCCAGGTTGAAATGCCACCTAATAACAGTAAGTATAGCTCAGGTCCAACAAAAAAATGTGGTACCATAAAGAAGGATCGTTGGGCCCAGTGCCACACCAGATGTTTGTTGAAGGGTATCAGGAGACGTTGTTAAAGCTACGTACAATAACAACCACTGGAGTTGAACTGTTTTATTGGAAAAATGACCCATTTTGGGTCAATCTAGTCTATACTGATCTGCAGAAATAAGGTGGTACATCTCTGAAACGCATTGTCGCGAAAATGAGTTCAAGCCCTTACTCCAGTGGTTGTGCTTGTTCTATTTCTATTTTACCACATTTTTTCATTGGGCGAGAGCTACACTTGTGAGGAAACAATAAGTGGCCGGATTGCCATAGTAAAAAGCTACAAGAGCTCTGTTAGTGTAGGGTCTACTTGGTTGCACAACTGTCAAGGGTGAGTACCCACCGATAAGGGAGAAGAGTGAACATCCACCACCTACACCAATCTTGAAGTTTACTACTCTATCAGAGCTCCATCTCTCTATTTTTCATAATAGAATATGAAATCAATTTCCACATACAGAGCCAGTTACAATGTTTCACACATGGTGCCCATAGAGGACAAGTCCCTATGCCGCCATAACAGTGCCAACCCCTATATTACCACCTATAACAAAGCCGGCAATTAATGTTTATTGGCATGATGAGACTTTTGCACACTTGAAAAGGGTTCTACCCAAAACGCGTTGTGTGTTACAGCTATCTGGAATAAAAATTCTTTCAAGTTGGACCAGCTCTCCACCGTCTCACTTCTAACCCCTTCCCAACATGTTGAATTTCCAATTTTTTTTTTTAAATCCTCACTTTCCAAGAGTCATAACTTTATTTTTCCACTCACATCTATGCCATATATGGGCTTGTTTTTTGCAGGACATTTAAAATTCCATAAGGTACAAATTAGAAATAAGGTGGAATTGGAAAAAAAATGTAGTTGGCGTCGCCCATTTTGTTAGTGTTTTTGAGACATTCACCTTGCAGTAAAAATGTCACTTCACTTTCATTCTGCCTGTTAGTAAGACAAATTTATAAAGTTGTGTTATGTTTTAATACTTTTGGCTTCTTGTGTGACGTCATGTGGGTCACATGGGGCATGCCGAGCGTCCATATCGGACCGAAACGAACCCAAGTGTCATATTTGATGTAAACAAACCCGAGATGAAACAAATCTTTAGCGGTTCCCGTCTTTAGTCATAACACTTGCATAGGCTTAGTGGCAAGAGATGGAACTGCAAGAATTTTTTATATATTTTTTTTAAACATAGATAACGTGGAAAATTAAAAACATCCCCAAAAATAATTCTTAAAACTATGTTTAACATAAAAATCATGACGACACATTACCTGCAACAAGCTACTAGAGTTGTAGTGCTGCGGCAGAGCAAGGTGTGGTTGCCATGGTGACATTTGTTGCATGACACGGTCAGATATTATCAAACCTGATCCATGCTTTCGTTAATTAAATTGCTCATTTGGGAGGTCGTAAATGTGCTCTCCAAAATATGAGAAATTATCCCGAATCCCTTCGGGTATTTGTCAGTGGGAAATCAGATCTAAATGCTGTACTTAATGTAATAATTTACCTTGAATCTAATACTCCCTCTCCGGCGTTTCGATATCCTCCTCTTAAATTGAATGGGAAACCTTTGGCTTTTCTTACACTACACATAGTCCCAATGATAGGAAATCATATTTAGCGCACCAGAGGTGTAATAGATCCCAGGAACCCTTTATTTGCCTACGAAACTTCTGCTTATGCCGCCTTCTTATCTGGTTTTACTGAATATTTTATGGGTTTATTTTTGATTCATGTCAATTAATATATAACAATTATTATTTACAACATATATAGTATACATAGTTCTGTATATCATGCAGAGTTTTCTGTGCCTCTTATCCATAGAGAAACCCAACAATCTGGTCTGAGCTGCAGTGGAATTGGTCAGTCGCCATGCTGTGCCGCACCCGATAGAGCAGGGACTCAGTGTATAGAGGTCGCCATGAAGTAGCTAGTGGGCTTGTACATCTTGATCTAAATGTATACTAAGAACCTTGTCTTAATTTTTGCAGAGAAGCCTAGATCAATGTAGACTAGATCATAAAAGTGGTGGAATATTTGCATAGTCTTTCCCCTCATTCTTTTTGATTTTGCCTTGGTACCAGCGCTCCTCCCATTTGGTCCAAGTGATTTTAATTAGCAGGAGACTGCATAATGAACTTACCTACTAGTCCTTTGACTGAAGCCATATGGTAAGGTGAACTTTTTTGAGATCTGTTCCCATGGTGCAGTGCTTTATGGCTGGGTCCATCCCCCTGTGGATGTTGACCTGTTTTGCTTTCCATGCTGCGCCGCACCAGTAGAGTAGGAACCAACTATATAAAGGTTGTCGTGAAGTGGCTAGTGGGTTTATATACCTAGATCAATATACTAAACACCTCGTGTTCATTTTGTAGATTTTGCAGAGAAACCTAGATCAATGTATAATATTGGGATGTGCAGTCCATGTTTTTTTTTTTTCTCCAGAATTTTATTATTTTAAACTCCCCTCTCCAAAAAAAATACTAAAAATTTGTCAATGTATTATAAGTACTCCAAAAATGGTTCCATAAAAAAAAAAAAAAATACTTGTCTTGGTGAAATCTAGCCATCATATGGCTACAATAACAGAAATTAAAAAATAAAATAATAATAAATCAATTAATAATAAATAGATAAATATTAGATAAATAATAATAATAATTAAATATAATAAAAAATAGAGTAAACCCAATAATAATAGTAGTAGTAATAACAATAATAATAACAATACTAATGAGAATTATGATAATAAATAATAAATAATAATAATAATAATAATAATAATAATAATAATAATTGAAAAATTAAAGATAAAAAAGTTATGGCTCTCGGAGGACAGGAATGAAAAGACAAAAAGTATGCCTCGTTCTGAAGACCAAAATAGGCTGAATAATAATAAATAATATTATATATAATAATAATAATAATAATAATAATAATAATAATAATAATAATAATTAAATATAATAAAAAAAAGAGTAAACCCAATAATAATAGTAGTAATAATAATAATAATAATAATAATAATAATAATAATAACGATACTAATGAGAATTATGATAATAAATAATAAGTAATAATAATAATAATAATAATAATAAAGAATTTAAAAATTAAAGATAAAAAAGTTATGGCTCTCGGAGGACAGAAATGAAAAGACAAAAAGCATGCCTCGTCCTGAAGACCAAAATAGGCTGAATCAAGGGGTTAACCTTAATTGAGTACAGCGATAAATTTATGGTCAAACTTCTCAATTTCTTTGGTATTTCTTGACCTAAAAGCTCAAGTTTTTAGAGAATTAAAATGAATATAATATATATATATATATATATATATATATATATATATATATATATATATTTTTTCAGTGACTTAATACAATGCTGGAATGATATTTGGAATCTATGAGCAATAACTTGCGCCTCTATCACAATGGGAGATCCCATCTGGCCCGCACAGTGCACTCCGTAATTACATTTACCTAACACAACAGCACAAGGCAGCTGGTAGCAGAGTGGTTAAGAGACTCAAGCAGAAAATCAAATAACCATAAATCTTCCCGTGGCTTCAATGTTATTTGTAAAAATCCCTAAAAAGCAGCAATTTAGCATTTAAATGTTTTCATTTAAAATCGTGTTTTTAAGGCATCCATTTATTTAGAATTAAAGTCGGTAAATTTTGGGGATGAAATTATAGTAATTTGGAAAGAATTGTTAATGTTAAGTACGGAACGTGTTATTTTCATTAAGTGTATTGTACTCCTTATTAAACATCTCTGTTGAATGAAATGCGAAAGTATTTGTTTCCTGACATACGTTTATTATATTGTTTTTACGCCAGGCTTGGATTCCGGTCTGTGAATTAGTCTATGTAAGTCTTGTCAGGATCTGTTTCAGACCTAAGACCTCAACCGTGTGTAGAGTCTCTTCTGGGGGGAATACAATGCTCCAGTCCAGTCGTATTCTGTTCTGTGAAATGGTTTTGGAACGGAAACTCCATTGAAATCAATGGAGAATGGAAGGCATCCAGTGAAAAAATTGGACTCCCCCCCGCCCAAACACACAGCCAGTATACTCGGTTGTATGCATAACACATAGACTTAGCTATTCTTCCCTTTGAGCAAAAACTGGATGCAACCCCCATGAGCCCGGTTGTGTGGCTTCTAGAGCTGGGCGAAGCTCTTAAGACTCGTTTCGGGGTCGCCATTTTGGATTCCATTTTTTTGTTTTGTAAAATACCGAACAATTTGGTATATTCAGTATGAACCAATTTGCCCATCTCTAGTGGCTGCCACATAATCTCCTTTCTTAAGATAGCAGCTGATGTAGCAGCAGCCTGGCCGGATACATGTATCAGTGATGTATAAGGAAACAAAACTAGACCGTGTGTATGTGCCGGGTCCATGGTTGAACAGCCGCCCCATGCCTCCACTGATCTACTCCTTTCAGTAAGCCCGGGCTGCAAAACATACAGATGTAGGACCTGTTCTGAGTTTTTCCCTGGGCTCATGTCCCAATACACTGGCTTTTGTATGGGACCATTACAATATAAAGTACCTTCCCTGGACTTGGAGGAAGCTCTATCATGGTGGCTCCCATAACTCTTTGAGAACTATGTATACAGCAATTGGCAAGGCAAGAGTTGTCATAAAGCAACCCTACTGTCAGAAACTGAGCTCACTGGGTCCTGAACCCTTGACTTCCCAGCCATGTTCTGCAGCCTTGACCATTATGCCATTGAAGAAGCCTGTTTGTTATTTGCCTTGCTGGACATTTCTATTGGAATGATTAGCTTAGTAATCTCACCTGCTCTGTGGCCAATCACAGTATAGCAATCTCTATATAAAACCACAGCTTACTCCATCCTGTGCCTGATTATTCTGGCTGTCTGCTTCCTGTTTGCCCTGATCCTCACCATTACTCTACTGCTCCCGTGTACCAAACTCTGCATGCATCTGACTATGGCTGATCTACTGCTCCCGTGTACCGAACTCTGCACACGTCTGACTATGGCTGATCTACTGCTCCTGTGTACCGAACTCTGCACACGTCTGATACGGCTGATCTACTGCTCCTGTGTACTGAACTCTGCAAACGTCTGACTACGGCTGATCTACTGCTCCTGTGTACCGAACTCTGCACACGTCTGACTATGGCTGATCTACTGCTCCTGTGTACCGAACTCTGCACACGTCTGACTATGGCTGATCTACTGCTCCTGTGTACCGAACTCTGCACACGTCTGACTATGGCTGATCTACTGCTCCTGTGTACCGAACTCTGCACACGTCTGACTATGGCTGATCTACTGCTCCTGTGTACCGAACTCTGCATACGTCTGACTATGGCTGATCTACTGCTCCTGTGTACTGAACTCTGCAAACGTCTGACTACGGCTGATCTACTGCTCCTGTGTACCAAAATCTGCACATGTCTGACTACGATTGATCTTCTGTTCCCGTGTAACGATTCTTGCATACATCTGACTACGGCTGATCCACTGCTCCTGTGTACAGATTTCTACATATGTCTGACTACGGCTCATCTACTGCTCCTGTGTACCAAAATCTGCATACGTCTGACTACGGCTGATGTACTGCTCCTGTGTACCGAATCCTGCATATGTCTGACCACGGTTACTTCTTACTCCTGAGGTACTATTCCTGCTATTTAACTCCTTATCTACTACTGTTTAAGTACTGTGCCACTGCCTCACCAATTGGACTCCAGATCACCATTATACCTGGCTTCTCTGTGGCATGCCTCCCCGCTCCTGCTGCTGCATGATCTCATATAGATGCTAACTGTAGAAGGATGCACAGGCATGTCCTCACAGAGTAATCCCTGGCCGTATAAAGTCATTGGGCAGTCGGCAAGCAGCTAAAGGGTCAGCCATTGACTTCTAGGATTGATAGATGAGCAGCTTTTTCCTTTGAGCCTGTCCTTGTTTGCATGACCATAACTAGTGATAATATCTCTTGGACATCTTAGATAAATTCACTATTACAGCGTCCCAGTTTTTTGGTCTCTCTGCTCTGTCAGCATAAATTCTATGATGGTGAAATCTTCTACTATAGCAGATTTTGTTTCAGCTGTGCAAGATACTGATCAGAATCATAAATCCATGGAGATAAACCAGAAAACACAATTGGAAGACAAAGATTGTGTGAACAAGGCATTAAGTTAACACAATAAAATCTATTATGTCTATTAAGATACGGGGATTATGTCGGGAGGTTCCAGCCTAAACACATTGAATTACAGGGAAGCATCATGAGGTTGATGAGAACAGTAGCCTGGTACTCATTCTTCAGACGGTGGCTCATGTCACTGAAGAAAGGGCACGATAGGCAGCACGGTGGGTCAATGCTTAGCAATGGGGTCTTGAGTTAAAATCTGACCAAAGACAACATTCACATAGAGTTTGAATGGTCTCCCGATGTTTGCGTGGGGTTTCCTTTACAATCCACTCCTGATATTGGCTTTAAAAAATTGCATCAAAATAGCACATGTGAAAGTTTCCTGCTCCAAACATGGCAGCAGAGTACTTCACATTAACTTATTCTGTAATGTATAGCATTCTTCCTTGCTCTTTTGTTGTGCACTTGGATCACTATAGCTATTGATCCTGGTCCTGACTTCAGCCTTATTCCCACCTAAACTCATGTCTAGTGCTTTGAATACAACACCAGGTACTTGTAGTGGAACTCCTGTTCCTGACTCCTGGTTATTTTGTGATTACACTCCTTCTGAAACTGAATCTCTCAATACTGAATTACTGCTGTTTCCACCATCTAATAGATCTGTCCCTGATATCTCCATTGCATTCTCTGGCCTTACCATAACTCCTAGGCAGTATGCCCGCTGCCTCGGGGTTATGTTTGACTCAGACCTTTCCTTCACCCCCCATATCCAATCACTCGCACGCTCTTGTCATCTCCACCTCAAAAACATCTCCAGAATCCGCCCTTTCCTTACCACACTAAAGACACTTATTGTTGCCCTGATTCACTCTCTCCTTGACTACTGTAACTCCTTACTAATCGGTCTTCTCTTTACTAAACTCTCCCCTCTACAATCTATTCTGAATGCGGCGGCCAGGCTCATCTATCAGTCTAGACGCTACAGCGATGCCTCCGGTCTGTGCCGATCACTACATTGGCTGCCTCTTCAATACAGAATACAATATAAACTTATCCCCCTCATTCACAAGGCTCTCCATAATGCTGCACCTCCCTACATTTCCTCCCTCATCTCTGTCTATTGCCTAACCCGTGCTCTCCATTCACTCAATGACCTAAGACTAACATCCTCTATTATCAGAACCTCCCACGCTCATATATAAGACTTCTCCCGAGTTGCACCACTTCTCTGGAATGCTCTATCCCGGACTATTAGATTAACCCCCAATTTCCACAGCTTCAAGCGTAAACTAAAGACATATCTTTTCAGACAGGCCTATCACAACTCCTAATGTAAACCCTTCCGTAGTTAGAATCCCTAAAACGTCCCCTCTGTTCACGCTCCCGCATTACCCCACAGGATATGATGCCGTATCAGACTAACTTTATATGTCCAGGCACCGTCTGCACGTTAAAGGAAACGACTGGTGACGGCTTATACAGCTTTATATATGTGTAATGACAGTAACCTCTATTACAGAATTGTCTGACCATTGTATAAGCAATGCTACGTCTGTTGCCGCCCCTGCTACCTCCTGTGTCACCCCCTCTACCTCATAGATTGTAAGCTCTTGTGTCACCTCCTCTACCTCATAGATTGTAAGCTCTTGTGTCACCTCCTCTACCTCATAGATTGTAAGCTCTTGTGTCACCTCCTCTACCTCATAGATTGTAAGCTCTTGCGGGCAGGGCCCTCAGTCCCAGTGTGTGAATTGACTATTTTTCCTGTAATGTATCTTTTTTGTCTGTACTTGAACCCTACAAATTGTACAGTGCTGCGGAATATGTTGGCGCTATATAAATAAAATGTATTATTATTATTATTATTATTATTATTATTATTATTATTATTATTATTACCTAGCCTCTTGAATACTAGTATTAGTAGTGCTACACCTGTTCATGAATCTTAGCTATTTCCAGACTAAGCTCCCGTCTAGCACTTTATATACTATGCCCTGTACTTGTGCAATCATTTTCTTGAATCCTGGTTATTTTCTGACTATGCCCCTTCCTAGATCTTTGACTACTACTCCTGGAACTTATAGTGCTACTCCTGTAGTATAATGTTGTACCGTGTTAGCCATTGAAAGTAGAGGAAGAGTGAAGAAATCAGGAGATACCTTTTAGAGGCTAACTGAGTATATTTAGTATAGTATATAGTATATATATACTATAGTAAGCTTTCGGAAGTACTAGCTCCCTTCATCAGACATGGTGTGCTACTCCTGGTCATAAATCCTACCTATTTTTGACTATTCTCCTGCCTAGATCTTTGGATACTTTGTCTGATACTTGTAGTGCTACTCATGGTCTTGACTTTGCTTCCTTGTGATCACACAACAGCTACAATTGTGCTACATCTGTGAATCCATGACTAGTCTAAGGACTGGAAGATGGGAATCCTACTGCAGCAAAGTCCACCTTTCCTAATGGAGGTTAAGGATGGAAAAACAAATGATTTTTAGGCTCCACACCCCAGTGTAGGTTACAGTAAACAGATTGCTGCTGGTATACATGCCGTCGTGGCGAGCCTGTAATTTCAGGGCACTAAAAAAAATTATGTCTGTGATCCCCACTAATCAAACATTTTAGGCGACTCCCACTTTTTACTGGCACCGCCTTTGCAGATCAAAAACATTCCCTTTGTTGTTCCCCACACTGTATATGCCCAGCGTGATAAAGGGGAGGCCAAAGGGGAGGCAGGCCTGGACAGCAGCTGGGATGGGTGAGTAAAATATCAGTCGCTACTGTTTGGTAGCTGCCGATTTAAAAAAAAAGGTCTTGATGCCACCCACTACTGCGGGGCCCCTGATCCTTGGGGCCCCACAAAATCAGTGGGTTGCATTATGGACAAATCTGCCCCTGCATGCAGTCATAACATGTTTAATAGTGGACATACCCTTTAATAAAACAAGTGCACCTAGAGGAATAATTGTGGTATAGTATATAGCATGGTATGTTTGCATGGTTGTGTCACCAGAAAATTACTTATTTTAATCAAGTTTTACATGAAACAAATTTTTATAGAATGTTGGTAAGGTTTTTATTAACTTTCCATGTTATTACCTATATTTAAAAAAGTTCTGACTGTGGCCACTAAGCCAAATAATATGCAGAGACTTCCTTTTTTCTGTAGGAGGTTTCTTTGCAGCAGTCACCTCATTTACAGCACATTGATGATCACAGCTATCCTATATACTGTATGTAGATAAGATGCAGAATCCACCAGTCACAATAGGTGATGTCACATCTTATCTACACCCCCTATGCACAATGACGTCTGCCCAAGCCACAGAGCATGTCTAGAAAACTCTCCCATAGAAGTCAACCGGGCCATTGTGTCTATAGCTCATGGTCCATCCCCAGAAGACACAGACTATTTTAGGCTTAGCGACAAGAGTTGGAATTGGCAACATTTTTAGAACTTTTTTAAACAAATGAAAATGAAAAACATCATCACCAAAAATTCTTAAAAAATATGTTTAATGTAAAAAAGTGATTTAAGTCTTTCTGGCGACCCTTTTCCTTTAAACACTGTGAAATATTAGGATTATACAGAGAGAGGAGATTTTATTGTATCGCTAATTTAATATTTCTTTATCAAATATGACAAATTATAAAACTTCCAAACCGCGATATCCTTGTCAGTCTGAATAGAATCTTCTTCACCGCATATTAGACTATATAGCAAATCATTTTTGTGAGCCGGGATTACAAATAATTCATTCCTTGCAGATGAAATGTTACAGGTCTCCAATCTGTCCATAAAGGATATTGTCCCATTCTTTCTAGATCAAACTCAATTACAACCGTAATTTATCTTAGTCTCACACTCAAGACTATGTGCGGACAGGTAAAATTGGAACAGAGAGGCGTAATGACATGTATCTCGGTGACAAAGAGAACGCACGAGGCGCAGATCTAGCCCCAAATGTCACCTACTGTAGTTTGTTGCCTTGAGAACATTGTATCAACGTGCGAGTAGCGAGAGCTTTATAGCGCTCGTACAACGATATTAATCCTAATTAGATTCCGGCTACGTTTTCCTCGACAAGTCGGTATAATTAGTAAAGCGAAGGCATCAAAGGCTTCAACGCCAAGTCTCTTTAAAGTTTACCTTGAACTTTCTTAACAAAGAATGCGCTTGGTGACCCCTCGAAGGCAGAAGACCCCATGACATTCTCTTAACAGCCCAATCAATGGAGATTAAGTAAATTAACACATGTATTGACTTCACTTCCTCGGCTGAAAGATTAATTGTAATATATCTTGGCAAATTAAGGCAAGTAATCTAAATAAATCTGAATCGCATTAGTCACGCGAGTAAAATTGGCATGTAGAAGGGAACGATACGGCTTGTTGCGTGTTCGTTAAATCCGGCGTCTGCAAATAGGAAAAATCCATTATCTTAATGGGCAAGAAAAGTAAATGTTGGGTGATATATCTCAGAACTACATAGCAATGAAAGAAGAAAATCCATCTTGGCATATTTTTTTTAACTTTAATATAAAATGCCTGGCTTAAAGGGAGTGTGGCAACAGAACATAAATTATAAACTCAATCCCACAGATAGATAGGTTACGGTAAGGTGAATCAAATGGTGTTTTCCCCTTGTGAATCGCTGCCTTGTTGAGATATCAGATTTTTTTGCCAACAGGTTTTGGAGCAAAGAGGGTGGAGCGATGACACCCTCATTGCACCAAATACCTCATTTTCATATTGACAAAAACAGAGATATCTCATCAACAGAAGACCATTTGATTGAGGTGAGCTTAACCTATCTATCTGTGGGGCTGGGTTTGGTAACATACTCCCTTTAAGGCTCCATGTGGCATAAATGGCAACAAACATGGCGTTTTACAGTCCTTGTGAAGTAGATAGGATCCTAGCACATTGCAGAAAGATCCGTGCAGCGGAAACGCTGCGATTTACGAAACCGTTGCGGTTTTGGAAACGTGGTTTCCCTATAGGTAAAATGGAAGCAGAAAGTCAGCAGAGGAAACCTCTGCGGACTTTTTGTAAAAAGCACTGTGGGAAAAAAACGCGATGTGTTGCCATTGCATTATTTTCCACATCGCGTTTTTTGCCACAGCGCATTTTTGCTGCGGCCTGCTACGTGGGGCCTTATCCTAAAGCTGTAAAGATCTGATCTGGTGCAAAATGAGGGAAATATGTGAAAAAGCAGACACTTAAAAAAATATTTTTCAGTTATCAGTTGTACAGATGGGTTAACTTCATAAGATTAATTTCGCAAACTTTTTCGGTCTGAACAAGAAGTGCTATTTACTTTGGGATCTCTCCAGTTCCCGGAGTATAATAGGGCCCCTGGAGAGTTGTGGAATGATAGCACACACTGGTTAGCAAGGGGCGAACCGATTCGTCACAAATATCCCAAATTGTTCAGTTTTTCATGAAACCCAACAATTGGGGATTTGTCTCGATTCACTCAAATGGCCGCCATGACATGCAGTGTGGTGAATTATTATACTCTATATATAGTTGTAGATATAATAGGTGGAGACCCAGGAGAGGTTAAAAAAAAATAAAAAAACATTTATACCCACCTTTTACCTCTTTTGGGCTTCCTCTCAGCATCTGGCGCTCTCCTGGTAACTTCATGTACCCAGGGTCACCGCTGAGGTCTGTGATTGGGTCAAAGCGGTACCATGGGCATGCCAAGCATCATGACGTCATGACCCCAGGGGCATGATGTCACTGATGAGACCAAATGCCACAAGGAAGCCCAAAAAAAAGGTGAAGGGAGGCAAGTATGGATTTTTTTTTTTTCACCTCCCCTGAAGAGACTCCAGAGTATAATAATGTCACTTCTGATTCTATACGAACTTGTTCGACCTGAAACAGGGGCCTGAGCCACCCAAACCCGAAATAAATCTTTGAAGGTTAGCTCGTCTCTCAAACTGTTACTCACCTTCCCTCACTTCTCCTGGATTCCATCCATTGCAGTTTTCCATGATCTCCCAGCGTGCATCAAAGTTGCCTGTTATTGTTGCTCCCCATGTGACCGCTGAGGCCGAATTACAGGCCTCACTGGAGACTGGTCCACCCAGGAGACTGAAAAGCAATGGAAGAGGACCACAATGGAGTCCAGTAGAGGTGAGGGAAGGTGAGTAGCAGTGTTTTTTATGTTTCTGCACGTCCCATACTTTGCTGGTTATCTGAAGAGATCCCAGAGTATAACATAAGTGATTTGTGGGCGGTGAACCCCAAAAATGTCAGATTTAACTGAATCCAAGATTTTTGGAAAATTTGTAACAAACCTGACTCTAGTTCTTGCATCTCTAATCTGCTGCATTGCTGATATATGACATTTTAAAAATTTCAAAAATGTAGGTACAGTATGCCTTAACACAAAGGGATATGCTCTACTGTTTATGGATGTGCACTCTGTAGGGTAAGGTGGGAATTGCAGCATTTCAAGGGTTTTACTAGCACATCATGATATTGTGCTGAATTGGTTTCAGAAGAAATTACAATAGTTAACTAAACTGCAGACAAGTTAAGTCTGGTCACGTCTATACATATATACATACAGGGGCAGACTTGTCCCAAGTAAAATTATGTCTGGGGCACCACCTATCCAAAAATGTTCATGGCCCTTTTTACCAAAACTGAATATTGTCCCTCTTTTTGGCCTCACACAGTATATTGCCCCCTCTTTTTGGCTCCTACACAGTATATTGCTCCCTTTTTTGGCCTGCATGCACTATATTGCCCCCTCTTTTGGCCACAACATAGTATAGTCACCCCTTTTTCTGGTACCCACACAGTGATAGGTTAGACAGGTACCTATTAGAATATTTCAACAGGTAGAGGACGATATTTTACTTACCCAATGCTTTCCCTGTCCAAGCCCGCCTCTACTGCCTCCTGGAGGCCACCGCATAGGCAGGCCTGGCCAGAAGCAGCAATAAGTAAGCAAAATATCAGCCGCTACCTCTTGGAATAATCCAATAGGTAGCTGCCTAACCTTTCACTGTGTGGGTACCAAAAAAAGGGGGCAGTATACTATGTGGGGGCCAAAAATGGGAGCAATATATTATATGCAAGCCAACAAAGTGAGCAATATAATGTGTGAGTTAAAATAGGGGACCATATAGGGGCAATATGCTGTGTGGGAGCCAAAAATGGGAGCAATATATTATATGCAGGCCAAAAATGGGAGCAATAAAATGTGTGGGGTTAAATAGGGGACAATATAGTATGTGGGGGGCCAAAAAGGGGGCAATATACTGTGTGTGGGAGCCAAAAATGGCAGCAATGTATTACATGCAGGCCAAAAAAGTAAGCAATATAATGTGTGGGGTTAAATAGGGGACAATATAGTATGTAGGGGGCCAAAAAGGGGGCAATATACTGTGTGGGAGCCAAAAATAACAACAACATAATGCACTGCACCTAATGCACTTCACTGCTGCAGGATGCCTGATCTCCAAGACCTCATGCCGTTGGGTGGGTTGTGTTATGACCACTAGATATATAGATAGTAAAGTGTACCTAAGCTTTAACTACATTTTTTGCACAAAGCCAGTAAAGTACATCAGTTATTTTTTGCGTAGCAGAGCCGTGTGCAGTCATCTTCTATTTGTCATTCTTGACAATGAATGGATCGATGCGGCTACTGTAGATTGAGTCGCTCCTCTTAAAACCCCAAGCTCCAATTGCTTAAAAGCAGCGAAATGTAGAATGTAGGCGCTGTCTGTAAAAGCCGCAGATAACCTGGATGAAAGAAGAGAGATATGGCCTTCTAGAACATGAGCAGAAATAGTGAAATATTAGTAAGGATTCCTAATTCATGGCGGCCCCATAATAGTTTCATAGCTATGAATAACATTAGGAAGCGAAAAAGAGAAAAAATGGATCTCAATGATGCCATTTTTTATTGCTCGGAATGCTGTAGACGGAGAGTCATATAAAATAAGGGGAAAATGCATTTCCGTGCCGGGCATAAAAAATTCAGGATGTGTTAAGCATTTAAGAAGCCCTGCAATTATTCAGCACCGTAAACACCGGGAAAATTAGAAAGGAATTGGAGATTCTGGGTATATATTCACTTTACGTTTAGTGTAATGGACAATGGTTATGATGATGGTTTATGCTGATTACAGGGCACTTCATTTGGGAGGTAATGCATTATTAAGACGGTGCGGGGTAGGGAACATTTCCTTTAGCTAAGTGGACCTGAAATAAAAATGTATCACATACAATTCCGAAGACTTTTTACATAGAAGCGTCCTTCTTTAAAGGGAAACTGTCAGGGCAGTTTGCAACACTAAAGGTCCTTATGGACCAGGGGGATTTAGTGTCTCAAATTGCCCTGTTGCAAAGCTGTCCCTAGAAAACATTTATAGTCACACAGCTCCTGTACTCCCGGTGCCGGAGGAATACACCTCAACTTCAATGCGCATGCACTAGAGCTCAGGTGCATGTGCAGTGAAACCAGGTGTAAGTCCCCGGCTTCACTGAAGAATGGTGCAGGTGCCAGGAGCACTAGAGATGAGCCCAATGAGACTCATCTCTAGGTAGATATAAAGGTTTGTTTTTTTAATGGATGGACAGATCGTTTTAGAACAGGATGATTTGGGACACTAAACCCCTGGTCCATAAAGAGCTGTGGATGGTTTAATGTTCCAAACCAACTTTAACTTTCCTCTCAGCTCAATGTAAACCAACATGTTTGATGCGAGATGATCAGCTTTTAAAAACAACATGGTTTGCCATCAAATGGTTGTGTTCAGAGATTGACGAAATGGCTCATGACAAGCCGGGTTTGTTACAAATTTTCTAAAAATTTCTGGGCCTACCAAACCTGAAATATTTGGTTTTCACCTTGAACCCAGCAAAACGGGGTTCACAATTTCAGAAAAATGGTAGTCAGTTGTCTATTTTAGGGGGCAGAATTGGTGTGTTAAAATAAAAAAAAAAAAAAATTCTCAATTTCCTGGCATCCTCCGGCATTTCAGTCAACTTCCTGGGCTGTTTGCCATCTTATTCGGCCCCCTGGTCACCGTTGAGGCCTGTGTTTGTTCCTCAGAGGTCGCATGGGGATGATGACATCCTCACCCTTTGACACTACAGTGTATACGATGACTCTGTAGCCCGTACATGATGACGTCGTTGGCCTCCTCATGACCACTAAGGTCCAATCACAGCTCTGATCTGGGGGCTGAAAAAGATGGCTGATGGCCCAGGAAGTCGACTGAAGGAGCGCAGGAAAACTGAATATATATTTTTTTTGTTTTTACACACTTTCCCTACCCTGTTGTCTGAAGAGACCCCAAAGTATAATATACAAACTTTTTTTTCAGTCCAAAACAAATTTTTTCAGTAAGCCACATGACTATTTGCGCAGCTAATCCTGTTAGGTTCTGTCTTAGGATATACTGCATTTTAGTACATCCGATGACAATAGTGTAGGGTTGACCTAAACAGAGGTCCACTTCTATTGCCTTAGGCCTACAGACAGGTGATGTCCAAAGGATTAGGGTGTGTTCACATCTGCCTCCTTGTCTCTGTTCTTCAAGTCCATCGCAAGACCAGACAAATGGACTACAAAGGATCCTGAGGGTCCATATTGACTCTAATGGGGTCTGTTGGGTGTCTGTAATTTTTTTCTGGATGAAAATTTGGGTTTTCAGGACTTTTTCATCCGGGATTTCTGACTGACTCTGCATCAGACGAATGGCCTAACTCTAGTTATTTTACTTTTTGAAACCAGCACGATGGAAAAATTCTTACAAAAATGTATTACCATTAGAGATGGGCAAACCTCACGAGATTTGTTTCGACAAATACTTGTGAGGTTCGACCCTCCCGAGTATAATAAATGGAGGTCCAGTCATACTCCCCTTGCTTCACCTCTCATGGGCATTCTTGTGGTCTCTGATGGTTCCCCGGCATCCTCTTTATGCCTCATCTTGCTTCTGAGTGATGTTGCGTGCCCATAGGCCTTAGAGTTGAGTCCAGGGTGTCTGACCTCAGCCTGAGGTCGGAAAAGGCCTAAAGAGTACGCCTGTTGACTGCCGGACACCTAGGAGAGGTGAAGCATGGTGGCGCTATAACTCCTTTTAATTTTTACTCACCTCCACTTATTGTACTCTCAGGTATGAGGAGACTCCAGAGTATAAAAGTGTTTCGTGGGTGGCAACCAGTAAAACTTTTGGAAAATTTGGGTTGAATCTGGTTCTAATCATGTGTGTAAACAGTTCCTATGTTTGCATATTTGGAGGGGAGTGAAGAGGTTATCTGAAGTGATTATAATCAAGTAAAATCAGAAAATAAGCGATGGAACGTTCGGGACAATTCATCTAATATTCCATTTTCAGGCACAGAATGGATTTTTAGTTTCCAGCATTGATAATGACAGACTGGTGCGTAGAACAATGACAAATGATTAGGCCAACGAGCCACAAGCTGTAATTACTCATTACCACCGACAGATTTTTGGTCCTGCTTTCCTTTGTCATATGGTTATGTGCTTTAAAGTGTTTTTTGAATTATTAATATGTGGAGCTCCGGCTGGTAAATCAACACATCCCCTTATATAAAGAGGAAACCAGCCCTTCTACAAGTGTGAACAGATGTGACAGTAAGTACAGTCATTAGGAAGAAGCGTCATCTGTAGAAATATTCACACCCAAGGCCAAATGTCTCATCGGAATCAGGACTCGGAGGCAACAAATCCTGCTCTTGTTTCATGATGTGGGAAACTCAGGCATCTGCTGCTCTTCTCCCATGATTTATACTGAAGCTTTGCTTGTTCATCTATCCACATATGTCTATCTATCTATCTATCTATCTATCTACCTGTTAACATCTATCTTTCTGTCTACATCTATCTATCTTTGTATATCTATCTACCTAACTATTTAAAATTTCAAGAAACAAGCCACACACCAATGGTCTGTAGTGAGAAAATTATCTATTGTAGCCCTATTTGGGGGGGGGTATGAGTATTATCCCTCCCGCAACAGACTCTGGCGCTGACCTGTGTGTATAATGGGACCTGAAGCCTTCGCTGAAGGGAAGAGTGGGAACATATATGAAATATATCAGTGCCTCCACCCAGGATAGAGCCTCTGTATTACAGGGAGGATCTCTTCCTGGGACTTACCCATGAAGTACAGTTAGTAGCCTTAACAAGGATCACTGTACTAATCTCACAGTCTGAAGAATACATACAGATACCACATAAGGTTATAACAGTAGCTTTATAAGAATCAACAGGGTAATAATACATACATAAAATATACTCAGAACACAGCAATACTACAACAACCAGCAAGTCCTCAACCGTCTTAGGTTATATACCCGGGTATATATATAGATATATAGCAAGAGTCCAGTGCACAATACCTCCAGGCAACAGAAGAGATGCAGGGCCCCTGTGGATGACTGTGGATCCTCGGATTCTTCCAGGAGATGACAGACAGCCGATCAGGAGATGATGATGATGATGGTGAGATTCTTCACAGGCAGCAAACAGGGAGACGGTGACGGCAGTACATGCAGGCCTGACTACCCTAACACTGAGTCCTTAACCTGCCAGCTAAACTACTAGTGCCACCGGGCCTCTAACTAGCTAGCTGGCCTTCGGAAGCCTAACCTATCACTGCCCTGAACTATATATATATGGATCCCTAACTACGGTTACTAGCTAGGTCCTGTGAGTATATAGGGGGTAACACATACCTAACTATATACTGTGAAGTAAAGAGGAACAAGTGGCTCTTAGACTCCCCCAGACATAACATGTCTGTCTCAGCAGCTCTGCTCACATCTCTCCCCCCAGCAGCTCTGCCTCACATGTGTCTGACTCACTGTATTTACAAAACAAAACTTGCACTGAATGCCTGGGGTCTCTGAAGCCAAACTGCAGGGGCAAAGAAGCCAGATACATTATATACTAGTAGAAATGGCAGTTCCCTACACTATCTATCTACCTACCTACATCTCTATCTATACTATCTATCTATCTATCTATCTATCTATTTCTATCTATCTATTTCTATCTACCCACCTACCTACATCTATTTCTATCTATCTGTCTATCTATCTATCTATCTATCTATCTATCTATCTATCTATCTATCTATTTACTATCTACCTACCACCTACCCACTATTATTTCTATCTATCTATCTACATCTATTTCTATCTACTGCTACCTACCTACTCTATTCTATCTATCTGTCTATCTATCTTCTATCTATCTATCTATCTATTTCTATCTATCTATCTATCTATTTATTTCTATCTACCTACCTACCTACATCTATTTCTATCTATCTATCTATCTATCTATCTATCTATCTATTTCTATCTACCTACCTACCTACATCTATTTCTATCTATCTGTCTATCTATCTATCTATCTATTCTATCTATCTATCTATCTATTCTATCTATTTATTTCTATCTACCTACCTACCTACCTACATCTATTTCTATCTATCTACCTACCTATTTCTATCTATCTATTTTTTTATTTCTACCTACCTACCACCTATATCTATCTACCTACTACTATCTACCTACCTACTATTTATCTCTATCTATCTATCTACCTATTTTCATCTATTTATCTATCTACCTACATCTATATCTATCTATCTATCTATCTATCTATCTATCTACCTACAACTATTTCTACCTATCTATCTATCTATCTATTACCCATCTATATTTGTCTATGCCCATAGTATATTGGCTGCAGCCCCCACACAGTATAATGGCCCTAGCCCCCATGTAGTATAATGTGCCCACACAGTATAATGCCCCCAGCCCCCACACAGTATAATACACCACAGCCCCACAAAACATAGGGCCCAGACACTGCACAGTGAGTATGCACTCAATACTCACCACTCTTAGGATTCCCGATTAATTCTCTTTTTTGGCACCAGTGAACACTATATCAGAGCAACGCCAGGGCAAGGCGCGGGGGGGAGTGGGCAGTCCTAAGAGTATCATACTCACCCCAAGCCCTGCAGTAACTAATAATCACTTCCACCAGCGATGACGGTCATTGGTTACAGGTAGTGCCTGATGAACATCATTCAGGAAAGCGGTGGCCATGGTCAGCAAGGGGGCAATTTTAGCCGTACACAATGGGGCAATGTACGTCTATCTATCTATCTATCTATCTATCTATCTATCTATCTATCTATCTATCTTCTATATATCTATGATTTGAGAAGTGATACATTGCATTAGACTGCTAATACGTAGGATTATATTTTTCTGTAACTTGCTGAATGTATAAATACAAAATTGAATACAATTGCCGTCAATGCGCCTCTTCTTCATGCTCATTGTGCTTATGACCTTCTAAATGTCCCTCGTGTGACCTTCAAAATGTCCTGTTATCCATTTAACATTTGCAGTAACTATGCTAATTGTTCCCTTCTCATTACAAGCACGTCATTACAAGATATAGAAGGAGCGCTGTTGGTTTGTTTAATTTAGATCTTTTTCTAGTGTAATGGAGTAAATGGCGCAATGGACCAAGAATACAAATTAACACGTAAAATGTCAGTCTGACCCATGTAATTGATAAAGGCACCGCAGAATGAGATGGACAGAGGACGGCCAGTCTGTTTACGGGGCCTCGAAATCCGGTTTTACTGCCGTGTCATTAATTTAATCAGAGAAATGAAATTTATGTCTCATTAAACGTCTTTACTTCGGGCTCTTCATTAATATGTTTAATCAGTGAAGCACCTTATAGCGTGTTAACACCCCCATAAACACCGCGCTGGTGGAGCCCCGTCACCGATCTAATGGGTACTCACACATCTATAATGAGAACACGCACTGTCAAAGTCACTGACGCGAATATTTCACGTTCTATCTGATTGGAAAAAAAATACGGCAAAAAAATTCAAGTCTATAAGTGCCCAGCAGGCCATAGGGGAAAATAAAAAAAATCTTCCGTTGATTCCATGCCAAGTCCCCGTTGGTCTTTACTTCCTTCTAGAGATGGGTGAACCCAATGAGATTTGTCAATGAGATCAAGATGGAACCGCTATTATTCTACTCTAGGGTCTCTCCCCGCTCCTGCATTTCCCCTTCAAACCTACAGGGGGACCTGTATGCCCCACATCACATCGCTGATGCAATTCAGAGGGGTACACTGAACCTCCAGGAGGCAGAAGGGGAAGCAGAGGTGGCCGCGGGCAGAAGCGGGAATCGGAAAGTAGGGCTGTGACAAGAATATTTGTTGGGTGACCCTCACGAGATTTGTCTCGCGAGGTTCGTATGGCGGTTTTGTACAGAACAAACATGCCTGAACCAAAACTGCTATTATTATACTGTGGGGTCTCTTCAGACCCAGGAGTATAATGACCGAAGGCCTAGGAAAAGTGATAAAACATACAAACAGTATTACTCACCTTTCCTGGACTCCGGCGCGGGTCATCAATGACGTCACGTGGGTCAGGCTGGCGTCACAATGCATAATAACTCTAGCGTAAGCCGTGTCTGATCATCTCCCCTAGGTCTCTGCTCATTATACGCTATAATAGTTTGTGGGTGGTGAACCCCCAAAATTTTGATCTTTTTGCAATATTTGCAACAAACAATGTAGAGGCCACTGTGGGACATTATACTGTGTGGAAGAGCCACTATGGTACATTATATTATGTGCAAGGGCTGCTATGGGACATTATACTGTGTGCAGGGGCTGCTATGGGACATTATACTGTGTGGAGGGGCCACTATGGGACATTATACTGTGTGCAGGGGCTGCTATGGGACATTATATTATGTGCAGTGGCCACTATGGGACATTATACTGTGTGCAAGGGCCACTATAAGACATTATACAGTGTGGAGGGGCCGCTATGGGACATTATACAGTGTGGAGGAGCCACTATGGGACATTATACTGTGTGGAGGGGCCACTATGGGACATTATATTGTGTGCAGGGGCCACTATAGAACATTATACTGTGAGGAGGGGCCGCTATAAGACATTAGACAGTGTGGAGGGGCCACTATGGGACATTATACTGTGTGGAGGGGCCACTATGGGACATTATACTGTGTGGAGGGGCCACTATGGGATATTATACTGTGTGGAGGGGCCTCTATGGGACATTATACTGTGTGCAGGGGCCACTATGGGACATTATACTGTGTGGAGGGGCCACTATGGGATATTATACTGTGTGGAGGGGCCTCTATGGGACATTATACTGTGTGGAGGGGCCACTATAAGACATTATACAGTGTGGAGGGGCCACTATGAGACATTATACAGTGTGGAGGGGCCACTATGGGACATTATATTGTGTGCAGGGGCCACTATAGGACATTATACTGTGTGGAGGGGCCACTATAGGACATTATACTGTGTGGAGGGGCCACTATGGGACATTATACTGTGTGGAGGGGCCACTATGGGACATTATACTGTGTGCAGGAGCCACTATGGGACAATATACAGTGTGGAGGGGCCACTATGGGACATTATACTGTGTGCAGGGGACACTATAGGACATTATACTGTGTGGAGGGGCCGCTATGGGACATTATACAGTGTGGAGGGGCCGCTATGGGACATTATACTGTGTGGAGGGGCCACTATGGGATATTATACTGAGTGGAGGGGCCACTATGGGACATTATACTGTGTGCACGGGCCGCTATGGGATATTATACTATGTGCAGGGGCCGCTATGGGACATTATACTGTGTGGAGGGGCCACTATGGGACATTATACTGTGTGGAGGGGCCACTATGGGACATTATACTCTGTGGAGGAGCTGCTATGGGATATTATACTGAGTGGAGGGGCCACTATGGGATATTATACTGTGTGAAGGGGCCACTATGGGATATTATACTATGTGCAGGGGCCGCTATGGGATATTATACTATACAGTCTAATTAGAATTAATTAGAGATTAAATCAGACATATTTAGTAAGTCTGCCCCACTGACTACGCGTCTCCCAGCTATAACCACTGTGATATCCCTAAGCCCATGAACCTTCAGTATCAGCAACATCTTACAATATGTCAGGCGGACAATAGTCATAGACACAGGTCAGAACAGTAGAGGGGTCTGTTGGCCAAGCAGTAAGTGTAACTATATCAGGTCCTTCACCTTAAGTGCCGGCTATCCTCTATTACCTTATAATAAAAGCATTGAGAGTTATTCAGATTAGTACAAAGACTCTATTGTGTCAAATAAAATAGTACGGAATAATAGATTTACCTACTTTATCTCTTTTGTCAAGGAAAAACTTAACTTACAACTTCTTTTCTTTTCACTAGTTCCTTTATATGTGTGAACTGGACGGTCTATTAATATGGTTTATCCTGGATCCGGCGGCAGAGAGTTTTATCAGCGTCCCCTCCCCAGACCCCTGAATCAAGTTTATAGAAAGTGGACCGCTGGACAAAAAGTAGAGCTCATAAATACTTTTGGAGTTTTTCTCGTAGCAAGAATGCTTTCAGAAATAGAAGGGTTAATAGTTTATTTATGTCAATGAAGAAACGAAAAATGTAAATCCCATTGATATTTGGTGTGACCTTTGCCCTTTGGAGGAGGAGTCCTGGAAGTGATGATCCGGCCCCACAGATATAGCCCTGATCTCATTATCATCCAGTCTGTCTGGGATGACATGAAGAGACAGACGTATTGGAGCAAGCCTACATCCACAGAAGATCTGTGCTTAGTTCTCCAAGATGGCGGGAGTTACACCTGCCCAAAACATTTGCACAGTACTGTATACTACCATATCATATTTATATGGTGGGAGAATATAATAATTCTACCATACAGTACTCTAATAAATGTGTTCTTCCCCACTAATACTTTGTAAAAGAGCTGACATAATACTGCACGTCATTCCACAGGTAGTAAAGCTATACACAAAAAATATCGGGTAATTTTTGGGTTAATTTTAAATTGGGGGAGGGTTTACAGTTGACAATGCCTGGTGGTCGGTGGATGACGCTTAAAATCCTGATCAGAGTAGAACATCGAACTTGTTCTTCCAACAGCTACCGTATTCCTCCACACCCTTCTTACACATGCACACTCGGTATAGTCATGGGGTAATATTTTCTAAATGGGGAGAGGGGAGTAAGCTGCTGCCCGACACTTCTGGCAGGGGCTTATCCTCCTATGAGAACATAACTCCGATCCTTCTTTCCTGGTTTTGTCCAACTTTACCTTTTTGGGACTTTCGTTAAGGTCTCCGTTTTATAGAAACATTATTGCAACATGTTACCAAAACACTCAACATCACAACCACTGGGTGACCTCACATAGACAAATCATTGATTTTCTCATATTTGGTCATCTCATCCTACACATAGAGGGATGTGGAGCAAGAAACAGTAAAGGAGGACACATCGGTCTAGTGGTGGCTACCAGCAACTTTTTAGAAACTTTTGAAATCTTTCCTGTTTCGGGAACATCCTGGACAATCCTTGAGCCTAAGTAAGTCTGACCTGTTCACGACTTTTTTAGACAAGTGGGCAGAGCAGAGATCAAGGTGGATCAGGGTGGAGACACCTAAGCCTGAAGACCTGAGTTATACCTAACATTTTTGCCAGTTACTGACCTGAGTGCGTAGATTTCAATTTTGGTGCATGGAACCTCGCAAGACACAGTTTATACCCACATATATAATATGTTATCCTGGGTACACCAGTGTCATACATGGGGGCATAAACTGCTGTTTGGGCACACAGCAGGGCACAGATGTGAAGGAGCGCTTTTGGATTGTTGTTTTTTGGACGCCATGTCACATTCTAATTTACTGGCACCTCCAGGTCTCTGAAAAAACAACATGTCGTCCAAAAAGTCCCTCTAAATCTATACTCCAAAAGCTAATAAGCGCAGTGCTCTTTCCCTTCTGAGCCCTGCTGTGTACCCAAGCAGCAGTTTACACCCACATACATAACACTTTTGACCCCGGGATAGCCCACTTTAGTTTTAGGAGTGCATGTCTCCGATGACACAAAGTGTATTGGGTACTGACATGGCATATTTCTCTAAAAGTTAAAATTTTCACTTTGTATATAAATTTTTGGGAAGCAATCCTGGGCTCAAAATGATAATACTCCCTGAGAAATTCCTTGAGGGGTGTAGTTTCTAAAATGAGTTCACTTTTGGGGGGGTTTCCATTGTACTGGTACTTTAGGGGCTCTGCAAATGTGACATGGCACCTGAAAACTATTCCAGCAAAATCTGCCCTCCGAAAGCCAAATAGCACTCTTTCCATTCTGAGCCTCATACAGCAATTTACGACCACAAATGGGGTATTCCCGTATTCAGGATAAATTGCGTTACAAACTGTGGGGTGTTTTTTCTTCTTTAACCCCTTGTAAAAATTAACAATTTGGGTTAAATGGACGTTTTATTGGGGAAAAAAATAATTTTTCACTTTTTACGTCCAAATCTTAATAAAATCTGTGAAACCGCTGTAGGGTCAAAATGCTCACCATACCACTTGAGAAATTCCTTGATGGGTGTAGTTTCCAAAATGAGGTCACTTTTGGGGGTTTCCATTGTATTGGTACTTTAGGGGCTCTGCAAATATGACATGGCACCCGAAAACTATTCCAGCAAAATCTGCCCTTCAAAAGCCAAATAGCGCCCTTTCCATTCCGAGCCCCGCCATGTAACCATACAGCAGATTACAACCACATATGGGGAGTATTTCGTATTCAGGAGAAATTGTGTAACAAACTGTAGGGGAGCTTTATCTCCTTTATCCTCTTGTGAAAATGAAAAATCTACATCTAAATCTACATCTGCCCCAATGTGCCAAGCCATGCTATCAGCACAAAAACAATAGGAGAATCGAATTACTTATTATTCTCCATATTGTGGAATAATTGAGTCCTATACTTCCTAATTACGAGAATGATGTACGGCAAAAGTATTTTACCGTATTTCTGCTTTGCCTCTTCGGCTTATATTTACCAGTCATATTTACTATACACATAATCATGCAAATTTTTTGTGACATTAATAAGCCCATAATTCTATATTCCATCTGCAACATCTGGGGGAAATTCCGCGCAGTGAAGCAGATGGAACACGTAATTTTTTTATTTTCTCACACCTGAAGTGAATAGCAAATAGGTGACGACGGTATCGAAGTTAACTATAACTCTCGCGTAGGGCAAATCGCAACACTCCCACATATGGATCTGCTGCAGCCAATGTGGAAATCAAGACGAGAGATAAATTACAGTAATTAAAATGTGACAGAAACAAAATCCACTATTAACAAAAAAAGAAGGAAAAAGAACATTATATAATAGGGACAAAGAGATAACAAGAGAAAAAACAGACCAAGAAATGGAATTAATTCTTCCGAGATCAGTCGCTGAGAATTCAGAAATGATCTAATTAAAAATGTGGCTATCGAGTCTTCGAAAAGCGACTTCTAATCAAAAGACTTTAATTATGTAGGAAACGAGCAAAGTGCACGTGAGTATCCGATACCTGAGCGGCGTAGGAAACGGCTAATGATAAAACTACTGCAGATGATGGCAAGTCCAGCATTTTGTATCATATACCAGGAAAATTTGTTTTTCAGAACACCCATCATATTAACTCCTTAAAGGGATTTTCCAGGCAAAATCTAAAATTTGCTGAGGGCAGAGAATAGTGTACAATAAAAAAATAAATAAATAAGTGGTACTTATTCCACCTCCTGTCATCCCTGAGGCAGACTTCCGGCCCTCGCCAGGAAACAGAAACAGTCAAGAACCAGATCCCAGAAATAGGGATACAGGAACAGGCCGGGAATCAGAACCAGAAACAAGGCAGCGTGAGCCAGATCCTAAAGGAACAGGAAGCAAATAGAACGAAACCTGGTGTATGTAATCTGTGCCAGGACTCAGGCAATAAGTAAAGCATGGGTTTAAATCGTACAACCCCAATTCCAAAAATATTGTTCTGTTGTTTAACTTTCACCTTCTCATATGTCTTCTACGTTCTATTGAGTAACTTTCCCCTTCGGATATGTGATCTATGTTCTAGTGTGTAACTTTCCCCTTCTGATATGTGTTGCATTTTCTATTGTGTAACTTACACCTTCTGATATGTGATCTATGTTCTAGTGTGTAACTTTCACCTTCTGGTTTGTGATCTATTGTGTAACTTTCCCCTTTGATATGTGATCTATGTTCTAGTGTGTAACTTTCACCTTCTGGTTTGTGATCTATGTTCTATTGTGTAACGTTCACCTTCTGGTATGTGATCTATTGTGTAACTTTCCCCTTTGATATGTGATCTATGTTGTATTGTGTAACTTTCCCATTCTGGTTTGTGATCTATGTTGCATTGTGTATCTTTCACCTTCTGATATGTGATCTATGTTCTAGTGTGTAACTTTCCCCTTCTGGTATGTGATCTATGTTGTATTGTGTAACTTTCCCCTTCTGGTATGTGATCTATGTTCTATTGTGTAACGTTCACCTTCTGGTATGTGATCTATTGTGTAACTTTCCCCTTTGATATGTGATCTATGTTGTATTGTGTAACTTTCCCATTCTGGTTTGTGATCTATGTTGCATTGTGTATCTTTCACCTTCTGATATGTGATCTATGTTCTAGTGTGTAACTTTCCCCTTCTGGTATGTGATCTATGTTGTATTGTGTAACTTTCCCCTTCTGGTATGTGATCTATGTTCTATTGTGTAACTTTCCCCTTTGATATGTGATCTATGTTCTAGTGCAGGGGTAGGCAACCTTTTTTGTTCGGCGTGCCGATTTTAATTAAAAAATCGAAACTGAGGTACTCGGACTGCCGGTCAATAATTGTAAGTCTGACGACCCCTAAACTAAAGTCATACACCACAAACCATAACACAGAAGTGCTGCCACCAGATGCTTTAGGACACATGCGTTTACTGCTATTTCCTGGGACCCTCCTGTACTTTCTGATTAGAAGCAATGAAAGTACCTGTGCAGCCCCCAATTAGTAGTAAATGTGTCCAGGAGCACCATATGGCAGCATCCTTATGGTGAATACACACTATGTATCTGGATGCATATATAGTCTTAGGCCACTGGAACTTTTACTTCGATGTAAAACTGCGTTCACATGGTGCATTTTTGCACAAAAAAAAAAATGCCTGTTTTCTGTGCAAAAAACACATCCTTAATGCATAAAACACACCGTTATACAGAATAATGTCCCATAGTGACCCCTGCACAAGGTATTATATCCCATAACAGCCTCTGCACAAGGTATTATATCCCATAACAGCCTCTGCACAAGGTATTATATCCCATAACAGCCTCTGCACACCGTATTATGTCACATAGTGACCCCAGCACACAGTATTATGTCATATAGTGGCCCCAGCACACGATATTAGGTCCCATAGCAGCCTCTGCACACAGTATTAGGTCCCATAGCGGTCCCCGCACACGGTATCATATCCTATAGTGGTCCCCAAACTCGGTATTAGGTCCCATAGCGGTCCCTGCACACGGTATTAGGTCCCATAGCGGTCCCTGCACACGGTATTAGGTCCCATAGCGGTCCCCGCACACGGTATCGTGTCCCATAGCGGTCCCCGCACACGGTATTAGGTCCCATAGCGATCCCCGCACACGGTATTAGGTCCCATAGCGGTCCCCGCACACGGTATTAGGTCCCATAGCGGTCCCCGCACACGGTGTTAGGTCCCATAGCGGTCCCCGCACACGGTATCATGTCCTATAGTGGTCCCCGCACACGGTATTAGGTCCCATAGCAATCCCCGCACACGGTATTAGGTCCCATAGCGGTCCCCGCATACGGTATTAGGTCCCATAGCGGTCCCACCACACGGTATCATGTCCTATAGCGGTCCCCGCACACGTTATTATGTTCCATAGCTCTCAGACTTCCGAGTACAGTAAGTGCAGGACCAAGAGAGGGGACTAACTTAAAAAAACAATGAACTCACCATTCCACGCTCCGCAGCCGCTCTGTTCTCTTTGGCGCTTCTGCCGCTGATTGGGTCTCTGGGGTCATGTCGCGTAATGATGTATGCGTAATGACGCCAGACGTGACCCCTGTCAGCTGTCAGAAGTGCCGGCAGATCGCACAGCCGCCGCGTAGCGCAGGGAACAAGGTGAGTATCATTGTTTTTTATGTTTCTTCACTTTTCCTAAGTCTCCGCTTATTATACGGGGGTCTGAAGAGACCCCACAGTATAATAATAGCAGTTTCGTTTCGGCCGTGTTTGGTCCGATCGAAGCTGCTGGGTGAGGACTCCGCTGCCGTGCCAGGGGAATAAGCCTCGCGTGCCACTCTTGGCACGCGTGCCAGGGGTTGCCGACCCCTGTTCTAGTGTGTAACTTTCCCCTTCTGATATGTGATCTATGTTCTAGTGTGTAACTTTCACCTTCTGGTTTGTTATCTATGTTGTATTGTATAACTTTCACCTTCTGATATGTGTTCTATGTTCTGTTGTGTAACTTTCACCTTCTGGTATGTGATCTATGTTCTGTTGTGTAACTTTCACCTTCTGATATGTGATCTATGTTCTAGTGTGTAACTTTCACCTTTGTCTGGCCCTGACATCACCGGAGAAAAATTGTCCTGCTTTCAGGACTTTTTCATCCTCGATTTCAGACGGACTCTGCGCAGGATGTAGCCTAATCATTTTCAGCTTTATTAATAAAGACTGCTGGTTCTACCTTTACAAAAAAGTTTAGTTAAAGTTATGTATATCATTAAAATAAATTAATAATATCTTAGCAGTTCAGTCTCCTCAATGCCCATTGTGAAACAGGTAAAAGTCCCGGCCATTTCAGGTGTCCATTCTGTGGGACGTGCACAAATGAATTGCTTTCAATCAAGTGAATAGAGGCGCTAAAACATAAAGAACCGCTCCATTTATTAGTATAGAGGCAATTACCATTCATATATATTTTGAATAGAGTCAAATCAAATTTAACACAGGAGCGACGGACATATCCCTCTTTACAGGTTTTAACTGATTATTTTATGATATGTAATTGCTGAAAATGAGCCGGAGCCAAATTAATTTGGAGCGTAATCCTTTCTCAATTGTGACATTAGCAGACTTCAAATAACATTATTAAAAGGAAGCAAAAGTAGGCATTTGTTCCGATAAGAGCCTTTGAAGTCAAGGTAATAGAACTCGGTGTGACCGTATCAAGTACAGAAAGTGCACACAAACAGTAGGAGCAGCACAGTCGGCACAGGCTTCAACTAGGAGACTTTTATATACATAGTAAAAGAAAATGATGGAAGGAACAATAACATGATTTGTTTCGGCTGTAGATTCTCCGAATGATCCAAGCTCAATGGAATATCTATGGCCCATGGAAAAAGAATTCATTAGTAAAAGACATCCATCCTGCAGAAGGTGGCCTTAAAGAGGACCGTTCGCCATCTCCATCAATGCCAACTCTTTCAACAGACGTCACTCCACTGATTCCAGTGCAGCTCAAACTTTTCTCTAGCCCACACCCTTTCACAGCAATCACTTCTGTTAGTTTAGTTGGAGTTGGTGTAGGTGGGAAAAAGTCCTCTTTAAAGACTGCTGCCCATTAGAAGAAGATTGCTTTGAGTAGATGTTTCTCAGTCAGGCCGCTTACTCATAAGCTTCTAAAGCTCTTCGATAGAAGCCACCTACACACCCCTATTTGAACTTGTTTTTTTAGTATATGTTGTGGCGTACTGGTTGCCCTTGTAGAGGACACCAGCTGGTATAGAGTGTCTTTGACAATGTTGGACTAGGTTTCCTTGGGCCCACCAGAGAAAATTATTCAAAGGTCCCACCTTCCATCTATACTTTACTTTTCAGACTCAAAAAATTTCCGCAGAGAACCCCTACCAATTAATTTTTAGCAAAAGACAAAATGTAGACATGAAGACATCTGGACATCTTTCCAATCCCAAGTGTCAAGGAACCCTTGTTGGTAATCGCTGTCATGTACTTTTAATGGCATGACATATCCATAAATTCTAATAGGGTATTTGTAACAAACCAACAATAAACCCTAGTGGCAAGTGATTGGCTCCAAAGCCAAGTCCAAATAGGGTTGCCATCTGCTAGATTTCTGGGGGCCAATTTTTATTTCAGAACATAGACTCACTGGAGGATCCACTGGTACTTTGATTTTAGGTTAAGTTCACATGTAGTGCGAACTTAACCTAAATTTTTGCACAATTTTCTGAAAATCTGTTCCATTCATCTAGACAAACTACGTGCTGGCTTCCAAAATAGCACTATTCAGAGGATTGTGATTATGGATAGCTCCCTCTCTAGTCCATTTCCAGTGAAGGTATATACCCTACGTATTGTTGTCCATCCCTTTAACAAGCCTTACAATATTAGCTAATCCAAATATTAGAAAACTCAAAGCAAAAGAGATCTATGCAATGGGCTACATATTAAGCCATTGCAACACTTTTTTGGTTTCCATATCCTGTTGTTAAAGCAACTATCAAAGGCCAAACACAGAACCTACAGCTGATGCCCTAGATGTGAGTATTCAGGTCATTCCACAGAAGAAAATGGAGTAACAGTGATACCATTGGTTACATTTACTACTTTTCTTTTGATCCTGGTCGTGAGTGTCTAAGTGGGTCTATGTCCATTACCAAAACTGAAGACTTATACAGGGTGGGCCATAAGTATGGATACACCCGGGTGGACCATAAGTATGGATACATCCAGACACCATTGTTTTTCTTGTGCAATTTTCCATGTGTCACATGACCCCCTTCCCATTGAAGTTGAATCCAAAATGGTAAGGCGATATCAGCAACCACTTCCATTTTATCTGGGTGTATCCATACTTATGGCCCACCCGGGTGTATCCATACTTATGGCCCACCCTGAATATCTATAGTACCAATTTATCTGTACCCAAGCCACATAATTTATTCTGGAACCCAACTTTTTTACTTCATCTGCAGATGTTTCCAAACTTAAACTTACAGTAGCTAGAATTTGGTTAAGAACTCCAATTTCTCATGAAATAGATATAATACATTATCACAAGATGCTAGCAAAACCCTCAACCACAGGACTCAATAGTTATGTGTGGGGTCTAAACATCATGTCACTCTGTTGCCTGAAGAGACTCCAGAGTATAATAATCAACTTTCCTGCATTTGTATCAGACAAACCCCCAAAAATTGGGATTCAGCCCAAACCCAATTTTTTTGAGAATTTGTAACAAACCTGGTTTTTATGAACGTTTCTAATCACAACCACTGGATGGTGCCACATAGTCCCATACATATAACATACTGTTATGAAAAGCTAGTTATCTCATGCCAATCCAAGAGGAGAGGTAAGGAAGGACACTTCTGTACGTCTAAATTTAGCAGATTTGCCAGATCTGGGATTTATGATTTACATAGATTATGTCAACAGCTATTCTCCCTGACCACCCCATACTGGGCTGAGCATGCATATATTCTGAATGTGGCAATAGGAGTAAGTCGCTGCCAGATACCTGTGATGGTGGATTATCTCCTCTGAGAACAAATGAATCGGGTAGGTAAATAAAACTTTTCACCACCATACACCATAAATGGTGAAACAGTTTCACCAAAATTGATGAGGTCAACCAACATCAATATAGTGTGGCCAGCGTAATAGATAACTATTTATGACAAATGTGTTTGGTAGAGATTGGACTCTGTGTAGGTCATTCAAGTTGTTTGCTCCCCTTTAGTGTAATAGGATATTATCATGTTGAAATAGGATCTTACCAAAATTTTCAAGAACATGATTGTATTTTACAGCATTAAGATCTTCCTTCTTTGAAAATGCAGAGCCAAGCTTAAAGCATGAAAAAAGCACCAGACCATTTGTCTTGCGCTATCAAACATAACAGTTGGAGTTAAACATTGCCGCACTTGAGTAGTAAGGGTTCTCCTGACATCTGAAACCCAGTTTTATCCACCAGATGGTGAATTATGATTCATTACTCCAGAGAACATGTTTCTCCTGCTCCACTGAGTGAAACTGCAGTATACACCACTCCAGCAGCAGATTTTTAATCCACATATACATCTTATGTATTGCAGATCAGATATACATAAATATATCCAAGAAGCTCTCAACCATCAGTGGACATGGCTTCCAGAGCTAGGCTAGAAGTTAAGAGTTAGAGCTGTATGTGCTACTACTCTCAAAATTGTGACGTTTGGACTTGTATTCCCAATAATGTAACTGGGCAACTTTAACTAAGGTCAAATTTTGATGGCTAGAAGGTTGGGTTACAGCATCTCCAATATAAGAAGATTTGTGCGATGTTCCTGGTATCCAGTAGTTAGTGCCCACTACTAGTAGTATAATGTTATACCGTGTTAGCCATAGAAAGTAGTGGAAGAGTGAAGAAATCAGGCGATACCTTTTAGAGGCTAACTGAGTATATTTGATAGTGAGCTTTCGAGAGTACTAGCTCCCTTCTTCAGACATGGTGTTATACAAGAAACTGAAAATTCACACACTCTTTATACACGGACAAGACATGGGTCTTCAAAGGATCTTAGAATAACAAAATGCAATATAAGTAGAGAAGTTATTTACAACAGGTCAAGAAATAAACAATCTGGAAAACTTGTGGGGCATGACGGAGGGATCAGTCATTTTTGCTGTTATCTGTTTGCTATCAGGTGGTGATTTGTGACCCTCACAGCTCATACATAGTGTGACATGAAACGGGCATGAATATTAAGTACAAATTGCAGAGTTTGAAATTTTTGCATTAACTTATATTCCTGTTCCTTTCTCTCCCTCTGCGTCTTAAAATGTCCCATTAAAACCACAACCCGCAAATCTTCAATAGAGTGGTCTACTACTAGTGCCCACTACTAGTGAGACGAAGGACAGCTGGTGAATCATTGACAGATATGAGAGGTATAATAACACAGAAAGCCAATGACAGTGGCCTTTCAGTAGAATAATACGCCCTATCCATTTTTGAGAAATGTGACAAAAAGTTCAATGCATTGACTTGGCCTCCAAATTCTCTAGATCTCAATCCAATCAAGAATCTATAGATCTCCGGGAATTCCAATACATGGAGGCATCACTTCATAACCTACAGGGTTTAAAGGTTCTGTTGGTAATTCCTTGATGCAAGATATCACAGGATATCTTTAGAGGTCTTGTAGGGCCCATTCCTCGAAAGGTCAGAGCTATTTATATGACTTATAGGATTTGTTGCTAATGTCTTGGTGCCAGATACCACAGAACAACTTTAGAGTTTTTGTAGAGTCCATATCTCTAAAGCTCAGAGCTGTTTTGGTGGCTCAAGGGGGGTGTAAACAATATTAGGCAGGTGTAAAACAAGTCCAATCCATGCAAATTCAACCTCATAACTTACAGGACATATAGAATGTGTTGTTAACATCTTGGTACCAGACACTACAGGACAACCTTAGAGTTCTTGTACAGTCCATACCTCGAAAAGGTCAGAGCTCAAGGAGAGAGTAACAATATTAGGCAGGTGCTAAAACAAATCCAATCTATGATGCAAATCCAACCTCACAATTTATAGAACTTATAGGATTTATTGATAATGACTTGGTGCCAGATACCACAGGAGAACTTTAGAGGTCTTGTAGAGTTCCCATCTCTAATGGTCCTCTAAAGACTATTTTGGTGGCTCAATATTAGGCAGTTGTAAAACAAGTCCAATCCATGCAGATTCGACCTCATAACTTACAGGACATATACTGTAGGATGTGTTCCTAACATCTTGGTGCCAGATATCACAGGACACCTTTAGAAGTCTTGTAGAGTCCGTACCTCAAAAGGTCAGAGCGGCTTTGGTGGCTCAAGATGGACCTAAAAAATATTAGGCACATGTTTAAATATTCTCATGCCTCCATACATTACTTACACTTCTATGTCTGTGGAATGTTATACTTTAGCTTTAATCGGAATAAACTTCTTAACTGAACGATGTCCTAAAAACGTCACCCCAGTAGTTTAACACTTTCCATGGATGATTTCTGTAAGTAGAAACTTTTATTTATGTACGCAATACATCTTCCAAAAAGATTCAGTGAACGCCACGATCAATCAAAACGGTCCATATATCTTTACCTCTCGTGCATAATTCATGTGGAGATACAGTAAGAGCCAATTCATAGAGCAATTTACAGAAAAGTCAAATCAACACAAAGCCCTTCTTGCCCGTCTTTAATCAATACGTGCTCATGAGCAGAAATTGTTCTACGCTCCGTTAGACACAAGATTTTACCCAGAACTCAGCATAAAATGACTTTCTATAGGGAATCCAATGACACCTACAGGTTGTAGAGAATCTGTAGAAATGAGAAGCATCTTTCAGGGGTCAACGTGATAATTCCCTTTCGACGAAAAAAGCCACAGCCTCGCACGTCTTGCTTTAGTCGCTTTCAAAGAATATGTACAACATTTTGACAAATTGACGGAGTTCTCTGCCATGCCCTTTGGTATTCACAAGAGAATGAGATGCCGTTTTGTTAAGGGAAAACATAAAATGAATAATTTAGGTTTAGGACTGGCGGGGTTGTAAAGCAGTCAATCTAGAATCCGGTGCCAGAAACCATTTAGTTTTGCACATATGAGGTTTTTTTTCTCTATAATAATGTTGATTTTTTTTTTCTGCTTTTTGTGTACTGTAAGCATTTTGTCCTGGTTCCAAAGTGACAGCTGCAACTTTCTTACTTTAAATGAGATGTAATTGTTGGATGTTATTGTATATAAAAAGGAGATGGAGGACATTGTATTCTTGGCACCAAAAAGATGGAGTTTACAAGCCACGGGGTTAGTACTATGATTAAAAAGTTCTAGGATGCCAAATATAAACAAGAACTTGTTATTCTGTAACAAGATGGACATAAACGACTTGGTGTTTCTCTGGTTTTAGTGTTGCCAGTCTCTAAATCTATATTTTAAAGAAGTCAATAGTCAAGGCGTATCCAACCTTTCCTTAATTGGTTTAAGTACTTAATCAGACAAAAGAATATTGCATTATAATAATTTTCCTAAAATGATTTAGTAGTTAAAAAAGTTTTCCCATCTGGGCAAGACACACATTGTTTATTATAATAATAATAATAATAATAATAGTCCTTTAATAGTCCCACAATGGGGAAATTCAGTGTGTTACAGCAGCAAAGATAAGCAGATACAAATACAAATACAACATGTACAGGAATATTCCAAGGTGAGAGGCATTACATTGATAGCAGACAGACAGATAGGGCGTAGCAGGGGGGGGGGGATTTAACAGGCAGAGAGATATTTTCAGTTCTCTGTGTGTAATGATCTCCGCTTAGGTCGGTGTTGGTTGTACAGCCTAACCGCGGTGGGGAGGAAAGACTTCCGATAGCGCTCCTTCTCACACCTAGGGTGGAGCAGTCGGTCACTGACAGTACTGCTCAGCGCGATCACAGTCTCATGCATGGGATGGGACTTCTTCTTCTGCATGGAGCTCACCACGGACAGTATCCTTCTGTCACCCACCACCTGCACTGGGTCCAGTGGGCTCCCCAGGACAGAGCTGGCCCTTCTAATCAGCTTGTCAAGTTTATTTCTGTCCCTGGTTGATATACTGCTCCCCCAGCAGGCCACTCCAAAGAAGATGGCTGATGCCACTACCGAGTTGAAGAAAGTTCTAAGAAGTGCCCCCCGGATTCCAAAGGCTCTCAGCTTCCTAAGCAGGTAGAGCCTGCTGTGGCCCTTCCTGTACAGGACCTCCATATGATCTGCCCAGTCCAGCTTATTATTAAGGAGCAAACCCAGGTACTTATAGGTGTTCACAATCTCGATGCCCGTCCCCAGGATGTCCACTGGTTTAGGAGGGCTTCTGCCTTTGCGGAAGTCCACCACCATCTCCTTGGTCTTCCCCGCGTTAATCTTCGGGTGGTTCCGGTGGCACCAGTCCACAAAATCCCGGTTCAGTTCTCTGTACTCCCTGTCATCATCATCTGTGATGAGACCCACTATTGCAGAGTCGTCAGAATACTTCTGTAGGTAGCAGCTGGATGAGTTGCACCTAAAATCTGCAGTGTACAGTGTGAAGAGGAAAGGGGCGAGAACCGTACCCTGAGGTGCCCCCGTATTACAGATCACGGTACCTGACACACAGTCTCGGGCTCTCACGTATTGAGGTTGATTTGTGAGGTAGTCTAGGATCCAGTTGGAGAGGTGGTGGTCCACTCCAGCAAGGCCCAGCTTGTCCCTCAATAACCTGTACTTGTACAGCACCATCATATTCCGCAGCGCTTTACAGACATTATCAGTCACTGTCCCATATAGGGCTCACAATCTACATTCCCTATCAGTATGTCTTTGGAGTGTGGGAGGAAACCCACACAAACACAGGGAGAACATACAAACTCCTTGCAGATGTTGTCCTTGGCAGGATTCGAACCTAGAACTCCAGCATTGCAAGGTTGCAGTGCTAACCACTGAGCCACCGTGCTGCCCTATTGTTCTAGTGAGAGTGCCAGGGATAGCCGAAGTAAAGCTGCTATGGGGTCCAACTAAGTAGGGGGTCCATTTCCACTGAGGCCCAGGGTAGAAACACTGATAACTATGGATGATGGAAGAGGATGAGGAAAACTGACTGCACCTCCATTACAAGGATGTCATAATGCCTGCAAGTGACATAATTAGAATTATTTATATTATCTGATGTCACAGTGACTTTTTTGTGTGAGCCTTATCCCTGCACTGTGACATCACTGTGTGTATTATCTCTGTACTGTTACATCACTGTGTGTATTATCTCTGTACTGTGACATCATTGTGTGTATTATCTCTGTACTGTGACATCACTGTGAGTATTATCCCTGCACTGTCACATCACTGTGTGTATTATCTCTGTACTGTGACATCACTGTGTGTATTATCTCTGTACTGTGACATCACTGTGTTTTATCTCTGTAATGTGACATCACTGTGTGTATTATTCCTGTACTATGACAACACTGTGTGTATTATCTCTGTACTGTGACATCACTGTGTTTTATCTCTGTAATGTGACATCACTGTGTGTATTATTCCTGTACTGTGACATCATTGTGTGTATTATCTCTGTACTGTGACATCACTGTGTGTATTATCCCTGTACTGTGACATCACTGTGTGTATTATCCTGTACTGTGACATCACTGTGTGTATTATCTCTGTACTGTGACATCACTGTGTGTATTATTTATGTACTGTGACATCACTGTGTGTATTATCTCTGTACTGTGACATCACTGTGTGTATTATCTCTGTACTGTGACATCACTGTGTTTTATCTCTGTAATGTGACATCACTGTTTGTATTATCTCTGTACTGTGACATCACTGTGTGCATTCTCTCTGTACTGTGACATCGCTGTGTTTTATCTCTGTAATGTGACATCACTGTGTGTATTATTCCTGTACTGTGACATCATTGTGTGTATTATCTCTGTACTGTGACATCACTGTGTTTTATCTCTGTAATGTGACATCACTGTGTGTATTATCTCTGTACTGTGACATCACTGTGTGTATTATCTCTGTACTGTGACATCACTGTGTTTTATCTCTGTAATGTGACAACACTGTGTGTATTATTCCTGTACTGTGACATCATTGTGTGTATTATCGCTGTACTGTGACATCACTGTGTGTATTATCCCTGTACTGTGACATCACTGTGTGTATTATCCTGTACTGTGACATCACTGTGTGTATTATCTCTGTACTGTGACATCACTGTGTGTATTATCCCTGTACTGTGACATCACTGTGTGTATTATCTCTGTACTGTGACATCACTGTGTGTATTACCACTGCACTGTGACAACACTGTGTGTATTATCTCTGTACTGTGACATCACTGTGTGTATTATCTCTGTACTGTGACATCACTGTGTGTATTATCTCTGTACTGTGACATCATTGTGTATATTATCCCTGTACTGTGACATCATTGTGTGTATTATCTCTGTACTGTGACATCACTGTGTGTATTATTCCTGTACTGTGACATCACTGTGTGTATTATCCCTGTACTGTGACATCATTGTGTATATTATCCCTGTACTGTGACATCATTGTGTGTATTATCTCTGTACTGTGACATCACTGTGTATTATCCCTGTACTGTGACATCATTGTGTGTATTATCTCTGTACTGTGACATCATTTTGTGTATTATCTCTGTACTATGACATCACTGTGTGTATTATTCCTGTCCTGTGACATCACTGTGTTTTATCTCTGTAATGTGACATCACTGTGTGTATTATTCCTGTACTGTGACATCACTGTGTGTATTATCCCTTTACTGTGACATCATTGTGTGTATTATTCCTGTACTGTGATATCACTGTGTGTATTATCTATGTACTGTTACATCACTGTGTGTGTTATCTCTGTACTTTGATATCTCTGTGTGTATTATTCCTGTACTGTGACGTCACTATGTGTATTATCTCTGTACTGTGACATCACTGTGTGTATTATCTCTGTACTTTGACATCACTGTGTTTTATCTCTGTAATGTGACATCACTGTGTTTATTATACCTGTAATGTGACATCACTGTGTGTATTATCTCTGTACTGTGACATCACTGTGTTTTATCTCTGTAATGTGACATCACTGTGTGTATTATTCCTGTACTGTGACATCATTGTGTGTATTATCTCTGTACTGTGTTATCACTGTGTTTTATCTCTGTACTATGACATCACTGTGTTTTATCTCTGTAATGTGACATCACTGTGTGTATTATTCCTGTACTGTGACATCACTGTGTGTATTATCTCTGTACTGTGACACCACTGTGTTTTATTCCTGTACTGTGACATCACTGTGTGTATTATCTCTGTACTGTGACATCACTGTTTTATCTCTGTAATGTGACATCACTGTGTGTATTAACTCTGTACTGTGACATCACTGTGTGTATTATCTCTGTACTGTGACATCACTGTGTTTTATCTCTGTAATGTGACATCACTGTGTGTATTATTCCTGTACTGTGACATCACTGTGTGTATTATCCCTGTACTGTGACATCACTGTGTATATTATCTGTAGTGTAAAATTGCTTTGTAAAATTGTTTTGCTATGGTGTCCTGTGGTTACTTTTATTTGTGTCTGGGAAAACTGAGTGACAACCAATATGGATACAATTATTGCTGCTGCAAGTGTTGTCATTGAGCATGTTATACCCCTGAGCACAAATAGTTAAATTAGCTAGTGGTGGTTTAACTCTTTGCACCCCCGCCAATCAGCTGTTTGAAGAGGCCATGGTACTTGGGCAAGCATTGCGGCTTCTTCATTAACACTCCTTTACCACTACACCATACACTCGGTAGTGGCTGTGCAGGGTACTGCAGCTTGTGTTGTTTTTTTTACATTATGTTATTCACACTTAATTTTTTTCATGTTAAGCAAATGTATTTTTAGCAGCGTCCTAGATCCAGACAGAAGAGGAGGACACTGAGAGAGCATAGACAAGAAATACATCGGCATCTGTACTAAGTGTGGAAATCAATAGAGCAATGCAGTGTAAATGCCAGGAAAGCTGACAGTGGAGGATTAAATGAAGCAACAAAATGGACTCGGGTCGTCCTAATAGAATACAAATGAAGCATCTGGAATTTCGACAAGAAGCGCGACTAAGAACTGCGGAATGTCAAGTGGACCAAACCTTGTCCAGATCTTCTCTGTAACCGGAGAGAGTCAACTATTCTAGAGCAACATGAACATCAATGGTCCTGCTATACCCTGGAATAAGTATATGGCGAGGAAGTAAGATGAAGACAATTAAAGGGGACATCCAGGATCCTTATCTGTTAAATATGTCATTGGGTTCCAAGCACGAAATCATTAATATGCCCAAAAAATGACATGATTTCTTGTGGCCGGAAATGGTTGGAGATAGTAGAGTACCGCACAGAACCCTTCACAGTCTGCAGCTTATAATGATAAAAGTAAATACAAGGAATGATGAGGCCCATTCATCATATTATCCTGCGAGCACAATAAAGGCTATTTAGTATTGTAAACATGGACAAATTACGTAAAAAGTATTGTACCGCGACTACTCACGCTTCTCCTTCTATTGCCAATCCTGCACTTGCTATTCATTGTGAAGCTTCAATATAATGTAAATTGTCTCTAATGTCCTCTCCATAGAAGCAAAGAAAATTGAAGTGATGTCATCGGAAAGTGTTGTGACAATAAAAGGTGCAACCATTAGAAAACAGAGGGGAGAAATTAACACCAATAATAGTGATAGAGACTACCGGGAAGTGCGAAGCTTTTACAGATATGATTTTGTACAATACAGAATATTCCTGCCTAGTACAAATTGCTCCATAGAAGGCAAATGGAAGTGAACTGAAAACCAGGCATAAAGCTACATGTTGTACTTTAACCCCTTCCCGCAGCCATTTTTTGTTTTTTTCTCTTCAGATCCCAAAGTATCATAAGTAGAGGCCCAGGGGAGGTGAGTACACATAGCAAAAAGTTATACTCACCTTGCCTCACTATTCCTGGGCATCCTCATGGCATCTGGCAGTACCCCGGCAGCCTCTTCTAGCTTCAGGCTGATATCAACACTGAGGCCTGGGACTGGGGATCAGCGGTCACGTAGAGAATGCCGACATCATGACATTTTGACCCCAGGACAAGTGGCATCTGCCAGAGACCCAATGAGGACACCGGACATTGTGAGGATGCCCAGGAGAGGTAAGGCCATATGAGTATAACTTTTTGCTATGTTTTGATCCCTCCCCTGGGCCTCAACTTATTACACTCTGGGGTCTAAAGAGACGCCAGAGTATAATAGTGTTTTGTGGTTGATGGACTCCAAGTTTTAGCTTTGGGTAAAGCCTTAAACTTGTTTGGAAAATTTGGAACAAATCCAGTTTGATCGAACTGGTTTGCTCATCTCTATTGGAGAGCCAGGAAGCGGACTCCCACCAATTTTCTAAGAATAGGTCTTCAATAGTATACTCATGGGCAAGCCCATTAATATTTCAATATCAATAAGGTCATCAACGTGTTTCGTGGGTGATGGACCCCAAAAGTTTTGGGTTCACGTCAAGCCCGAAACTTTTGGAAAATTTATATCAAATTCAGTTTGACCTGAAGTGGTTCGCTCATCTCTATCGGGGTGCCAGGAAACAGACTCCTGTCAACCTTCTTAGAATAGCTCTTCAATAGTATATTCATGGGCAAGCCCATTAATATTGCAATATCAATAAGGTCATTAATGTGTTTCTTGGGTGATGGACCCCAAAAGTTTTAGCTTTGGGTCAAGCCTTTAACTTTTTTGTAAAATTTGGAACAAATCCAGTTTGATCGAACTGGTTCACTCATCTCTATTGGAGTGCCAGGAAACTGACTCCCGTCAATCTTCTAAGAATAGGTCTTCAATAGGATACTCATGGGCAAGCCCATTAATATTTCAATATCGATAAGGTTATCAACATGTTTTTTGGGTGATGGACCACAAAAGTTTTGGGTTCAGGTCAAGCCCGAAACTTTTGGAAAATTTGGATCGAATCCAATTTGATCTGAACTGGTTCACTCATCTCTATTGGGGTGCCAGGAAACAGACTCCCACCAATCTGCTAAGTATAGGTATTCGGATGGACAAGCCCTTTAATGTTTCAATATCGGTCATCAATGCTGAGTTAATATCAGTTAAAATTTCGCAAAATCTCTGACATGTTCATAAAGATGAAATGGAAAAATTTAGTTGCAAGAATATTTCATCTTCAATTATACTGCTATTTCATCTTCAACAATGTATCTGTCACCTGCCAATCACCCATAATTCTAGTCCTATAAATGTCAGCCACAGTCACCCGCCAACCCATATCCAAACCTACTATTTACAGCCTTAAATTATAGCTGATAGCCTAGTAATCAAATTATGTTAACAACATAGCGGGGAAAGCTTCTCGGTTTGGAGGTATTAAAGAGCTGGCAGGTATTCGGCTCTCCGCGTGTATGCTGACAAACAAAAGATCTGCATTATTGGTGTGAAATATCTTGAAAGGCTTAAACACTATCAATGATCTTTTACATTTCCCTGCTAGATCCGTCTGTAATTTGTCCCACGCGGCATCTCATCTCTGAAATTGAAATGTGTCAAAAATAAAGCTAATCCTTTAGATTTACAAAATGAATGTATTCCTCGAAAAACTTGGCTCTTCCGAGAATGGAGTGTTGTTAGAATTCCAAAGCTGACCCTCAGATTTCTGATACTGATGTCCCATGGATGTGCACTTCGAATTGTTGCGATTCCGCCCAAGGAATTTCCCCTTCTTAGTCAATAAGGCTAATCCTTGGCTTTTCTGTGCAGGATCTGCTCATTCTTAATAGCATGCTGCTAATTTTAGGTGTGAAAATTTTCGTTGCAAATGAAGGAGGTTACAGAAACCTGGTTCATAGGCATAGAAAGTAGATTGTTGACATATTCGAAGTAAATTTCCATACCAAAATCCATGCGATACCCAGCACATGTGAACATGGTGTAATGGTATTACCTAAGGAAACACAAAATAGCCAATGTGAATGTGGTCAATGTTTCCCGATGGGGTTAGGGCTATAGATTGACTTCTTATTAACCTTACAAGGCTAATCCAGTAGACTCCTTGACTGAAATAAGGTTAGGGCTGCATGTTGCGAGTTGACGGGATAGCATCCAGCGATTTTGGCTAACATGCTGCAAATCCCATCCACACACTGCAGAAAAACCCTGCAGTGCAAATTGCTTTACGCTGAGGGTGTCGAACCCTCAGCATGTCAATTAATGCTGCGTGTTCGGTTTTAACCTATGCCATGCAAAGACTGAAAACCACTCTAGCCACAGGGGTTGAATCCACTGCAAAAATCATCTGGTTTTTGACATGAATGGGTCCACTACAGGATATTTCTCTACGAAAATCGCACAGCAGACCTGCACATGTGGCCATAGCCTAAGGGTAGATTGACAAATGTCAGGTTTTTGTAAAAATTGAAACACCACTGCAGTTTCTAAAGTAGTTTTTCGAGCCAAATACAGAAGTGGATGCAGCATAGAGAAATATAAGTTGTTACTAGTGTTGGGCGATCCTCACGAGATTTGTCTCACGAATATTGAGAGGTTCTCCTGGCAGTTTCCTTTCTTCGGTCAGACACGTGACTGCTATTATTATACTCTGGGGTGTCTTAAGAGGGAGGTGCATAAACAGTCATGCTCAGCTCTCCTGGACTCTATCACAGCATCCACTGCGAGTCCCTGTGTTCTTTGGATCTCTTTAGGTCTCCTGAATGATGTCAGTGACCCAAGGGGACCACTAAGTCTGTGACTGAGCGGTCACATTGGACGTTCTGATGATATTCCACTTGTGTCTAAGCATCATGACGTCAGTGAGTCTATTTCACTGCTGAGGTCCACTCACAGTCCTCAGCAGTCCTCCAGCGGATGGTGACGTCATCCAGGAGGCCCAAAAAGGCTGAAGAGAATAGAGACCCACATCAGATACTGTGACAGAGCCCAGGAGAGATGAGTATGACTGTTTGTTATGTTTACTCCCCTCCCCTGGACCTCCACTTATTATACTCTGGGGTTTGAAGAGTATTATAGTGCCTTTTGGTTGGCGAATCCCAAAAAAATTGGGTTTGGCTGAACCCAAACTTTTTGGAAAGTTTGTAACAAATTCTGCTCATTACCATCAGATCACTCATTCCTGAATTGACCACAGAGTAGAATAATTTCCTTTCTGGTTCTCTCCGGGGGTTCGCATCAGCCAAACACAGGATAAAACAAACGTTCTGGGGCTCACCCATCTTTAGTTCAGCATGGTTCATGCACCAAATCTTTGTACCATGGCAATACTGATAACTATTCATACAGTCACGTCACAGACTCCCATCCTTCCTATCTCTTTAGTTGATCTTTTGACACTCTGCGGCTTTTTTATCAGTGTGGTTTTATATATCTATGCAATATTACCTAAATCATATGCTTGTCTAATGTCTATGTAACCTAATATATATTTTGCTTTTGCAACTGCTGCTTGGCATTGGCAACTACTACTGATGAGGCTGCATGGATTTCACCCCTTTCGATGTAGAAGTGTAAAATCGACAATGAATTTGTAACAAATTCCACAAGAAAATTCATACGTAATATATACGGGACTTTGCTACAATTTCATGGCAAATTATGCATTGAAATCCACAATAGATTTTTTCAAGTACTCTTACGACCACATGTACGTGCCATTGCAATTCCCATGCGGCCAATATTATGTCGCAAACATGCCAATTTATAAGAATCTTACCTTGTTCTGTGCCATCAGAATATAGAGACATCTATCTCTAAAATATTAAAAACTAGCCCCAATAAATAAAAAAAAAGTTGTAAATATCAGTCTTTGAATCAACTTTTTCTGCCATTTAGTTATAAATTCTAGTCACTTTTTTTCTTATATCTATCCAGTTGAGCGGAGATATCAGAGAGTTGGTGTACGGCTGCATCATTAAGCTGATTTACAATTCAGGGCTCTGAAATCTTCATGCCCTGTGGGAACTGTAATGGCATCAATACTAGTTGTAACTTAGCTTGCCCGAATACAGCACAGAATGTGAATAATTTGACAGAATATTTTTTTATGGAATATTCTCTATAACCCAGCCATGGCAGTCCTGAAGAAAGAATATTGCCTACCAAGTAGGAATATATTAAAGAGAATATTTTATCACCTCCATCAACTATTAGAAGCATTTAATAGGCGGAGCTCCACTGATTCTGGCGCAACTGAAATTTTTTCTCTAGCCCCCACTATTCCTGAGCAATGCGTTCCGTTAGTTTCAGCACCCAAAATGCGAAGTAGGCTCTCTACTGTCGAGTGGGTGGTCCATTGGCTAGAGCAGGTAGTCTGAGACCGCCCACCTGAGTGTAGAGAGCCTACTTAGCATATTGAGTGCTAAAATTAACAAAAGGGATTGCTCGGGGACAGTGGGGATAGAGAAAAAATTCCAACTGCGTCAGAAATGGCACCTATTGAATGATGCAAAGAGTTGAAGTTGGAGTTGGTGTTTACAGACTCATAACTTCTCATGATCAATGAGTGTCTCAGATATTGGACCCATAACAATCATAGAGTTATCACATATCCTTTGGACAGGTCTTACATTCTTAAAGCAGTTATTCATGGAGTAATAAAACTTACCAGTACATTGCCCTGCACTGGTTAAACTTTATTACTAATATACACCCTGATCTTCTGTCACTGTAGCCCTAAAGTTACCTGTGCGGAGGGCAGCTGGGGAGGCCACAACTCTAGTTCCTCTTCTCCCATGCAACTTCTCTAATTCTCAGCAATACCACCAACTTCTCTCTGCTTAGGTCGCATGTCCATTAAGTATAGTGGAATTAGTCATGCGACTGAGCATCAGCAGGGGAGGCAGAAGAGCCAGAGTTCCAGCCTCCCCAGCTGCCCTCCGCACAGGTAATTTAGGGGCTCCAGGGAATCAGGGTGTATATTAGCAATAAAGAATGCAGGGGTATGATTTACTACTCTCTGAATAGCCCCTTTAAGGCTAGGTTCACACCTGTGCCCGGTCTCCGTTTGGGGATTCTGCAAGCAGAACTTTTCTCTCCGCATTTTTCGGGCAGAAACCTTCGGACCCCATTATAGTCTATGGGGTGCGCGAATAACTGCTTTTTAATGAGATTAGGTTTCCATTTTTTGGATCCCTTTGAAACGGAAACCCGAACCCAGGTGTGAACATTTTATCTTGGAAGCCAATGTATGGCAACCATAAGTGTCCAAAACCCTGCCAATGACCACACGATGTTGATGGCAAGATCACAGTTTTACCAGCAGTGAGTTAGATTTTGGCTATGTGCTATTGCCACACAGTGACTACTAGATGAGACAGATTTGTCATATTACATACTAATTTCAACAATCCAAACCAGTTTATTATAGGACATAATTAAGAGTATTGTATACATATGCTATAGCACATCAGAAACCATTTTCTCCAGACCTCAAACACTTTCCTTAGATTTCTGGGGAACATTTAGTTTCAGGAATTTATACCGGACTATTGTACTTTGTTTCTTTTCAAAGAGGAATGAAATGAGAACAAGATTAGTCCGACAATACGAAAAAATAAATGCTTGGCTGGTTTTTCTCATTTAACTTAACATCCTTGGGAAAGTCAAACATCACAAGACAAGGAGCAGGGAAAAATCGGCTCAGGGAGAGATGTTACTGTTCACATAAATTGCAGCAATTCTTACAGTCTTCTAATTCCAGCTCTTCCCTTTATCACATGTCGAACATTTTGTGAGAATGAGGAAGGTTGGGAGCCAATATCTAAGCTGATTTATAGTAAATGCATGAAGTAATGGACTGCAAAAATGGATAGAATTTTTGAGCACTGAGTAATACAACAATTCGGCATCAGCCATGTGAACAGGTACAAATCGCTGCTACTATAGAAAGAACAGGGAATGCTAGCCTCCTTAAAGTCCTGAGCTATTGCCTACAAAAGGACCCTCAAGTGGGCACAGATTTAATTACTAAGGCTGGGGCTTAGTGTCAGCTAATACAATGGTATTTAACACACCAGGGATACTAATAAGATGGCGCCAGGTGCCATCAGATCTGGGCCATCTGAAGTGATGGTCAACTTCTGGAGTGGTTGAGGACTCATATTTTTAGTGAGAGAAGGGGCCAATAACCATGGAATTTCCCACCCTAATAATACAAGCCAATGGCTGTTGATTTTACCATGGTTGGTTATGAAAAAGGAAGTGACCCCATATTGTTTTTTAATTATTAAAAAAAAAAAAACTCTATACTGATTTTACAGCCAGCCACTTGAGACAGCCAGGTACTGATGGTACCCGGCTCTTCCCCGTACCCCTGATGCTTTGGGTACCAGAGTATTAATGAGGAGGGTTAGGGTTAGGCTTGTACAGGCTGATACTAGGCCCAAGCCTTAATAATGAAAAGCCATCAGACAAATCCATTACTACAGTGGTAATAAAGCATATAAAAAAACATTGTACTGAAATAAAGACTCCTATGCACATCCTTTTTGACCATTTCATTAACAAATTTTTAAAAGCAACAAGTCATGAAAGTAGTTCGCAGAATCTACCATAATGTACAGAAAAAAACATGAACACCTGAAGAGGACTTGTCTCTGTTGTCTTGTAGTTTTCTTTTGTTGACTTTGTATATGCTGTATTGTATTTGGCTATCTTCTATCTTCCTATCACGGACTACCCTGCTTCGCCTTCAGCCTGCACAACCAAAAGTGGTACCAATAGCAATGACAGCTGATCCCTCATAAAAAGCCCTCATATTGCTTTAGTGGTGGAAAAATTAAAAAAAGATTTGGCAAATAAGTGATTTTATTGTGCAAAAGTAGTACAATATAAAAAAAATCAATATAAACTTAGCATCACTGTAATTGTAATGTTAAGCAGAACAAAACTAACCTGTTATTTATGATGTCAAGTGCACTGCGCAAAATTTAGAACATAAAAAAAGATGGTAAATATTTCCTGAATTTCCTCCTAATTCACCCGACCTCGGGCGATGCCAGGCTGCAGAAGGTACGCTGTTCCATATCTTTTGGGACTGTCCACTTGTGCGGAGATTCTGGTTGGAGGTGAAGGAGATGACCAATAATCTCTTTATACAGGGGGTCCCACTAGACCCCCTTACTTACCTGCATACCAGAAAATTGGGAAAGAAGTCGTCTAGATTGTTTCTCTTCCTTTGTACAGCTGCTAAGACCTCAATAGCAATGCATTGGAAGCGAGTTAACCCCCCTTCAGGTGTCGATCTTCTGGTTCCACATGAAAGATATCCATAGTCTGGGAAATCTGACTGCAACACTGAACAATACAGTGGAGGCGTTTCAGTCCATACGGAACCCGTGGGGATAGCTATTGTATACTGCGGAGACTCTAATAGTTTCCTTCCCCCTCTCCCCTCCCCTGTTTTACCTGTGATGTTTTTCCCTAGTCTGTCATCTTTTTCTTTTTATGACTATTTTTATTGTATACCGTTTATGTTTCTTTGTACTCAGAAGTTTTTTGTTCTTTGTTATTTTACATATATTGCAAAACTTTAATAAAAAAAAAATTACAGTTACAACTCATTGCACAAAAAACAAGCCCTCGTATGGCTATGGTGACATCAACATGAAAAATTTAGGACTTTTAGAATGTGGCAAGGAAAAAAAAAAAAACTGGACCTGTATCCTTAAAGGTGTTTTGCGGAAAAAAAAAAATCTGTTAGTGCTATTAATGGGTTAATAAGTGCACCCAAATACCTTTAGCAGTGTTTTGAGCGATTTTTGGGAGCTTCTGGCATCCTCTGCATTTGTTTACATGGTGTAGCTTCCTGCTTTCTTAGCTAATGCAATGCATCATGGTAGTTGTAGGCTGAGTCACACTACCTCCCTCTCACTCCCCCTTCCTCTCTCACTTCCTCACACCCCCCTCCCTGTCTCCCTAGCTATCCCACTGACACTACTAGCCCTTCCCAACTAACTAACTCAGCCCCCCCCTCCACCCCATCATACTTACATGTCTTCCTGTCCAGACTTCCCTTCTGGGAGAGTGCCATCTACTGTGCAGGAGTGAAAGGCACCTCCGGCCTGCGCACATGCTGGCAGAGTCAAAGAAGAGAAGGAGCTGTCCAAGAAGGGAATTCTGGACAGGAAGACATGTAAATATGATGGGGTGTAGGGGGGTAGTATTGGTAACGTTCCGTTTCCAGAAGTAGGGAAATGAAATGTCACCAGATAATCAGAAAATGTGCCTGACCGCCCCAGGGATATGGGTAACTATAAATTTTTGCTAAAGTATGTCATTTAGAAAGTAGGCGAGGGGAGAGTTTTTAGATTAGTGTAGGAATTCCATTTTATCCCAGAAAACCCCTTTAAGTAACAAGCACCATGTCCTTAACTAGTTAAACAAATAGTAACTTGTGATTTTAGTGGTTGATATTATTCCATACCACATACAGTCTTCAGAAGTTTGGCTGCTTCTAAGAAAAAAAAATATCTTAAAAATGATTGTTCTCCTTAAAAATGAAAAACAAGAAAAACACTGAACAAAACCAATTTCCAGTTTCTCGTCTCTGCTGTGGCGTTCAGCTGTCAAACTTCCAGAAAGCTGAACACACACAGAGGGCTCAATAAGCTCTCAGATGGTGTTATGGATTTGTGCCCCTGTATTGTACAGATAGCTCGCTGGAAAATCGAGATGATTTCTAGAAATGGTGGGTAATTATCTATTCACGTCAGATGGAGGTTCTATTATACTTAAGCAGGGCTTAATCATCGTGGCTTCTCACCGTGTTCCTGCGCGGACTTGCACATTTATATTAAGAGGCTTGACTAATTAAAATATATGAATAGTGTATTGGAATAAACATATGTTTTAGCATATGGCTTTATAAGCGAATGTACTTTTAACGCAAAACTGTTTGCATGAATCTAAAATGCAGCGTGAACCGTGAAAATACATTTCGCTAGCATTCGGCTGATTGAAAAAATAGAGAAAGATATTTAACCAAAGTAAGACTAAGATGTTTTTGGCCAGCATCTGCCTATATCCCGTATTTATAGATGGGAGAACCTCTGAAAAGTTTTTTCGAGTTAAAAAAAATCCAGCCCAAAGATTTGTTTCGAATAACCAGAACCGGTGAAATTGTTATAGTGTGGGGTCTCTTCAGAGGATAATAGGTGGAGGCCAGGGGAGGTGTAAAAAATTAGTTACACTGACCTTCCTTCATCTTCTTTGCATCTTTGTGGCGTCTGGTTCTCCCTCTGGGTCCTTTTCTGGCCTCCTGGGTGACGACATACGCTCTATGATCTCAGTTGAGGTTAGTGACTGGGCCTCAGTGGTCACATGTGGAGTGCCAATGTCATGACGCCGTGCAAGTGTCATAAAATTGGTGTGTCCCATGTGACCGCTAAGGCCCCAATCCGCCTGACATCACCTAGGAGCCCAGAAGAAGACCCAGAGGGAGTGCTGGATGTCACAAGGATGCCAGGAAGAGGTGAGGAAAGGTGAATATACCTTATCATTGCATTTTTTTACATCTCCCCTGGGCCTCCACTTTTTATACTCTGCAGTCTGAAGAGACCCCAGTATATAATAATTTTACTTCTGTTTCACGGGTGACAAACCTCCAAAATTTTGGGATTTCGTTGAACCCAAACATTTGGAAAATTTGGGTTGATCCAAGGCGGTTCGCTCCTCTCGAACCATATCTATCTCCTAATGGGTTTTTCATTTTGAAGGGATACTCCATGTCTTTTTTTTAGCCTCTAGGGAGGCTTAAAATAAGAAACACTATATACTCAACCTGTCTGTTAGGTCAGGGATCCAGCGGAGAGTCTCCATTCAGGACCCTGGTCTTTATTTACTTTCTGCATGTGCACGATTGCATCAGCCAATCAGTGACTGAGCACTGAAGCTTCACTGATGATATCACTGATTGGCTACTGATTGGCTGATGCGCTGCCATCCGCCAGCCTCCACAGGGCCTAAAAAAATAATTGGAACACCCCTTTAAAGGGGTTCTCCAGGGAGTCTATCATTACCTCCTCAGGTTTGTACACAATGAACTCAGGGGTGGGTACCGACCCCAGGTCACGTGATTGGAATCAACACCTGTCCTCCAAGTCACTCTACATCCTCCCTCCTCCACCATTAGCGCTAGTTACCTATATCATGAGGACTGGATGAATACATCATTATAGTAGTAAAGCCAGCCAACCATGACACATGTACCTAGAGGGCAACACTGGAGAGGAGGGAGGTGGCAAAGTGACTAGGGAGCCAGGTGCTGGTTCCGATCACCTGACCTGGAGTTGGAGTCAGGCTGTAACCCCTGGGTTCATCGCAAACAAAATCTCAGAGAAAGTCAGTGATGGTAGAAATTGACCTTGTAGCCATGAAGGAACGTGGTAGAGGTTTACAACAAAACTAATTATTTGCCAAATGTCTCCATCATTGTCCTTCTACAATGTACAAAGCTGAATTCATTTTCTTATTTTACATTGGTTTTCCTGGCATAAGAGGACAGTTCTTTTTCTTGAGGTGCCCATACACCTTTAATAACTGACACCCTAATGCTGACCAACCCCTTGAGGGGATAAGTAGATGCGAGAGTTGAAATTCATTATGCCAAATCCTTTTTTTCCTCTATACTATCTGTCAGGGTGATTCAGGAGGACCTCATACACATTAGATGGGTGGTGGTCCCATCACATGTAATGGCCTCATGTACATGGCAGATCCATGTACAGGGGGATTTAGGGTGGACCACAGAGTACAACATATGGTGTTCTTATGGTTGTTGTATGTATGGAGACATTCCCCAGTGAAGCAATGCAGAGCCCTTACAGTAGATTGTAGTATGGAGCACCATAATATGGATTTATTCTCACCTAGTATGGTCGTCACATGGATTGGAATTCTACCATTTTTATGCCAGTCTAGTCAATATTAAAGTATTTGAAATAGACAGCAATACTTGGGATTTTAAGGATCACACAGCTAATTTTTGCAAATTTTTTTAAGGATTTCACAGAGCTAATTTTTACAATGAAAAAAAAAATTGAGCTGTGGAATCCCTTTCAGAAATCCAACCCCGAGTCTTCAGTACTCTAGTCATTTAGCAGCTGGCACTTTCAGGTTTTGCATGTACTCTAGATATACACCTATTCAATATGTGTAATATGTGAGGCCAGGTACTGTGATTTCAGAACAGTTTCTATGCCAAGAATTGACATATCACATTTTTGTCCCCTCGGCATAGAATTTAATTTCGCACATTGGAAAATCCATTGAATGAATTGAATAAATTATTCATTTACCCATTATCATAGGTCATCGAGGACCGGTCGGTCCGCTACCTTGTCATGTAAAAATAATTTACAATAAGTAAAGATTTTCTAACCAAACATATTGGGTTTTCCATCCATAAAAGCCAAACTCAATTTCCTTAAGAAAAGTCCTTTCTCTCCAAATCGATGCCATCTGTTCCCAACATTTCAGACCACTCTTCAAGATGACCAAGACAGATTTACTGGCAGACGATCTTGCTCTACTAGTTTGGGAGAATGAAGGCAATATATTGCATAAATTGCAGAGAGTGCGTTATTTCTTCCAGATACTGCCAGTAAATACTTTTAGACAATTTTTAAGCATTATAAATCTTTGCTTTTGAGTTTTACCGTATCTTGAGAGAATGGAAAGAACTAACAAAAATGGACTGACTTCCAGATATAAATTAGGTGAGCAAATCTTCCAGACTTCAGTCTTCTATGACCAATAACACAGTAGTTCCAAGGATCTTCTCCGTCCTTTTTTTTGAACCGACCCCCAAACATAGGGACAAATATGACTATCTTTAGTATTACCAAACATAATAATTAATAATAATTTTTTTCCACACATTTGCATCATTGGCTGAAGATCCAAGCAGGTTGTCCAGCCATGTAAATTTTTTTACAAAATGACTTACGAGGAAAAGAAGCTTCAGAGAAGATGTTGGGCCAAAGAAGAACGTTAAAGGGGTTATCCACTTTAGGAATATCGATGGCCTAACCATCAATATTAGATCTGCAGGGGTATGACAATGGACCCCACAGATCAGCTGTTCCAGGTTTGGGTAATGTTTACATGCTAGGAGCAGCACTGCTCTCTCTCCATACAATATGTAGCATTGGGTTTAGTTTCTGCTGTGAGGTCCCATAGACTTCACTGAGACACCAATGCAGTACCTAAACCTGCCGCTACATATCGTACGGTGAACAGCGCGGCTGTAAATATTGCCAGACCCGGGAGCTATGCTGTCTTGGAACAGCTGATCTGTGGGGGTCTCAGCTGTAGGACACCTACAGATCTAGTAATGATAGTCTATCCAAAGCATAGGCCATAAGTATTCCAAAGATGGATAACCCCTTTAACTTTTACATATCCAATTATTTTGTTGTTAGGATGCCATCGGAAGTGCTAGCATGTATAAAGGGAGGTTAGGAGGAATAGCTGTCAACTGAACAACCTATTGAAGGTGTATACCAACCATGCTATCAACCTGGACTGGAACCTCCATCTCCAGGACTTCCAATGGCTGCCTCTATGGTAACATTTTACATAGCATTCCTGGAGCCATGTTCAATTTCGTAACATGCAAGGCTAGCTTCAGCATTGATGAATATGTGTATACTCAGGGGTTTAAATAAAGGCTCACGGGCCTTGGTGCAAATGCTCCGCTTGGTCTACCCTGTGCAACTTCTCCTCCATGTGTCAGCTACATCCCATTTTTACATTATAGCAGAATTTACCTTTTCTTCTCTGTCTGGCTCAGACCTCCATGAAGACTTGTTCACAACATGTCTGTGCTCACAAGGGTAACCTCTGGGTCTCCCTGGTTTCTGTGACCACTGTGATCCCTATAGTTACGCCAATGCTATGGCCACCACCCAGAAGCATAGTATGAAGCTCCTTGACCCCAATGCAAAATCTTTTCCAGGCCTGCAAATTACAATATACCATTTATAGTACTGACCTTCATATATTTTGAGGAGACACCTTATGGGTCCTGGTCTGCACTCCCTATGTATATTTCTTTAAAGCCTCGAAAAAAAAAGTTGATTCAACTTAATAAACCTTAAAATCGTAGCATCAAAATCCTCCATTTACTTAGAATTCTAAATAGTAGCGAGTCTGTGGAGCAGTTGTATCTGCATATAAAATAATCCCATCAACTAATACATGTATCTAGTTCAGTGATTCATTTAAATATATGAAATTATCCATAGTCTGCCTGCGCGCTGCGTATGAAACGGTGGTTAAGTCGCAGATGGGGGCGATGGGGAGGAGTACGCGTCATTCAAATTCATATCTTAAAAAATGTTCTTTAGAAGGATCCCGATGACACATTCATCCAAGAAAAATAACGGCAAATTGTTCAGCAAGATAGAAGGAGACTTGATTCAGGCTCGGAGCGGGTGAATATGCAGAGCTGGGCTGGTCTAAACGCGGAGATCATTTAGGCTTGAAGCGTGGCTGTTCATCTAGAAACAAGGATTGATGCCGGCTGTCACACACAACACGATTGATGACTTCAACACTTGTTTTAAATTATCGTTTTTTTTTCGCCGCCATCGTTTAGGCCTTATGTTTTCAGCCCGCTTTTTTTTTTTTAATTTCAGCAGTTTTGATACACTACGAGAGACCAGCGGCAGAGCGTAAACTATTAGAAACCACGTCCTTATTTGATGTTTCAAACTGTTCAACCAGCGGCTTCTTTTTTTCCCGTACGTAGCAGCATTTACTGATTTCAAGTGACATGATGTATTTATTATTACACTTAGACGGGCATGCATCAGGAAGCAGAAGGGAAGCCGAAGAACGTCGAAGCATTAGGCTCACAAGAAGAAGAAAAGTTTGCGCTGAGAGCGAGTGAAGTTTGCAGACGTTTCATCTCACTTTCGGCTTCGGATTCCTTCAGCTTCTATGTATTTTTAGAACTTTTTAATGATACAACGTTACGGCACCCGGGAGATTTTTAGATGGAATTTTAATTAAAATTGACACTTCATATTTTTCCTTCTTTTTTTGGAGTATAACTCAAGTTTAGGAGGATGCCGGGGAATATATTACATTATATTAGATCACATTACCTGTGGTTATTTAAGGAACAAGAAAAAGTGAAATTCCTTCCCCTTTTTTGATTTTAGCGTCCCCTATATTGAAATACAGGGTGATTCAAAAAGAATGGTGCAAAATTATAGCCTTAGTTTACCAGAAAAGGCGCATTTATCCACGTCTTATCTATAGACTACAAATGTTTCCACTGGTGTCATGGCAGATGTCTAGGCAGTAGTCCAGTTCTGTCCAGGCATGTACTAGAATATCCACAGATATGGACCCTACTGTTTCACCAATGCGTTCTCTCAGGTCATTCAGATCCTAGTTGGGGGCCAATACACTGATGAGTGGCCCGTCCGAAACACGTTGCAGGGTGTTAGGTCTGCCGATCATGGAGGCCAGCACGCCAATGATGAATCTTTGTTCCTGGTGCAGGCGATCCAAGGTTCTTTAGACTTTCATTCAGTTATTGTTGAACATCCAAATGAAAATGTGGAGGCGCACCATCCAGCAGATCGAGGAAGGGTGTGAAAATCATTTTACGCTGCCGGAATTTTCGCCGCGGTCTGCCGCAGTGCAGTGCATCAGCATTCCGTCACGGCATCCCGCTCCTGATTAGGCCCGGATGAATGAGCCTAATCAGGAGCGCGTCTCGAGCCGCGGACACCGTGGGTGGAATCCACGGCAAGATAGAGAAGGCCGCTTCTTTTCTCCGCGTACTGCTGCTGCTATCTCCAGATTCGGGAGGAATCTGTTCCGGATTCGGGGGCGGAATCCATCCCCAAATCCGCTGCAAATTCCTCCGTGTGAACACACCCGAAGATCTGCCAAACGTAGTCTATATGTGGCCATTATAAGACATTCCTTTAATAGGTCCAGGTAGGAGTGGACGATGACAGTATTCTCGTTAAAAAGAAGTAACCGTAGACTTTGCGCCTGCACACGTTTACTTTGCGCAAGTCCCTCATGTGCTCAATAAAGGTACAATCACATGGTTTTTCTGAGCCCCAAATTCTAAAGTCTTGGTGATTGACTTTCCTACTCAGATGAAAGGTTGCCTTATTAACATTTGATGTCCCTCTCAAATGGGAGGTCTTTATTGTATTATTGTATGTACAATTGAGAAAGAGGTTTAATACCTCGAAACGTGTTGTGTTTGGGAATCCAGTAAAGAAATCATAACTTCAAGAATTGGGTGAGTGCTGGTTTCTTATGTGATCTTCTGTGTGACTCTGTCCTATGGGCAGACCAAGCTGTATCAACAACAGAAGGAAGTGAGAGTGTGTAGCAGAGGTGGCTGTATCTGCTGGGAGATATAGTACGCCGGCGAGTGGTACCTAAAAGACGTCCTGCTCTGCCCTCCCCCTACAATCTCTCTGCACATTGTATTGGTGACGGACACACAGGCTCAATAGAAATCAATGGATCAATGGATCATTGTGAGGTCCGAATTACATCCATTAAAAAGGGATCAGTGGGTTGACTCAAAAATGAAAGACAAATAAAACCACTCAAATTTGCAGGGCACTATGGTCTGTTTTAATTGTGGGTCCTCAGAACCATTTTGTGTGGTGGGCTCAAGGAACCTCGATCCGACACTGCTTGGGTTGGTGTTTGGTAATTTTTCTTGTATTCTTATATCATTTTCGGTATTTTTTAGTCTCCATTTTTTCTATCCGATGTGTAAATATGTAGTCAGGTTTGGGCTGTGAAGTCTGTACAGAAAATAAAAATAAAAAATACATCACTCGAAGTGATCTGACCCTGCAATCTGCATCCCCTACTACACATACAACTCCGTAGGATAGCAAAATGGAAATTACCTGTATTCAGAGGGGCTTTCCCTAATGTAAAAGAAAAAAATAAAAACCTTCAAAGCAATGCAAACAAACTATTCACGGATCTCTTTGGTATGTAAATACAGCACTTCAGCTGCTGTTATATGCTAATTCACAGGCCTGCCACATTCCTATATGCCGTGTATTGCCTATGGAGGGATTCTAGACAGGAATTAACCGATAGAGGAATTCACTGCTGGGAAATGATAATCTATTCATTATTGAAATCCACCATTATAGGATATTATAATATATGTTTTACTACAGTTTTGTAGTAACTGATCATTAATAGGGTTGTGTGAGCCCTTTAACAATTCCCTGCTGTGCATTTCTGAGCTAATAGAGGGAGATCCCTATTTAGAGAGTCTTTGAGTATATTCACACATAGCAGATCTATTGCATAAAATTCTATCCCATTCTGCAAACACAGCCCCCTTCTGATATATAAAACAGATTTGCAATGGTATAAATCAACCCCTCTAGCTATGGAGGATATGGCGGATTAAATATGGCGCCGGCTAAGGAGTTAAGCATTTAACCCTCAGATGTCATGGGGTCATTTGAGATCATAGCATTTCATGTCAGGCCTCATGTACACGACCGAGTGTGCAGTCTGATGCTCTTCTGAGGGGGTTTCGATGGTCCCTTTCGATAATTATAGAGCAGGTCCTTCAATGGAACCCCCCATTGAAATTAATGGAGCACCGATGATACTCGATGTTATCCAAGTGTCATCCGAGTGCCTTATGTTAAAAAATGGGAACCCACTCGGGAAGGGGCACACTAGGTAGACAACACAATCCCTACAGTCTGCACTATTAACCCCTTCCAGAAGCAGAGCAGGTGTCATAACTGCTGGGTCTCTACTATTTTATGCAGTGGGGTAATGCCCCCGATCTAAGTCTCCTCTGATCACAAGCATTAACCTATACAGCCACTGATCCCTTGTTTTCGCCCTCTCCCACGCAATCCAGCCCACTTTATTCCCTTTCAAGGATGGCTCCCACTTGGCGAGATCGTGGGTGCGATCTCCATGACAGTTTGAAGCCTTGTGAAGGCTCCCCAGCCTGTCATAATACTGTACCTATGGAAGCTTGCACGTGACAAGTCTACAAACTACAGTACAAACAATCCAATGATTGCAGGTTCAAGGGGGGGCAAAAAAAAAGTTTTAAATGTTTTTAAAATAAAAAAAAAATATTAAAATCACTCCCTTTCCCTACATCACAAATAAACGTAAACAAATAAGGCATCCCCATGTTCGAAAATGCCCAAATTATAAAAATCTAAAAAATATTTATCCCATACCGTCAACATCGTAGTAGCAATAAAATTGATAGAGCCGGATCACTGTTTTTTTTTCTATTTCAGCACTCCAAAAATTTGAATAAAAAGAGATCAAAACATCAGACATTCCTGCCGCAAGGAAAGACACCTCAAAGAGCTCTGGACACAGAGCATAAAATAGTTACGGGTGTCAGAATAAGGCAACTAAAATTATTTTTTGCATTTTTCAAAGTTTTGGATTTTTGTAAAGGTATTAAAACCTAAAAAAGTTATAAAATGCAAGATCTCGGTGATCAAGCTGACCCGAAGAATAATAGTCACATTTTAATTTTACCACACAGTCATTGCTGTAAAAATGATGCCCATAAGAAAATGGCACACATACAGTTTTTTCTCAAATTTCACTCAATATAGATTTTTTTTACAACTTTCGAGTAGACTATAAAAAAAATAAATGGTACCATTATAAAGTACAATCTGTCCTGCAAAAAATAAGCCCCTGTGAACATAAAAGTAAAAAAGTTAAGGCGTTTGGAAGGTGGAGAGTTCTAGAGCCTGAGCCAACCAGTGGATCCTCTACTCTACTAGGCCAGCCCTGTTTTCTATCTTCCTCCAGTTGACTGTAATGTAAAAAATGCATTCGCTCAAGTAGATTTTTTTTCCCACTAACACAGACACATTGATTCATTAGCATAAAGTTTTGTGCATGGCGTGTGAGGACACGAGGCTTAATAACATCTCCTGTCTAAGGGCAGATGTATTATAATGCGGCAAGAGAATGTATAACCATGTCTAACTAGAGTCAGAGAGCTTGTCTACGGAGTCACCAAGATTGATTGTAGAAAGAAATGATTCTTTCTCAGGATCGGAGTGAGGAATGGAAAAGGTCAGAAGAACCCCCCTCCCCCACCCCAACCTTCCAATTGTTTACACTTGTTGAAATATTAACCTTTAATTTCCAGATCTAGAGGTGTGGTTGTGTATGTTATACAGCAGCACAAGGGAAGTGATCGGATATACCGGGAGAGAAGACAAGTGAAACGGTTAACAAGACCAACCGCATTAGTCCAAAGTTCTAGAGGTCATTTGTCATCGCTACATAACTAGAATATGTAAAAATCCATAAAGGTCACCATTTCATGTTCGTGTAGCGAAGGTCGGGCAAAAATGGAATTGGGTATTTCTTTCCAAAAAAGTTTCAACAAGTCATTAGTCCAATATGGAAGACCTGGGAGATCAATAATGAATATAGGGTGTTGTGGTGGGGCATTGATCACATATGGTGGTTGGAAGTTGAGAATGATCAAGTCCATATAGAAGCAGTGTCGGACTGAGATTCCTTGGGCCCATCAGATAAGATGATTGTGGTGACCCGACCTCCCACAACCCCTATGAAAAGACCATAGCACATTTCACACTACAATACTTAAGACACTAGACAGAATATTTTTCAGGGAGCGACACTTCTTCTGTCTGTCCTCGAATCACCCAGTGTAGAGCTCTGCGTTGCTTCCTATTTTCTGTAGCTTTAAAGCCATTTTGAAGTTGTCGAGGTTTCAGAAATCAGAAACTATTCATAGTTTGTGAGACTTCCGGAGATCAATAGGTCTTTTCATGATACATTGAACAATTACGTCTTTAGCTTCTGTTACACTTTGGGTAAACCTCGTGGTAAGATATTTGGCAAGGCCATTATAACGAAACAACAGAGATTTACGAGATGATGCTATGTAATGGTCCAAGTTATCAGAAGGTTGTGTAAAATTATTGAACTAAAGACTTATTTGGCCTCGTCTGAGATCTTTTACTTCTTTACAAGGGAACACATCATTATAGGAAAAAAAAAGTAAGAACCTTATATCGAGGCCAGAAGATAAGAACTTATTTTGGCCATTCAGAAACTTCCCTGTCAACTCTCAGATCCAATATACTGTAAAGTAACACAGTAGATACAGCAGTGAATCTCTTGATATTTTGCACTTTTTTGAGAAAAAGCATTTATAGCAATGGCAAGAAAAAAATACACTGTACGAAGAAATATAAAGTATAAAGGAACTCAGCAGGGAGGTTGCTCCCGCCATCGTGGAGAAAGCACAGATCTTCTGTGGATGTTGCTTGCTCCAATCCTTCTGTCTCTTCATGTCATCCCAGACAGACTGGAGGATGATGAGATCAGGGCTCTGTGAGGGCCGGATCATCACTTTCAGGACTCCTCCTCCAAAAGGCAAAGGTCACACCAAATATTGATGGGATTTACATTTCTCTTTTCTAGTAAGCAATGTCCAACCACTCCACATACATATAATGGTATCATGAATACAATACCTATCATGGGCAATATGGCAATCCTACACTTACCTATATGCTCCTACATGAGTGCCATATGCACCAACATGGTGTCTGGGGATGGAAAGGTCACATACACTAAATCAACAGGGAAGAAGCCTGTACATTAATGTGATATGAACAGCAAAGCACAAGACTCTTACTGCCTATAGAACAAGCAGAGGGCCATGTGATCCAAAGGTCCTGCTGCATGTACTACCATGCAACAAGTTACTAATGCAGTATAACCACATAGTAATGGAAATATACATAATACAATATATATAACCTTTATGAAATGGCATATGAGTAATATATCACTACTTGTCCTCCACATCAATCCAGTTGTAAGGCCAGGGCTACATTGACTTTTTTGTATTACTACTAATTGATTTGATTTTCACTACAGCTGTAGTCCAATTGAATGCATTCAGTTCTATGCAATGTTATGTGCTGCATCTGTCACTCAATAAGTTAATATCAATCAATAGCACTACAAAAAGTTGCAGTGTAACTCTGTGGTTGCCAGCATACTGCCTTTCTTAGCAGTCCTAGCTTATTTACTACTGCTGTGTTCTGCTCCTGTCTCTTTAATTGTTAGTGTTTGCACCTGCTTAACTTCCTCCAGCCTATCCCTGTTTGTCTGCATCTATGTAAATCTGTGTTCTGTGTCTTTAGTCCCACTTTGGCTGAGCAATGTGTTGAGTTCTGATCCATGTATGTATTCTGCTGGTTTATACTGGTGTCTATCTGTCCATTCTTTTTGATATGTGGTTCCTGAATTCAGTGTTCTGTCCCTGTTCTGTTTGCATGCATGGTGCTCATTTGTTTTTTTTATGCTGGAGTCTTTATCTATCCTGTTTTTATGCTAATCCTATTGTGCCTGTTTTTACTTTTTTTATTTTTGATCTTGGGATTTTTGCAATATATCTCTGCTACCTGTGACCTAGTGCCTCCTACAATATATATATATAACTCTGCTACCTGTATGTTAATGCCTCCTACAGTATATATACCTCTGCTACCTGTGACCTAGTGCCTCCTGCAATATATATACCTCTGCTACCTGTGCCCTAGTGCCTCCTGCAATATATATACCTCTGCTACCTGTGCCCTAGTGCCTCCTGCAATATATATACCTCTGCTACCTGTGACCTAGTGCCTCCTACAGTATATATACCTCTGCTACCTGTGACCTAGTGCCTCCTACAATATATATACCTCTGCTACCTGTAGCCTAGTGCCTCCTACAATATATATATATATATATATATATATATATATATATATAAATCTGCTACCTGTGCCTAGTGCCTCCTGCAATATATATATAATCTGCTACCTGTGCCCTAGTGCCTCCTGCAATATATATACCTCTGCTACCTGTGCTCTAGTGCCTCCTGCAATATATATACCTCTGCTACCTGTGCCCTAGTGCCTCCTGCAATATATATACCTCTGCTACCTGTGCCCTAGTGCCTCCTGCAATATATATATCTCTGCTACCTGTGACCTAGTGCCTCCTACAATATATATATAACTCTGCTACCTGTATGTTAATGCCTCCTACAGTATATATACCTCTGCTACCTGTGGCCTAGTGCCTCCTACAATATATATACCTCTGCTACCTGTGGCCTAGTGCCTCCTACAATATATATACCTCTGCTACCTGTAGCCTAGTGCCTCCTACAATATATATATATAATCTGCTACCTGTGCCTAGTGCCTCCTGCAATATATATATAATCTGCTACCTGTGCCTAGTGCCTCCTGCAATATATATATATAATCTGCTACCTGTGCCTAGTGCCTCCTGCAATATATATATAATCTGCTACCTGTGCCCTAGTGCCTCCTGCAATATATATACCTCTGCTACCTGTGCCCTAGTGCCTCCTGCAATATATATACCTCTGCCACCTGTGCCCTAGTGCCTCCTGCAATATATATACCTGTGCCACCTGTGCCCTAGTGCCTCCTGCAATATATATACCTCTGCTACCTGTGCCCTAGTGCCTCCTGCAATATATATACCTCTGCTACCTGTGCCCTAGTGCCTCCTGCAATATATATACCTGTGCCCTAGTGCCTCCTGCAATATATATACCTGTGCCACCTGTGCCCTAGTGCCTCCTGCAATATATATACCTGTGCCACCTGTGCCCTAGTGCCTCCTGCAATATATATACCTGTGCCACCTGTGCCCTAGTGCCTCCTGCAATATATATACCTGTGCCACCTGTGCCCTAGTGCCTCCTGCAATATATATACCTGTGCCACCTGTGCCCTAGTGCCTCCTGCAATATATATACCTGTGCCACCTGTGCCCTAGTGCCTCCTGCAATATATATACCTGTGCCCTAGTGCCTCCTGCAATATATATATATACCTCTGCTACCTGTGCCCTAGTGCCTCCTGCAATATATATACCTGTGCCACCTGTGCCCTAGTGCCTCCTGCAATATATATACCTGTGCCCTAGTGCCTCCTGCAATATATATATACCTCTGCTACCTGTAACCTAGTACCTCCTGCAATATATATCTCTGCTACCTCTAGCTTAATGCCTTCTGCAATATAAATGACTCTGCTACTTGTCCTGTAGTCCTTGATTCTTGTTACCCGGCTTCTGTTTTTAGCTGTCTGCTCACCTGTCCGTCCTGGTCTTACTCTCAGTTCACATTGAGTTTTCTCCTGCTCCACTCCACAGTTCTGTCCTGCCTGGACCACCTCAGGGGTTATTGGCGACTGCAGTGAAGACCAGATCCCCGTATGGGGAATAAAGGGTGCAGACCAAGATGTTGGCTAGGACAACACTCTTAGAGGTGGCCCTAAGCCAAACTGGTTTGGTAGCATGGTGGGCCAACGATCTACTGCCTGCCTATGTTATACCGAACGGAGGGGGGAAAGCAAATAAGACACAGTTCACACTTGGAAGTTCTTATTATAGCAAGTCCCTGATATGTTTAGAAGAGCAGGCACCACACTATATATCTATATACACACTCTGGAGGCGTCTCCTCCCCATCGTACATGTCAGTGTAGTATCTCGCACCTCCATCTATAGACCTTACCGTAATCTCTTCTCTGCTTTGACTCCTATGGCTTATTTTTTTTATTTTTTTTTTTACCTAACAGTCAGGATATTGGAGATTAAGGCGTAATTCTCATTTTCCATATGCGCTGTATTCCTAATGTATTTAAAGCATGTGCAGTCTGAACGCGTCTATACAGACATCCGTGCATACGAATGAGGCTTCGAAGCCAAAAGGAACGTTGTAGACTTCCAAATGAAACATCTTGACCTTTGTCCGGTTCTCTCGTTTTTGCTCATTCCAGAACGTATTCTGTGATACTTTATTTCACAGTGTTTGAATGTAAAATTAGTCTTCTTTATATTTTACCAAAAAAAAAAAAAAAAAAGTAAAATAATAGAATTTTGTCTTTGTTTTTGAGGCTTTGTGTGTGTGAGTGTTCCTTCCCTGTGTTGTGGCGCTCTATGGAGAGAACAACAATTGCCTAATGAGCGCTCCGCTGCCTTACAATTGGCCTCAACATCTTAATCATTAAGTAGCAGCCACATATTCGCAATACATGAAACCGCACAGCTAAGGGACCGCTACTCTGTCTGCAAATCTGAAAGTAAGGTTTAACTATAAAGTAGTACAAAGCAAATTTCATGCTAAAAAAATATTTTTTCCGTAAATTCATTTTTTATTTTATTTTTTTTTCTAAAAGGGAATCACAGCCATTGGATACACTGTGAACAGGGGCATAAGTAACAAAAACTGGGCCCCATAGCAAACTTTTGACTTGGCCCCTCCCACAGCATTGTGCCCCCTTGTCCTGGCCCCCCACACAGTATAATGCCCCATTTACAAACACTATAATGTCCCAAAGTGGCCTCCAGGTAGTATAATGTCCCATAGCGGCCCCTGCACACAGTATAATGTCTCATAGGGGCCACTCCTCATAGTATAATGTCCCATAGTGGCCCCTCCACACAGTATAATGTCCTATAGGAGCCATTCCTCACGCTATAATATCCATAGCAGCCCCTCATAACAGTATAATGTCCCATAGTGGTTCAGCAGAACCCGACATTTTTGGGGCACATCACCGACAAAATATTATCTCTCGGGTCTTTTCAGACCCTAGAGAATAATGATCGGAGGCCCAGGGGAGATGACAAACATAAAAACCAGTGTTACTTACCTCTCTTGGGCTCCAGCACGACTCCCTGCTGTTTTTGGCCCTCTTCAATAATGTCACAGACATGTTACACCAGCGTCATTATGCATCGCGATGCTGGCCTGTCCAACATGATGCCTGTGACTACAAGGACCCAAAGCCACAAAGGAGTTGCACCAGAGCCCAGGAGAGGTAAGTACCAGTAGTTTTTATGTTTCCTTATCTCCCCAGGGCCTCCAATCATTATACTGTGGGGTCTGAAGAAACCCCCAAGTATTATAATAGCAGTATTTGTTGGGGTTTACAGTTGCAGCGGGCCCACGACCTTACTTACCGATCCCTGCTTCTGCTCGCGGCTGCCTTCGCTTCCCCTTTTGCCCTTCAGAGTGCTTTATGTGTTGCATATCACGCTGGGATGCACGGGGCGCTCTGGAGGGCGAAGGGGAAGCGGATGCGGCCGTGAGCAGGAGTGGGGATCAGTAAGTAAATAGGGGCACGTAATATTCTGGGATTACTCCAGCAGGTAACTGCCTATTAAAAAAAAAAAAAAAAAGTGGCAGGGGCCCCTAAACCCTCTAAGGTTGCAGGCCCGTAGCTGCAGCAATGGCTGCTACAAAGGTATTTATGCCACTGACTGTGAAGGATATATTAAATATTTCATCTTATCATAGGCAAAATCATGGGTCAATGCAAGGGGGAAAATTCCTTTGCCCTTTTAAGGCTGAGGCCCCATGTTGTGGAAATGCAGCTTTTTTTTTTTTTTTGTTGCAGATTTTGCTGCGTTTTTTTGAGCCAAAGCCAAGAAATCAAAAGAAATGGGAAATATATAGGAAGTTCTTATACTTCTATCTTCTGTTCAATCCACTCCTGGCTTTGGCTCAAAAAAATCTACAACAGCAAAATCTGCAACAAAAAAAGCTGCATTTCCACTTTGTGGGGCCTCAGCATAAAGAGGTTGGACCAAAATTAAAAATTATCCCCCAATCCATAGGATAGGGGATATCTTCTGTCTATCTAGTGGAGGTCCCAGAGCTTGCTCATTTCCTGCAGTCCCATAGACAGTGAAGGTGTAGGGGCCAGGGGCCAGGGGCCAACAACGCTCTTTGACTACACCAATAAATGTTCCACCAAGCCCGGCACTCTTCTCCCTACTCCAACTTACCCAAGAAAGGGCTGCTGGATACCAACTACTTGAGTGTACTATATACAAACTCTGTACAGTTTACAACATAAACATATTTTACATAGAACAATAGAACGAAATGCATTTTTTTGGTGCTACCAGTGGGATGCTACATAATGGTCCAGAAGAAGACACCCAAGTTGAAGGGTGCTATGGCCTAGGGTTTGTTGGAGGATAGTCCCCCAGAATCATTTTATCTGGTGGGCCCAAGGAATGTCAGTCCAACACTGAACATGGTGATTCAGATACTTTAGTGGTGGGGAGGGACCCGGAACCGGAGAAGTGGAAGCTATTTGGCAGAAGGAACTTCAATCCAACACTGAACATGGCGATACAGATGTCATACTAGTGGGAAGAGACAGAGGAGAAACTTGGAACCGGAGGAGTGGAGCTATTTGGTGGAAGGAACTTCAGTCCAACACTGCACATGGTGATACAGATACCATTCTGGTTGGAAGGGACAGAGGAGGGACCGGAAACTGTGGAGTGGAGCTATTTGGTGGAAGGAACTTCAGTCCAACACTGCACATGGTGATACAGATACCATACTGGTTGGAAGGGACAGAGGAGAGACCAGAAACTGTGGCGTGGAGCTATTTGATGCAAGGAACTCCAGTCCAACACTGAACATTGCAATACAGATGTCATACTAGTGGGAAGAGACAGAGGAGAAACCTGGAACCGGAGGAGTAGAGCTATTTGGTGGAAGGAACTTTAGTCCAACTCTGAACATGGCGATACAGATACTATTCTGGTGGGAAGAGACAGAGGAGAGACCAGAAACTGTGGAGTGGAGCTATTTGATGCAAGGAACTCCAGTCCAACACTGAACATTGCAATACAGATACCATACTGGTGGGAAGGGACAGAGAAGAGACCGGAAACTGAGGAATGGAGCTATTTGGTGGAAGGAACTCAAGTCCAGCACTGCACATGATGATACAGATACCATACTGGTGGGATGGGACAGAGGAGAGACCCAGAAACAGAGGAGTGGAGCTATTTGGCAGAGTGAGGTGCTAGACTGGAGGGTGGTAGATCTGTGAATGTGATAGGCTGAACCCTGGTTGTCTTGAGGTCGGAAGATGCATGACGAGCAGGCCTGCGCAGAACTGCGACGGAGGTAACCGACTTTCTCTTCTTCATCAGTAATGAGTTAAATTTTGTCAATATATCCAGAGCACATTAGAGGCCTATTAACAAATAGTTAAGTCACCTTAAAAAAAAAAATGGAGCAAATATTCAGGCAAGCTCATTATCGAATGTTTCAGGCTGCTATATGTTCTTCTGAAAAACAGCCAAAGGCATACTCGACCATTTCCAACAAAATGAAGAGAAATCGCGGACACATATTGACAAAAATGTAAGTAAGAAAAATGTTGGATATCATAAGCGATGCTTGAAGCTACTATTGTGTGTGAAATCAGTAAGCTGGTAAAGGAGACTATTAACAGACCACTGGGTGGTTAGAGAATGTTAAATTGGAAAAGGTTGGGGGTATTTGTGCTCAAAGAATTCAATGTCAAATTGAACAAAGCATTCTAAGTTGAATATAAAACTTTTCCTTGAAATGTGTTTTATATATGTATATGTACCTATAAACTACGTCTGTGGCAACTACGATATCGATTGCCTGTGGATCCTCAGACCCTGACTCTACAAGGATGCTTTGTTATTTTTCCCCAAGTCCGTGGAACTTCTAAGAATTGAAAGGATTTTCCAGGAATTCTTGAAAATATTTTTAAACATTTTCTTATTTTTATCACAGAAGACAACAAAAAACACTTAAAAATCATTGAGAAATGTTTTTGCAATGGCTTTTTATTGGTTTTTGTCTTCTGTGATAAGATCTCACGCTGCAACAGTTTAACCAATTGGGTTAACTCTGCTACATCTGTACTTCCGATGTTGGACAGTCATATTGTGTTCATCCGATATGATGATGGGAACGTTCGTATAAACAATTCCACCATATCGTTAAGAACTGCCCAATTGGCGACTCGTGCAAATTGACTGATGATGCCAAACATTGGCTTTTTTTGCCAACAGCTAGCCAAAAATATCTAGTATGGACAATCTTTTCTAATCACATAACAACCATTTGTGCCATCTACATAGCAGCTCTATACATCCTTTAATGGGCCAGTTCCACTCTGGCACAGTTGGAATTTTTTATTTAGCCCCCACCATTCCTGAGCAATCAGTGCACTTACTTTTGGTGTCTGATATGTTAAATAAACTCCCTAGTGACAAGTGGGTGGAGTCAGGTAGAAGCAGACAAGGGGTGTGAGTCTGAGCTCTGACACTGCGATCCGGTGCTAGTCCGAGCAGGCTTGGGCCCTCTGGTGACGTCATCAGTTCGCGTCGCCGGCCTGATCACGTGACGTCTGTGCACAATTAAACAGGGCTGAAAGCTGCCGGGAGTGTATCAGTGTCCAGGAAAGGTAAGTAACACTGGTTTTTATGTTTGTCACCTCCCCTGGGTCTCCGATCATTATACTCTGGGGTCTGAAAAGACTCCAGAATATAATAATAGTTCATGGGTGGGCCACTATGGGGCATAATACCGTGTGCAGGGGCCACTGTGGGGCATAATACCGTGTGCAGGGGCCACTGTGGGGCATAATACCGTGTGCAGGGGCCACTGTGGGGCATAATACCGTGTGCAGGGGCCACTGTGGGGCATAATACCGTGTGCAGGGGCCACTGTGGGGCATAATACCGTGTGCAGGGGCCACTGTGGGGCATAATACCGTGTGCAGGGGCCACTGTGGGGCATAATACCGTGTGCAGGGGCCACTGTGGGGCATAATACCGTGTGCAGGGGCCACTATGGTGCATAATACCAGTACAGGGGCCACTATGGAGCCTAATACCGTGTGCAGGGGCCACTATGGAGCCTAATACCGTGTGCAGGGGCCTCTGCGGGCTGTAATACTGTGTGCAGGGGCTGCTGTGGAACATTGTGTTTAAATGGGGCGTTATAAACAGGGGCTATGTCGCCTGTTTATATCACACGCTGTCTGTTTATAGTGACCGTGTGATGTAATTACAGCCTTGTCACATAGACATGTATGGGACGAGGCTGTAGTTACATTACATGGCCGCTATGAGATAAATGACACTAAGTAAACAGAGAAGCGGTCACGGCGCTTACACAGGTACCATTCAAACAGCTGATCAGTGGGGGTCCTGGGTTTTTGAGCCCCACTGATTAGTCTATTAATGACCTGGAAATCCTTTTAATTAGTTAACACCTGGGGCATTATTAATAAGGGGCACTATTTATACAGGGTACACACGGACATTATTAATATAATAAATAAAATCATTATGGGGGCAGGATGGGGGCTTTGTGCAGGTGGAGCCAAAGATGTCTGTGCTGCAACCTTTACAGAGACAAGTCACAGCTGGAAGAAGTGGTCATGGCGGTCCGGAGGGAAGAGAAGGGAAATGTGACAGATTAGTCAAAGATGTCACCTGTAAGTCACAGAATGTTACTGCCCTGTATTCACCTAAATGATAGAGGATAAATACCTGAGTGATGGGGGTCTGTCTGCTGAGACCCCCACTGAGCCTGAAAATATTTTTTTTCCCCCCACTAGGTGGGAATTCAGCCTGGCTGCAGCCATATATATAGGTGTGTCACTTGGTGGATGGACGAACCCGCGGGGCTCTCATTCACTTTAATGGGAGCGCCAAAGATACCCGAAGTCCAGTACTCAGCTATCTGCGGGGCTCCTATTATAGAGAATGGGGGCCACGTGGGCTCGTCCATCCACCAAGCAGAAGATGTGTGAAGTTACTTTCATTGTTAATGCCGTGTTGTTGATCTGATACTGAAGTAATACAGGAAGAAGAATTCTTAAAAACTGTTTTATAACTTTATGTATTGTGTATATTGTGCGACGATAACAGCGTGTGAAGCTAGTAGCATGGAAACACAATTGTTTTTTTTGTTTTTTTGGGGGGGGGCGTCTTTCTATAGTCCGCCTCAGGCAGCAAAGAGGCTAGGTTCACCACTGCATAGTACCCTTCAAATTTAGATGTCTTCTGCGGGGACCATTATTGTGTTAGAGCCTTGGCCCACCGGAGGATCTTCTGATACTCTGGTTTGCCAGTCCAACACTGTCGATAGGTGGCACTAGAGAGGTGGCTTTTGTCTTTCTGGAGAAGAGTGTTTTATGAGTAATGATGAATGGGCTACTATAGGTTCACTGGGCACGACAGTCAGTACAGGGCTCAGTATTTCTGCTCAGGTTCTTGGAGTCTTGTGTTGTTTTCTGGTCAGACATAGCTGTGTTATATACGATTACAGCTCCATGAAATTGTATTTCATGAATTCATTTCACCGGTGGAATAAATAACAAGAAGCCATATATAAATTCAGCTTGCAGTGCCAATATTTTGGCACCACGGGCCATGCACACCATTTCTATGTGGAGCACCAGGGACATATTCTCCTAATCTTGTAACATGCTTTACATATGGTCTGCTACACCAGATAACACATTTATCGCACCCACGACTAGTGTGACCGAGTTATGTATTTACTGCTTCACAGCAATCCAAACAGTTTTATCTCCCACTTTCTATTCTAGCTTTACGTCCATCTGATTTCTTACGTTTTCCTTGAAGTCAACATGAAAAAAGCAGCCTGTTTGTGGCTTTAATGTGAACGGAGAATTCTCCAAGATTCCCTACATGTGGATTGGTAATGAGGTTAGGGGTTGAAGGGTTTCTCCACCTATATGTATTTGTTACAATGCTCTGATTCATGTGAAGACAAGTGTTAGAGAGAGTTGCGTGATGAGAATGGCCGAGCCTCCGTGCCCCCGGTTTAGTCTAGTCAACCTTGACATGAAGGCCTGAGTTGCTAAGAATGTATTGTCTGACACAAGGCTGACGTTACTAGTGTAGGACTGAGATCCCTTGGGCCCACCACCTAAAATGATCCTGGGGGCCCACCCTTCAACAACCCCTAGGAAATAGACCATGGCAACCTACAAATTTGGATGTCTTCTGATGGACCATTCTTGTATTAGAGCCTGAGTCTCTTCAGACCGGGGAGTAAAATAGGTGGAAGCCCAGGGGAGGTGTAAAAAAATAAAATAAAACATTTATGCTCACCTTCCCTCAGCTCTTTTGGGCCTCCTTTTGATGTCATACACCCAGGGTCACTCAGTGTGCCCATGTGACTGCTGTGACCCAATCACAGGTCTCATGACGTCACCAGGAGAGCGCCGGACACTGTGAAGAGGTGAGGCAAGGTGAGTATAAATGTATTTTTTTACACCTCCCCTGGGCCTCCAATTTTCTCTATTGAGTGCTCTTTTGACCCCTTTATGACCACAATTTCCCATATCTCCCTTATCTGTTTGCATCAGGGTGCTGAAGTAGGATCCTAACCTAGCGACCTGGCAACGGGACATTCTTGGCTTTGGCTAAAACGCAACATAATCTGCAACAAAAAAAGCAGCATTTTTGCAACGTGGGGCCTCAGCCTAAAATGGTTATCTCAAGAAGGAAGCAGCCCCGGTGAGAAGCTCATACCCTCTGTTCTGGTGAGTGAAAGCACCGATAACAAGTCGATATTTCCAGGGGAAGCCTCATATATTGGCAAAGGTCACACCAAATATTGATGTATTGACAAAAAAAAACAAAAAACTTCTATATCTGAAAACATTATAACTTCGCAGCATTTTTTTCACATTTCCCTAAAGCTTTTGCACAACACTGTATATTTGCTATCCACTTTTGCAAGGCTGTGTTTAGACACATTGGGGGAAATTTATCAAGATTGGTGTTTCTTGGGCAAAAATTTGAAACTTTTTTTACTCCTGAAAACTGATTGTAAATTCCCTCCACTGTTTTTAGCATTTTTGGCTACTCGAGGAAACAGTATGCTGAGACATAAGCTGGCCATACATGTTAAACTTCAGTCATTTGTTACAAAAATACCGCAAACAATTGGTGTTGGAAATTTTTCTACGAGGTTGGCCGAACATAAGAGTGTTTGGCGTGTTTGGGTGCTTTAGGTTGATCATCGGTTAAAGGGGTTGTCTGAGACCCAGGCATAATAGATACAGATGATTTATCCACAGGATAGGTCATCAGTATCAGATCGGTGGGTCCGACATCTGATTTGGCTATCAGAAGCCATATATAAGGTATAAGGCAGAAAGCAACTCTGCTCTTTGGTAAGTGAATAGGAGCCGGGCTGCAGTTCCATGCACCACCACTACAGTATACGGAGACGGAAACTGTATACAACATACTGAGATGTACGCTATAGTGGTGGCGATTGGGAACTGCAACTCTGCTCCCATTCACTTGAATAATAGTAAAGCTGCTTCTAGCCATATACCTAGTATACGACTTCCGTCAGACCCCCACCGATGTGATTCTGATGACCTATCCTTTGGATAAGTCATCACTATCCATAATGCCTGGATTTGACGTAAAACTCAAAGCCGGCATAGATTACCCTCCAGGCACACCGTACAGTATGTCTCATTTATGAGGAGGTGTACGCCTTATCCTAAATAAGATGCACCCTCCAAGGCTCAGAGACTATGAAGACTGGCATTGAGCTCTCCAGTCTTCATAAATCCCTCCCAATGAATTTTATAACTAAACTGCCTTCTTGATTTTGGAATTTTTTGCACAAACTATCCCACCATCGACCAAACAGCCACATCACGGACATCCCAAATCTACTGTGTATGGATACATTTGGTATATGCAATGGATGCGCAAGGTGGTGGAAACTCATGTTGGGAGGGGAGGGATGTGAATGTTTGTACAAAAAAAACATATTTCCAGCAAAAAAAATAAATGAGATCTTTGTGATTCTGAGACTTCCTAAAGCATAGCATTGTGCAAAAAGTGTCAGCAAAATGATATCCTAAAACCAGCATCATCATCTTCCAGTAAATCTCCTGGTTCGTACAAGGGCAGGCACCGGCACTTTGCAAACTCTGCATTCTGCTATAAAATTGCTCCAGGTATCTCCTCTTCCCAGCTGATCAAAATCCCCCTCCTCAAATCGCTCACTCAAGCAAAGTAAATGACTTCGATGCTGTATATTGATGCACCTGAAAATTGTCCCTCTCCATTCCAGCCTCATAAAGCACATCTGTGTTCCTTCACATTCACCCCCCGACTGTTTTCAATACAAGTTCACTTCATTTCTGGCAATTGCACTCAATAAATGTGCCATATTTTTCCAGCGAGTACGTGTTTGTTTATTTCGCCTTGACGCTGCGTACAGTAGATAGATATCTCATCGCAGGATGCCCCCCGGGAGGACCAGACGCGCGAGGATTTAATTAGACCAACAAAACAAATGTAGGCGTCCTGTTCCTCGGGGCTACATCTCCTATTGTACCCTACCGATAAACAAAACAATACATTTTTATGTAAATACTTGATAATCTAGAATTTGTCAGTCGAGACAATATAAAATATGTGCAGATTAGAGCCAGATCTGGAACTTTTGGAGCACTGTTTAGCATTATGTGGGCATAATGTACGAAGGGTCTTCAAAAAGTTTCCACAGTTTTATAGTTTAATTGGAAAGAATAGAAATTGGTCTTGTCTGAGAGTGTCATGTGACAAGTCTGTTTGGCAAGCTGGCTGACCTTGCAAGAAAAGTATTGTAAATTGTTTTTGAAATCTGTAAACTTTTTGAAGACTCCTCCTATTTCCTTGTGGGCAAGCTTGACATGTTGTGCGTACTGTTAGGCTTTATCTGGGCACTCTGGGAAATTTAGTAAGCCATTGGACAGCATACGGTATTATGTTATTTACGGAACGATGCCACTGACGACCAGCCCTGGTGGTCTACTTAAGACTGGGGCCCCACCACGGCGGAATCGCAGCTTCAAAAAACGCGGCATTTTACATTCACTGCAAAATGGATGGGATTCTAGCAAATCCCATGCAACAATGCAAAAAATAGGCGCAGCGGAAACACTGCAGTTACGTGGGGCCTGAGCCTAAAGGAGAATACAACTTACCTAGAAATAGGACAACCTCTCAAGATTCGTTTCGTGAATATTCACAAGGTTCGCATTCCGGTTTCATTTTGGGCCAAATGTGTTTGGTCTGAACAAAAGAGATTTTTTTTTTTTATACTCTAGGGTCAGTTCAGACCCCCCAGGTATAAGTGAAGGCCCAGGGTAAGATGCAGACAACAAAAAGAACACTGATACTCACCTTTACTCACCTCTTCTGGGCCTCTGGTCTTCTTTTGTGGCATTTGGGCCATGGTTTCTTCTGGTCTACTTAGGTTTCCATTACGATGTCACATGTCCTGGGGTCACTGTTGAGGCCCAGTCACAAGGCGAGCCAAGGTCAGGGGCACATGACGTCAGAGAATACGCCGGAGGAGGCCAAGAGAGGTGAGGAAAGGTAAGTATCAGTGTTCTTTAATTTATCCGTACCTACCCTGGGAATCCTCTCATTATAACAGCTGAACTCAAAAGTTTTAGAAAGTTTGTTACAAACTCGTCTTGTTATAGACCAATTCATCCATCTCTAGACCCCATTCGCAGACCCCAGCTGTCAGGTTGGTTTACGCTAACATATACATTTTTTTTTTTACTATAGAGTCCACTGCAGTTTTCTACTGTATGGGCTCTATTTCTAGAGGTTTCCCCCAAAAAAGTATACAGTGCAGTCTTTTAACATGGATGCCCCCATGGGTCATGTATGCTTATATAGCGGCATACATCAGAGCCGTTCGACAGATGTATACATTGAGAAATCCTTCCAATGAATACCTCCTAAAGAATGTAAAAACAATGTGAACAGAGTCCTTGGCATGGACAGAGAGTTACTTTTTAGATACATTATAGGAACCCATCTGGGTCATCCACCATAAGACTATCTGTTGTACATGTAATACCTGACCCTTTTGTTATCTAATTAACCCATTTGATGCTGTTGTCCAGACTAAACAATGGCAGCATTTCCTATTACAGAGATAATGTGGAGAAGGGGAAGGAGCCGCTTATCCCTCGAAGCAAGCTCTAGCCAAAGATTAGCTGGAGAGGCCTCCCGTGTGGACCGGTGGGTACTAAGCTTATTATGCTCTTGAGTAATTCATTGAGCTAACACATCACAAGTGGTTCTGCCTCCGGCAAATGGGTATTAAAAATTAACATGATTGATGAAATTCCATTGCAGAGCCTGGAAAGTTAAATTATGCAGAATTTCTGCTTAGAATTCATTTCTTACAGAACGGATTTTTAGGATTCTTTTACCTGAATTTTGTCCCTTAGGCTCTGTTCAGATTGTGTTGTTTTTGACAGGGGTGACAGCATTAGAAACCTTAGAAATTATGGCCACCTCTGCAAAACCCAGTGGACCCCATTATAAGTCAATGGTAGTGAAGGGCGAGCCTTGTGAGTTTCATTCCAAGTATAAACAGGAGGTTCGACCACAACATCGGTTTGAACCGGAAGTGCTTTTATCATTTTATGGGGTCTATTGAGACCCCAGAGAATAAGCGGAGCCCAGGGGAGGTGTAGGCTAAATAAAAAAACACAGATACTCACCTTACCTCATCTCTCCTGAGTGTCCACTCTTCTTCCCAGTGTCCAGTCTTCATCCATAGGCCCTTTCAGGATCTTGTGGTCACTCAGGCATCTTCTCCGATGTCACGTACCTTGGGGTCACCACAGAAACCTGTGATTGGCTTCAGCGGTCATGTGGGGCACACCAACTTCTTGATCCTTGGTCAGTGTCATGACATTAGCGTACACCCCATGTGACCACTGAGGCCCAATCACAGGCCACAGTGGTGACCCCAGGGCACATGACATCAGAGAAGATGCCAGAAGATACCATAAGATCCCACTGGTGATGACCAGATACTGGGAAAGAAGACCAGTGTTATTAATCCTGTATGGTAAACACAACACGAAAAAATAATGTGTTTTGGTCACCACACCTCCCTCCGCCAAAAGAAAAATAAAAAGTGATCAAAAACCTGAAAATGGTACCAATAAAACCTACAACTTGTCAAGCAAATAAACAACCATCACATAGCTCCGTTAACAGAAAAGTGAAAACGTTATGGAGTCCCCTAGCAAATTATTTATTTTTGCCAGAGTAAAAACCTGGCAAAACCTCCCTTGGGCCTCCACCTATATTCTCGGGGATCTAAAGAAACCCCAGAGTATAATAATTTACCACAAATTGTGTTGTGGTGGCCATATTAGTTCATCCGAGACAAATCCCAAATTGTTTGGTTTTACTAAAAAAATGAACAATTTGGAATATTCAGGTCGAATCTGGTTTGTTACGAATTGCTTCACCCAATACTACTAAAAATACAACTCATCAAACAAAAAAATAAGCCCTCATATGACTGTCAGCGGAAAAAATCATCTTGGAAGATGACAATGGAAAATTGGAAAAAAAATCGCTGAACGACGAAATCAACCTGCATCCTTAAAGGGAGTCTATCAGCAGGAAAATTGGCATCAGACTAACAGCACCTTCTAGGGTGTCTTCTATTCTTTCCAATATGCCTTTCATATTCCGCCTTGCAGCTCCATTTTCATGAAAATCAGTATTTTATTCTTATGCAAATTAGCTGAAAAGTGCTTTAGTAGTGTTTCTTCCTCTTGCCACGATTTCACTCTTTGCCCAAGATAATCTCTCCTAAATGCCACCCACCCTCCATTGCTTAGGTGACATCACTTTGTCACGCTTTGTCTGCAGTTAGGGTCGGTTATCTAGAGTGGAAAGTAAAGCCCCAGTGAGCGAAGAAACGCCCCAAAAACCTTTTTCTGCTAATTTGCATAAGTATAAAACACTGATATACATGAAAATGGAGCTGCAATGCAGACTAAGAAAGGCATCATTGGAAAGTCTAGACGCCGCACTACAAGGTACTGTTTGATATTGATTTTCCTCCTGACAGACTAACTTCAAAGGGTTAAAAGTTGCAGCATATACTTCATACATAGGAAACGTGATAGAAAACCTTTGCTTCTTAGACACACATATATTGCCACTCCTGGATACAATTGTATACACGCAGTTGGTATGAAATAAATGTCTGTATCTATTTTATCAAACTCTCTGAAATTTGTAGTCTTACGTTTTTTAATACCTTGTGAACACCATGATAAAAGCCTGACACGGTGTCACAGAAGCTGCGTGTTGGCTGGTATATTACTATGTCACAAATAATAAAGTCAGGGCCCCCATTAAAGAGGTCCGGAGGCCTCTCCTGACGTGTCTGCTCTATTAAATACTTACAATCTCCATGGAATAACAGAACATTGGTTCTCATAACTCTACGTTATTTTGTCCCTCTGGTATTCCTATGTACAGAGTATAATAGCAGTTCTGTTTCAGACTGAACAATTTCACCCGAAACTAAACAGAAGGGAGAAACCACGAATAATCTTTTGAGGTTCATCCATATCTACTCAGTAGCAGATTTGTGTTATATAATAGAAACAGCAATATCTGTGAGACAAGAGAGAGAAATCATGAAAGCTACAGCCTTTTACATTGGTAATTCCACTTACAGTAAACCCTGGCGGCATGAAAACAACTGTGCTGCACAACGGTGATCAAGATGATGAAAATGAAACATAATGTCATCATCCAGTGAGCATTCAGACATATATATTATGTACAAGCTTGAAAAATTTTAACCTTTCCTGACATCTGCCACAATAGTACAGCGGGATGGCAGGAGCTGAGCGGCCGCCATAGTCGCCGGGTGTCTGTTGTATTATACAGCAGACACCCGGCACTAATGCCCACCATTAGTGCCCCCCCCCCCCAATGTCAAAGCGCCATTTTGTCATTTTAGCGAGATTCCGGGGCCAGCGTCCCATTGGCATGACAACCAGGAAAATATTGAAGGCTCCCAAGCATGTCTGCCACTCATTGGTATGGCAAGCTGCTTTATGCAGCCTGTCATACAAATGCCGATATTTTGCAATGCATTGCAATTCATTAGCATTGTAATGCATTGCATTAGTGATCAGACCCCCTTGGATTCAAGACCCCTAGGGGGTCTAATAAATGCAAAACAAAAAAAAGAAAAAAGTAAAAAAAATAAAAAAATAATAAAAATTTAAATCATCCCCTTTCCATATCACACATGTAATAATACTTAAATACTGTGAAACACATACACATTAGGGATCCCTGTGTCCAAAAACGCCCAGTCTACAAATTTTGGCTGCACAGTGAACACCGTAAAAATGTCGCACAAATGCACTTTTTCACCAATTCCACCCAATTTTGAATTTTTTTCCAGCTTCCCAGTACATTGTACAGAATGATACATGGTCCCATTATGAAGAACAATTTGTCCCGCAAACCTCAAGCCCTAATATGGGTCTGTGAACAGAAAAATAAAAAAGTTATGGTGTTTGGAATGCAGGAAATCAAGAACAAAAAATGATATATTCATCGGCGGGAAGGGGTTAATATACATTTACAGATGCTTAAGGCGACCGTGTTTAGCATTTAGAAAATCTTGGGAAACATTTTGAGAAATATGAAACACATTTCCTACGTGCATCAGTGTACAGGAGACAGGAGAGAGAAATCATGAAAGCTACGGCCTTTTACATTGGTAATTTCATTCACAGCAAACCTTGGCGGCATGAAAACAACTGTGCTGCACAACGGTGATCAAGATGATGAAACATAAGATGCCAGCGTTTAGCATTTAGAAAATCTTGGGCAACATTTTGAGAAATATGAAACACATTTCCTACGTGCATCACTGTACAGTTAGCAAACATCTCACCACTAAAGCATAAACAACGCCTCATGTTGCCCACAGGTATGGTGTATAGCCCATTTTTTTTGTACCACACCATCTGCGAAATTAAATTTTTAGGCTCTATACACAAATTTGTTGGACTCGCTTGTAATATAAAATTTTATTTTTCATTCTATCTCCTTGTATATTTGTAAGGTTCCTCTCATGTTTTCTCCCAATGGAAGTTTACACTACAGTAAATTGGAGTTAATTTTCTTCTCGGTCTAAACAAGTCTTTTCTGCTGTGTCTTTCTTAAATTGTCTCTCGCCTGGAGTAAGCAGAATCAGGGAACAGCTAATTCCTCTGTTTTGTTTATTTTGTAAAATAAGCTTCACCTTTCCGGCTTTTTCTAGAAATAGATGTGTGCAGACTTCACGCTCACTAAAACATCCTACCGTAATGAAATTTTACCTTTAGACATACAGTGCAATTTAAAGCCGGATCTTTCTTTGTCACAAATCTCAGAATCCTTTACAAGTTGGAAAGCCAACAAGACAAGTTACCTATCAAGACTGACAGTCTGACATTCTGCTGAGTCACAAAAAGTCATTGCGGCAGATTAATGATCGCCGGGAGAGCAAACTTTTCAAAAATACCAAGGAGAGGCGAGATGAGATCATTTTTTTCCAACTTAAGGTCAAGAACAAATCCCGTTTTTTCAGATCTGAAAAGCATGGGCGAGTCTGTTCATCAACCAGTTGGGTAAAATAAGATATTGAGGGTGATAGGTATCATGAAGGAGATTGTCAAATAGGAAGAATCGGAGCGGGAATGTAGAACACAGGGTTATATGAAAATACATCCAATTTATCGGATTTATAAATAAGTTACACAGGCTAATATATGGATATTCTTTATGTTTAAGATGTGGTGAAAGTGAAGGTGTCTCGGAAAGGGATTTTATGAACCTCATCATGTTTCTTCCATAGGTGGTAAAGTGCTCCATAACAATGTATAGTAGTGTAATTTAAGAGGTTGTTTGGTTTGTTTAGCTAGCAGTGCCACCATTGGCTGTGTCTGGTATTGCAGGTGAGGTTCACTGGCTTGAATAAAAAAAGATCTACAAGGCTAGACACAATCCTTGGACATAAATATAGCGGACAGATCCTCTATATACTACACCGCACAGGACAGATCCTCTATATACTACACCACACAGGAGAGAGGACAGATCCTCTATATACTACACCACACAGGAGAGAGGACAGATCCTCTATATACTACACCACACAGGAGAGATCCTCTATATACTACACCGCACAGGAGAGAGGACAGATCCTCTATATATATATATACTACACCGCACAGGAGAGAGGACATATCCTCTATATACTACACCACACAGGAGAGAGGACAGATCCTCTATATACTACACCACACAGGACATATCCTCTATATACTACACCACACAGGAGAGAGGACAGGTCCTCTATATACTACACTAAACAGGAGAGAGGACAGGTCCTCTATATACTACACCACACAGGAGAGAGGACAGATCCTCTATATACTACACCACACAGGAGAGAGGACAGATCCTCTATATACTACACCACACAGGAGAGAGGACAGATCCTCTATATACTACACCACACAGGACAGATCCTCTATATACTACATCACACAGGAGAGAGGACAGATCCTCTATATACTACACCACACAGGACAGATCCTCTATATACTACACCACACAGGAGAGAGGACAGATCCTCTATATACTACACCACACAGGACAGATCCTCTATATACTACACCACACAGGACAGATCCTCTATATACTACACCACACAGGACAGATCCTCTATATACTACACCACACAGGAGAGAGGACAGATCCTCTATATACTACACCACACAGGACAGATCCTCTATATACTACACCACACAGGACAGATCCTCTATATACTACACCGCACAGGAGAGATCCTCTATATACTACACCACACAGGAGAGAGGACAGATCCTCTATATACTACACCGCACAGGAGAGAGGACAGATCCTCTATATACTACACCACACAGGAGAGAGGACGGATCCTCTCTATACTACACCACACAGGAGAGAGGACAGATCCTCTATATACTACACCGCACAGGAGAGAGGACAGATCCTCTATATACTACACCGCACAGGAGAGAGGACAGATCCTCTATATACTACACCACACAGGAGAGAGAGAGGACAGATCCTCTATATACTACACCACACAGGACAGATCCTCTATATACTACACCGCACAGGAGAGAGGACAGATCCTCTATATACTACACCACACAGGAGAGAGGACAGATCCTCTATATACTACACCACACAGGAGAGAGGACAGATCCTCTATATACTACACCACACAGGAGAGAGGACAGATCCTCTATATACTACACCACACAGGAGAGAGGACAGATCCTCTATATACTACACCACACAGGAGAGAGAGGACAGATCCTCTATATACTACACCGCACAGGAGAGAGGACAGGTCCTCTATATACTACACCGCACATGAGAGAGAGGACAGATCCTCTATATACTACACCGCACGGGAGAGAGGACAGATCCTCTATATACTACACCACACAGGAGAGAGGACAGATCCTCTATATACTACACCACACAGGAGAGAGGACAGATCCTCTATATACTACACCACACAGGAGAGAGAGGACAGATCCTCTATATACTACACCACACAGGAGAGAGGACAGATCCTCTATATACTACACCACACAGGAGAGAGGACAGATCCTCTATATTCTACACCACACAGGACAGATCCTCTATATACTACACCGCACAGGAGAGAGGACAGATCCTCTATATTCTACACCACACAGGACAGATCCTCTATATACTACACCGCACAGGAGAGAGGACAGATCCTCTATATACTACACCACACAGGAGAGCCGACAGATCCTCTATATACTACACCACACAGGAGAGAGGACAGATCCTCTATATACTACACCACACAGGAGAGAGGACAGATACTCTATATACTACACCACACAGGAGAGAGGACAGATCCTCTATATACTACACCACACAGGAGAGAGGAAAGATCCTCTATATACTACACCGCACAGGAGAGGACAGATCCTCTATATACTACACCGCACAGGAGAGAGGACAGATCCTCTATATACTACACCGCACAGGAGAGAGGACAGATCCTCTATATACTACACCACACAGGACAGATCCTCTATATACTACACCACACAGGAGAGAGAGGACAGATCCTCTATATACTACACCGCACAGGAGAGAGGACAGATACTCTATATACTACACCGCACAGGAGAGAGGACAGATCCTCTATATACTACACCACACAGGAGGGAGGACAGATCCTCTATATACTACACCACACAGGACAGATCCTCTATATACTACACCACACAGGAGAGATCCTCTATATACTACACCGCACAGGACAGGTCCTCTATATACTACACCACACAGGAGAGAGGACAGATCCTCTATATACTACACCGCACAGGAGAGAGGACAGATCCTCTATATACTACACCACACAGGAGAGAGGACAGATCCTCTATATACTACACCACACAGGAGAGAGGACAGATCCTCTATATACTACACCACACAGGACAGATCCTCTATATACTACACCACACAGGAGAGATCCTCTATATACTACACCGCACAGGACAGGTCCTCTATATACTACACCACACAGGAGAGAGGACAGATCCTCTATATACTACACCGCACGGGAGAGAGGACAGATCCTCTATATACTACACCACACGGGAGAGAGGACAGATCCTCTATATACTACACCACACAGGACAGATCCTCTATATACTACACCACACGGGAGAGAGGACAGATCCTCTATATACTACACCACACGGGAGAGAGGACAGATCCTCTATATACTACACCACACAGGACAGATCCTCTATATACTACTACACACAGGAGAGAGGACAGATCCTCTATATACTACACCACACAGGACAGATCCTCTATATACTACACCACACAGGAGAGAGGACAGATCCTCTATATACTACACACACACGAGGAGAGGACAGATCCCTATATCTACACCACACAGGACAGATCCTCTATATACTACACCGCACAGGAGAGAGGACAGATCCTCTATATACTACACCACACAGGAGAGAGGACAGATCCTCTATATACTACACCACACAGGAGAGAGGACAGATCCTCTATATACTACACCACACAGGAGAGAGGACAGATCCTCTATATACTACACCACACAGGAGAGAGCACAGATCCTCTATATACTACACCGCACAGGAGAGAGGACAGATCCTCTATATACTACACCACACAGGAGAGAGGACAGATCCTCTATATACTACACCGCACAGGACAGATCCTCTATATACTACACCGCACAGGACAGATCCTCTATATACTACACTACATGAGACATAACAGGTTCTCTTAAAACTTTATATAAAACTAAGTGAAATAAAATGTAAACCTTCATGTATATTACATGTAAATGGCTGGTGATTGTCTTATTTCCATACGCAGAGCTCTACTCGCCTAATGTATTCTTCCATGTCCTGTAATGCATCGCATCTTATAAACGCCATAAAGGATTTATTCATTTCATTTGATGATATTTTTTCCAATTCAAATTTTCAACCTTGAAATTGCGACTCTCTCAGGAAATTTTCGATTTGATAATACAGTATATTTTTTATGTTTGCTGTAAAGATCCAGTTTTAATAAAACATAAAACCGCATTCAGAGAGCCACTCGTTTCCTAGTTATGTGTCAGATGAGAAAACGCCAATATTTGCTTTTGCTAAACAGCGGTCCCAAGATCAACACATATAAATGAGCGGCTGTATGTTCTAAGCATCGCTGCTACCACTTATACATCTGCTGCCTAGACGAAATCCCACTTGTGTTATCAAACTAGGCCAGGAACTATAATCATGGCTTCCTCCCCGCAGAGCTATGTCAGATCCTGAGGTATTAGAGCCCACAGCTGCCGTAATAGGTGCACTAACTCAATCCGATGAGGTGTTTGATTGCCGAATAACTATTGTATCTTTAACGCAAAATTACAGCTGACGTAGCAGCTTGGAAGAAAAATTTGCAAGTCTGGATTCAGTCAAGTATTAAAATAACATACGTCGCTATAATGCTAGTGAATGGCAGCGCTGACTTTTTTTTATATATCACTTATGCTAAAAAAAAAAAGCTAGTACTGTTAAGTGCTCGAGGAACGTACCGTAAGGCAGCGATTCCCAACTGGGGGGTCGCGGAGACCCAACATTCTCATTGAGAAGATGACCGTATGTCTTCATGCAACATTATCTTAGGACATTTTTTGGGAAACATTTTTTCCAGGGGTGCCCTGAGCCCAAAAAGTTTGAGAAACACTGTGGTAAGGTTTGGTTTTAGCTTTGTTCAGATGGCCGTAATGCGGCCAACTAACTCAAGGGTTGTGGAGTGAGTAGGTCAATAGTAGTTCAATATGTAGTGAGTGGGGGCCAAAAAAAAGGAGGTAATAGACTGTCAGGGCCAATAAAGGAGAGTTTTGATCTGCAATTGGGGTGCAGGATCAGTAAAGAGGGGGTGTGGCCTAAAACATTTTGCTTGGTGGGAACCCCCAAGACATAATATTGCTTGGGGCCTCCAAAATGGCACATTCACCCCGTGTGCATATAAGCTTTCCATCATTCCTACACCTTGTCATTGCTCTCCCCCCACCATAGGTGACCAACTGCTATTTATCGCCATGAATAGTTAATTTTCTCCTTTCTGACATTGGAAGGCTGTGTAGAGTTGACCATGTCTACCTGTCTACTGCCTGACCTGACCCCTATCCATCTGCCACTTACAACCGAACTCTGCCTGCCTTGACCCATGCTCTGTCTGACTATGATTCCTTCCCGCTGCCTTGGTACCACGACAGTCCATCTAAAATTCATTGACCTCCTTGACCCAAAGCCCCAGTGACCCAACCCCTTTAGTGACCCAGTGGGTGCACATCTTCTGTTGTCCCCAATACAACACTGAATTGCCACCTTCCCTAAAAATCTTGCATATACCTTTGCATTGATGTTTTCTATCTCAAGCTAATGCAGATTATCTATGCAGCGCTATGCCTCACAATTCCTAACAAATGTTGCCCGAGTGTCATACTTCTACCATAAATTCCATTGGCAAATCTCAGTGGACCCCATCTAACGGGGTTTCAGGAATGGGTGAGGAACAGTCTTTGCTATAAGCTTTACTATAGCAATCTGTGTATGTCAGCCATACCATTAATAATGTATGAAGCCTGCCGCTTGAAATCCAATATAGATTCCGATTCACCGGTGTAAGATCCATGTGACAGGTGAAATATTTAATGGCTACGAAAACTTGAAAATTACTCTAACAATGTCACGGGGGGGGAAATAAATGAAAGATATATGAACCTCTGGATATGGAGCTGCTTGCTTATAGAGTGCAGGGATGGGAGGGTTAAACTTGCGGCCAAAGGAATAGTGTTGCCTGTGGAGGTAAAGATAGAGGTCTATATCAATTTCCAATGGTTCCCATTTATCAAAATGATCAATGAGGCGTGCGGCTCGGGAATTATAGCTAGAATGATATTGTAAAGTAGCTGAGAATATTCTGCAAAGGGAAAAGTTATGGGTGATTGAAACTGAGTATCGAGAGCAGATATAAGAATGCGGATCGCCCCACCCCTGGTGAAATAGACCCCATTATTATGTACATATAAGCTTAGCAATGGGAGGGGTCTGGTAAATATAATGTGTGCCCTCTTTCGTGACTTGGAAACTTTCGCAAGTTGTATCCTGGAACTATACAACTCTGTTCACATAAGGACACAGTTAAGGCCCAGTTCACATCTGTGTTCTGGTTTCCATTCGGGAAGTCCGCTTGGGGACCCCCTGAATGGAAACCTATACGCATAAAAATGCGGTTTACCCGGGAAACCAGCAGATCCCATAGACTATAATGGGATCTGTGTGGTTTTTCGCTCAGTTTCCGCACGAAGCAAGCGAAGAGGAAACTGCTGCAAACCTCTTTTTATGCGTATAGATTTCCGTTCAGGGGGTCCCCAAGCGGACTCCCCGAACGGAAAACCGAACGCAGATATGAACCAGGCCCTTATGTGAACAGAGTTGTATAGTTCCAGGATACAACTTGCGAAAGTTTCCGAGTCACGAAAGAGGGCACACATTATATTTAACAGACCCCTCCCATTGCTAAGCTTATATGTACATAACCCGAACGCAGATGTGAACTGGACCTAAGACATTTTTTTTTCTTTGCCATCTGTTGCTAACTGACCCATATGTGTATACTATTAACTAGAGATGGGCGAGATTTGTTTTGACAAATATTCGTGAGGTTTGGCCTTCCGGTTTGTTTCGGTCCAAATCTGATTGGAGTGCTATTGTTATTTTCTGGGGTCTCTTCAGACCACAAAGTATAATAAGTGATGGCCGAGGGGAGATGAGTAAAAGTAACAGATAGTTATACTCCCCTTGCCTCATCTTTCCTGAGCATCCTAGCAGTCCCCGGCGTCCTCTTCTGGCCTCTGATTCACTTCACGAGTCACTGCTGAGCCCTGTGACTGGAGCGACGTCATGACACTTTGACCCAGCATGTGATTGGGCCTCAAAGTGACCCCAGGGCGTCAACCAGAAGCCGGAAGAGGCCTGAAGAGGATGCCGGGGGAAAGCCAGACGCCCAAGAGAGGGGGAACTCCATCCATCCTGGGCTTCTACTTATTATCTCACCTAAGACCCCAGAATATAATAGTACTTTGTCGGAACCCCAAAAGTTTTGAATTCGGGTCAAGCCTGAAACTTTTGGAGTATTTGGGTTGACTCCGTTGACTCCAAATCTGTTCACTAATATGTACTCGTGAATATTCACAAGGTTTGTTCGTCCAAACTGGAAGTGTTATTATACTCTGGGGTCTAAAAGTAAAAGTTTTAAAAAAGTATCAAATAAATATAAAAAAAAAATTTAAAGTTCAGATCTCCCCACTTGTATAACACTGACAAATTAGGTATCTTTGCATCCAAAATTGCCCGATCTGCAAACATCCAAAAATATTTTTCCCTTACAGTGAACGTCATAGCTGGAAAAAAAATAATCAAAAGAGCCAAACCGCTGTTTTTTGCAGTTTGGCCTCCCATAAAATTTGAATAAAAAACAGCAAAATCAAAACATCAGACATTCCCCAAAATGGTATAAAAAAAAAAAAATAACATCCGGCCCCCAAAATAGACCTTATGCAGCCCTATATATAGAAATATAAAAAAGTTTGAGGTGTCAGAATGTGGCGATTACAAGAATTTTTTATTTCAAAGTTTTGAATTTTTTTTAAGGTGTTATAATGTAACAAAAAATATATAAGTTTGGTATTGCCATAATCATAATGACCCGCAGAATACAGATAACATGTCAGTTTGGCTGCAGAGTAAACACCGTAAAAATGAAGCCCGTAAGTCATGCCAGCGTAGTTTTTCTCTACTTCTACCCCATTCTCAATTTTGGAATCATATGGAATAATAAATGGTACCATTTCAATTTGTCCCGCAAAAATTAAGCCCTCATACGGCTCTGTGAACGGAAAGATAAAAAAAAAAAAAAGTTATGGCTTTTGGAAGGTGGGAGTAAAAACCGAATATTGAAAAATGGCTGCTAAGGGAAGGGGTTAAAGATCACACCAACTATTTTTTTCCTTTTTTTTTCAATCCATCTTGGGTAATACCATTTCAGATTCTGTAAATTTGTTTTTTTCCTCTGAATTTCTAGTAAATCTAGAACTAACTAGGGTCTCCTCACATTCAGCCTAGCTCGGGCACACATCGAGCCATGGCTTCCATTAGCGTGCCAAGGGAAAAATGTCTACGTTCGTGGCTTCCAGGGATTTCCCGTAATGTGACTGCCTGTTACAGAGTCAGGTAAGATTGATGGTTATTGTGTGAATGGCTCTCGCTCATGCAGAAATAGTAGTCTTCCTCCTGATGCTCGGCATTGATGGCCACCTCCCCACTCAAGGGGCTTTATCGCGTGGCAGGCAGCTGTCTGACGTTATCTATGTTTCATAAGGTAGTGTATGATAAAAATGTGAAGACTTCAATATATTTATGAGAATTGCCTTGTCACTGGGAGTGGAGAGGTTCGATGCTCCAGGACTGATACGTGAGGCCTATGGAGTGAAGGTCCTGGAGGTAGCGAGGGAGGAAAAATCAGGTTGTTGCTATACGGGCCATAAAGGCAACACGATGGCTTCGGACAAGCATTAATGTGGTGGCTGCATCTATAGAAATGCATTAACTAAATAATACATGTGATCCAATGCAAACATTTGCAGAGGTAGGAAACTGCTGTATGGTAGAGTACTAGAAATAACAGGTAGCCCGCAATGGTATTATTACCGCCATAGTGGCCGCCATGTTTTAATTTTATTTTTTTGCTAGGCCATGACCTGCTATTATTTCAGAAGGTATTGGTCGATATTCACTTACCCATCCCCACACCTGTTCACGGCCTCCTCCGCTTCATCCTCCAGGGGAATAGGTCAATGATATCAGTTGTTACCTGCTCGAATAATCCTGAAAAAAAAAAAACTGTGGGAGGCCAGGAACCCCTAATGTCAATTTGGGGGCTAGTTAAGGGGCAATAATTGTATGGAGGCCAGTAAAGGGGGCAGTTACTGTGTAAGGACCAATAAAATCAGCAGTATACTGTATGGGGCCAATAAAGGAGGCAATTACTGTGTGAGGGCCAGTACACTGTATGGGGCCAATAAAGGGGCAATTACTGTGTGAGGACCAGTACACTGTATGGGGCCAATAAAGGGGGCAATTACTGTGTGAGGGCCAGTACACTGTATGGGGCCAATAAAGGGGGCAATTGCTTTGTTGGGGTCTGTAAAGGAGACGATTACTGTTTTGGGGGCCAGTACACTGTAGGGGGCCAATAAAGGAGGCAATTACTGTGTGGGGGCCAGTAAAGGGGGAAATTACTGTTTGGGGCCAGTAAAGGGTGCAATACACTGTATTGGGCCAGTAAAGGGGGCAATTACTGTGTGGGAGCCAGGAAAGGGAGCAGTACACTGTAGGGGGGCCATTACACTGTGTGTGGGTCAGTAAAGTGGGCATTACAGGGTTTGGGGGTCAGTAAAGGGTGCATTGTACTGTGTGGGAGCAGTAAAAGTGATATTATCATGTGTAGTGGCCAGTAAAGAGGGTATTAGACTGTGTTGAGACCAGTAATTGGGGCAGTACACTGTATGGGGGATATTATATTGTGTGAGGTCCAGTAAAGGGGGCATTATACTGTGTGGGCACCAGAAAAGGGGGCAGTAAGCTGTATAGGGGCCAATATATTGTGTTAGGCCAGTAAAGGGGGCGTTATACTGTGTGGGGGCAAGTAAAGGGGGTGTTATAATGTGCTATGGCCAATAAAAAGGGCATTATACTGTTTGAGGGCCAGTAAAGGGGGCAGTACACTGTGTGAGGGCCATTATATTGTGTGGGGCAAGTAAAGGGGGCATTATAGTGTGTGGGAACCAGTAAAGGGGGCAGTAAACTGTATAGAGGCCAATATATTAAGTTAGGCCAGCAAAGGGGGTGTTATACTGTGTCGGGGGGTAGTAAAAGGGGCATTATAATGTGCTGTGGCCAATAAAGAGGGCATTATATTGTGTGGGGGCCAGAAATGGGGGCAGTACACTGTATGGGGGCCATTATACTGTGTGGGGCAAGTAAAGGGGGCATACACTGTATCGGAGCCAGTAAAGAGGACATTATAGGGTGTAGTGGCCAATAAAGGGGGCATTGTACTGCTCTGATCCCGGTAAAGGAGGTATTATAACGTACAGTGCGAGTAAAAGGGCGTAATACTGTGTGGATGCCAGTAATGGTGGAGAGGGAGCATTATTCTGTATTGGGGGCAGTCAAATGTTTGCTATAGGGCCGAGTTTCCTAGTTTTGCCCCTGGTGGGCAGGATACTTCAATTCAAGTAAATTTGTAGTACTCATGCTCTATATCTGGGTAGCTGGGGTGCGCAACCATCAGAATTCCAGCTGTTGTGAAACTACAACTCCCAACATGCCCTGACAGCCGGACCCCTGCATGATTACCATGAGAATATTGTATAGATTGTGGGAATAGTTTTGTCCGTTGCAGTAAATGGGTAATCACTAGGACTGGCCGTCACTGTCAGATCTACCTCCACCCTGTACACTACATTCACTTTCTCCTGCCATACCCTCTATGTATTCCTGCGGCAGCTGTTCTGAGCCTCGCTCTGTGGATAATACGCTGTACAATATATTCTATCAGTCCTGCCTGTTCGCCTCCAGATGCCTTGGATTTTATACTGAGCACATTTAAATCTGTTTCCCATTGACTGTACAGCAGACAGTCTGCAACTGCATGCTACAATGGGCTCAGCACACAAAGGAGGAACGCCGGCCGCCACATGTCCGCCACTAGAAGCGGAGAAATAGAACTTACAGAAATGTCTACAGAAACATCTTTATCCTTATTTATTGACAATATCCGGGACGAATAGACAGTGAGATAGATGGATAGATAAAGATAAAAATTGATAGAGCGATAGATAGATAGATAGATAGATAGATAGATAGATAGATAGATAGATAGATAGACATATACATAAATAGACATAGATAGACAGATAATGTTTCCGTATTGTGAATCGGTGCCTCCATTGATGAAAAATCGCAATTTTTGGCAGTATTTTGAGCAACGAGGGCACTGCCTCTTACCTCTTTAGCACCCTTGTTGCTCCAAAGAGCTCATTTGTATATTGACAAAAACAGTGATATCAGCGATTCACAAGAGGAAAACAGAGTTTGATCAGGTGACCCTAACCTATCTATCTGTGGGTATTGGGTTCTGATGACCCTATCTTTCTGCGGGGCTGGGTTGTGGTGACAGACTCCCTTTACACTGCATCACTGCTATAGTCATTATCTGGCTATATAAATGTGAAGTTTAAGTTGCGAGAGCCCATCTGACCCAACCAGGCATCGCTTATTCCTATGGGAACCTTCACTATATCGACGTACCTCTATTGGCCTGCGAATTGAACTCAGGGCATATGTCTTAGCGCTGTCTTCAGAGTGCTGCTGCTGCGTGGACTTGTGCACATTTACTCTACTTAAAGCCGGATTTGGATACAAAAAGATTTCCCAAACTTTAAACATCCCAAGGAGCACTGTGCAAGCGATCATATTGAAATGGAAGGAGTATCAGACCACTGCAAATCTACCAAGACCCGGCCGTCCCTCTAATCTTTCATCTCAAACAAGGAGAAGACTGATCAGAGATGCAGCCAAGAGACCCATGATCACTCTGGATGAACTGCAGAGATCTACAGCTGAGGTGGGAGAGTCTGTCCATAGGACAACAATCAGTCGTACACTGCACAAATCTGGCCTTTATGGAAGAGTGGCAAGAAGAAAGCCATTTCTCAAAGATATCCATAAAAAGTCTCCTTTAAAGTTTGCCACAAGCCACCTGGGAGACACCAAACATGTGGAAGAAGGTGCTCTGGTCAGATGAAACCAAAATCTAACTTTTTGGCCACAATGCAAAACAATATGTTTGGCGTAAAAGCACCACAGCTCATCACCCTGAATACACCATCCCCACTGTCAGACATGGTGGTGGCAGCATCATGGTTTGGGCCTGCTTTTCTTCAGCAGGGACAGGGAAGATGGTTAAAATTGATGGGAAGATGGATGGAGCCAAATACAGGACCATTCTGGAAGAAAACCTGTTGGAGTCTGCAAAAGACCTGAGACTGGGACGGAGATTTATCTTCCTACAAGACAATGATCCCAAACATAAAGCAAAATCTGCAATGGAATGGTTCACAAATAAACGTATCCAGGTGTTAGAATGGCCAAGTCAAAGTCCAGACCTCAATCCAATCGAGAATCTGTGGAAAGAGCTGAAAACTGCTGTTCACAAACGCTCTCCATCCAACCTCACTGAGCTCCAGCTGTTTTCCAAGGAAGAATGGGCAAGAATTTCAGTCTCTCCATGTGCAAAACTGATAGAGACATACCCCAAGCGACTTGCAGCTGTAATCGCAGCAAAAGGTGGCGCTACAAAGTATTACCTTAAGGGGGCCGAATAATATTGCACGCCCCACTTTTCAGTTTTTTATTTTTTACAAAAGTTTAAAATAGTCAATAAATTTCATTCCACTTCACAATTGTGTCCCACTTATTGATTCTTCACCAAAAAATTAAAATTTTATATCCTTATTTTTGAAGCCTGAAATGTGGCAAAAGGTTGAAAAGTTCAAGGGGGCCGAATACTTTCGCAAGGCACTGTATATGCATAGATAATGACTATAGTGGTAATGCCGTCTATTTATATACATAGATAGTGACTATAACAGTAATGCCGTCTATTTATATACATACTGTAGATAATGACTATAACAGTAATGTCTAAATTTCATATACATTGCATATATCTTAGCGCCCTCTACGCACAGCTGCTGCTTTTATGTGTTTGTTTATACTATATCATTGGTAGATGGATAAATATTGCAGACTACATATATATATATATATATATATATATATAACTATATCATTAACTCAGAGTCTGCGAATATTACAGGAGAGGCAGAAAATCAAAAGGGAACTCATTACTGCGGCAGAAATGAATCCGGCCTGGTTATATATTAATAGTCCTCCGCCACCCTCGGTATATATTGCTATCTGCTCTTCCCAGGCTGCCTCTGCTTATAAATATGCTAATTAATTAAAGTAAATGTTTCAAGCAGGGCTGGCATAGCCGAGATAGGCATGGCGGATAGACTACAGACAGACAGCACAATTTGAGCAGATACTGTCGTGGAAATGTCATTAGCCAGCATCATCGTTGCTGTTGACGTGCAGAATTTAGGGAGTACGTGAAGCATCATTTGCATGCACGGAGAAGGGCGCGCGGATTGCAGCTCTTACAGGGAGTGGGTTTCATTATACTGATGTTTGATGGGAATGAATGAAGTCGATTTATACATCAGCTTAGTCACAGACTCACGCCTTTAAAAAGCCGGCGTGTATTAACATAAGCATATTGGATTTCTGTAGACACCCACCTTTACGGGTACGTGCGGGAGATTAATTTAGGATTATAGAGCCGATGGTATGGCGGGCTATAAATGATACCGCTATCTTACTGCACATCTCCATAACTTGTCGGTAACATTTATTAGAGCTAAAGCTCTTAGGACAGATTATTTAGGTGGACTCCACGTGGGGCCAGAAAAGGATTATTTGAGAATATTTATAATAAGATTACTATTATTTAGCCAGTATTTATATCACACTGTCGTATCTCACGTATGTATACATAGACAAAAAAAAAAAAAGACTTCAATCTGAAAAAACATTCCTTAAAGGGAATGTGTCACCAGAAAATGGAATACTTTTTATGTCAAACATATCATTAACCCCTTAATGACCGGGCCATTTTTTGTTTTTGCATTTTCGTTTTTCCCTCCCCACATTCCAAGAGCCATAACTTTTTCATTTTTCAGTTCACAGAGTCACATGATGGCTTATTGTTTGCAAAACAAATTGTACTTTGTAATGTCACTATTCAATATGCTGTGCAATGTACTGGGAAGCTGGAAAAAAATTCAGAATGAGGTGCAATTGGAGAAAAACTGCATTTGCGCCAAATTCATATGGGTTTAATTTTTACACCATTCACTATGTGGTAAAAATGACATGTTACCTGAATTCTGCAGGTCAGTACGAACACGGCGATACCAAATTTATATAGTATTTGTAATGTTTTGATACCTTTTAAAAAATGTAAAACTTTGCTAAATAGAAAAAAAATTTTGCGTCGCCATATTGTGTCACCTGTAACTTTTTCATATTTACATGTATGGAGCTGGGTAAGGCGTCCTTTTATGCGGGACAACATGACTTTTTATTGATACCACTTGGGGAAAGATCTGATGGTTTGATCACTTTTTATTAAATTTTTTATAGGAGACAAAGTGTTGGAAAAAACGCTATTTGGCCATTTTGATTTTTTTTCCCCGCTACGCCGTTCACCGTATGGGATAAATATTTTAATATTTTAATAGTTCGGGCATTTTGGAGCGTGGGGATACCTAATGTGTTTATGTTTACTTTTGTTTATTTACTTTTATATCTGATCTAGGGAAAGGGGGGTGATTTGAACTTTTGTGTTTTTTTAAATTTTTACATACTTTTAAAAACTTTTTTTTTTATACTTTTACTTGTATGATCAGACTCCCTAGGGACCTTGAAACCTAGGGGGTCTGATCGCTGATACTATTCACTGCGATACTACTGTATCGCAGTGAATAGCAAAATGCCGACACTGCTATTAGACGATGCCTCTGGCATCATGTAATAGCTATACTGTAATGACAGGCCTGGGAGCCTTCAATAGGCTCCCGGCTGTCATGGCAACCAAGCGCCGCCCTCCGATGACGTTCTGGAGGGCGGCGATGAGGTAAAAATGTCGGCGCCCTTGTCGGCTCCGCCATTTAGACGCCGCGGTCGCGTTTGACCGCGGCATCTAAAGGGTTAACAGCCGCAATCGGTGCAGGCACCGATCGCTGCTGTTAGCTGTGGGTCCTGGCTGTATTATACAGCCGGCACCCGCGGTGTATGGAGATCGCTCAGCTCCTGAGCGCTCTCCATACATCGTCATGCGACTCAGGACGTACTATTACGCCCTGCGTCGTTAAGGAGTTAAAGAACTTGTGATGAAGTTTATTAAAATTTTCTATGTTTATCTATATTTCATTTTTTTTATTCAATTTTTTTTTTAATATAAAATCCTACAGTTGTCCACTAAGCCAAATAATATGCTGAGACCTCCTGTTTTCTGTAGGAGATTTCTTTACAGCAGTCACCTCACTTACAGCACACTGATGATCACAAGTATCATGTATATGTAGATAAGACACAGAATCCAGTAAGTGATGTCACATCTTATTTATTCCCCCCTCTGCACAGGTCACAGAGTCAATGTGTCATAGAAGCCAATAGGGTCAGCTCCACACCATTGTGTCTATGGCCCACGGTCCATCTTCAGGAAAAAGGAAGTCACAAACTATTCTAGACAGGCTTTCCAGCCTTGGACCATCACCCTTAAGTCCTTCACCATGTGATCAGATGAATTTCCTTTATAAAATCCTACATTTACTGGACTCTCTTGTGGTGTCCAGTGCACGTTCTACAGCATCCTCAGTTCTTGTTGGGCCTTTACCAGCTTCTTCTCTGACGTCTCGGGCCTCAGGGGATCTCTGAGACCTGTGAATGGGCCTCAGCGGTCTTGTGGAGCGTTCCAAAATCATGATGTTTGACCACGGCATCCAAGGGGTTAAAACCCACGATCGAAACTGTGCTCCAACTGGGGTTTATGGAGCAGGGTGTTAGCTGTCAGTTACAGCTAACACCCGCTCCCGATGCCGTGGACGGTCACAAAGGGGTTAAAGGACTGTGACATCACAGGGCTGGCTGGCTGCTGATTGACTGCACGCCAGGTATTGTGGGTGTCCCGCGTTCCCAGAGTTCCTTGCCCCATGTCCTAATGTGCAGGAGCCATTTTATGAAAAAATGCAATTCGTTACCACGAAGCGTGAGGAAATCCGGATTCAATGCGAATCAAATATTTCCTGAAATTCGGATCGAATTCTACTTCGTCAGCTTCAATTCGCTCATCTCTAGACATGAGCCCTAGTCTTATAATGATACATGGGTAGGGAACCCCAAAAATCTCAAGTTCAGCCAAGCTAGAGATTGTTGAAAAATTTTTATCAAACCCGGCTTGTTACAAACTGTCTTGCCTATCTCTAATCCCAATATTTGGGAATCATCTTGGCCAAGAATTATGAACATTGGTTACAAAACGTTTCCCTATAACATAATGCGCGGATGATTTTACCAAAAAGATATCATTTAAGAAATATGGAATAAATTATACAAATTGGAGAAAGTTTTTGTGATTTTTAGGTACTTATCTGGGGCACTGTTTTTGTCTGTGACGTTACGATTAAGTAGGCAGTATCTTCGCTGGGATCTGTTGTTATGATGTCGCTGTTCTATAGACGTAGCTGTGCATTCATCGCCTTTATTTCCCACTGCTGTGAATTGTAAAGACTACCGGGGCTACGGCTCACTTTGTCTGCTTTGTGAGTTTTCTAAATGTCTTTACATTGCGGTCGCCTTCTGAATAAAAGATTTCCTGTTGATCTGCACATCCTTTGTACGGCTTTCTTTAAGTACAAATGCGGCTTGTCCTTATTGTGTCACGTCCTAATGTGACTATTAATGTCCCTTTCATTAATCTATTATAGAAGGATGCGGAGAAATCTCGCTGACCCCGAACACAATGATAAAAATAATACAAAAATCTGACAAAAAATAATGATAATTTCTTCCACGTGGTGGACTCTTCCTCTTGCTTGGTCCTGTCTTCCTTAGAACTCGATGGGTATTTTTACATGTATTTATGCCTGTCAGCAGTCGTGGACACCTACAGTACTCCCATGTAAGCCAGTAGACTTTTGATGTTCATGTTCTTGTATATTGTATTCATATGGACAATCTCTAAACTTCTTCTCATTTTGCTTCGAGGGAAATTTCTTAAAAAACATTTATTGGAAGAATATCACAAGAAGCCATAAATTAGATATAACAATGCAGCAATGACCGACTAGAATCAAGGATGCTCTTGGTCTCTAACAAATTTGACTTGCGGCTGAACTGAGGAGCCATATTTAAGGAATTGTGAATTCTTCACCTCAAGCAGGTTTCTATTTCTTCACGGGAAATTCCCAGGTCGTCCCATTAGCTACGACAACAGACAGGCAAGTGTAGCCTATTAGCCATACAAAAGTCAGCAGGCAGGGATTGTAGTCATATGGAGCAAGGGTCAGAGCAGGTGGAGGTCAAGATGGGCAGCGGACAAGAGGAGAAGGTCAAGAAAACAAGTTGTAACAGCAAATAGAACAAGAAACGCCGAAGTCGCCTGGAAACAAATGGACCTTATTGCTCAAACGCAGACTTGGTGCAGGCTTTAGGGCAAAAACATCTAATGGCTCCCAGTCCTGCCTTTGAGAGACTAGATGCCGATACATATACGTGACCTGCACCTTCTCAGGGGAAGTCGTGTGATAGTGGCGGGATGGAATAGGCCCAAGATGGTGGCAAGCCTTTTCTTCATAATGGCCGCATTGGTTTATGCATCAAAATGTTCCACATGACATAGGGTGGCACAGTGATGAGGGTGGTGTGCTGGTGTAGTGGTGAATGGTGGTGGTAATTTTCACTGGGTGATGGTCGTTGGGGTGCCCTTGGCGTGAAGAACAATAAGGAAGCAAGAGACCTATGGCAGTTTTTAACAGACCCACTTAAGACATGGAAGAACAGTCACTCAAAGATAAAACATCCACTTAAAAGACTATCTACAACATGGAAAGGAGTGGCATCATCTCCTCACTACCTGCTCTAGTCCTATGTCCCTTTCCTATGTGTTGAATTTGGGGCAATCCCAGCATCAAGTACCTTTCACTGGGTGCCAACTTGGTCCTTGTTTCCAGCCACTATAGGGTAAATGCAAGATGTTTTTGGCCTTGGATACCAGTTTCCTTACGAGATTTGTCTCTTAAAAATTCATGAGGTTTGCTCAGCAGTTTAGTTCCGGACCAAACTTGTTCGTTCAATACCAGAAGAGTATAATGAGTGAAGGCCCAAGGAAGGAGCAGCAACATAAACTGTGCTACACACCTCTCCTGGGCTCTGTCATGGCATCCAGTGCAGGTCTATGCCCTGTGAGGACTGCTGAGGTCCAATCACATGGGTGCGCCAACATCATGATGCTTGCAGGTAAGCCTCATGAAGTCAATGCCCTGACATCATCAGGGAGGCCTGAAGAGGATAGGAACTAGCAATAGATTCCATGATGGAGCCCAAGAGAGGTTTGCTATGTTTGTGCACCTCCTCTAGGCCTCCACTTATTATACTTCGAAGAGACCCAAAATTATAATAATCGTTCATGGTGGTTGGTAGGCTACCAACTAATTCCTCCCACTTTCTGGAAATAATTTAAATCTGTATATGCACACATACAAAGATAACTGCCAGTCACTAGATAGGACCACCCACTGGACTCCTGAGCCCAGAATGAGCAGAGACTTAAAGAGGGCCTTTCATGTCCTCACAGATTGGCAGTATTATATACCACTATGAAGTTGACAGTGTGCTAAATTCAGCTTTAACGATAGACGCCTGGGTGCCTGAGATATCGGTGCCTTTAGTTTCGACACCGATATCCCTCCACTGTCAGAAGCGCAAGCCTTACAGCCTAGTGTCATCACTAGACTGTGAGGAACGCAACGACAGTACTCTTCCATAGCCTTGTACTGTCGGGGGAGCGTTCCTCACAGCCCAGTGAGTTCTGTAAGACCCGCCCTTCTGACAATATCTCCGGCACCGGGTGGCGTACTGTCAGCTTTCTAGCAGTATATAATACCGCTGATCTGTGAGGACATGAAAGTTCCTCTTTAAATATAAAAAATATAAATTATGCTGAATCTATTTCTACAAAACTATATATCCATCTGCTATGCTCCTCCTGCTCTATAACATCCCACCGATAGATCAGACACCATGTTCAATGTACATTACTATATGTTCCTTTGATCATATGGTGACAAATTCCCATATTAATGGTCCAAACTAGCTCAAACCAGATAATGTTGCACCTATTCAGCGATTCATTAGTTACATTTGACATACCCCAGAAATATTCCGACAACCTCATTATATTCCGTTCTTTTTGATATTTCCATAAGTAAAACCTTAGACTTTTCTATATCTTCACTGCAGCAGTTTTTCTATTCGAGCGAAATAAAAAGAAGGCAGTCAATTCTAACCTGACAAAAATAGCAATAAGCATCTCATTTTACAGATTTGTTTAACAAATTTCTCTGCTTTGACATTGACACAATTAGTTGTGTTCCCGCTCATGCAGAACCATCCGCATGAATTATACATGGGGGCGCTGCTCCTCTCCACGTTATGGTGCGAGATGTTATTCTACTAAATACGGAATGATCAAGACTTTCCTGAAACAATAGGTAGTTATAAAGGATTGTGAATATATACCGGGCACTTGGTACATACGATAGAGCACACCTGAGTTGGCCATACCTTTAGTGTATGTTCACATCTGGCAGATTTATTGCAAACATTTTGGCAACCGTCCAAACAATCTGAAATCCATGCGCTTCTCACCAAAACCCCATTCAGGTCAATGGAACAGATTTTTCAGTTACAAAATTTTTTGCAACCATTCTACCCTTGGTTTGTGACTATCCGATGGCTCGTGGCCACCTGTGTTGCACTTTTCCTTGTGAAAAATGACTATCTACATGTTCTTAGACTATTCAAGAACTCCACTAGATCTGACCTTAGCCAGTACTTGGACTGCTATTTTGCCTGACCCCTGATGCCTTGCAATGGCACCTCTTAGCCAGCTGTCACCAACACCAGGACCACCGAAGAGGTAGCAACTTGGTGGTCTCCCTGCAACAAGGATCAGATCACTGTATAGGGGTTAAAGCAGGGGTGCCCAACCACTGGTCCGCAGACCAGGACTGGACCATTGGGGGTTCTTTGCCGGTTCACGGGCTGGCCTCAGTCTTAGCTGGATACTTCACACTAGGCCACGTTGCTATGGTAACGCTAAGGATGCCGTGCTACCCAATAGTTTACACATCACCATAGCAACATGGCCTAGTGCGAAGTATCCAGCCTCGGTGTCGCTTACCTTACCATCCCGGCGGAGAGCCTTCTCGTCCACATGGTGGAGTCCGCATATAACCCCGCGCCCATATGACAAAAGCGCCGCCCCTGCCCCATCCCCTCCCCACTGGGCCATCCTCTACATCAGCCGGTCCCAGGTGAAAAAAAGGTTGCAGACCACTGGGTTAAAGGGTAAAGACCAAGGACGCTACTTAGACAATGTCCTTAGGAGTGGCTCAATGTAAAACCAGCTTGGTGACAAAGGGGTGGGTTTGGTACAGGGTGAATGGTAGCAGTTTACAATATACGCAATGGTATAACCATAGGGGTAACAGTGATCACAGCTGTGACCGAGCTCAGAAATCGGGGGGCTAACAGGTTACCCTCACCACATTAGGGCTAGAAAAACTTCTTTGATCTTCTTTAGGATTACTTTTAAAGACTGACAATCTGTGCATTGTAAATGTATTACCCCTGTCCTCTGGTGCACTGGAGTGAGAAGATTTATAATGCACAGCCTGACACTGTCCAAAAGGAGAACAATAACCCTTCCATTAAATAGAAGTTGGTCAGCAGCAAATAGTCAAATAGGCATTCTATGGGGAGACTATGGCACAAAAGCAGATATGACTGCTTTGTGGGGGCACCAACAGGGGATGGGAATGATGGAAAGCTTGTGTATACAGACATGGTGTGAACAAGTCTTCAGTCTTCATGGCAGCCAGAAAGGAAAGGGAAATGTATAAATTGATATAAAACGTACGGATGGGATATGGGACAATTTGTGCAGGGGGTACAAGATGAGCAGCTTTTGCACCAGGGTCCCTGAGCCTTAAGTTATATATCTATCTATAACACCAGTGTCTTCTCATGATGTAGAGAATCCTTTAGGCCCCCTCAGGCTTCAGACTTGGGTAGCCGTTTCTACCTCTGCACCCCCTATACCTGCACCCCTGGCCACCATAATCCCCTTGTCTAAGTTCTGCGCTAGCATCACATTGAGATATCATCCAGAAAAGTCTACGGAGTGGCAGATAAAGTCATAAAACTGTATTATCAGAACACTATTGTTGTCAATGGAGTATTCCCTTGACAATTGTTAGGAAATTGTTGTGTCCCTGATGTTTATGAAGAATTATCCGAGTCTGTCAATATCAGATTATCCGTAAAAGAATTACATGATATGGCGGCCACAATCACCAAACAGACAGAACTTGCAAAAGTTTTCTTTCCACTCATATTGATCTCGGAATCGATAGCACCAAATGATGGAAACATAAACTGCAATTGTCACATTTCAGTCAATGTGAAATGGAACTTAATGAGATTGTTGGATGGCGGATACAATCAATTTACTCTTATTCTGACGAGACTCGGTGATATGTAGAATATACGGGGTTTTTTTCAATTTTCTGTGATTTTATATTATAAGACTTTATTTTATTCATTAGCTTTATTTCATGACAATTTGCAGATTCTGAGCACATCCCTAGAGATTGTAGATAGATAGATAGATAGATAGATAGATAGATAGATAGATAGATAGGTAGACTTACTGTATATGTCCCTATACAAATATATATGTATCTATTAGGTCGAAATCTATAATCTATGACACTCCATCAGTTATGTGCTGTTGATAGTATTGTTGACTTCTTAGGGTATGTTCACACAGCTGATTTCCACCTAAAATTCTTCTCCATTTCCCGCCACAGAATCCACATCGTTATTGGGCAGGGTGTTTTTATTTTCCAGCATGCTGAGGGTGGAACTTGGTGCTGATTTTGAGGCACCTCCACGAAATTACGCTGTGTGAACATACCCCTAGGCTGTCCCTGCACAATAGATCATTGTATATTCCTCCTCACTCTCTATACCCATACACTCTTGGCTTGGAGTCAAGGCACTCCCAAACACAATAGATGGTTGACATTCATATATGCATATGGCCACCTTTACATGGTAAATCGATCACTTCGTCCAGTCAGGTGTCAGGGCCCAAGGGTGTTTACAACCTCTTCTCCACCTGTATGGATCATCCAAAGTGGAAAGAAGATGACTGTTGTTGTAGCACACCAGGTGCGGGTCCAATGTGTCTCTGAATGGATATGACTTAGGGCTACTCCTGAGGGCATTGTGTAAGTGGTCCCTTGGTTTTCCCCATGTAATCCTCATATGGGGATCTGGACTCTGCTGCAGGGAACTACTGGTGGCTATCTCTAGGGTTAGTCTCTGTTCAATGACAGCTGACCCAGACAGGTCAAGAGATGCCCAATGCGTAGAACAGAATGGACAGGCACAGGCAAAGTAAATGGGCAGGCTGAGGTCAGGGCAGGCAGAGTTTGTTCCATACGATATACAGGGAATAGGTCAGGGCAGGCAGAACAGGATCAGAGTCAGGTAAACAAACCAATGTCAAAGTCAGAGAAACATCATAACAGGAAATAGCAGAAACTAGGTGCTCAGCCACCTTCCTGTGGGGGAAAGGTGCCATATTAGCCCACATGTCCAGAAGAGTGGCTGGGAACAAGCAGAAGGATTTTATAGTCTCTTGAAGGGCCAGTGCATACACCCTATAAGCAGAGACTGGATCATAGTCCGGCAGGCGGAGAGACTAGGCACTTGCTACCAGGTGGTGCTATAATTGCATTATGCATTGCCAACTCCAAATTTAGACCTCAAGGTCCCACAGAGCCATGTGCATAGAGTCTGTTTGGAGGTACATGGGGTCTTTGTGAGACTAGGAGGTTCAGTAAGGTACCTTAGGTACTGTATTACGAATCCATACAACCCGGAGCTGTAATACAGTAGTGTGCATGAGGCCCACTACTACTCATGGTTAGGAATAAGTTTTGGCCAGCTAGGGTATTACACAATCCTCATATAGGGGTCTTCAAAAAGTTTCATTTTTTTATATTTTAATTGGAAACGGTGATAGCTGGAGGAGTAATTGGTCGTGATCATGTAACTAGTCTGTCTGGAAATCCAGTTGACCTCGCAAGAAAATAATGTAATGTGTTTTTGAAATTCTTAATAAATAGAGTTAACAAAAAAAAATGTGGACATTTTTTGACGACCCCTCGTATAATATTTCAAGTGTCTCCAAGGTAAAGCCGGCTATAATTTTACAACACTTATATTTATAGCACTTCTGGCCACTGAGACACTTAAAAAAAATTTTCTTATATAACCCGATATAAATAATTTCTTCCTTCTCATTCCACGCACTTCAGAAACTCCTGATTAATTCTAATAATTTACGCCTATAAAAATTCTACCTGTAAAAAGTATCCGAGCTTCTCAAATCTGCGTGCCAAACTTACAAATCTAATAAAACAAGACATACAACTTAATTGCTTCCCACACTTCGGATTAATTATATTTATCAAGTTTCTAATGTTCTATCCGGAATATGAATTAAGACGACCAAGAAATTGAAGACTCAATAGTGGACGTCAAAGTCTCTTCGAATTCTCCAAACACGCAGCCCTGAAAATAAAACAAGCTGACGGGTAAAACTTCCGCTCCCACCAATGAACTATTCATGTTCTAAGTATCTAATTTATTGTTAAATGAATGTTTAATTTCAGAAGAATTCTTTATTAATGCCTACTGTGGGAAGGGGGAAAAAAAAGATAGCAACCTGTTAATTTTGCAAATGTCCATTTTTCACCGTGGAGACGTGCATAATTACATTCTGCCGGGGTGACAAGGCAATTGCTCTTATATCCGTGAATTACCATACTTTGCAAAGTAATAAAAAAGAAAGTGCTCTGGACAGGGTCTGGATATACAGAAGAATCACGCAGCCCGTCGCTTTTTCCGTGGCATTTGTTACGACATCTGCCAGACGTTACCTGTCCCCTCATTAGCTTCCTTTTGATTTTTGTTTAATGAGTGCGAGCGGACAGCTTGAATCTAAAATTTGCATCATAAAAGTCCAGCGGTAACATCAACTGAGAAAAAATAGGAGCCAAAATTAGCCGGGATTTTGTTACATTGTGTTCAGTTCAGTTCCAGCCACTCAAAGAAGACCTGGCCACCCACCTACTGACGGCAGCCAGGTTCTTAATCCCCCGCCCTGTGGAGATCTTCCACCCGCCATCCTTCTCTCAATGGGTTAATAAGGTTAACGAGATCTGTAGGATGGAAGAACTGGCACACTGGAACACCACGTCTAGACCTACATTTCTTAAGACTTGGACCCCATGGTTACCGATTAAACACTCTTTGACCAATAGCCATGCATATTCACCGTCTCTGCCCACTTGACCAACTATATTGAAACAACTACCGTTGGCTTATACTTGCTTCCAATTTACGCCCGGATAATCATCCACGCCTCTGAACCCCCCACCACCCACCGCCCCCTCACCTCCTTGGCCTGGCCGCTCTGTTATTTCCGGATATGGACATGAATATCTATGGGTCTAGTCACATATCCATTTTTTAATGGACTGACGTTCTATCTTTGTCCGTTTTGATGGATTTTAAAGCGGGCGTTCAAAAACATCCTACGTTATGTGAATAAGCGCTTTCAACAGGCTTCAATTGACTAACACGACCGTTTTTCACGGACATTAGGTCCATAAAAAAACAGAACTTTCGTGTAAATAAGACTTTAGGCCGTTTTCAGAACACATTGATTTCAGTGAGTCTATTCACATGTCCCTTTTTTTGATGGACCATTTTTCGCGGCTGAAAAAAATTGACCTGTTCTATCCTTGGCCATTTTCACAGACACACGGATCTAATCGAACTCAATGGATCCATTTCTAATGGAAGTAAAACAGATTGATGTCAGTTTTACATTTGTTAAAAATGGATCAGTGGGTTGGGTCAAACCATAAAAATGGATGCAAAACGTATGACACTTGCCATCAAGAATGGAAAAAAGGGTGCAAAATGGATGTATTAAATAGATGGCTCGAAGGAGTCCTGAGAAGTCTTATAGTAACTTCCACTGAAGCCTCTTTGGCATACATACCGTTGCCGAAGAGACCTTGTTGACCTTTGTCATCCAGTTTTCATTATTTATTAATATGGCCCATTGAGTGGTGACTCCACATGGGGGGGTGGCAGAGAATTATTTGGCTACTGACTGATAGCATCCGACCAGAGTAATTTGCCTTAAAATAATATTCTCTATAATTGGTGAATGAAGTATGATTTCTGCTAATGAATATCACTAAGCCATAGACACTCGATAGTTCATTTCGCCTTCCACGCTTTGCATAGCAATTAGAAAAATTGGGTAGTACATTCTAGCAGTGGAAATAGGTTAATACAACATTATTTGCTTTGATGAATAAAACATGAATTAGTATGCATGGCATTGTGTGTTAAAGCTCCATGAAAATTCCAAAGCTTCTTATTGAATGTGAGCTGTGGATTTGACGGCTTTGTGGTAAATGCCGTTATTGGTTCTGCTCCTTTTGTTGAAGTGTTAGGACTGTGCCAGAAAGGGAGACACGTGCCCTTTACCCGCAGTGTTCAAGAGCTCCAAAAGGGGTTTTTGTAGGCTGGTAGTTGTAGGCTGACTCACACTACCTCCCTCTTACTCCCTTCCTGTCTTCCTAGCTATCCCACCTACTACTAGCCCTAAACAACTAACTCAGCCCACCCCCCACCCCATCATACTTACCTGTCTTCCTATCCAGACTTCCTTCTGCTGGGACGGCTCTTCCCCTTCTTTGACTCTGCCGGCGCATACACAGTAGTTCTGGCACTGTATTGCAGCCGGCAATCCATCTCTACTGCGCAGGCACACATCAGAGAAGATGAGGAGCTGTCCCCGCAGAAGGAAGTCTGGACAGGAAGACAGGTAAGTATGATGGGGTGGGAGAGTGGTGTAGTATTGGTGACGTTCCGTTTCTGGAAACGGGGAAATGGAACATCACTGGGTAATCAGAAAATTTGCCTGGGGCAGTCACATGACTGCCCTAGGAATATGGGTAAATATACATTTTTGCAAAAGTATGTAATTTAGAAAGTAGGCAGGGGGAGGGTGTTTTTATTAGTGTAGCAATTCCATTTTATCCCAGATAACCCCTTTAAGCTTAGGTTCTTCGTTTATGCACCTACATTTTTGGGATAGAATGTTGATCGAGGGATTTAGTCCAGTTGCCATATTTTGGGAAGGAATTTTTTCCTCTGATGGGGCGATTGACTTCATCCTCATTGTTGTTTTTTTCCATCCTCTGGATCAACTTGGTAGGCTTATAGGTTGGAGTTGATGGATTTGTGTTTTTACCCAACCGTATCTACGATGTTACTGTATCCTCTATTGGAAAATACATAAATATTCCAGTTTGTCGCTAGTTTCAAAAGTTACCCCCTCTTTAGAATTTCCACAAAATCCACACCAGATTTATTGGAGAAAAATCCACCTTATGTGGATTTATTCTTATTGAATAGATGATTTGGGAACAATGGGCTTGGACATTATCTCATCTTAAATGGAATCTCAAAGGCTGGATATTGATGGCCCACAAGATTGGTGGGGCCTGACACTGGGCATCTCCACCATCATCTCCATCTCAACTGTTCTCAGCACAGTGTACTGAGCCGGAGGGAGATAGTTCCATATGATACATAGTGGCTGCGCCGCACGATTGCCGATTAGCACTCATTCAACTAAACGGTAACTGAGCTGCAATAGCCACTCAAAGTACAGAGACATCTTCTCCAGACTCCTTACACTGTGCTCCAAACAGATTTTTTTAACAGATGGTCGTGGGTGTCAATCAGATATTGTGGACCTGTTCTAAAGAAAGGCAATCGATTTCCAGTGATGGAGAGTCTCTTCAAATTAGTTGGGGGGCCAACGTTAAAAATAATGTTCAGGTAGCAACAACTTGATGGATACAATGTTAAAGACAAGAAAGAAGTCATCATTGTTGATGTTTTTGCCTTATTCGAGCAGAGTACATGCAGAACTGTAAAAAAAAAGCAGGTTTGTAGTATCTGCCTAATGTAGACACTAAATAAAACATCAACAGTTATCGGAGATTATGACACAAAATGGGAATAGAACCATTCCATATTCTGTATCATGCCTGGGGGCACGTCAGGTTGAAGTCAGGAGCAGTGTAAGTAAGTCCCAGGTCCTCCCCTACAGCAATGAGCGCTGACAAGCTGATCTGGTTCACCTGCAGATCAATATTCATAAATCAATCATCTTCTCTTGGTCACCTAATGATGATGGATTAAGAGCTTCTCACTTGTGGTTTCTACTAGAAAGGAATAGATCAGAACTTGGAACATCAAAGAGGAAATGTATCTGTGTCAATGACAGAGACTTCTACATGATAATGTATAAAGGTTAACTACAGAGGTATCCTTCCTTACCTAAACTCTTGACTCAACATATGCCAAGATGTCTGGTGCAACATGACCGGCTTGAAAAAAAAAAATGAATTTGCGATACTCTGTTGGGCGATGTATATGTAACATAGTAGATGAAATTGGATGAAGACACAGTTCCATCAAGTCCAACCTACAGTATAACCCTACAGTTTTGATCCAGAGGAAAGAAAAAAATCCCCATGAGGCTGATGCCAATTGCCTTATGTCACAGGAAAAAAATTCTTCCTAACTCCAAATCCGGAAATCCTGGATCAACTTGTCTTCACCAAAAATCTAAAATCCAAAATCTGTCATATTATTCCATTCAATAAAGGCATCCTGGACCTTCTTGACCTCACATCACCATTAATGAATCCACCATCACATCCTTTGTTACTAAGTTCCATAGTCTCACTGCTCTTAAGGTAGGTTCACACTATCATTGGAACTCCGTTATGATAGGGTACATTAAAAAAAAACGAAAAAACGGATGCCTATCGTAACGGACAGTAAATGGAAGCTAATGAATGTCAATTTTACAAAAAAATATTGTAAAACAGACAAAAATTCATCCGTTAATGTCCGTTATTATACAGTCTGAATTTTTTTTTGGTTCTGCTTTTCGACCAAGTGCAGAAAAAAACGGGGACAACGATAACGGACGCTATGATGGAAGCCCATCCATTAAGATACATCATACGTCATAAGTCTGTTATTTTGAACGGAGACAAAAGTCCTGCAACCTGCGGTATTATCGCTGCCAAAATAATGTACCTGTCACAGATATGACAAAAACAGTCGCTAACAGATGACATAGCATGTCCCTTCATGTATATGTGGCCACCCAATGGTTTTGATGTTAGTTTGTTATTCAAGAACAAGCATGGTCCTCCTACAACTAAGATCAGAAGCAAAGGCCAAGGATATAACGTCACAGCAGACTAAAGATGCTCGTACACCATAAATAGGTATCGGCCAACAGCCATTCTTCCCGACTTCATACATTATACATCAATGAAAGAGACAACTATCAGTAGACAATTGTTTTGGGTTACTGCCTCTTGTCAATACAGAACATGGTACTGGTGGTTGGGTAAAAAGTCTTTGATATAGGCCTCAGGGGTTACTGTTTCTTCTTGCAGAGACACCAGAAAGACTTATAGGTAATGATAAGCAAATTAGTTTTCCTACAGAAGATAGAGAACTCTACCCTCCAAATCCATGTCGGACTTATTAATGAGCCTTGAAACATGACAAGACATTGTTCACATGACAGCCATTTTAAAAACAACGAGAGTGAATGAGTGTATTCACATGTCCATTTGTTTTGATGGCAAAATTGAAAAAAAAACATCTTTGTCGATTGTGACGGACACACAGACCCAATAGAAGTCAATAGATCAATTTTTAACAGATGTAAAGTGGATTGATGTCCAAGTTATGAATAAAAAAAATGAAAGACCAATGAAATTCATCCAGAACAGAATGGATGCAAGACGGATACACAACAGCTGTCAAAAACATGTACGTCCGTTTTCCACAGATTTAAGATCTGTAAAAAATGGAATGGATGTGTGAAACTGGCCCAAGGATGAACAATCTAACCATAGCCTTCTTCAAAAGGAAGAGATACCCATCTGTAGACATCTGTTTCGAGTTCTGCAAGTCAATGTCCTCCAAAAAGAAGAGATATCTATCTGTAGACACCTGTTTTGGAGTTCTGCAAGTCAATGTCCTCCAAAATAAAGAGTCAATGTCTGACCCATTAAAGAGCCTTGAAAAATGACAAAGGCCTTATTCACATGACAGTGAGAAAGAAGAGTTACCCACCTGTAGACAGCCGTTTTGGACTTCTTGCCTGTTGTTAGTACATGGTACTGGTTGGTTGGATGAAAGGTTTGCCGTGAAAGATTTGATTTCTTTATACAATAATCCAAATGAAAGCAGGCAATATAAACCCATAATGTTAGGAAAGTCTCTGATTTGTTAGAAGAGGTTCATTGTGATAGACACGCGACTTATCATTTCCCCACCTTGTTCTCTAGGCATTAGCATAAAGTCATTCTCAATGAGCTGCTTTACATTCCAGGCATACAGAATACGTAGGCAATATCCTTCTAAGCACCGGCACTGTGGAAGAAGTGGTTAAAGTGCAACAGAAGAACAATCCATATTATACAAGGTTTGCTTCTGCAGCGATGCCGAAAACTAAGAACAAAATAATTGAGCCCCTAGATGAAATTGCAAACAAGGTTTGTATTTCTATAATCCTCGCAATCTACAGAGGATTTTCCCAGACTGACAGCTAGAGTCGGCGTCAATTTAATGAAACACTTGTTAAGATGCCAGTGGCTAGAACAGGTTATGAAGAAAAAAAGCACAACTGAAAGTTTAACTGGTCATGAAGGTTAAGGCAAAATACATAACGAACTATACACTTAATCTCGCCAAGCTTGTTCGGAGAAAGGAGGAAATTTACTTCAATAGAATAGCAAAAAAACAAAGCGGTATCTGGGCCGGAACAACAAGCGTTGCAGAAGACAGCCAGCCCCGTGTCTGAGAGCAATTTAATGCTGCACAACTACTCCTGAAATTACTACGCTGACTGAAAGCCTGATATACTGTTGCAACACCAGCGTCCCGAGGGTCTATAGACACGCCACTACATCAGTCTTAAAATTCTTCATGTCTCTATTGATTCGATAATGACGCTCCCGTTGGAGCTGCAGGTTCTATTCGTTGAGTCCTGAAAGAAAACGTTAACTTTGAATATGATTTTTGTGTAAGTTGAGATAAGTTGGCATTTTGCCACCTCTTAAATAAAAAATTAGGCCTACTTCAAAACAAGGGTTGGCCTACACCGTATCACAAATCAGCCATAAGATTAAAATTATCTGTACTGTCCCGCAAGGACACACTCAATTTTAATGTGCAGACATGTTTCAGAAAGAACCTTCAGCTCTCTAGTTAGTGATAGTTAGGGCAAGAAAGGCAGCCCCACACCAAAAGAACCTTTTGTGCCAAGAGAATATCACCACTGCTTAACAGTGAGTAAAGCGGTATCCATGGTCAACACAAACCCTGCATTTCCCCAATAATGGCTGAACCAAAGGACCAAGTCCAGGGGTCACCTCATATTGTCACAGTGGTAAGGAAATGAAGATTAAAAAAAAAACGTGCCTCCATGTTACTTGTGAATTGAAGATCTGACTAAGTAAACTGTACCACAAGTATTACCTGTTCAACAGCTACTGTGTATACTGTGTCTCATGTCTCATTTGTATCCAACATCAAGGGCCCCCTGAAACACCAACACCCTGGTGAAGCAGGGCGTGCACCAGGAAAAAATCTCTACCATCAACCATCAGGTGCGAACCTGTCATCACTGTGCCGACTTAAGGTCTGTAAGAGGAATTGGCACCACATAATGTAAGAGAAAATGTGATTCCTCAGACCAGGTCACCTTCTTCCATTGCCACATGGTCCACATTTAACGGTAGTTACTACAACCGCAACCCAATGGAGGGAACCGGAGGATGAGAGTAGCAGTTGTGGTGTGATGTCATGGGGAGGCCAAGGATACTCAACCAACTCCTTCATCCCACCTCCCAAGTCAGACACTGATGAGGGGGACCTGTGTGGTACCTGATGGTGGTGGTAGTTATTCCCCTGTGGCGTTTTCAGTTGAAGAGGGGTCCTCTCTTACCCTGAGACAAGTCGTGGTGTTTGGAAGGGCCCTGATGGTAAGAGCAAGAATGACTCAGAAGGCAGTGGTGCGGTTGAACCAAGATGTAATTTTACTGTGTGAACTTGTAACCACTTAACTCATGCAACTTCCCAATGGGAGTTGTAATTTCCACTGTTCTGGCTATTCCTGAACTTGGGATGAGGGATGCCCAGTATAAGATGGTGGCATATGGTGTCTTTCTCCACTCCAAACGATATATATGAAGTCTCTGCCTCTCCCACTATGGCTATCGGGGCTGAGTTCTATGAAGTTGGTTGTGTGAATCACGACTTCATCCAAACTGTTGGCCCACTTCTCTGTCTATGAGGCAGACAACAAGTCTTCCCTGTCTCAGGGCTGTGTATGTCTGCTGTAGGGCTGATGGTACTTCTTCTCCCTCTGGGGCTGCAGAGGACTCACACTAAATTTACATATACTGTTCTATGTCTGTGGGTCCGTTAAAAACAAAGAGCACACAGATGGCATCCAAGGCACCGGAATTTATAAACTTTAATAAAGCTCTGTGGTCCACAACATGAACCAAAATAGAACAAATGTTGGCCCGCCAAAAACGAAGGCCTAGTCTAGGATCAGTATACGATGACAGGCACAATACATTTACAAACTTAGTTCAGTTTTTATGGGAATAGAAAAAACAAAAATGGCTGAAGGGAAGTGGAGGAGGCCGTGGACAGGAGCAGGGATATACCAACTGGCGTAATCCAGTAGGCAATAGCCTAAAGTCACTCTATAGGGGCTAGAATATTGTGTGGGAACCTGAATAAGTGGCACTTACTGTATTTGGGTCTATAAAGAGGGCATTTGCTGTGTGATGGCCAATAAAGGGGCATTATACTGCATTGGCAGGCGAGTTAAGGTTGTAGTTTGTGGGGGCTAATAAAGGGGGTAGTATACTGATTGAGAGCCAATAAAGGAGTCTGAATAAGGGGCACTTACTGTATTGGGTCCTGTAAAGGAGGCATTTACTGTGTGAGGGCCAATAAAGGGGCATTATACTGTGTGGGGTATGTGAGTTCAGGATGCAGTTACTGTGTGGGTGCTAGCAGGGCCGGCGTTAGGGGGGGGGCAAACTGGGCAATTGCCCAGTGCCCCAACTCCAAAGGGGTCCCCGGGATCCGGAGCCATATCGATAGCAGAATGGGACTGAGCGTCATGTGCCGCAGGGCCCCTTTCCGAGGTGAGTAAAAATAACAAACATTTTTACTCACCTGTCCTTATGTCCGACGTCATTGTCTGGCGTTCCGAACATCACCGTCACGTGAGGCGTGCCTCACGTAACCGCTGAGGCCCAATCACAGGCTTCAGCGGTGACGTCCACAACGCGTGACATCAGTCGCAGAGAAGGGGATAGCGGAGCAGCGCGAGGAGGCCTAGGAGGGGTAAGGCAAGGTAAGTATAATTGTTTGTTATTTTCCCTTTCCTCCCCCGGGCCTTCGATAATTATACTCTGGGGTCTGAAGAGATATAATACTAGCACTAAGGTAGTCTGTAGGGCCACTGTGGAGCATTATACTGGGGGGAGCCCTCTGGATAGCATATTATACTGTGTAGTGCCCCTGTGGAGCATTATAATGTGGGGGGGCTCTGGAGAGCATGTTATATTCTCTGGGGCCACTTTGGAGCATTATACTGGGGGGCCCCTCTGGAGAGCATATTATACTGTGTGGGGCCACCGTGGAGCATTATACTGTGGGGGCCCCCTCTGGAGATCATATTATACTGTTTTGGGCCACTGTGGAGCATTATGCTGGGGGAACCTCTCTAGGCAGTATATTATACTGTATGGAGGCCATTTTGGAGCATGTTATACTGTTTGGGGTCACTGTGGAGTATTATTCTGGGTGGGCCATCTGCAGAGCATATTATATTGTGTGGCGCCACTGTGGGGCATTATTCGGTGGGGAACTAAGGAGCATTATACTAGGGAGCCCTCTGGGGAGTATATTATACTGTGTGGGGCCTACTGTGGGGCATTATACTGGGGGGGACACTCTGGGGGGGCACTGTGGAGCATTATACTAGCGGGGACCCTCTGGGGAGCATATTATATTATGGGCCAATGTGGAGCTTTATACTGGGGGGAAGGGGCAGTGTGTGGGGCCACTGTGGAGTTTATTATATTGTGTGGGGCTTCTCGGGAGCATATTATACTCTGTGGGGCCATTGTAGAGCATTATACTGGGGGGACTGTGGGGAGCATATTATACTGTGGGGGACCACTGTGGAGCATTATACTGGGGAAACCCCTCTGGGCAGTATATTATACTGTGTGGAGGCCATTGTGGAGCAAGTTATACTGTGTTAGGCTACTGTTGAGCATTATACTGGGGGGGCACTGTGGGATGCATATTATACTGTGGGTTTATTTGTGGATCCCTGTGGAGCATTTATTATATGTGGGGAAACTGTGGATGACCAGGGCACATTTTCCGTGAAGCATTATATACCATGTGGAGCATTATACTGTGGCGGGGCTCAAAATTCCTGCTGGCAGCCCTGTGTGCTATGTCTACAGTACATCACAGCTCCCTCACTATAATCTTGCACATACAGTACAGACCAAAAGTTTGGACACACCTTCTCATTCCAAGAGTTTTCTGTATTTTCATGACTATAAAAATTGTAGATTCACACTGAAGGCATCAAAACTATGAATTAACACATGTGGAATTATATACTTAACAAAAAAGTGTGAAACAACTGAAAATATGTCTTATATTCTAGGTTTTTCAAAGTAGCCACCTTTTGCTTTGATTACTGCTTTGCACACTCTTGGCATTCTCTTGATGAGCTTCAAGAGGTAGTCACCTGAAATGGTCTTCCAACAGTCTTGAAGGAGTTCCCAGAGATGCTTAGCACTTGTTGGCCCTTTTGCCTTCACTCTGCGGTCCAGCTCACCCCAAACCATCTCGATTGGGTTCAGGTCTGGTGACTGTGAAGGCCAGGTCATCTGGCGTAGCACCCCATCACTCTCCTTCTTGGTCAAATAGCCCTTACACAGTCTGGAGGTGTGTTTGGGGTCATTGTCCTGTTGAAAAATAAATGATGGTCCAACTAAACGCAAACCGGATGGAATAGCATGCCGCTGCAAGATGCTGTGGTAACCATGCTGGTTCAGTATTCCTTCAATTTTGAATAAATCCCCAACAGTGTCACCAGCAAAGCACCCCCACACCATCACACCTCCTCCTCCATGCTTCACTGGGGGAACCAGGCATGTAGAGTCCGTTCGTTCACCTTTTCTGCGTTGCACAAAGACACGGTGGTTGGAACCAAAGATCTCAAATTTGGACTCATCAGACCAAAGCACAGATTTCCACAGGTCTAATGTCCATTCCTTGTGTTCTAGCCCAAACAAGTCTCTTGTGCTTGTTGCCTGTCCTTAGCAGTGGTTTCCTAGCAGCTATTTTACCATGAAGGCCTGCTGCACACAGTCTCCTCTTAACAGTTGTTGTAGAGATGTGTCTGCTGCTAGAACTCTGTGTGGCATTGACCTGGTCTCTAATCTGAGCTGCTGTTAACCTGTGATTTCTGAGGCTGGTGACTCGGATGAACTTATCCTCCGCAGCAGAGGTGACTCTTGGTCTACCTTTTCTGAGGCGTTCCTCATGTGAGCCAGTTTCTTTGTAGCGCTTGATGATTTTGGCCACTGCACTTGGGGACACTTTCAAAGTTTTCCCAATTTTTCGGACTGACTGACCTTCATTTCTTAAAGTAATGATGGCCACTCGTTTTTCTTTACTTAGCTGCTTTTTTCTTGCCATAATACAAATTCTAACACTCCATTCAGTAGGACTATCAGCTGTGTATCCACCTGACTTCTGAACAACACAACTGATGGTCCCAACCCCATTTATAAGGCAAGAAATCCCACTTATTAAACCTGACAGGGCACACCTGTGAAGTGAAAACCATTTCAGGTGACTACCTCTTGAAGCTCATCAAGAGAATGCCAAGAGTGTGCAAAGCAGTAATCAAAGCAAAAGGTGGCTACTTTGAAGAACCTAGAATATAAGACATATTTTCAGTTGTTTCACACTTTTTTGTTAAGTATATAATTCCACATGTGTTAATTCATAGTTTTGATGCCTTCAATGTGAATCTACAATTTTTATAGTCATGAAAATACAGAAAACTCTTGTAATGAGAAGGTGTGTCCAAACTTTTGGTCTGTACTGTACGTGTAGTGCTCCATGGCCATGTCATTCCCCATACAGTACTGTGCATGAGCTGGCCATGGAGTTATTGGGGTCTGCACAGTACTATAGAGGCTGACTATACTGGGAACATACTCAGTAACGCCAGATAGTCAGCACATATGTAAGACTTCAGTGAAGGAGCCGTGATGTAGGCTATTAGCAGGAAGCTGTTGGGTGGGGCCCCAGAACAAGTTCCTCTTTTGGGCCTAAGGTTCTTCAGTCCAACACAATGTAACAGAGAACTATTATATATAAGGGTGGGTTACTACATATAATTGGGAAACTTAAATATGAGGGGGCTATTATAAGGGGGAACTATTATTTATAAGACGGGCTATTATTTATAAGGGGGGAACTATTATATATAAGGCATCCATTATAAGGGGAACTATTATTTATAAGAGGGGAACTATTTATAAGGGGGGTATAATTGTTAAGTGGGCTTATTTATAAAGGGGGCTATTAGTGATAATGGGGACTATTATTTATAAGGGTAACTTATTTATGAGAGGGCAATTTATAAGGGAGCAGTATTATTTTTACTGTGTGACTGTTACTGATAAGGGGGATATTACTGATACAGGGCACTAGTTATCATTTATAAGGGCGCTATTACTGATAAGGTGTAATATTATTTATAAGCAGGAATTATTATTTATAAGGAGGCGCTATAATAACTGATGAATGGGTGCAAAAATCTATTAGGTGGTGCAAAGGTGCTCATTTGAATTGTGTGTGGTAAAATGGGGCTTGTTATTACTTTTTTGTTGGCAGAAAGGAGGCGTTATTATCGGGGTTGTCACTGCAAGATGATGGTGTTGTTTGCATATCAGCATTTGGGGCCCCACTTTTAATTTTGCCCAGGGCCCCACTTTGTCTAAAACCGGCCCTGGGTGCTAGTATAGGAGCCAGTATACTGACTGAGGGCCAATAAATATACTGTATGGGAGACAATAAAGGGGCAATATATTGTGTGGGAGGAGCATCAATGGGGCAATATACAGTTTGTGGGGTCAGTAAAGGGGGCAACATACTGTGGGGGACCAGTAAAGGAGGCATTATACTGTGTGGAGGGCCAGTAAAGAGAGCGTTATACCATGTGGGGGCCAGTAAAGGGGGTGTTTAACTGTGTGGGGACCAGGAAAGTGGGCATTATACTGTGTGGAGGCTGGTGGGGCCTAAACAAAATCTAGCTATGGGGCCTGATCTTTCCTAGTTAGGCCTCCTGGCTGTGAACCTAGTCTTACATGCCCGGTTAGAGTACAATCACATGTAACTCTAGCCATACGTTACGCCCTTACTACGTCGGTAAACTAATTGGTAAACTAAACTAAGATTGTCTCCACATTTCCTGCTCGATGACTCCTGTAAACAACAACGAAAAGTTTTTATTTTGCAGGCAAAACTCCCTACTTTGCTGTTTTCCGGCACTTCTACAGAATTCTAAGTCACGGGGGTCATTAGACAAACAATTTACTTTTTGCCAAAGCCAAAATGAGGATGAAACTGTGTAATTCTGAGGATTCAGGGCAATGGAGCTGCATACGAGACAATTGGATGGAGTGCAAAAAGCTTCAGATATCGTCTTGCTAAAAGATAGCATTTATAGACATTAACTTACCCACTGGCACCAATTACTGTGCATGCTGGGATGTAGTGGAGGATGCTACACCAGCGCTGCTATTTCTTTTTACTGGATTATGACGATACGCCGTACGTTGCACCATGGGGCAGTCGAAACATTTAATTAAGGACAATGAATGCCGTCGATGGTTATGTAGCTTTAGGATTTCTGAAATGATTTAAGGGAAAAAAAAATAAAAAATCTATGTGGTTGTCAGTCAGGAGGAGGCAGGCGGGGGAAACAATTGCAGGCAGGGCTCCTTCGCTATCTGTACATCTTTCCAGAGGGCACCGCGTGTTCCAGCTCCTTTGCCCTCCGCTGGGTTAGTCTCCTACCAATACACAATGTCCTTCCTTCCTTTATGTGTCAATTAGTAGCAGCGCCGGTCTCCAGCTACGAGCAAAGCTTCTTTCTGCAGTCTCAGCATGTGTACGCTTTACTAGTCCGTAATTGCCTGAACTGTACTCTAAAACAGCTTCCACAAACCACACATAGACACAAGCGAGGAGCGCGGCCGAGGACGCTCACCTGCAAAAACCGCCAGCTGCTGCTTTGTTATACAAAAATAATAAGCTGTCCGGATGTTAAGGAAATGTCCTTTATGTATAGTATGAGATTTAAAGGGGCCTTTCAGGAGTTACATATTAATGACCTATCCCTAATATCTGAGCAGTAGGGTAAGTGTGCCTGTATATAGATTGCGTACGGTTAATGTTTCCTGTACTACATAGTGAGAACATGGGGTGGAGGAGAGGGAGTCACTCTCCCCATAGGTACGCCACTCAAAACAGGGGATTTTTGTTGAGCTAATCAGCTGTTAACTGTGTTGTATCAATACTCTATGTAATACTTTTCTATACTTTACTAATGACTAGAGATGAGCTAATTAAAGCTGACGAAGTGGAATTCAATCCGAATTTCAGGAAATCTTCGATTAGCAATGAATCCGGATTTCCTCACGCTTTGTGGTATCGAATCGCATTTTAAACTAAGGACACGTCGGAATAGCCTTTAGAAAGGCTATTCTACTCCTACCTTTGCCGTTGCATCACGTTCCCTGTGATGTCCTGGTCCTCCTAGCTCGTGTAGGAAAAGAATAAAGATGGCCGCCGGGCATGCGCAGAGCCGCTCATGTAGGAATAGAATAAAGAGGGCCACCGAGGATGGGCTGTTGGCTCTGTGCATGCCCAGTGGCCATCTTTATTATTCTATTTCTACACGAGCGGATCTGCGCATGACCAGCGGCCATCTTTTTTCTATTCCTACACGAGCAGCTCTGCAGCTCTTTCATATGATACCAAAAGCAAAAAGTTTTATACATTTTATAATGTCGGAGATATAACTGTATGAAGTGACCCCCCCATTGTCTCTTCTTGTTACTCAGCCCCCTACTCCATGCACAGTAACATTCAGTGAGAGGCAGGAACAGCTCTCAATACAGAAACAAGGGAAAGAGCGAAGAAATACAGGATTTCACAGAAAGGAGACAAAATGTGTTAATAGAGTATATTATAAAATGTATTATTGACACACATACTTCCAGAAAATCAGAAGCTGTGTGAAAGTTTAGTTCCGCTTTGAAGGGTTGTCCATCGCCAGAACCAGAGCCAGGCATATCAACCCAGTCCCACAAAAAGATTGGTTAGGTTCACCTGAATCAGACGGTGTTTTCCCCTTATGTATTGTGGAAAATACCTCTGGCAGGTACCAGTTGTCCGCCCTGTCACGAGAGACAACACTTGTGGCAGTGTCAGGATGTCCTGTACATATCACTGAGCTTCTAGTGTCCTCGTATCACTACTAGGAGGGACCGACTGTACTACGTGATGGCTCCCACATCATCACACCAGCAGGGGGCAGGGAAAGGATTAAAGCACTCATGTCGAGACCTCCATACTGGAACCTGACTTTGTTGGATCCTAAAAAGATCCTGGATCCATCACTAAAGTCGATACGGTTCCAGTCTATAGCAGTCCAGGTTTCTCGTTCATAGAAACAAAAAAAGAGGTGATGGTGTCTGGCTGTCAATGACAGGACATGTAATGGGTGTCGGGAGTCTGGATTTTCTTCTGCTAAGTGCCTGGAAATGGTGCGGGCAGAGATAGGAGGTGTAAGGAAGGCGCCCCCTGTGTCTGGATGGTGGACAAATAAACTGCAGGAGTTGCTCGTGCTTGTTGGAAGATCATACTGTCCTCCCTACTGGTGAACTGTCTGGGCCGTGCTGTTCGCCGTGTGTGTGCCCTCACATATCCACTACCCCAAAACCTCTTATTAGATATGTCAGAACGGCCTAGATGGTGGGAAATTTGTCAAATGATGCTCCCTCTCGAAGTCTGTCAGCTGGACAATATGTCATCAAACACATTGTAGAGCCAAGTCTAGCAGTCAGTGATCCCTCACCACAAGGTACACTACCCAAAAGTAGCAGATGAAGCCCTTTTATGCCCTCTTGTGGCATTTCTATCGGGGGCATTATTTCTTTTCTCATTGAGTCTACATTAGAGGAAGGACAGAGCATGAAAAATCATGTGCGGGACGGACATTGACGTGTGATCGGACATGTTCGAAACGGGAAACATATATCACATGACCGCTACCCAAACAGCGAATCTGTGCGAATATTCTTAGTAGGATACAGTATCTACCTTCAATTTTTTTTTGTTGTTATTATTTTCTTAATAAAAACTTCTGTAAAAAAATCACAAGAAAGAAGAAAAAGAAAATCTGAATACGTAAAAGAATCCTTGAAAAAGATGATTTGAAAGCTAAGATGGCGCAATAAGGGTGCGAGTCATGGTGCCCATTAATCACTATACTGGTCATACTGGTATAAATAAAACATCTCCTTGTGAAAATCACATTAAAATAATGTCTTATTTAAGTGATCTTCACAGAAAAACATTTTACATCCCTGCTGTTAGTGTCGCAATGTGCCAACAAATATGTAAATTGTGTCAATTTAGGGCACATTTCCCAGCTGCGTTTTACTGTTTTCCAGGAAATGTGAGCATTTTATAGTAGATTAGTTTCCCGGGTCATGTAATCGTTCTCTTTGCATCTTTATATTTACGTGCCAGTGAGACGTTGCGGCCCTGCTAATCTAGCACAGAAATGGCTTAAAGGGAATGTATCACCAAAAAATGATCGACTATTTTAATTAAGTTTTATGTTAATGATATTTTTAAGGAATCTTTGGTGTGTTTTCTAAAAAAATGTCCATGTTATTATCTATATTTAAAAAAAAATTCTAAATATCCAGCAGTTCTGACTCTGGCCACTAAGCTAAATAATATACTGAGACTTCCTATTTTCTGAAGCAGATTTCTTTTCAGCTGTCCCCTTACTTACAGCACACTGATCATCACATATAGGTAGAGAATACACAGAATGCACCAGTCACGTGATTTCACAGCTTAGCTACCACCCAATTTGTGCAGTGACCTCTGCATAGGTCACAGAGCATGCCTAGAATTTTCTTCCATAGAAATCCAAACCATTGTGTCTATGTCCCATGGTCCATCTCCAAGAGACAGGATGTTATAAACAATTTTAGGCTTAGTGGGAAGAGTTGAAATTGCAAGATTTTTAGGATTTTTTTTTTTTAATATAGATAATAACATGGAAAATCAAAAACAACATCACCAAAAATTCTTACAAAATATATTTAATATAAAAATTTAAGCAATAGGTTTTTTTCTGGAGATACAGTCCCTTTAATATATAAGTAATGCAAAATTAAAGGGGTTGAAAGAAATTAGAAAAACATTAGATATAGATTAAAGAGAAGACAGTAAAATAGTTGGTAAGTTCCAGTAGTGAACCCACTGGGGGACTACACTGGGAACCCTCAACCAGGCCGGGTGTCTTGTAGATGCTCTGACCAAGTCATCTAACCAACACAATTTGGCCCTTTTCAAAGTCTCTCAGACCCTTACGCTTGCCCATTTGAGATCCAACAGTAGACTACGACTAGAGATGGGCGAACCTCCCAAGATTCGTTTTGGGTCCCTGCTACATATTGGGTCGAGCAAGTTTAGATAGAACTGGAAGTGAAATTATTATACTCTGGGATCATCTCTTCAGACCCCAGGTTATAATAGGTGGAGGCCCAGGGGAGGTGTAAAAAATAACAAACATTCATACTCACCTTCCCTCAACTGTCTTGGGCCTCTTCGCGGGGATCAATGCTCTCTCTCGATCTCTTCGGGGACATTATGGGCTCGGGCTTATCGTTGAGCCCTGTGATTGAGCCTTTGCAGGCACGCTGAGCATCATCATGAGGGTTGACGCGCTCATGTGATCGCTGTGGCCCAATCACAGGCCTCAGTAGTGACCCTAGGTGCATGACATCATCAGGAGAGCACTGGTCGCTGCAAGGAGGCCCAAGAGAAGCGAAGAAAGGTGAGTATAAATGTTTTTGTTTTTTTTTTACACCTCCCTTTGGCTTCCATCTATCACTAAAGAGACCCCAGAATATAATAATTTAGCACAATGCTTGTCGTGGCAGCCATTTTGTTTTGTCCAGGATGAATCCCCAATTCTTTGGTTTCATTAAAAACAGAACAATTTGGGATATTCAGATAGAACCCGTCTCGTGACGAAGTGTATCGCCCATCTCTAACTGCGACCTACAATTTGGCTACATATGATATTTATTACTATGAACCAATCTCGATTCCATTGAAAATATCCCATATTATCCAAAAAATTTTCTTTTTTGTCCAATTAACGTTGCCATATTCCAAAAATTACCGCACATGGACACCGAAAAACTCTTCCCAGCCCTTTTCCCGATGCAATTCTGCCCAAAACCTGTCTTGTTATGTTTTCTTTTCTTTTCCTACCAGTTGGTGGGCAGGAAACCTTTCGAGCCTGAACCCTCTAGAGACCACCAAGCCATTGAGCACTAAGCCACCTCACGGATAACTTTTTTATTGCCGGGACCGAGCAGTTCAACTGCAAAGCTAGCTTTATTATTACTTTTTGTTGAGCCCATGTTATATCGTCTGCTGGGGATTAATATAGCATGTTTCTGTATAGCGAGGTCCCGCTGAGGCTAGAAGCCAATAAATCAGATTGTTTCACTTCTTACCAAACCCGCTGGCGCCATTGTGTTATTATTAATTCACAGCCGGAGCTGCGTTATTGGCCATTTTGCATTAAGAAAACCCTTGGTAGGAATGAATGTCGAGTGATTTCAATACAAAGTGCCGCTGGGTTTTGCCAGTGTGTTTGTTTTCCAAGACGTATTCTTTTGATTTTCCTTTGATGCGAAAAAGAGGAAAATTGTGCAAACAGTGGGTTACTCTATAGACTTCAGTAATGAGATAAAAATGTAACGTCCACGATACTCCGCGTCGTATAACCATGCCTGCCCATCGAGATCTGCAACCGTGATGTCCCGGTCAATGTCTCTTCCTGCAGATGCAGTATTGGCAGGTGGTGGGGACCAAAGGCATGGAACGACACAGAAGATAAGTGGCAGCTCTGGGCTTTACACCACTCCAGCTGCCGCTTGGCATTGACCTGGTGAGTATAAGGATGTGGGTGCAACTTGCCTTATACAGACCACGATATTTCCAGGTGGTTTTCCATTGGTGGTTTACAGAAGGTGCAAGGACGCCCGTAGACTGTCAGGTGGGAAATAGTTGCAGAAATATTGATATTGTGTAAAAATACAAAAACAGGAAAACGCTGTTTCATTAAGCTCCCGATGCGCGGCTCTTCTGTTCCACAGGAAATTGTGTCTGCAATTACCTGTTTTGTGTTATGCCAAGATAATGAAAAAATGAAAACACTACATAGATAGATATGAGATAGAAAGATAGATAGATATGAGATAGATAGATAGATAGATAGATAGATAGATAGATATGAGATAGATATGAGATAGATAGATAGATATGAGATAGATAGATAGATAGATAGATATGAGATAGATAGATAGATATGAGATAGATAGATAGATATGAGATAGATAGATAGATAGATAGAGATAGATATAGATAGATAGATAGATAGAAAGATAGATAGATAGATAGATAGATATGAGATAGATATGAGATAGATAGATAGATATGAGATAGATAGATAGAAAGATAGATAGATATGAGATAGATAGATATGATAGATAGATAGATAGATAGAAAGATAGAATAGATGAGATAGATAGATATTAGATAGATAGATAGATAGATAGACAGACAGACAGGTAGATATCAGACAGATAGATAGATAGATAGATAGATAGATAGATAGTTTAAAAAAATAAATTGGGCAGCATTCCAAAAGTCAGTCTTATTTTTAAATAAATAGACAGATAGATATAGATAGATATGAGATAGATAGATAGATAGATAGATAGATAGATAGATAGATAGGAGATAGATAATAGATAATTGGTGTGTTTGTTTCATGTTATGCCAAAGTTGATAAACAGATAAACATATACACAGAATTCCGATAGATAGATAGATAGATAGATAGATAGATAGATAGATAGATCATTTGATAGGCAGAATTTTAGATCGGAGACTGACAATTAAAGATGGATAAATATATAAGATAGATAATATTTATTAGATGATAGACAGCATGTTAAATAAATGACAAATATTAGATAGATAGATAGATAGATAGATAGATAGATAGAAGATAGATAGATAGATAGATAGATAGATAGATAGATAGATGGATAGATAGATAGATATAGATAGATAGATATGAGATATATAGATAGATATCAGATAGATAGATACTAGATTGATAGATATTAGACAGATAAACAGCTATTAGATAGATATTTTTCTAGAATTTTACATTGATATAAAATAGAAATATTATATAAATATTAGATGGTAGATAAATGGTAGATATAATTTTTCAGATATTAGATAGATAGATAGATAGATAACATATATTATAAAGATAGATAGAATCTTAGCTTGATGATATATATATATTATATAGGCATATTTGATAGATAGAGAGATTGATCTGGATAGACATTAGATAGAGAGACAGTGTATTAGATATTTTCTTTCTAAGGTTTGCAGATCTAATTCTATAGATAATAATAATAATAATAATAATAATAATAAAAATTTTATTTATATAGAGCCAACATATTCCGCAGCACTGTACAATTTGTAAGGTTCAAGTACAGACAAAATAGATACATTACAAAGAAATAGTCAATTCATACACTGGGACTGAGGGCCCTGCTCGCAAGAGCTTACAATCTATGAGGTAGAGGTGGTGACACAAGAGCTTACAATCTATGAGGTAGAGGTGGAAAAAGCGGGGACACAAGAGCTTACAATCTATGAGGTAGAGGTGACACAAGAGCTTACAATCTATGAGGTAGAGGTGACACAAGAGCTTACAATCTATGAGGTAGAGGGGGTGACACAAGAGCTTACAATCTATGAGGTAGAGGTGACACAAGAGCTTACAATCTATGAGGTAGAGGTGGTGACACAAGAGCTTACAATCTATGAGGTAGAGGTGACACAAGAGCTTACAATCTATGAGGTAGAGGGGGTGACACAAGAGCTTACAATCTATGAGGTAGAAGAGGTGACACAAGAGCTTACAATCTATGAGGTAGAGGAGGTGACACAAGAGCTTACAATCTATGAGGTAGAGGAGGTGACACAAGAGCTTACAATCTATGAGGTAGAGGGGGTGACACAGGAGGTAGCAGGGGCGGCATCGGAGGTAGCATTGCTTGTACAATGGTCTAGACGTATTTGTGATAGCGGTTACTTTCCTTACGCATATAGATTCTTTGGATATAATTATTTCCTACTATTATTCTATGTCTATACTTGACTATTGTTCTCTTAGATTTTCCATGTGCTTTAGGTTCACCTCCAGCTCCTCTCAGCCCTGTGCACACTCGGACAGTCATTCCTCACTGTCTCTCCTTACTCCTCCGGTCTTAATGCTCTCACAAGCTCTTTTTAATGATTTTCCTTACAATGACACATCCTAAAGATGTGGTGACGGAGAAGTAATTTCCCATCACGCTGTGAGGCCGGGGTCATTGAGTTGCTGTCTTCAGTCCTTAGCTTTTCCAGGCTTTGTGAGCTAGAGAGCACTGCAGGCGAATCCGTGCTACGACGCCAAGTGAAGAACGCTGGGATCTCATTTCTGGGTGATACAAAGAGCAAATTATTTAGAACAGTGACGGCCGCTGGGTAACACTTAGTCCATGAGCTTTTGGAATTTTTGTCAATTTAAAAAATTCAAAAATATTTCCACTTTGATTTATCTTTCCATAAGCTGTTCTTGACCCTGCTGGTTAACAACCACGTTGCCCATTGCCTACCCCACAGTAGCCCCATTTCCATTTTTTTCACGGACCTGACCCAGGAACGATGGCCTTAAAAAAGGCAGGGATTTTAAGAGGAGGGCCGTTCCTGGGCAAAGTTAGCAAAATTTCAAAAACTTTATTGAAAAGCATGGTCAGCCATACAGACGCCTCTGGGAGTGGTTTATCTCACCTAAGAACAAAGGACAAACATTTACTACGCCCAAGTGTCTTTCCTTCCCCTGACTTCTGCTGCCAGAGGAGAGTTGGGGGGCATTAGATGGTCCTCTAGTCTTATGAAAACCTGTGGATTTGGCCAACATTAATCTAATGTGTACAACAACCATGTATGGCGGTGAAGGCCTACCTATCTAGTTAGCAGCCTTAGGTGGGTGACTGCTGGTGGTCAGATACTGGTGGTCATATACTAGGTGTTTTCTCAGGGGGGAAGATATTTGGCTAGAGACAGAGTCTGTGAGAGCCCAGAGTCTCAGATCCCAGAGTATAAAAAGTGGAGGCCCAAGGGAGGTGAGTAAAAGTAACAAACAATTATATACACCTTGAATCACCTCTCCTGGGCATCCTTGGGGCGTCCATTGGCCACCCCCGGCATCCTCACCAGGCCTCTTCCATCCTCTGGCTGGCATCACATGCCCCAGGGTCACCGATGTAGTAGTGTAATAGTGTTTCATGGGTGGCAAACCCCAAAAATTTCAGATGCAGGTCGAGCCCAAAACTTTCAGAAAATTCAGGTCAAATCTGGTTCTAATCAAATAAGTTCACTCATCCCTAGTTGCTACCATTCGGTTGATGCGAAAAGCAGCTGCCTACAATAGGATACCTAGAGGGGGGTATCTGTTGTATAGAAAACTCAAATTTCATTTCTGAAAGTAAAAATACAAATTTTTTTTTAAAAAGTTGTGTTTATAAAAGGCTCAGAATGCCATAAATAATAATAATTAAAAAAAAGTAAAGCCTCCAGCATTGTTCATGTCCCGATGCTTCTTGGGTTCCCTGCTGGTCTCTATACTTACTTACTCTTCTCCACATGGAAAGCTGCCAACTCATCCAATTTTGGGCTGTAGTGGGACATCGATGAACCCATTGATTGGCTGAATGGTCAAATTCCGAGACTGAGAAGAATAGAGACCAGCAGGGAACCTGGAACATTGGTATACATTAAGCCATTTTAGGATTAGGATTATGAATACGATCACGGCAACACCAAATTTGTATAATTTATTTTTCAACACCTTTACAAAAATTGAAAACTTTGAAAACTTTCTTTCAGTCGCCATATTTTGACACCCATAACTTTTTAATATTTCCATGTATGGTGCTGTGTAAGGGCTCGTTTTTATAGGGGAAAGTTGTTTTTATGAATAACATTTTGGGGATATATATGACATTTTGATTGCTATTTATTCAATTTTTGTGCTAGAGGAAATATCGACAATTTCTCATTTTGATATTTTTATTCCCACTATACAGATCACCGTATGGGATAAATATGATTACATTTTGCCTTATTTTTTATGTTCATTTTTGTTTGCATATTTTGTATGTATAATGTAGGAGAAGTGGTTGATTAAAACTTTTATTTTTTTATTTTTTATACTTTTTAAAATGTTTTTTATTTTTTTATCTTTTATTTTTAGACCCCCCCCGACCCCCAGGGTACTTGAACAGCTGATTGGTGGTGGTGACAATTGTCTGAGTCTCACTGATCTGATATGGATGACTTATCCTTAGGATAATCAATATTTTTAGCCTTGAAAACCCCTTTAGGCCGGCGCCCCACGTGGAAACCTCTGAGGACTTTCTGTAAAAAGTGCTGCGGGAAGAACCGCAATGCGTTGCTCCCGTGGTTTTTCTCACAGTGCTTTTTTGCTGCGGCCCGCTACGTGGGGCCTTAGCCTAAAAGAAATTACCACATAGCAAAGGGGAAAAGTCAGTAGTAGACAAAGTGACTCACCAGCGCCTCTATTTTCTTCGAGATCGCCAAGGGTTGGACCACTGTAGGTCAGCCATGAATTGTTAGCAGTTAGGTGGCGGTTATAATAGATGGCGGTATATATCCATCTATAATACTACATATGTCATCGGCACAGTCCTATATATAAGATGGTTTACGGGTCCTACTGGAATAGGCAGGTTTGGCTGATTTTTCTCTTCCAGTCTGTATGTGGGTTCACTATTAGTTTTTGCTATAGGCTCATGAATTGCTAGCAGTTAGGTGGCGGTTATAATACATGGCGGTACATATCCATCTATAATACTACATATGTCATCGGCACAGCTTTATAGATAAGATGGTTTACAGGTCCTACTGGAATAGGCAGGTTTGTCTGACATTTCTCTTCCAGTCTGTATATGGGGTGACTTAATTTTAGTTATAGGGTCATGAATTGTTAGCAGTTAGGTGGCGGCTATAATAGATGGCGGTACATATCCATCTATAATACTCCATATGTCACCGGCATACACATCGTTACGCGGCCTTGCATTAATTGGTCCAGTAATTATGACTATCCTCGCTCTCATACCTTGGTATTATGGTCACATTAATTCTCCCTGAGCTTGGCAAGTCCAATTTTATTTTAATTTTTGTGAAAGATTTGATACATTAAGATGGGACGAGCGTAAAAGCGTCTAATAGATGGTATTGTGCATAAAGCCACAGGGGCTGCGTGTGCTGAATTAAGCCACCTAGGTAATTGCCAGTATTAAACTGAAGGGATAGGACTGGAACGCGGCATTCACCATTCCTATTAGTGGAACATGCTGGGGAAATTCTTATTCATGGATGTAATAGGATTTTGTGAAATGTTTATCAGGCCTCCCATGAAAACAAGTGACAGAGTCTAAATGGGATGGGGGGGGGTGTCTGCTGCTTAATACCGGGTGGAAATGAAGGCAGTAATGTGGATGGAAGTATCCGGACAAAAAATGCAAAAACAGAGCAGAAATAAATGTAAGAAAGTTTTATCATTCCAGGAATAGCTAATCCTTCTATCTATCTATCTCATATTTATCTATCTCATATCTATCTATCTCATATCTATCTATCTATCTATCTATCTATCTATCTATCTATATATCTCATATCTATCTATCTATCTATCTCATATCTATCTATCTATCTATCTATCTATCTATCTATCTTATATCTATCTATCTATTATCTATCTATCTATCTATCTATCTATCTCATATCTATCTATCTATCTTATATCTATCTATTATCTATCTACCTATTTAATATCTATGTATCTATCGATCTAATATCTATCTTCCAAGAGTATCTATCTCATACAGTCATATGAAAAAGTTTGGGCACCCCTATTAATCTTAATCATTTTTAGTTCTAAATATTTGGGTGTTTGCAACAGCCATTTCAATTTGATATCTCTAATAACTGATGGACACAGTAATATTTCAGGATTGAAATGAGGTTTATTGTACTAACAGAAAATGTGCAATATGCATTAAACCAAAATTTGACCCTTATCATTTTATTGATTTGAATACTCCTAACTACTTTTTACTGACTTACTGAAGCACAAAATTGGTTTTGTAACCTCACTGAGCTTTGAACTTCATAGCCAGGTGTATCCAATCATGAGAAAAGGTATTTAAGGTGGCCAATTGCAAGTTGTTCTCCTATTTGAATCTCCTCTGAAGAGTGGCATCATGGGCTCCTCAAAACAACTCTCAAATGATCTGAAAACAAAGATTGTTCAACATAGTTGTTCAGGGGAAGGATACAAAAATTTGTCTCAGAGATTTAACCTGTCAGTTTCCACTGTGAGGAACATAGTAAGGAAATGGAAGACCACAGGGACAGTTCTTGTTAAGCCCAGAAGTGGCAGGCCAAGAAAAATATCAGAAAGGCAGAGAAGAAGAATGGTGAGAACAGTCAAAGACAATCCACAGACCACCTCCAAAGAGCTGCAGCATCATCTTGCTGCAGATGGTGTCACTGTGCATCGGTCAACAATACAGCACACTTTGCACAAGGAGAAGCTGTATGGGAGAGTGATGCGAAAGAAGCCGTTTCTGAAAGCACGCCACAAACAGAGTCGCCTGAGGTATGCAAAAGCACATTTGGACAAGCCAGCTTCATTTTGGAAGAAGGTCCTGTGGACTGATGAAACAAAGATTGAGTTGTTTGGTCATACAAAAAGGCGTTATGCATGGCGTCCAAAAAACACAGCATTCCAAGAAAAACACTTGCTACCCACTGTAAAATTTGGTGGAGGTTCCATCATGCTTTGGGGCTGTGTGGCCAATGCCGGCACCGGGAATCTTGTTAAAGTTGAGGGTCGCATGGATTCAACTCAGTATCAGCAGATTCTTGAGAATAATGTACAAGAATCAGTGACCAATTTGAAGTTACGCCGGGGATGGATATTTCAGCAAGACAATGATCCAAATCTACTCAGGCATTCATGCAGAGGAACAATTACAATGTTCTGGAATGGCCATCCCAGTCCCCAGACCTGAATATCATTGAACATCTGTGGGATAATTTGAAGCGGGCTGTCCATGCTCGGCGACCATCAAACTTAACTGAACTGGAATTGTTTTGTAAAGAGGAATGGTCAAAAATACCTTCATCCAGGATCCAGGAACTGATTAAAAGCTACAGGAAGCGACTAGAGGCTGTTATTTTTGCAAAAGGAGGATCTACTAAATATTAATGTCACTTTTCTGTTGAGGTGCCCATACTTTTGCACCAGTCAAATTTTGGTTTAATGCATATTGCACATTTTCTATTAGTACAATAAACCTCATTTCAATCCTGAAATATTACTGTGTCCATCAGTTATTAGATATATCAAATTGAAATGGCTGTTGCAAACACCCAAATATTTAGAACTAAAAATGATTAAGATTAATAGGGGTGCCCAAACTTTTTCATATGACTGTATCTATCTATTTATTTATCTATCTTCCAGCTATCTTTATCTATATAATATCCAACTATCTATCTCATGGCTATCTATCTATCTATCTATCTATCTATCTATCTATCTTTCTAGACAAGTACATAAATAGGCAGCACTACAAATGGAAAGTGAATAAGCAGTGAGGATAGTTTATTGCCCCATACAGTGACTTTTCAGCCCATATCACATGAGCCTTTCTCAAGCAGTGTGCCATTGATGGTATACAAGGTTATATATGGTTACAAAGCCAATAACAATAGGCATTGAGTATTTACTTTAGTGATCTACTCGCGTATATACTGCTCTACTGTGTCGAGAGATTTAGTGATGTAGATTGTCACTTTTATGTTCATATCACAGATCTACAAACTGTATTGAATTGAGCCCTTGAGCGAGCCGCCCGCCATTGAGATTTTCCAAGATGGTGCCGATGGTACTCGTGGCATGCAATGTGCGGGTCGGTCATGTGATCGGCTTTCCTTTATCCACCACAATGTACCTCAGACATGCACAGTTAGCCTTGCATGGAAGCCTTGTATAGTGTTATTTGGATACTAACAGATATTGTATTATAGAATGATGGATCACACCTGGCTGTAATGTCTAATGTTATTGCTTATTCACTATTAGTGACATATTTAATATGGCTGTCGCTGTGATATTGCACTATAGGGGAACATTTTATGCCCAGGGCCCCCTACCACCTCCCTAGAGCGAATTCTTGATAGTGATGGTTACGGGTGCTGCAGCAATATCTCAGATACTTGAAAGGGATACAGCTTTAGCACCCACAACTGCAGTTATCAAGAATATGGTGAGTGAGCATCTATCTATCTATCTATCTATCTATCTATATCTATCAATTATCTACTTAATTTCTGTCTTCTATTTCTTTCTGATATTCCCCCATCTGTCTGCCATTGATGTCTGGTCAAGGGCTGGAAGGGACTGAGTAGTGAAGGCCACAATGTGGCGATAGACATTATTATCTAGATAACAAGTAGAATCATTAATCATCTCCATCAGGCAGATTTACTAATTCTAATACCAGTTTGGCTGACAACTTTCTTCCGTCGCTTTCCCGTACACATGCATGCTCGACTTGGCCAAGCAACATGAGTGTACTGAAGCCTCCACTAAACAAGGGATGAATTCTTCTGCTTCTGCCTCAAATTCCCTACATAGGCTTTGACATCAAAGGCAGCCTGGAACAGCTGATCGGTGCAGGGTCCAGGTGCCCCCTTTAGGCTGAGGCCCCACGTTGCGGAATTCCCTTTTTTTTCCACGCAGATTTTTTTGTTGCAGATTTTGTTGCTGTTCTTTGAGCCAAAGTCAAGAATGGCTACAGAAGGAATGGGAAATATATAAGTTCTTATACTTCTACCTTCTGCCCAATCCTCTCCTGGATTTGACTTAAGAAACGCAGCAAAATGACAACAAAAAAAGCTGCATTTCCGCAACTTGAGGCATCATGGACATTTCCAAGACTTACAGTATATAAGGTCATCAATATGTGATTGGTGGAGGTCTGACACTCAGGATCCCTGCTGATCAGCTGATGAGGAGGCTGCGGTGCTCACAAGTGTCGTGGCCTCTTCCCTGTGCCGATGACGTCACTTTCATTGGTCACATGGTACAGGAGCAGATAAGTCCCAGAGACAACCCCTACAATATGTATGGTGCTGCGCTTGGTATTCAGTGAAGAGGCTGGGGCCTCTGTGTGGGTCCTCAGTGCTGAACCCTCACGATCACATTGATTTCCTATCCTAAGGATATAATACCCTGTAAAGCTGTAATATGGTATTTTAGATTATCCTGTGTTCAAAGCATAGTGGATATCTGTCTGATACTATACAACCTTTCAAATTTGGGTGTCTTCTAGTCTTTAGAGACTGAGTCCACCAGCGGGTCCTCTCCTACCCTGGGGGGCTTGTCCAACACTGTCTATGGGTGGTTTAGTGTCCCAAATCATCCTAACAAGTTCCCTTTAAATGAAACACTCAAGGGTCATTGATAAGAAATCCGAATCTAAAAACATCCTTTAGAAATACCAAACATGCATCATTTAGGGCCCTTTATCAGAATCCAATCGGCACAGTATTGACTGCAATCCATACACTTATTTCTAGGTACATATTAAAAGCCGCCGAGCACGAGGAGATACCCTCTCATTTTACCTCCATCTCTCGGATATAATAATTTACAATTCTAATGGCATTACAATACAATACGCCCAGCTGTACAGCCACATGAAAGGATTAAGGGAATTTGCAGGGCTCCAACATTGGCATGAATGTCATTGATTGACATTGTGCACAGAACAGGACTTAAAAAAAATCCTAGCATGGCGTCCACTGACTGTGATTAAAAATAGACTTTTATGGAAGGGATTTGGAGATTGATTTACAAATGTTCTGCTTTGAGACTGAAGATCCTGCCGAGCGCGGAGATTGACATCAGCGTTTTTGTTTTTTTTTATATATATATATGCGATTAACACCTATTAATCTAGGTATCATTTATCGGAGAGAGCTTTCTGATTAAAAAAAAAAAATGAAAGCGTAAAATAGTCCGCAATATAAGCAAATGGAAGAGCGGCATGGTAGAACAAGGAATGTTTTTTACTTTTCAATGTGGCCTTTAATGTGAACTAGTAGGCAGCAGGCAAGAGAACTTTTTTGATGGCAGGTTCCGGCTTTTCCTGTCGTAGGATCCTCATCTCGATGGAGATGAAGGCTGGTAAAAGGTCACACCAGGTTGACTGATGCAGGTTTTGACACGGCCTGATATGACTTGATGTTGAAATACCTTTATTTGCACACATAAAGCTCACATATCACAACTTTAGGCTCTATTCAGACAAATGGACATTTTCCGTGGCCATTTTACATCCGTGGGGACCCCAATTCCACCCATTCCTCATAGACTTGAGTCTGTTTGGGGATCCTCCAAAATAGGTCGGTAAAAAGAACCATAAAAAAGCGACATGGGAATAGCCAGATTAAAATGAATTAGACACTCTCATCAATGAGATGTCTTCCCTCCCCTCTCTAATACTCCCCAACCTCTCTAAGAATCACATTGTTTGCCTGAAGCTTTGTGAGAGTTAGAAACTGCAGCTGCATCCCCCTCCTCCTCTCAACTTACCTTACTTTGTCATCATCTCTCTAGTGCCACCTATAGTTACCCATCATCGCTAGAGAGGGGCAAACTGCTTTTTTACGAGCCCGGGTTGACCCAAATATCCCAAATTGTTCTGTTTTTATTTAAAATGAACAATTTGGGATTCGGCTCAGACGACCTAAAATGGCCTCCTCACAGGATCCTCGGCTCTCTCCTGGTGATGTCATGTTCCTGTGATAAGTGGACACAGACATGATGGGTTTTCAGTCTCTGTTTACAGTGGCCAACCATCCCAAATTTTCCAGGATAGTCGCAAAAACAGAAAGCAATCCCAGAAAATTCATGGCGTACAAAAACTCACTGTCCTGGGCAGACTGGAGGACAGGACATGAAGCTCCTGACCAGACCCCCCCCAACTAAAATATATTGCATATAGTACTGGTCTCCTCATGTTGGGAAAAGACACCTTATGTGCCCCCTAAGGCTCCTGGGCCCAGGTACGACTGCATCCTCTGCACCCCCTCAAGTTACGCCCCATCCTACCTAAGGATGTAAGCCAAGGCAGATACTCCAACATATATATGGCCTCTTTAAAGGTTCCGACATTGGCAGCTACCTTCCGGTAGGTAGCACTAGAGGTACAACTTTTTAGTTTGGAAAGTGAGCTAATTTGCATACTTATTTCCTAGAGGACACATAATGCGTGACACATAATGGGTACACAGTACCCTCAGACCAAAAAGAAATGTTAAAAATTTTCAAAAAGAATAAAAACAGTTTTTTTCTGACAACTCTCCCACGCAGCGTATCCAGCCCTGAGGTTCCATCTCTAATTCTCTTTCTATCTTTACCTCCTTTCAGTATGTTACACCGTACGCTCCCTGATGATCCACCGCCGTATACGTTGCCTTTCCATTCATCGAAAAACTGTGAATCGAGTAAAATAACACAAAGTTCATCACTGCTCGGAGGAAATGTATTTTCTCTTTGTCCCCATCGCTCTCGATGCTTATTTTCATGTGTATTGTACGGATTCGACTCCTGGCCCTATTTCCCCGCAGTATAAATAATACAGAATGATGATCCATCTGTTGAAGACTCAGCCGGAGAGACAAATGTACTCGGCAGCTTTCTCAATGATTCATGGCAGACAGACATTCTCTTTAATGGAAACACTTGGATAAATACGAAACTGGTCAAAGTTGGCGCTGACACATGACCCGATCATGGCAGATCCGTGCGTATATCTAGACACAGTCATCTCTATGTACGGTATTAGTATCAAAGTCCATTGACTGAAGAGAACCAAAAGTGTTTTCATTGTGGTTTTATGTCCTGGAACTATTAACCTAGCTAAATTATAGATCACACCTGCCCCATGCCTATCAATTCGGAACATACTGATCAGTTTGGGACATACCGATCAATTCGGGATATATCGATGCACTACTGCCCACCACTCAGGTGCCAAAATAGTGAGGGAATGCCACACTAAAAAAAGACACAAGAATGCAGTCAATGCAAGCCCTCTCTTAAAGACGACTTTTTATACCCTCAGAGATGAAGAAAACCGACAGTACTATGAATTTCACGGAGATAACGGTGCCCTTAGTTTCAGCGCTGATATCTCTCCTCTGTCAGAAAAGAGAATCTTACAGCCTAGAGTCATCACTGTGAGGAACAACACCCTGACAGTCCAAGACTATGGAAGAGTACTGTCAGGGTGGGGCGTTCCTTACCGCCCAGCGATGACGCTAGGCTGTAAGGCCCACCCGTCTGACAGTGGAGGGCCGTTAGTTTTGGCACTGATATCTCCAGCACCAAGGCGCATACTGGAAAAGCCAACCTCCCCAAACTTCCGAGACAAAAGGCCCTAAGAGTGTAGAGGACTACAGTTTCCCCATTCCCCATGCCAAATCAAAGAAGACCCAACTTGCTCCTAGCTTCCACCTGGGCCCTCACCCCAGTGTCCACCAAGAAGCCTAAGAGAGAGAGAAGAGGGGCCACACACCTTCTCCCCCTAGATCTTGGGAGGGTCCCTAAAGGGCATCCATATCTCTTGACCAAAGTGACAAACTTGACAAACAGTGAAAAAAAAATAAGTTAAATGAGAAAAGTGAGGTTGGATCTATAAAAATTCCCCATTGTAAATGGAGAAGACCAAGCAAATAAGGGTGAGTGATCACTAGCTGTACAGTGAAGTGTGCCAGACTCAGAGGGATCCCATCCTTTGTGAGTTCTGGGTCACCATGGGCTTTCAAACTCACAAAGCCCTATCATCAAGCCGGTGGTCTAGCCCATCCCAGTGTATTTTAACCACCAAACAGTGGGTCACCATTCCCACTGGTGGAGGTAATTACTGACCAATGATAAGAACAAATACTATACCTGATCTTAACCAAAAGGACGAGAAGTGATATAAATATTTCCTATTGTTATAAGGTCATGTAGGATAGGGTACAGGCAGTTTTGGTCTAAAGTCTCCTCTTTTGGGACATTTGAGGAGGTAATGTTTCCCCTTAGAAAGAATGCCAACCAAACTAGCGCTATTTCCAAAAAAAAAAAAAAAAAAAGAAAAAAGCAATCCTGTAAGGGTCCGTTGTTTAATCCTAATTGTAGGACCAGATCCCATTGTCTATAATGGGGTCAGTTGGGTATTCCTTAGGCCTTATGCACATCATGACCGTTCATTTTTTTTTAACAGACCAAATGTCCATTTTTGACCCTATTCATGTGACCATTTTAAAACCCAAGAAAGTCTATGCGTGTATTCACATGACTGTTTTTGTATCCATCAAAATGGACAAAGATAGAGCATAGTCATTTTTTCTATGGATGTGTAAAACAGTCCATCAAAGATATGGACATGTGAATAGACCCATTTAATCTCATTGTTTTTAGAACGTCAGGTTAATAAGTCCTAATTTTTTCCATGACATCACTGGATGAAAAATTGAGCCTTTTCTGTCCACAATATCAGAGTCTGCATCGGACTGATGTGAATGTAGCCTAAATATCCAACCATTTAAACATTCATACTGACTTTCCTCCTCGTGGTGTCCGGCACTCTCCTGGTGATGACATGCAACCAGGGTCACGATTGAGGCCTGTCATTGGGCCACCAGCAGTCACATGGGCACACCAAGTGTCATGACGCCCTGATGCTCAGTATGTCCATGTCACCGCTGAGGCCCAATCACTCAGGTTGCATAATATCACAGAGGGGACCTAGAGAGAGCGTTCCTAGGAGCCCTGACACTGTTCTACACTATGTTTTATAGGTTCCTAGGAGCCCTAAGAGTATTCTACACTATGTTTTATAGATAGGTTCCTAGGAGCCCTAAGAGTGTTCTACACTATGTTTTATAAATAGGTTCCTAGGAGCCCTAAGAGTATTTTACACTGTGTGTTATAGCTAGGTTCCTAGGAGCCCTAAGAGTATTCTACACTATGTTTTATAGATAGGTTCCTAGGAGCCCTGACAGTATTCTACACTATGTTTTATAGATAGGTTCCTAGGAGTCCTAAGAGTGTTCTACACTATGTTTTATAGATAGGTTCCTAGGAGTCCTAAGAGTGTTCTACACTATGTTTTATAGATAGGTTCCTAGGAGCCCTAAGAGTGTTCTACACTATGTTTTATAGATAGGTTCCTAGGAGCCCTAAGAGTATTCTACACTATGTGTTATAGATAGGTTCCTAGGAGCCCTAAGAGTATTCTACACTATGTTTTATAGATAGGTTCCTAGGAGCCCTGACAGTGTTCTACAATATAAGGTGTGGTTCGTACCGAACTTATTCAATCCAAAACAAATCTTGGACCTGACCACTTCTAAAGTAAATGAATCCTGAGAGGTTCGTCCATACCAGTGATAAGCTGTAGTAGTCAAACAGTAGTAGAACAGAGGAAGCACTGCCAGACTGGAGTCCTGGGGTAGGTATCACTTCATTTTTCACTTTACTTCACCCCCAACCATTCCGTTTATCCCAAAGACCCCTTTAACTACCTCAATCCAATGCGAATGACTATGGAAAGTTTTAACATACCACCCTCTACTGAAAGTAGATATGTTGATTTCTGTTTCAGAACTCGGGAAGGGATACGGGAGATGACCTTAATTCCTGCCGCGGAGACACTAAAGCGCACAAATAAAAATAGAAGTACAAATAAATTATTAGTCTGTTTCATTTTCTAAAAGTGCTCTAAAAGTTGCTGCGTTATTTCATCTGGTGACAGCCGGGGATAGATGGCTGATGAATGCAGATAGAAAGTGTGTGTATACAGAAGGTCATAAATATATATTGAGTTAGAACTGCTTCATCTCTAAAAGATACCGGGCACTTTGTGGAGAGAACAAAAACACCAGATGTTCTGATATTTTTTGAGATTTAGGAAATCAAAGAAACAGTTTGGAGCACTGTGGATAAATAGAGTCCATTGCTTCGTGGCCCCCTTTCAGAAGTGGAGATTGATAAGGGGCGCCTGTGTCGGATAATATTGTTATGCATTATTTACATGGTTACATTAGCATTTCTCCCTGTACAAGCATACGGTGCGAGGAGGGGACGAGGACCGTCGCACCTTCGCTGAATGATTCATTAGCTTTGCATATTTGTGATAATTAGTTCCCATTCATTCTTAAATTTGTATTGAGGGACCTGACAGCTCCTTACCAGGATAAGACATTGTGTAGTTCTGCTGGAAAACACCGAATTAATGACTTTGGTGGGAGCCTCATTATGGACAATGAGCAGATTGATGGGCTACAGTTTGGTGTCTAAGCAGGGTTGTTTTTCTACTTTTAACTCTTAATGACCAGGTTCATAGAGACTGCCCAGCCCCTCCTTCCCACCCAATTTTTGAGTGAGCTGCTACGTGCTAAGTCACCCATCCAGTAAGTATTGCGCATGTGTCCTAGTCTAATTAATTGGACACATGGACGATACTTGTTGGGCATTGAACAGGTGCCTCTAAATTCCTATGTGATGCAGCTTATCCCCGTCTCCCTTTTTTCATGCATGTGATAGTTTTCTCCTTCTCTGGTCTTACAAGCAGGAGGCAGGGAGGGCAGTCTATTAAAATACACTGTAGATTCTGCACACAGTATGCACAGATAGTATAGACAGGAAGTTTGAGTCTACAGTATATTACCAGTATGTGTGTATGCTGTGTGCAGAGTCTACAGTGTATCTTACTAACTGAAGTTCCATACTGCCCTCCATGCCTGCTGCTTGTAATTCTATGGACCTATCTAAGAGATCTATGGTCTCTTAGATCTTCAGCAGTCACAATACTGTGGGTAGGAAAAGTTTGATAGTTGAAGTCAAGCATTTGTCCTACAGCTTCATTCAAAGTCTGTGACAAAAATAACTGAGCACAGATTGATGGCTAAACCCCTACCAATCTAGAACTTATCACCTATCCATTATATGGTCTAAAAACAATAGTCCTGGCTCACCTCACCTTGCTGGCCTTTGGCTTGTTACATTTCCTGTTCGGATTGACTGAATCGAACTTTTGGTCCAAACTGGCCAAACCCAAATGAGAACAAATTCTGAAAGATTTGCTCAAGTCTAGTTTTAAGGTCTCTACCAAAGCTCTTTAGTTTAAGGACCCTACCCATACCCATGTGTCAGATGTCTGTAACTCTGTGAGACATGGAAGAAGCAGGTTGGTTTATATAGATGACTACGTGGGGCCCAAAGGTCTGTTCACCCTGGTGTGTTGAGTATGCTTAATGCCCTCTTCCTTCAAACGGTATCTTCCATGCTTCATCTGGTGGTGCCTGTCTAGTTAATAGTCTTTTGCCTTACATATCAGAGACTATATAACAAAATTGTTATTTTTTGGTTTTGTGTATGAGAGTCCCATGGGTGGTCCTAGTCAGTAATTTACGAGCCACCTCTATATGCATGCTCATAAACAGAAGATTGCCACAAAACAAAAATGACGACAGTCAAGATTGCCTGTGCATCGTAAGGTGGATAAGGAGACCAATCCTGGAACAACAGATCTTAAGTGTATCCAGGAGGTTCCCTTTGGAAGTTGCTTTTTTGGTAGGTTCTCCCCTCCTCTACTTCAATCTTCATCTTTGGTGTGCCTCGATGAAGAGGCAGTTGGTCAACTCTTCTATACTCTGGCTCAGCTGAGAGTATAGAGCTTGTCCTGGAAGATGAACATTGGGCATTCTTTACAGTGGCCTGTTCGGCATAGTTGGTTCCAACGTGTAGGAAACAGCACTACAGTCCACATCTCATATTACTATGCTCGTTTGTCCCCAAAAAAGGTCCAATCCAGTCTTCAATTCCAACAGGAAAATGAAGACTATGGCAAGGGCATCCAAAAAACTGTGTCTTTATTTACCCAACTGCATAAAAGATACAACATTTCTACTCCTTAGGTAATTCTACTTGGGTCATCTTCAAGGATGTAATAAGTGTTGCAATGTGCCCAGTTGATGTAAAGTATTTTCTGGAAATAGTGCTGATGGAAACTCTCAAGAATCTTCAGAGATACAAGAGACAATGGTAGGTAACCCAGGTCTCACTACCATGCAGGAGAGACATGATACATACGGCCTTGTAGACCAATAGTTTGATTTCCTTCTTAAGGTCAATGACTCCTGAAGACTTCATGGCATAGTTTCCTGAAGGACGTGCTGGCACTACTCTTACAGTACTAAGCTTCCTTCTCAATGGTTTCCTTTTGTGATAGATAGCTGCCAAGACAGGGAAATTCTTCAACAACTTCCAGCATTTCTCCAGTAATGATTATTGGTAGGGGCTCAGTTACATGGCCAAAGATAAAGTATCTTGGCCAAGAGTTTTGGTTTTCCCATTGTTGAGAGTCAGTCCCGGGCCTTAGGCCTCTTGACGATGACCGTGGTATCGGTCAGTGTGCTATCTGTGTATCATCTGCAACTGGCCTTAGCCTTAGCAAAGTGGTTTGGTATCTGTTTCTGTCCTGTTGCAAAAACAGTTGAAGTGAAGGATAGCAGTTGTAGTCCCCTCATCATTCACATCAGGGGGGGTTAGGCCTTCAAGTTGAGCAGAAAGGTGTTGAGTGCGACCGCACACTGATCTCCTAAACACAAATAGAAATAGTTACAAGTTACACCAAACCTTTGTACATGAAACTATCCATTAAACATGAGCAAACCTGTTCGTAACAAGCCAAGATCATTACGAATTTTCCAAAAATTTTTGATTTTGTCACCCATGAATCATTATTATACTCTGGTGTCTCATCATATTAAGTATAATAGAGGCCTATTGGAGATGCAGACAAAATATAAAATACTGATACTCACCTTTCCTCCCTTTTCCTGGGTGTTTTCTTTCCTTTCCCGTGGGCTCTTGCAGTCTCTTCCAGCATATTCTCTGACATCACGTTGAGTCGAAGCATCATGACATCGGCCCACGACCATGGGACTGCTGAGCCTTAATCACAGGCCTCAGTGATGATCCCAAGACACGTATTGTCAGAAAAGACTGAACTTTGTACCTAAAACTGCGTATTATTTAGAGATGAATGAAACAATTCATAATGAGCCAGGTTCATTACGAATTTTGCAAAAAAATTGGGTTTAGGCCGAATCCGAAATTTTGGGGGTTTGTCATCTATGAATCATTATTATACTGTGGATCATTTCAGACCCCAGAGTATAATAAATTGATGTCTAAGGAGTGACATCAGTGGGTCTGGGATTATACTTTTGGGTCTCATTAATTCCTCTGGTATAATAAGTGGAAGCCCAAGGGAGGTGCTGACAAAATTAAAAACACTAAGGCCAGGGTTCCACATGGCGTAAACGCTGCAGAAAAAAACGCGGCGTTTTACAGTCACAGCCACTTTGCGATCAAATACGTGCAGCAGACGTCATGGTTTTGGAAATCGCAGCATGTCAATTATACCTACGGAAACCCTTTACAGTTTCCCTATAGGTATAACTGAAGCAGAAAGTCCGCAGCGGCAAACTCTGTGAACTTTCTGTGCAAAGCGCTGCAGCAAGATCCGCGATCGGTTGCCGACGCAGTTTTTCCCGCAGTGCTTTTTTGCTGCGGGATTCCACATGGGGCCTTAGCCTCAAACACACTTTTCCTCACTTCTGTTAGGCATCCTATCTTCTTTCCTAGTGTCTTCACTCACGGGGTCACTGCTGAGATCTGTGGTTGGGACTCACGTGGGGTTGCGCTAGATAACAGCTTCAAGATGTCAGCATGCACCACGTGACCACTGAGGCCTCAATGGTGATACTGGGAAAAGTGTCATCAGAGAAGATGTGGGAAGAGGTCAGAACAGGCAACAAGAACCCACAGGAGAAGAATGGACACCTAGAAGAGGTGAGGAAAGGTAGGTATCAGCTGCTTATATTCTGCTGTCTGAAGTTCTATACTCAATCTAGATGAAGACCTAAGATAATGTAACATCAACAAACAAGAAATGTACAGAGACGTCAGATTGTAAGACTGTAAAGGGCGAGACAGGTAGAACTACTCTATGTATTCACATCTGTCTTCTTTGCTGCTACGCTCAGGCCCCGGGGACTCTCTATAATCTTTATATACAATTTTCCAATCAGCCTTTGATTAAAATAATTTTTCTGTGACTCTCAAAGCAGTAAATATTTATTGCCTGGTAATTATATAAAGAATATTCAGTGGGGCGGTATACATTTTGTGTCAGTCTATGGGCACTGGGGAATTTATAAGGAATATACTCCATCGGTCCCGTTTCCCAACCAACTTTACAATGAAATTGCTCTATCTCAGGGCCAGTTTCATAACCTTGGAACCAGCTGTAGCAGTGTGAACTGTGAGGATGTACAGGGCGCATCAGTTGCCTCCAGTAAGGGGGCGCCATAGGTCACTTTCCATGCTACATGCAACGTTATACTGTATAGTGTAGTGTCCCAGAGGAACACTACCTGTGCAAAAATGTTAGTTACTTGGACTAATGTTACTGAGAATGATTTATATGGCTTTTTAATGTTTTACACTCTTTTACTATGATGTTGCACTGTGTCTGCCCATCTGTAAGCTGGTTACATGAGCTAGTTCATTCTTGTTAAGTCTTCCAAAAATGGGTGACCTCCAGGAAGAGTGGGCACATATCCCGAGCCCAGCAGGATGCTCTCACATCTGCCGGGCTCTTAGTCACATTATGTGATGTGGGCTCTTTATGTGTCAGTCACGTCACAAAAAAAAGGGACACAACCAGCACATTGTCTGCCCATGTCACAAAAAAGGGGCAGGACATGCAGCAAAATGGGGGAATGTCACCACCCCCCATAAGCTAAAATGGAACATCCCCAATTTGTGGACGTAACATCAGACTACCTAAGACAGGCTGACCCAAGCCATTGAGCTCCATGAAGCTTGAAGGAATTGTCCTCTTGTTTCCTATAAGAAGACCCTTACTGCAAGACTGTGAACACCTGTATTATTGGCTATGGTGCCTTTATCTCCAAGAAAGTAAGCTAGAAGAGAGATAACCAGGAAAGGGACTTGGAGCCTACAGAGAAGCCGCAAGGAGATAACAAGAGGACTAAGGAGACAGAGACCGAGAGGGAGTAAGGAGCAAATACCACTGCGAGACCGTGCCATGGGCACTCCACCATCCATCAGTCGTGAGATGAGAGATGAGATCAGACATAATTATGCCAAGGGAAACAAGAACCACCACCATCTACATCAGTGCACAGCATCAGACTGGCCCACCAAAGTACCACAGGATCCCCCAGTAAGCCTTGGGTGTAATACATTAATGGTCCAGCAGAAGATCCAAAGTTGAACGGTACTATTGTCTATTTCCTAGGGGTTGTTGGAGGGTGGGCTGCAGTATAATTTTATCTATCTCAGTCCAACAATGCCAGTGCACCCCCATCATCAATGAACTGCCCTAGGACCTATAATAGGTTTGGCAGAAAAGAGCGCAGCCACCGGTGTGACAAGACTACAACAGTGTGAGATGCCAGGGCTGCCATCTTTGACTTAACTCCTACCATTATCCACACTACCTTTTCCCTCTAGGCCCCTAGGTCACTTATATTGCACTGTTATTAGATTAGTCTTTGTAGGGGATTGTTATTTGGTTACTGTATGGTGGCAATATTGGAGCACTGTATGGTGGTATTTAGACAGTGTATATTATATATTTTTGTAATGTCATTCTCGGGGAACATGTAGCATTATTTAGGCGATCAACAGATTACTCTGCTATTTCCATATTATGTTATTGGAGACCATTTTAGACTGACCATTTTAATTTAATGGAAAGCATTGAAGTGTGTCCATAAAATACAGTATATGTATCCCAACATGGCACATACAGAAAAATACAACTTTGCTCCCCCACAAGAAAAAAAGACCTCAACCAGCCGCGTCGCTGCAGAAATAGAAAAGTCATACTCTCTTGACTACAAGAATGGAAGACAAAAAAGTATCATGTCATTTGGTCCTTAAAGAGGTTTTCCCATCCTAAAAACGTATTACTTTTTGGTATGATCAGTAGGGGTATGACAGCTAAGAATCCCAACAATCATAAGAACAGGGTTCCCATGCCCCCCTTTTGAATACAACAATGGTAGAGCAATCCCGAAGACTACATATAAAATACCATTGGGTATTGGCTTGTCCATCGTTCCGGTCAAAGGAGGGACATAGGACCCTTATTGTCGCGTTCAGTAGGTCCCCTGTGGATAGATGGATCGGTGATAAGTTTTGATGGTGGCGTAACACTCATAAAGGGTTAAATGAGTTTTCCAGATTTACTCTTTTTTACTTTTATCACTCTTACTTTTTTACTCTTACACCATTTTATGGCTTAATGGTATAAGTCAAAAAAAGATTCTAATTTGTTTTTAGAAAAATGTTATTTTTATTAGTTTTTACTCTTGACTCCCTTTACCAGGAGAATTGGGCAACCAAGGGTGGTTGTATAAGAAAAAACCTTCCCCAAGCACTCCTTTGTGTTCCCGGGCCCCTTGCCCTCATGTACCAGGGCTTCTCAGGCCAGAAGCAAGGAGGTTTACATGACCGCTGAGACCAATTGGAGAAGGAGCGGTGACGTCAATCACATACGTCAAGAATACCAGAGACTAATGAGCGGTCATGTGAGAGCCTCGCCATTTCCAGCCCAACAAGCCCGAAATATGAGGGAAAGGACCGCACAAGGGAGCACCGGGGAAAGCTGGGGAGAGCCCCGGGGAGAGCTGAATATGAATTTTTTTTTTTTTTTGCTTTACACCCACCCTGCCCTTGTCTGTGGTGTAATTCATTAACAACCCCTTTAATTCTATTGTATCCATCTAGATATTCCTCTAAGACCAAAACATATCAGAAATACATCTTTATAATAAAGCTTGTTTGATAATGGGAATACTGCTGACCCCTCAGCCCCCAGTGTACACTGTACATTCTGAAAAGTGATAGTGTCAGCCTTTTGTAAGTGCCCTTAATTGGTCGGACCCTTAAAGGGGTTTTCTGGGGAATCTTCATCACTTACTTCCTAGTTCTTTATGTTTGCAACATGGGGCTGATGATAGGAACCAGCATCAGATACCCATTTCACGTCTCCCCCTCTTCCTTCCTCTCTCTGTTCATTGGTTTTACGAGTATTTGAGGTCTGGCAGACTCCATCAGTAAAACCAGTTCCCATGTAATATCCATGAGCACAGAGAAATGGGAGGAGAAGGTGGAAGCCAGTTGTCATGAGCTGGATCCAATCATGTGATCTAGTATCAGGACCAGCCCAGAAGTCCAATGTTCTATCCAAGAACCCAGCAACAAGTAAATAACAAAAACTCCCTGAAAACCCCTTTAACAGATTTGTTGCTGAAATGACTGCCCCTGTCCCATGCCTCTGATGGACCTGCCACCAAAACAATTCTAGATGAATGGAAGTGATTTTCAGCGGCAAAACTTTTGCAACAAATCTGCCGTGTGGGAAAATACCTTTAATGTTGTTTATGGGAAAAGCCCTATAGTAAAACTTTCTACAGTGGTTATTTTTGAGTGATTTCCAAAAGGATGACAGGTTCTTTATAAAATGTACGCGGCATGGCTACAAAGCCTGCTCCCCCTAGACTAATACTTGTGGCTGGATGTATACATATGTATGCTTTTATGCATCTGCTCTCTTTGATTCTTCTAAAACACTCGAGCGTGTTCTCCGTTCACAATCCTCACAATCTATTTCATCTAGAGAAGGTATTTACTCCTCTCCTATGGGAGCACTGCAACGCTTTTTGACATGCGAAGTTTACCAACTGCGGTTTAATGAGATGTATCCATATGTTTCCGAGATGTCTAGAACAATCAGGAACTGTTAAGGTGTTGGCGCCATGTTGCTATGTTTATCCCTCCTCGACACTTCCCTGTCAGGATCCCCACTGCTAACGTTACCATCCATAGAAAGTGTAATGTCTCAAGTTGCTCTTTCTTCCACCTTGATCCCAGATTGCTACCAGATTTTAATACAATCTGCCAGACAATAGAGACTATTTTTAGGTTACTGTATATGTAGATTTACTGAATTGTTTTTTTTTTGGTCTAAAAAAAAGTCATTTTTTTTTCGATTAAAATGTCATACAAAACTTTAAATTAGATGTTGAAATGACACCGTAACAAGACTGCAGACATCTAATACACTGTTAATGCAAGACCCAAAGAGGCAGTACCTTTCAGGGTGTACACAAGGGAGCAGTTTCATGGTTAAAGGGGACCTTTCACCATCTCTACCAACTCCAACTCTTTGCATCATTCAATAGGTGCAGTTTCACTGTTTCCAGCACAGTTGGAATTTTTTCTCTGAGCCCCCACCATTCCTGAGCAATCATTTCTGTTAGTTTCAGCACCAATATGCTCTCTACTCTCAGGTGGGCGGTCCTCGCCTGAGGCAGAAAGACAAGGACCGCCCACCTAACAGCAGAATGCAATTGTGCTGAAACTTTCAACAATGATTGCTCAGGAATGGTGGGGGTTACAGGAAAAATTCCAACTGTGTCAGAATCAGTAGAGTGCCACCTATTGGTTGATGCAAAGAGTTGGAGGCGGAGGAGGGGGATGAAAGGTCCACTTTAAAACCTTATCCTTATTGACCTTGGCCACAGCTCTCCTGAGTAATGAAGTCCAGATGCTGAAGAGCAACAGCATTTGTTGGGGGAATATTAGTCATTTGTAGTTGAGGTAAGCAGGGCTTGATGAAATAATTAATATGGCTACTCACCTCCAATGATTCTGCACCACTCCTTCCTGACACTGCCCAAACGCCGCTGCTCTCTGTTTCCTGGGCGGCCATTCTCACACACTCATATACTCAAACACACATATCAGTAGGGTAGATTACCGGTCTGAACCTGATCCGGACACAGTGAGTTTCTTAGTTTTTTCTATCCAGTTTCCAAGAGCCATAACTTTTTTTATTTTTTCCCTTTATGTAGCCGTTTGAGGACTTGTTGTTTGCAGTAGGATTGCATTTTTGAACAGCACCATTTTGAATGTCTAACCACTGACCGCAGCATCTAAGGGGTCAGACAACCAGGATTAGCGTTATCTCTGATCCCTGCCTTTGCAGACAGTTTTCAGCTCTATGTTACAGATAATACTCGCTGTTCATGGCATGGGCTCAACTTCTAAGCCAATGCAGTTGATCGGGATGGGATTAAAAGTGTCATCAATGACTGATGACTGGGGTCAAATATTGGGCAATAATGAGTAGAAAGAAGGAGTTATGGTCATGTAACCTTTGGCACTGGCTAGATTGGAATTCAGAGTCTACGGGATCCAACTCCACAGGGAAATATGGAATATGTTGCAAGAGAATCCCCAAGTTGCTTTCTCCAGAATAATCACGGATTGGCAGCAGTAGCGCTGATGCAGTAGTCGGGTAGTCAGGAATGGAACCAAAGGGTCATCACCAGGCGAGAACTCAGGAGCAACTGATCAGTGTATGAGAGCATAGTCAGAAAAGTAGTCAAGGATCAAAGCCAGGAGTAGAACAACAAGTACCAGACAAGAATCCAAGGTACAAGGCAGGAACAAGGCCAAGGTCAGGAAAAAGATCTATCAGGAGTCAGAGGAAGAAACAATAGCACAAGGAATGAGAGCCAGGGCAGGGTATGATACTCAGGAGGCAAGGCATGGTAGGATGATTCTTCTTTACATAGTCTGCAAGGCCTGGCATCATCTTTGGGTATTGGTGAGAATAACCGAAGCCTGAACCAGCAGGACTGCATCACAGGACAAGATCTGGACCAGCCCTGAAGAAGGTGCTCTGTTTCCTAGGATTGGCCTACTAGAGTAGCAGAGAATCCTCCGCTGGGTCCAGCCTCTAACACAATAATGGTCCTGCAGAAGACACATGATTTTGAAGGGTACTATGGTGTATTTCCTAGGGGTTGTTATAGGGTGGGCCTCCAGAATTATTTTACCTGGTGGACCCAAGAAACCTCGGTCTGACATTGAATGGACGTAGCATTTGCCAAAAGTCTAGAAGTCTTTTAATATTGTTGACATCTAAGTAATCAATGCTCCATCAATATGACATAGTAGGAAAATCCCTTTAATGCCGTAGAGGGTACATACAACCACTGTATAACAGCCAAGCAGCATTTCAGGTATCTACACACAACTTACCTACCCAGTAATAAAGCCGGTAGGCGGAGCAAAATGAGACAGTACTAACTGCTCTGCTGGTTCTTGGCCAATCAGAATTTGTTTTCCAATTTTTACAACTGTTCAGCAAGATTTCCTCATGTTGTACCCTGTACTCTATAGGTACAACATGTTAGCAGGCAGTGCTCCTCCTGCTTACTGACTAGCTCCTACTGCTTTAAAGAGAGTCTGTCACCAGAATGCAGCCTATCAACTCAACCCTGCAGATAGGTTAGAGTTGCCTGAATCAAACAGTGTTTTCCCCTTATGAATCGCTGCCATGGCTAAAATATCACCATTTTAGTTCATATACAAATGATCGCTGGTGCAATGGCCGCTCCTCAATGCTTCAAAGAGTCCATTTGCTTATTGACAAAAAAGGTGATATCCCTGCAGTGACTGGACCGATTCACAAGGGGAAACCCTTTTGGATTCAGTCCTAACCTATCTATCTGCAGGGCTGGGTGATATGCTGCTTCTGGTGACTCTAACCTATCTATCTGCAGGGCCGATGCTGGTTCTGGTGACACTAACCTATCTATCTGCAGGGCTGGGGTGATATGCTGGTTCTGGTGACACTAACCTATCTATCTGCAGGGCTGGGGTGATATGCTGATTCTGGTAACACTAACCTATCTATCTGCAGGGCTGGGTGATATGCTGCTTCTGGTGACTCTAACCTATCTATCTGCAGGGCCGATGCTGGTTCTGGTGACACTAACCTATCTATCTGCAGGGCTGGGGTGATATGCTGGTTCTGGTGACACTAACCTATCTATCTGCAGGGCTGGGGTGATATGCTGGTTCTGGTGACACTAACCTATCTATCTGCAGGGCCGATGCTGGTTCTGGTGACACTAACCTATCTATCTGCAGGGCTGGGGTGATATGCTGGTTCTGGTGACACTAACCTATCTATCTGCAGGGCCGGGGATGCTGGTTCTGGTGACTCTAACCTATCTATCTGCAGGGCTGGGGGGATATGCTGGTTCTGGTGACTCTAACCTATCTATCTGCAGGGCTGGGGTGATATGCTGGTTCTGGTGACTCTAACCTATCTATCTGCAGGGCGCCTATCTATCTGCAGGGCCGATGCTGGTTCTGGTGACTCTAACCTATCTATCTGCAGGGCTGGGGTGATATGCTGGTTCTGGTAACACTAACCTATCTATCTGCAGGGCTGGGGTGATATGCTGGTTCTGGTAACCCTAACCTATCTATCTGCAGGACTTGGGTGATATGCTGATTCTGGTAACACTAACCTATCTATCTGCAGGGCTGGGGTGATATGCTGGGTCTGGTGACTTCCTTTAAACCTTTAAGAACATCATTAGAATGTCTATACTTCAGCCACTTCTACATAACAACAGGTGCACTTTAAGGAGCCTTTTAAGCATAACACATTATACATCAAATATTATTCTGCGATTTCCTTCCTTGTAATATCCACCAGGTGTTCTTGTTTCCCAGTTTTCCCTCCCAGGCATTGTATATTGTGACTTCCCCCTTATTTGTGCATTTTTACCTTATTTCCTTTCTCTCGGTTGGTTTGGAGACTATAACCCAAAGAATAAAAAAAACTGCACACTGTCTCTAGAAGAAAAGATATTATTTTCCCTCTCTGCTGGGTACAAGAATACAGGAATACGGAGCCCTCCGATAGTCCAATAAAGTTTGTAAAAGACAAGAAACTGGTATAATTTGTTTGCTTAGTGAACACTGTCTACACTCCAGTAAATTAAAATGCAATGCATAATTTTACTGCCCCTATAGAACAAATGGACGCGGATTACGAAATTCCATCAATTGTGCAACACTGCCATCTGGTGGTCAGTGTGAAATTACAATTATTTGGTTACAATGGGATGCAATTATATTACAATGACCATATAGTGTGTTAGAGGGAATGGACTTTCTGATCCACCCTTTTATATTTAGATTACCCAAATATTCAAGATGCCAGAACTTGTCCCTTTTCTATGAGAAGTGACATCATTTGTAGTCGCTGTATGTTACATAGCAGATATTGACAAATTGCATGGGGCAAACTGTTGTTATAATTAAAGGGATTGTCCAGGAATTAGTCATACTTACCTATCCCGGTGTCCTGTATAACTGTCCCTGTCCGCTAACCTTCCTGGGCCTGGACTCGCCAAGCCAGAAGCTGAGAGACAAGACTGCTGAGACCAATCACTGAGAGGGACCGGTGATGTCACTCACATATGTCACTGGTTCCTTACCAATGAGACCACTGATTGGTCTCATCGGTCATGTGAGCCACTCCCCTTCTGGTTTGGTGACTGACAGCAGAAGGAGGGAAAGGAGACTGGGACTGTACAAGCCAGCCACTCCTGAGTGTGCCTTAATTCCTGGACAACCCCTTTAATAGAGTTGTCCAGAGACTTCTATGTAACTTGGGCTTGGGGTCCAGCGCCTGTCCCTGGGATCGCTCCGCCTCCTTTCCCATTTTCACAAGTAGTTACCTGCACTATGGCAGCTAGCAAACTATAGTAAATACCTGCGAAAATGGGAGAGGGGGGCAACCGGGGGACAGGGACTGGTTCCAATTACATGACCCGGGATCAGAACCAGCCCTGAACCCCCACATGTTCTGCATGAAGAAAACAGACAACCCCTTTAAGGGTGAATTCACATGTGGAAGATTTGTTAAATAGATGTCTCCAGACAACCCCTTTAAGAGTGAATTCACATGTGGAAGATTTGTTAAATAGATGTCTCCAGACAACCCCTTTAAGGGTGAATTAGCTCGTGGCAAATTTATTAAATAGAAGTCTCCTGACAATTCCTTTAAAGGCGAATTCACACGTGGCAGATTTATTAAATAGAAGTCTCCTGACAATCCCTTTAAGGGTGAATTCACATGTGGCAGATTTATTAAATAGAAGTCTCCGGACAACCCCTTTAAGGGTGAATTCACATGTGGCAAATTTATTAAATAGAAGTCTCCGAACAACCCCTTTTAAGGGTGAATTCACATGTGGCAGATGTTAAATAGAAGTCTCCGAACAACCCCTTTAAGGGTGAATTCACATGTGGCAGATGTTAAATAGAAGTCTCCGAACAACCCCTTTTAGGGTGAATTCATATGTGGCAGATGTTAAATAGAAGTCTCCGGGAACAACCCCTTTAAGGGTGAATTCACATGTGGCAGATGTTAAATAGAAGTCTCCGAACAACCCCTTTTAGGGTGAATTCATATGTGGCAGATGTTAAATATAAGTCTCCGAACAACCCCTTTTAGGGTGAATTCATATGTGGCAGATGTTAAATAGAAGTCTCCGAACAACCCCTTTAAGGGTGAATTCACATGTGGCAGATGTTAAATAGAAGTCCCCGAACAACCCCTTTAAGGGTGAATTCACACGTGGCAGATTTATTAAGACAACATGCGGAAGATTTGTTGACTAGAACGTTCATCAATATGGCGTTTGCAGAAATCTTGGCACCTGCTGCAGAATCCTCCCCCCCCATCTAGATAAATAGAAGGATTTTCCTTAGCAGACATATCTGCCGTGTGTGAATAGACCTTCATATGGGATAAACGTGTTTGTTTTGCCTGCCGCGGTTCGGCCGGTATCCTACAGGCGACGTACAGGATGCCCGAGATGAAACTGCTCACAAATCAGTGGGTTGTATGTTCTGAACACATTCTCCGCGCAGGATAAAGCTGGAGACGGCCACAATGTACTGAAATACTTTATATCACGCTGATGTTTTTCGACATCTTACTATTTCTTACATTTCTAGAATTTTTTTTCCGCTGTTCATAGTTGGGTGCCGGCGAATCACATTTCTGAGTGACGGATCACAGAAGGTTCTATTATAGAAAAGTTGACTAAAATATTCTAATGGGTCAAAAAATTTAGAGGAAAGTGATGATAAATGGGGGGAGGGGGCTACACTGGGGTAGCTGTCACTTTCCATGAAGCCTTTTCTCTATGGGCAGCTCACCTGTCACCAACAGTTCAGACTACCAGTATAGCTTTACAGGCAGTAGTCTGAGACACGCCCCTTAACTGTTTTAGCCTAAACATGGAGGTCAGCGCTGTCTTTTCTATAAATTAGGCGCAGGTTGGTGATGTCACTCTTCAGCACTGACCGCCTACTTTAGTCAGAGTTCCCCTTAAAGCCCCATGCACATGACCGAGTGTGTTTCCAATGTAGGGCCAAGTTTGCAACATCCGAGTGCATTCTCTTATGCATTCACGTCTATGGGGGTTTGCGATTCAATCCGATCCAATGACATGGACCAGAATAGGACCTCTATAATCATCGCAACGTAATGAATTGGAAGCCGCCCATAGACGTGAATGCACTTGGATGTTACTCTGAGTGTCAAACTTGGCCCCACATCAGAAGCATATTCAGTCATGGGCATGGGGGTTTAAAGGGGTTATTCAGGAATTTACTTGGTCAGTGTCGGACTGGGATGTCTAGGGCCCACCAGTAGAATTGTTTCTAGGGGCCCACCGCCAGGACCCCTGCAGATCAGCTGTACTGTGACAGGGAGGCTAAAGGTAATAACATGTCAGGAGCCACGCTGCTCGCCCGCCATACCATGTGCACCACTGCACTACCTAAACCCACTGCTACACCCTGTATGGCAAGTGAACAGCGTGGCTCCTGGAATTGTTGCCATTACCTGTAGCCACATTGTCCTGGAAAAGCTGATCTGCAGAGGTCCGTTGTATCCCCGCAGATGTAATATTGATGGACTATTCCAAGGACAATCAATATTAGAAAGATGGATAAATCCTTTAAAGAGGTTGTCCAGGAATTGGAGCAGCCCATGTAGCTGGCGGGAGTTGTAAAATAAAATAAATAAATAAAAAAAGCATACTCACCTGTCCCCGGCGCTCCGTTGTCCGCTGTCAGTGTCCATTCAGTCTCATGCCGGCGACTCCTTGCTGGGAGTCCTGCACCTCATGTGACCGCTAAGACCAATTAGGTACAGGATTTCCAGAAATGAGGCGCCGCCATGAGACCGAACAGACACAGGCAGGGGAACACGGGGTGCTGGGGACAGGTGGGTATGCTTTTTTTTAAAATTTTTACCCCTCCCTGGCCGCTGCAGTGGTCACTCCAATTTATGGACAACCTCTTTAAAGTGGTTGTCTGGGCCAAACTTTTTTATGGCCCCCCCATACAGTGACCTCTTCACTAGTCCCCCATACGGTATGGGGAACAGTGATGAGACCATTATATTGTGTGGGGGACATTGATGGGGGCTGACATCCTGTGGGGGGGGGCATTAAACTGTGTGGGGCATATTAAAATGTTTGTCCAGGTAAACTTTTTCCTGGGGATAGGCCATAAATACCTGATCGGTAGGGGGCTGACACACGGCCCCATCAGCTGTTCGGAGCCACTTCCGGCGCCCATTCTGTATACAACACAGGGCCGGAAGCAGAAAGCTCCATCCGCTGTATAGCAGCCCGGCGCCTTCACTGCAGATAAGCTCCCACTGACATCAATATGTGCTGAGATGCAGTGAAGGTGCCCGGCTAATATACAGTGGGCAGAGCTTTCTTCTTCCGGGCCCGTATTGTGTACAGGACAGGTGCCGAAAGTGGCTCCATACAGCTGATCGGTCTGGGGTCGACCCCTACAGATCAGGTATCTATGGCCTATCCTGAGAATAAACCAGAAAAATTAAGCTTGGACAACCCCTTTAATATACCCCCCTAATGCACCACACTTTAAAGAGGTTGTCCAACATATTTATTTATTTTTTTATTTTTTTATAATTAGTCCAGGGGAGTTGTAACCCCCCCTTCCAAAAAAAAAAAAAACCATACTCACCTGTCCCAGGTGCTCTGGTGTTTTCCCAGCACGGTCCGGTCCTGCAGCTTCGCTGTCTTCTTTTGCCGGAAGTCCTCACTAGCTACGACGTCCCAGGTCCCTTCCCGTAGGCCACTGAGTGGCCTCATGGCCTCAAGGGTCACGTGACGTCAGCTCTTCCTGGCAGTTCTGGTGGTGGTGGGTAATAATTGGAGGTTTTATTTTTACTTTTTTACACTAAGCCCTGCCCTAGTAAAGCATTTTCTCGATCAGACAGTGGCCATTACTGAGGTGGTAATAAAGCATTAAAAAAAAAACACAAACATGAGAAAAAAAAAATTTAATTAACCACAAACATCTATAAGTTTCTATTTTATTGGAAATTTTTAAAAAGGCAGTCATCAAAGCAAAAGTAGTCCAAAAGATCCTGTAGAACCTAAAAGGCAAAAACGCAAAAAAAGTGACTACAGCATGGAAATAAAACTCTCCTACAGCCGTCTTCTGCCTTCTCAATGAACTGTATGGTTCTCATGATTTCTGTTGTGGCACAAAGGGGACCTGGAGATGCACCAGAATTATTAATAGGTATTATTAATAGGTATTAATAATTCTATCCCATCAAGAAGTCCTCTGTCTCAATATAAGTTACTGCAGGGACTCCTAAAAGTATATAGGAGTCCCTGCATTAGCGGTGTGACCAAGGTTACTTCCAGACACATTGAAAGTAGGTCAGTGACTTACGTTCAATGTGACTGAGAGTAACCTGATAACATTGAAGTGTTAGGTAGAAGGGGTAGCAGGATGAGTCAGGAGTAGACCGCTATTCATATGAATTGTTGGACAGCTCCTGCAATGCAAATAAATTCAGGGATCATCCAGCAATTCAAATGAACAGCAGGCAGCAAGATTTAACATCACACAATGTATCTCTAATTGTTAACTCTGCTATATCTATATGGCAATTGCAGGTTTGAGATGTAAGACCACTGATATATAAGGGGAAGCTGGTGGGTTTAGTGTCCCAAGTCTGCTGAAGACCAGTTGGTATGAAGATTTTTTTTGGTTGTGCAAATAATTCTCTTAAAGAGAAGCAAAACCATCTCACTACCTATGACAAGTAGCTCTGTTTCCACTATAGACACTTATCCCCTGTCTACAAAAAAAAAGGATAAGTGTCTGAATAGAAGTCTGCAGTGTGCACCTTTGCGGTTACACAGTGCACACCAACTTCCCCTGCTGAAAGCTGCGCCTCAGATGGACTGGTAGCCAAATCTTGTGCCCACCATGGTGATCATAATATTAATTGTATTTTTAGACATTGTTGTTATTAAATTAATTTATGTATAGAACTATTATTTGGTCAGTCTATGTTGGTATTATATGAGCACCATATGGTGGTATTAACTTAGGAATTGTGCAGCACTGTACAGTTTATATTATTGAAAAGTTTGGCGGTTGCACCATTGTATAGCAAGGTTTAGTTATCTGTCTCAAGTGTTATTTGGCTAACATTGGCCACTTAAGCCCAGCACCATACCTCATCTGATCGGCGCTGTCACCCTGAACATTTTCATATTTTGTTTATCCAAATCTGTTCAGCTATTCCAAAGATATAAGGCCTTTTAGCTTCTTTGGAATGGCTGAACCAATTTGGATAAACAAAACAAGAAAAATGCTCAGGCTGACTGTGCCTATGTGTATCGGTGTGGGAGCAGAGAGAAGGGGCAGGGAGCTAATAGTGAATAATGACAACATTTGTAATCATTGCTTGCTGCCTTAGGCTCCAGCCAACAGAGATAGCAGGCATATATGGGGAACACTAAACAGTGTGGGGGCATAAGGGGTTCATTATACTGTGTGTGGGGTAAAAGGGGTTCATTATACTGTGTAGAGGCAAAAGGGGACATTATACTGTCTGGGTGCAAAAGGGGGCCATTATACTTTGTGGGGGCATATGGGGACCACTAATCTGTGTGGGAGCTGAGGGGTTCTTTATACTGTGTGTGGGGAAAAGGGGTTCATTATACTGTGTAGAGGCAAAAGGGGACATTATATTGTGTGGTGTCAAAAGGGGAACATTATACCTTGTGGGGGCATATGGGGACCACTAAACTGTGTGGGGGCATAAGGGGATCATTAAACTGTGGGGGTCAAAAGGTGTTCACTATACTGTATAGAGGCAAAATGGGACATTATAATGTGTGGAGGCAAAAGGGAGCCATTATACTTTGTGGGGGCATATGGGTACCACTAAACTGTGGGGGGCATAAGGGGTTCATTATACTGTGTGGGGGTAAAAGGGGTTCATTATACTGTGTAGAGGCAAAAGGGAACATTATACTTTCTGGATGCAAAAGGGGGCCATTATACTTTGTGGGGGCATATGGGGACCACTAATCTGTGTGGGAGCTGAGGGGTTCTTTATACTGTGTGTGGGGAAAAGGGGTTCATTATACTGTGTAGAGGCAAAAGGGGACATTATATTGTGTGGGGTCAAAAGGGGACCATTATACCTTGTGGCGGCATATGGGGACCACTAAACTGTGTGGGGGGATAAATGGATCATTAAATTGTGGGGGGCAAAAGGTGTTCATTATACTGTATAGAGGCAAAATGGGACATTATTTTGTGTGGAGGCAGAAGGGAGCCATTATACTTTGTGGGGGTATATAGCACCATTACACTGTGTGTGGGCAAAAGGTCATGCAATGCAAAGGTCAAAGCTACGGAAGATCTACAGTGACTCTAGCAGGGGTTGCAGCAGCAAAACCCACCCAGTTTCAGGTGCTGCCACAAAGGGGCCCACACAATCTTGTCTATGTGTATGGTCACTTGGGCAGTTTTATCCGCAGTATACAGTATTTTGTATTGTAGGCACAGTTTGGTAGGTTTTTTTTTCTGTACCGTAAGGCGTGAGATAGCACCATCAAGAGATACCACTCCAGGCCCCATCCAATGTAAGGCCGTCCCTGACGGATTATCTGCCTTCACGTAGCTAAATTTGCATTCTGTCTATTGTGCAAGCAATTTGTTTTTTTCGGCTTTGTTGCCCGGCATCCTACTTTCGCTCATTACGGAGATTACCCATGCATCCAGGTTCATTGATGAGAATTCACAGAGAGAAAACATGTCTTCATTTGTTTCATCGCCATACTATTCCCCATTCCCCTGAGTTGAGCAGAGCGGCTTGTGTCGAAGCAGACTGAATTATTTACAGCCTGGATGGACGGCTTGGCTGCTAGTTTGCATTCCTGTAAAAAAGAAGAAGAAAATCTTTTGTGCTTCGTGGTGGTTTCTCTCTCTCTGAGATCGACTTTTTTTTTCCCGTCGCAATCGCAGGCTCGAGACTTGCTGAGTTACTAATGCGCGCCTTGGCATCCTATCCCATCCTAATGAGGCCTCGTCTACTCTTAAAATAAAACCCCTTTAATAAATGTAATGACAACTTGCCAAAATCAGCATCGGGCAGGCACGCGGATAGCAGTTATCTCATAACGTAAAATAAACCGGGGCATATTTATCGCTTAAATAATTTATTTATACAGCGGGAAGTCTCGGCATAAAAACGTATGTCTCAGGGAGGGAAAAAAAAAACAAACAATAAAACCCTGCTGATAGTAACTTGTACGGGGAGCGGACACGAAAGGAGCTCTAAAAGGCTTCTCATGAGCCGTCATCGACGCTACCAGTTCTTAGCGATGCGGAGAGATATGTATAGAACAATTGTCTATTGATTATCCATACAAGACCATGTGGAGACGCTGTGTTCTCCGGCATCAAACAGCTCCGAGCCACGGCAAGACAACATAAAGGGCATCTAAGACTAAGAACACTCCGAAAGAGTTCAGAAGACTCTCATCTAAAGCTGGACATGGATCATCCCTTCCCCCCCGCCGTAAACAGATCCTAAGATTCTTCATCATCTGAATTCTTCTTGGGAAAGATCCAGTGATAGAACATAATTTGATAGAGTGAAAATCCTGCCCATAATTCTAGTCCTGACATGGCATCTTAGCACCTCGCCATATGTAAGGCTATATACTAGGAATCGTGGGAGGAAAATCCGCAGTATTACCGTAGAAGATAAGTGGATGAGGTTTTAATAAGTCTCATCTACAGGTTGTAGAAAATCTGCACATTGGGGCGGGTTTATGAAGACTGACAGTTCGTACGCCGGTCTCTAACACCTTCCCGCTGGAGGCCTTTTTTGATTTTTGTTTTTTTCCAAACCCAATAACTTTGTTATTTTTCCGTTCCCAGAGCCATAGGAGGTCTTAATGTTTGTAGGACAATTTGTTCTTCATAATGGTACCATTTATTATTCTGTACAATGTACTGGGAAGCTGGAAAAAAATTTCAGAATGAGGTGGAATTGGAGAAAAAGTGTATTTGTGCGACTTTCTTACAGGCTCCGTTTTTATGGCGTTCACTGTGCAGCCAAAATGACATGTCAACTGTATTCTATGTTTTGGTACGATTCCGGGGATACCAAATTTATATAATTTTATTTACATTTTAACCCCTTTAACATTTTTTATTTCTGTGTACAGGGATGCATAGGGCGTCTTTTCTTGCGCGGTCAGGTGTACTTTTTAGTTATACCATTTTGGGGAATGCCTATTGCTTTGATCACTTTTTATTCAAATTTTTATTAGAGGCGAAACAGCGAATAAATGAAGGTTTGGCACTTTTGATTTTTTTTTTCCGCTAAGGTATTAACCCTATGGGGAAAATATTTTTAAAAGTTTGTAGAGTGTTTTTGGACACAGGGATACCTAATGTGTATGCGTTTCACAGTATTCTTTAACTTTTATATGTATTCTATATGATTTGAATTTTTTATTATTTTTAGGTTTTTTTTTTATTTCTATTTTTATTATTTCTATTTTTTATTATTTTTTTATATTTTATTTATTAGACCCCCTAGGAGTCTTGAACCCCGGGGAGTCTGATCACTGATGTGATGCATTACAATGCTAATGCATTGCAAAATATCAGCATTTGTATAACAGGCTGCATGGAGCAGCCTGTCATACAAATGAATGCCAGACAAGCCTGAGAGTCTTCAATAAGCTCCTGGTTGTCATGTCAACAGACATGATCTTGTTCCGGGTGTCGGAGATCCTCCCCAAAATGGTGGCACCCACACAACGCCAGGAAAATGGCGCCTCGGTCAGCTTTGTCCGAGGCCGGGGGCCTGAATGCCCATGATCAGTGCGGCTATGGCGGCCACTCAAGTACTATTACGGCGGATGTTGGGAAGGGATTAAAGAAGAATCACTAACTACTGATGAGCAGACAGTTCCTGTCACACAGCTATTGGATAGGACAAGAGTCAGCAAACAGTCTCAACACTCAGGGCGGGAGGATGACCCCATGTCTTCATACAACACAAAAATTTGTAAAAAAAATTATTTGATAGGAATGCTCCAGGGAATTTTTTTTTTTTTTTGAAAAGTTTGGGAAACACTGTCATGAAAGTCGTATAACGCAAACCATAACTACAACCAGTTAGTTACGTTTCAATGTGATCCTTGCCCCTGACATTTTTAGCAAAACGATTCGTATTTGGGCTGAACATGGCGCTAAGAGTGGTCTGCAGCAAGCCTGCTTTGTGGGGGGCAGAAGATGGGGGGCAGAGGCTTTTTGTTGAGGAAATCCAAACAAATCTTTCCAGGCTTATTGAAATGAATGAAGGCAAGCTTAGCTGCCATATTAGACATTGTACAGACAATGGCTGTCCTCTATCTACTGGCCCCACCACCCAGTGCGTCCCTGCCCTCCGACTGAATTTACATGGTCGATGGCTTAAAACAGCAAGAGAGTCCTGGGCCAGGTGGATATGCCTTGGGTGCCGACTCTGGCACCAGAGCCGGGGGTGGCTGACCCCTGGAATAGGGTATAACTTGAAGATTGGTGGGGATCCAGCTGCTGAGACCAGGTGCGTAACATGAAGAGGTGCAGAGGGTGCAGTTGTACCTGAGCCCAGGAGCCTTAGGGGACCCATAAGGTGTCTCTTCCAATGACGAGGAGACCAGTACTATAAACACAATACATTATAGTTGGGGGCCTGGTACAGATTTTCCATTGGGGTCATGAGATTTGTCAGATATCTTATGCGATGACGCACATGCTTCCTTCATCGTAAATCAGGATGATGTCAACACGTTCTGCTTGAGACAGCGCCATCCTGTACATCACCTGGACAGAAGAAAAATCGCTGTTTTGTCATAAGAGGGATCCAGTTCAGATAACACGAAGCGCTCCGTTATTTTACTGGAGAAATTCTCTCCTGGTATAATGTGTCACCGACCTTCTCATTTACACTGAAGTTGAATCCAATATTCAAGATGGTGGCCGTGTTAGCGGCATGGCTTCACAAGGCGTTATTCACACGTTTTTGTAACTGCTGTCACACGGCTTAGATTGCACTTTTGGAATACATCGATGACAATGAGGCTATTCTCTATTCTATTCACATGTCCGTTTTTTTTGATGGACCCTTTAAATGGTCCGTCACAAAATAGGACATATCCTATGTTTCTCCCTTTTCATTGATCCCTTAATAGACTCAGGTGTATGAAGGGTCTGTGAAAATGGCTGCAAAACAGAAGTGAAAAATGGACTGTTGCATTTGTTTTTCACAACATTGGTGTGAATATAGCCTTAGGGTATCTGACAATTAGTAGGCCCTACACTCGCACTGATTGGATAATTGTCAGTATGTAGGGAGTGGGACATGTGTCAGTATGTAGGGAGTGGGACATATGTGTGAGTATGTAGGGACAGTGGAGTAACTAGGAATGGCTGGGCCCCAAGACGAACATATGACATGTCCCCCCCCCCCGAACCGCCCCATAGTGGACCCTGCACACAGTATTATGTCCCATAGTGGCCCCTGCACACAGTATTATGTCCCATAGTGGCCCCTGCACACAGTATTATGTCCCATAGTGGACCCTGCACACAGTATTATGCCCCATTGTCAACCATATGCCCATGAACCACCGAGTTATTATACTCCAGGGTCTTTTCAGACCCCAGAGTATAATGATCAGAGACCCAGGGGAGGATACAAACAAAAAAAAAACAGTGCTATTTACCTCTCCCTGGCCCCGATGCACTTCGGTGCGCTACTTCGGCCATCTTCAATGCTGGACCAGATCTCGCGTGAGACAGGCCAGCGTCGCGATGCATGATGATGTCAGCTAACTTCTGGGACGTCACCAAACAGGCCCGAAGCCTGTCGGAGCGCAGGAGAGGTAAGTAACATTGTTTTTTATGTTCCCTCACCTCCCCTGGGCATCCCGATCTGGGCATCCCCTGAAAAGACCCCGGAGTATAATGATAGCAGGGTTCGTGGTAGCGGGTGCCACAGGGCTCCGGGCCCCTTAATGTCCCGGGCCCTGTGACAGCCACTACCGCTGCTACCCTGGTATTTACGTCCCTGTAGGACATGTGTGTCAGTATGTAGGGAGCGGGACATGTGTGTTAGTATGTAGGGAGCTGGACGTGTCAGTATGTAGGGAGTGGGACGTGTGTTAGTATGTAGGGAGCGGGACGTGTCAGTATGTAGGGAACGGGACATGTGTGCCAGTATGTAGGGAGTGAGACGTGTGTTAGTATGTAGGGAGCAGGACGTGTCAGTATGTAGGGAACGGGACATGTGTGCCAGTATGTAGGGAGTGGGACATGTGTCAGTATGTAGGGAGTGGGATGTGTGTTAGTATGTAGGGAGCAGGACGTGTCAGTATGTAGGGAACGGGACATGTGTCAGTATGTAGGGAGTGGGACATGTTTGTTAGTATGTAGGGAGCGGGACGTTTCAGTATGTAGGGAGCAGGACATGTGTGTCAATATGTCAACAGTAGAGAGGGAAGAACCTCACAAGATTCGTGAATCGAGAGGTTTGTGCACTAGTTTAGTTTCTGACCTAACTTTAGGCATCACTCTTCAGGCAGCTTCACACAGCTTGATGCCCGATATCCCTGCTGTGTACACTTCACACTAAATCCACGGGAACCAGGTTCTGTATCCTGATCCCTTCTAGCACAGGCTAGATAGATATTAGATAGATAGATAGATAGATAGATAGATAGATAGATAGATATGAGATAGATAGATAGATAGATAGATAGATAGATAAGAGATAGATAGATATGAGATAGATAGATAGATAGATAGATAGATAGATAGATAGATAGATAGATAGACAGACGGGACAGATAGATAGATAGATAGATAGATAGATATGAGATAGATGGATAGATAGATAGATAGATAGGAGATAGATAGATATGAGATAGATAGATAGATAGATAGATATTAGATAGATAAATAAATAGATAGATAGATAGATATGAGATAGATAGATATATAGATAGATAGATAGAAGAGATAGATAGATATGAGATAGATAGATAGATAGATAGATAGATAGATATGAGATAGATAGATAGATAGATAGATAGATAGATAGATAGATAGATATGAGATAGATATGAGATAGATAGATAGATAGATAGATAGATAGATAGATAGATAGATATTAGATAGATAGATAGATAGATAGATAGATATATAGATAGATAGATAGATAGATAGATAGATAGATAGATAGATAAGAGATAGACAGACGGGACAGACAGACAGACAGACAGACAGATAGATAGATAGATAGATAGATAGATAGATAGATAGATAGATAGATATGAGATAGATAGATAGATATGGGGAGATAGATGGATGGATAGATAGATAGATAGATAGATAGATAGATAGATAGATAAATATGAGATAGGATAGATATTAGATAGATAGATAGTAAATAGTTATAGAGCTGATGATAGATCTGGGAATCCTGTAAAATCATATCACTTTTTCTGCTGTGTTCTCCTTTAAGCTGTGGACACTGGACCAATGAATAGTAATGACTCTGACCCTCCGGCTCCTCACAGCCTCGCAGTACGATCACAGAACAATATGATAGAAACCTCCACTTATAACAGCCAGACATCCGGGACGCTGAGGGATCATTTTTCAAGGAAGGAAAATATGATTCCGTCACAGAAGGTCACGGCCTTATTTGGGATCTTGGAGGCCTCCTGGGAAATGAACAGAGGGTTTTATTTTCACAGGTGAGCACAGCATGAAGTGCAGAGAACATAAGAAGCTTCTATCGCAGGGCCCCAACCTGCTCATTACAGACACAATAAGACAGCTTAGAGAGCATGTGGTGCGAGACCTACGGCCCTAGGGCGAGGAATGGGGCTGACATAGGAAGCTGTGGTTAACCCCTTCCCACCACAGCCATTTTTCATTTCTTTATTTTTGTTTTTTAGTCCCCATCTTCCAAAAACCATAACTTTATTATTTTTCCATATGAGGGCTTATTTTTTGCAGGACAAATTGTAAGTTATAATGGAACCATTTACTATTATGTACAATGTACTGGGAAGCTGGAAAAAAAATCAGATTGGGATGGGACTGCATTTGTGCCGTTTCTTATGGGTTTTCTTATGACGTTACCTGTATTTTGCTGGTTGATGGGACACCAAATTTATATAGTCTGTGAGATGTTTTAATAACTAAACAGAAATCCAAAACTTTGAAAAATAAAAAAAATTCTTTGCGTCACGATATTCTGACACCTCATTTTAATGTACGGAGCTGTGACTGGACATTACTGCCAGAGATGGTAGAGATGAACTAACCGGTTCTGAACCAGATTCGACCCGAATTTTCAAAAACTTTGAGGCTTGGTCACCCCCCCCCCCAAACCAGGTGTGAAATTATTATACTCTAGGGTCTCTTCAGATCCCAGACTATAATAGGTGGAGGCCCAGGGGAGGTGTAAAAAATAATAAACATTTATACTCACCTTTCCCACCTCCTTTGGGCCTCCTCGCAGCATCCAGCACTCTCTCTGTGTCCTCTTCCAGCACCCTGGGTGACGTCATGTAATCCGGGGGTCACCAGTGAGGCCTGTGATTGGCCCTCAGCAGTCACATGGGGTGCGCTGACACTCCAGAGCGCCATATTTAAAGTTCTGACATCCTCTGTTCTATTACGGCAGATGTCGGGAAGGGGTTAAAAAAAAATCTCAGCCTGAATTCTTACTGTATTGTGTACTTTTATTTGATATCGTGGAAATAACTACTTTTGTCTTTTTTATGTTCGAAGATTTAGTGAAAATTTTGGTAAGGGCAGTTTCTATAGAGGTGATATCAACATGCCCCTCGTGACCGCTGTGGCCCAATCGCAGGACTCAGCGATGACCCTGGGACCTGCTGACATCACAGGGGAGAGCCAAAGAAGACAGGGGCGCTTTCTATGATTAGACTCTGGGGTCTGAAAAGAATTGTGAATCGTGGATGACCAACGCCAAAAATTTTGGGTTTGGCTGAACCCAAAATTTTTTTAAAATTCGTAACGAATCTGGAAGACTCTCTAATGTTTGCCCCTAGATGGGGCTATTCTGAAGTTCCCTATAAACTGATGGGGTATTCGCTAGAAAAGATGGTACCGGTTGGTCCATTTTGGGTCATTTTTTTATACTTTTTTCTTAAATTTTCTTTATTTGACGTTGTTTTTTATGCTTGTAATATAGATGTTTTTACCATTTATTTTTAGGGTTCATTTCTATAAAGTGTGAGCCCGATTCTTATCCTGAACATCTATCCATACTAATATATCCTGCTGGAGTGAGCACCGACATGTGGAAACGCTGGAACATCTGACAAGACACCCGAGCATACAAATAAGAGTGTTATTAGATGCCGCCATGGTGTGGAGACCGCCGGCAGATGCTGTGCTTGGAGCAGATCTGTGTGTACATGTCTGCCTGGAGCTGCCGGTTTGAGGTAAGACAGCCCGAATACTAATACACTTAGTCAAGTACTTGTGAACCTGTCAAATTAAGGCCATTTAGTGAACATGTTGCAGTATACAGCTGGATGACTTGTCAGGGAAGCCGGCGCGGCGGCTGAATTGTGATGAATGTGGAGCTCACGCGCTTGACAATAGGCAGTGAATCACAGGAGAGGCAAGGGCACAACTCCTGCTAGAGTTAAAAATTAATGGTGGCTTTGTAGCCTCCCTCACCGCCCCATCCAAGGTCTCTTTAAGAATCGAAACCGCGTTAGACATGCAAACTTATCAACCGGCAGGCAGGCGTGCGACACAGCACCGGACTACTAACCAGTTCACTACATGGACATTGTAAGTTCTACCCCTGCTGGTCACTGTAATCTCTACCAGAAAATATCCTAGCAAGTAGAGACGAGCAAACCGGGTTTGTTGCAAATTTTTTTAAAAATTTTTGTAGGTTCTACCCTTGCTTGTAAATATAACCTCTACCAAAAAATTTACTATCAAATTTGTTGCAAATTTTTTTTAAAAAATTTGTAAATTCTACCTCTGCTTGTAAATATAACCTCTACCAAAAAATAGACTATCAAGCAGAGACGAGCAAACCGGGTTTGTTGCAAATTTTTAAAAAAAATTTTGAAGGTTCTACCCCTGCTTGTCAATATAACCTCTACCAAAAAATATTGTATCAAGTAGAGACGAGCAAACCAGGTTTGTTGCAAATTTTATCAAAAAAATTTTTGAAGGTTCTACCCCTGCTTATAAATATAACCTCTACCAAAAAATTTACTATCAAATTTGTTGCAAATTTTTAAAAAAATTTTGTAGGTTCTACCCCTGCTTGTAAATATAACCTCTACCAAAAAATATCGTATCAAGTAGAGACGAGCAAACCAGGTTTGTTGCAAATTTTATCAAAAAATTTTTGAAGGTTCTACCCCTGCTTGTAAATATAACCTCTACCAAAAAATATACTATCAAGTAGAGATGAGCAAACCTGGTTTGTTGCAAATTTTTAAAAAATTTTGTAGGTTCTGCCCCTGCTTGTAAATATAACCTATACCAAAAAATATTGTATCAAGTAGAGACGAGCAAATCGGGTTTGTTTCAAATTTTTTTTTTTTTTTAATTTTTGAAGGTTCTGCCCCTGCTTATAAATATAACCTCTAACAAAAACTATATTATCAAGTAGAGATGAGCGAACCGGGTTTGCAAATTTTTAAAAAAATTTTTGGGTTCACTGAAATCAAAATATGTGGGGTTTGCCACTCACAAATTTCTTCAATCCAAGACACGAGAGGGTGGCTGGGGGGAACAAAATAAAAAATACTGGTACTCACCTCTCCTGGGCATCTAGTCTTCTTTTGAATTAGAAAAAAGTGATAGATTTCAATATCAGGTTTTAATAAATAAATTAAAAAAAATATAAAAATGGTGACATATTAAAATCTCAGCCATAAAAGGCTGCTACAAGGAGAAAACCCCTTTAAGTTAAAGGGAATGTGTGGCCAGTAAATGACCTATTGTTTAAATCATATTTTTTAAGAGTTTTTTTTACGTTTTAAATTTTCCAAATTAATATCTATAGTTAACCCTTCAGACATTTTTCATTTTTCTGTTTTTGTTTTTTACTCCCTGCATTCCAAAAGCCACAACTTTCTCATTTTTCCGTTTACATAGTCACATGAGGGCTTCAGACCCTCGAGTATAATAAGTGGAGGTCCAAGGGAGCAGAAAAAAAAATAAAAAACATTTATACCCTCCCTCACCTCTTTTGGGCCTCCTCACGGTCTGTGACATCATGCAGCCAGGGTCACCGCTGAGGCCCAATCATAGGCCTGTGACATCACATCAGAGCGCCACAAGGAGGCCTGAAAGGTATAAATGTTTGTTATTTTTTACACCTCCCTTGGGCCTCTTTTTATTATACCCTGGGGTCTGAAGAGATATATATATATATATATATATATATATATATATATATAATAAATTTACTGCAAATCATGTCGCGGCGGCCATTTTAGTTTGTCTGAGATGAATCTTGTTCAGTTTAATTAAAAACCGAACAATTTGGAATATTTGGGTCAAATGTGGTTTGTTGTGCACCAATTCGCACAACACTAGCTTTCACTCTGTCAACTAAGCCTAATAATAGACTGATACTTGCTAATTATGTAGGGTTTTGTTTTGTTTTGCAGCTGTCACCTTATTTACATAACAAATTATGTCACAGCTTATCTCCTCCCCCTCCCTGCACAGAACATGTCTAGAAAATTCTCCCATAGACCTCAATAGTGAGCGCTAGACTATTGCTGCCCATGGCCACGACTGTGCTGTAAAGCAGATCGCTAAATGCTGTTAACAGGCAAGATGGCCTCCCCCATAATCATACACAGAAAATATAATTTAAAAAATCTACAATCTCGTCACTGGTTCTAATAAATAAATAAATTTTTTTTTAAAATTGCGACACGTTCCTAGAAATGAGGATCGAACCAGGTGCGACCTGAATTTTACTTGAGCACAAAACTTTTGGGGTTAGTCACCCACAATTCACTATTATACTTAGGAATCTCTTCAGACCCCCACGTATAATAAGTGGAGGCCCAGGGGAGTTGCGGAAACATAATAAACGCTTAAACTCACCTTGCCTCACTGCCGCTCTTCGGGTTGATGTGCAGAACGGTTTCTATTGATTTCTTTTTCGAGCATTTGATCATCTTTGCAGCGTCGCAGTAAATGACATTTCATAAATATAGAGTAAGCAGGAGAAGGTCTGCCGGGAGCCACTCCAACAATGCCGTGGCCCAAGGATAACCTCCGTCCACCCATTCTCATCTGTTATATGGTAAGTAGATCCACAGTGATGGGGAGACAAATAAAGGGAAGAGGAAACCATTTATCCAAAAGGGACATCCAGCTGAGGCTTTCTAATTTCACTCTAGATGCGGCTGGAATACTGAGCAGCGCCGAGCCCGTAGCGAGGCCCGTGTCACAGCTTCCTCTCCATACTCACTTTAATAGATATTTCTATATCTTTACACAGTCGTTGATTCGACGCGGTGCCGGAGACTTTACAGCTCCATATGGGGCTTCAGAGGATGAAGGAAGTAAAAATGAATTTCCTTATATTCAGGGCAGGGTTTCGAGATTGTTAATATTGTGTCGTTTCGTATGTCTGGAGCCGAGGACCGCCATATAACGGTCAGCCATACATTTTACATAGCGCTTGGTTGAATGGTCTTTCAGCCGACAACTGTTACTCCGAATTTCCCCATAGATTTGCACTCTGGGCTCGGTACAGAGTGTGCATGTGTTCTTAATAGGAAAGGGAATGTCAGCTACTTGCAGACTACTCAGGTCAGGGGTGAAACAAGCGAGCCCAGAGGGGGGACTGCGGCCAGCTGGAGATGGCCAGGACCCCGCAGCGTCATCGGGCAAAGACTGATTCTCAGAGCACTGATGGGCGCTCATCTCTGCTGCCTGGGGAGGTTACTGTGCTGAATTCTCCAGGCAGTAGGGATGAGTGCCGATCTGCTGCCGGAGGTGTATTAGCTTTACACAGCATTCAGGTATCAAGCCAATGGCGTAACTACGGTATAGGGGATGCAGAGGTAGCAATGGCTAATGGGCCCTGGAGCCACAGGGGGCCCAAAAGCATCTACAGTAATATAAATAGAACATAGGGAACCCATTACAGATTTTGCACTGGGCTCAGGAGCTTAGTCTTATCCTGTTTATATAGACACAGTACAGTACTACTACTCTTATCCTGTATATATACACAGTACAGTACTACTACTCTTATCCTGTATATATAACACAGTACAGTACTACTACTCTTATCCTGTATATATATACACAGTACAGTACTACTACTCTTATCCTGTATATATATACACATTACAGTACTACTACTCTTATCCTGTTTATATAGACACAGTACAGTACTACTACTCTTATCCTGTATATATACACAGTACAGTAGTACTACTCTTATCCTGTATATATACACAGTACAGTACTACTACTCTTATCCTGGATATATACACAGTACAGTACTACTACTCTTATCCTGGATATATAGACACAGTACAGTACTACTACTCTTATCCTGTATATATACACAGTACAGTACTGCTACTCTTATCCTGTATATATACACAGTACAGTACTACTACTCATATCCTATATATATAGACAGTACAGTACTACTACTCTTATCCTGTATATATACACAGTACTGTACTACTACTCTTATCCTGTATATATAGACACAGTACAGTACTACTACTCTTATCCTGTATATATACACAGTACAGTACTACTACTCATATCCTGTATATATAGAAACAGTACAGTACTTCTACTCTTATCCTTTATATATACACAGTACAGTCTTGCTACTCTTATCCTGGATATATAGCACAGTACAGTACTGCTACTCTTATCCTGGATATATAGACACAGTACAGTACTACTACTCTTATCCTGTATATATACACAGTACAGTACTACTACTCTTATCCTGTATATATACACAGTACAGTACTACTACTCTTATCCTGTATATATACACAGTACAATACTACTACTCTTATCCTGTATATATATACACAGTACAGTACTACTACTCTTATCCTGTATATATATACACAGTACAGTACTACTACTCTTATCCTGTATATATAGACACAGTACAGTACTGCTACTCTTATCATGTATATATAGACACAGTACAGTACTACTACTCTTATCCTGTATATATACACAGTACAGTACTGCTACTCTTATCATGTATATATAGACACAGTACAGTACTACTACTCATATCCTGTATATATAGAAACAGTACAGTACTACTACTCTTATCCTGATATATACACAGTACAGTACTACTACTCTTATCCTGTATATATAGACACAGTACAGTACTGCTACTCTTATCCTGTATATATAGACACAGTACAGTACTACTACTCTTATCCTGATATATATACACAGTACAGTACTACTACTCTTATCCTGTATATATAGACACAGTACAGTACTGCTACTCTTATCCTGGATATATAGACACAGTACAGTACTACTACTCTTATCCTGTATATATACACAGTACAGTACTACTACTCTTATCCTGTATATATACACATTACAGTACTACTACTCTTATCCTGTATATATACACAGTACAGTACTGCTACTCTTATCCTGTATATATACACATTACAGTACTGCTACTCTTATCCTGTATATATACACAGTACAGTACTGCTACTCTTATCCTAATATATATAAACACAGTACAGTACTACTACTCTTATCCTGGATATTAGACGGTACTACTATATATATATATATACACAGTACAGTACTACTACTCTTATCCTGTATATATAGACACAGTACAGTACTGCTACTCTTATCCTGTATATATACACGACACAGTACAGTACTACTACTCTTATCCTGTATATATATATATACACAGTACAGTACTTTTTGTACTATACGTATATTATCTTATCCTGTATATATACACAGTACAGTACTACTACTCTTATCCTGTATATATACACAGTACAGTACTGCTACTCTTATTTTTTCCTGTATATATTTATATATACACAGTACAGTACTACTACTCATATCCTGTATATATAGAAACAGTACAGTACTGCTACTCTTATCCTGGATATATAGACACAGTACAGTACTTACTACGATCTTATCCTGTATATATACACAGTACAGTACTACTACTCTTATCCTGTATATATACACAGTACAGTACTACTACTCTTATCCTGTATATATACACAGTACAGTACTACTACTCTTATCCTGTATATATAGCACAGTACAGTACTACTACTCTTATCCTGTATATATACACAGTACAGTACTACTACTCTTATCCTGTATATATAGATTTCACAGTACAGTACTGCTACTCTTATCCTGGATATATAGACACAGTACAGTACTGCTACTCTTATCCTGTATATATACACAGTACAGTACTACTACTCTTATCCTGTATATATACACAGTACAGTACTGCTACTCTTATCCTGTATATATACACAGTACAGTACTGCTACTCTTATTTCCTGTATATATACTACATTACACGTACTGCTACTCTTATCCTGTATATATACACAGTACAGTACTGCTACTCTTATCCTGTATATATACACAGTACAGTACTACTACTCTTATCCTGTATATATACACAGTACAGTACTACTACTCTTATCCTGTATATATACACAGTACAGTACTACTACTCTTATCCTGTATATATAAGTACACAGTATCAGTACTGCTACTCTTATCATGTATATATAGATCACAGTACAGTACTGCTACTCTTATCCTGGATATATAGACACAGTACAGTACTACTACTCTTATCCTGTATATATACACAGTACAGTACTGCTACTCTTATCCTGTATATATACACAGTACAGTACTACTACTCTTATCCTGTATATATACACAGTACGTTGCTACTCTTATCCTGTATATATAGCACAGTACAGTACTGCTACTCTTATCCTGTATATATAGACACAGTACGTATTTTTAGTACTGTACTACTACTCTTATCCTGTATATATACACAGTACAGTACTGCTACTCTTATCCTGTATATATACACAGTACAGTACTGCTACTCTTTCCTGTATATATAGACACAGTACAGTACTACTCTCTTATCCTGTATATATACACAGTACAGTACTGTTTCTTTCCTGTTTTCCGTACGTTTACTCTTATCCTGGATATATAGACACAGTACATTTTGTACTACTACTCTTATCCTGTATATATACACAGTACAGTACTGCTACTCTTATCCTGGATATATAGACACAGTACAGTACTGCTACTCTTATCCTGGATATATAGACACAGTACAGTACTACTACTCTTATCCTGTATATATACACAGTACAGAACTACTACTCTTATCCTGTATATATACACAGTACAGTACTACTACTCTTATCCTGTATATATACACAGTACAGTACTGCTACTCTTATCCTGTATATATACACAGTACAGTACTACTACTCATATCCTATATATATAGACACAGTACAGTACTACTACTCTTATCCTGTATATATACACAGTACAATACTACTACTCTTATCCTGTATATATAGACACAGTACAGTACTGCTACTCTTATCCTGGATATATAGACACAGTACAGTACTGCTACTCTTATCCTGTATATATACACATTACAGTACTGCTACTCTTATCCTGTATATATACACAGTACAGTACTGCTACTCTTATCCTGGATATATAGACACAGTACAGTACTACTACTCTTATCCTGTATATATACACAGTACAATACTGCTACTCTTATCCTGTATATATAGACACAGTACAGTACTGCTACTCTTATCCTGGATATATAGACACAGTACAGTACTATTACTCTTATCCTGTATATATAGACACAGTACAGTACTGCTACTCTTATCATGTATATATAGACACAGTACAGTACTGCTACTCTTATCATGTATACAGTACAGACCAAAAGTTTGGACACACCTTCTCATTCCAAGAGTTTTCTGTATTTTCATGACTATAAAAATTGTAGATTCACACTGAAGGCATCAAAACTATGAATTAACACATGTGGAATTATATACTTAACAAAAAAGTGTGAAACAACTGAAAATATGTCTTATATTCTAGGTTCTTCAAAGTAGCCACCTTTTGCTTTGATTACTGCTTTGCACACTCTCGGCATTCTCTTGATGAGCTTCAAGAGGTAGTCACCTGAAATGGTTTTCACTTCACAGGTGTGCCCTGTCAGGTTTAATAAGTGGGACTTCTTGCCTTATAAATGGGGTTGGGACCATCAGTTGTGTTGTTCAGAAGTCAGGTGGATACACAGCTGATAGTCCTACTGAATGGAGTGTTAGAATTTGGATTATGGCAAGAAAAAAGTAGCTAAGTAAAGAAAAACGAGTGGCCATCATTACTTTGAGAAATGAAGGTAAGTCAGTCCAAAAAATTTGGAAAAAATATAGAGCATAATACCAGCGCAGGGGTCAATATGGAGCATAATACCAGTGCAGAGGCCACTATGGAGCATAATACCGTGTGCAGGGGCCACTGTGGAGCATAATACTGTATGCAAGTGCCGCTGCGGGCCATAATACAGTGTGCAGGGGCTGCTGTGGAAGATTATAGTGTATGTAAATGGGGCATTATAAACAGGGGCTATGGCGCCTGTTTATATCACACGCTGTCTGTTTATAGTGACCGTGTGATGTAATTACAGCCTTGTCACATAGACATGTACAGGACGAGGCTGTAGTTACATTACATGGCCGCTATGAGATGAATGACACTATGTAAACAGAGAAGCGGTCACGGCGCTTACACAGGTACCAAGCATTCACACCGCTGATCAGTGGGGGTCCTGGGTTTTTGAGCCCCACTGATTAGTTTATTAATGACCTGGAGAACCTTTCAATTAGTTAACACCTGGGGCATTATTAATATGGGGCACTATTTATACAGGGTACACAGGGACATTATTAATATAATAAATGCACTTGGGGGTATTAATCATTATGGGGGGTTATATCAGTATTTTATAACTGGGGGGCTGTGGGTGTGTAGGTGAGGACAATGTGGGTCGGATGCCTGGGAAAGTGAGGAGCCAAAGATGTCTGTGCTGCAAACTTTACAGAGACAAGTCACAGCTGGAAGAAGTGGTCATGGCGGTCCAGAGGGAAGAGAAGGGAAATGTGAAGGATTAGTCAGAGACGTCACCTGTAAGTCACAGAATGTTACTGCCCTGTATTCACCTAAATGATAGAGGATAAATACCTGAGTGATGGGGGTCTGTCTGCTGAGACCCCCACTGAGCCTGAGAATTGGGTGTTTTCCCCTTCCACTGGGTGGGAATTCAGCCTGACCGCAGCCATATATATAGAGGTGTGTCGCTTGGTGGATGGACGAACCCGCGTGGCTCTCATTCACTTCAATGGGAGCGCCAAAGATATCCGAAGTCCAGTACTCCGCTATCTGCGGCGCTCCTATTATAGAGAATGGGGGCCACGTGGGCTCGTCCATCCACCAAGCAGAAGATGTGTGAAGTTATTTTCATTGTTAATGCCGTGTTGTTGATCTGATACTGAAGTAATACAGGAAGAAGAATTCTTAAAAAACTGTTTTATAACTTTGTGTATTGTGTATATTGTGTGACGATAACAGTGTGTGAAGCTAGTAGTATGGAAACGCAATTTTTTTTTTGGGGGGGGGGCATCTTTCTATAGTCCGCCTCAGGCAGCAAAGAGGCTAGGGTCACCACTGTATGGGCGGTATGGAAGTGGTTAATGTTCCCCCTCCATTTGCCCCCAAAGTTTAACATAAAAAAACACTGAAACTCACCTCTCCTCGTTCCCCTGCTGCTCTGTCTGCAGTCTCAGTCTCCCGGGGGGCGGAAAGGGAAGAGAGGAGAAGGGGGGGGGGGGGGGGGGCGGCGCCTTTTTTTTTTAAATTTTTTATTAATTTAATTCCACCCCCACCATAAAAAAATAAAAAAAAAAAAAAAAAAAAATAAAAAAAGGAAAAAAAAAAAGAAAAAAAAAAAAATTTTTTTTTTTTTAAATTTTTTTTTTTTTTTTTAAAAGTTTTTTTTATTAAAAAAAATTTTTTTTTTTTTTTCACCATAATCACACCCACCCGCGGATTTTAAAGTAGATAGTTTATTTTTTATTGCATGGTAAATGCCTGAAAAACAAAATATGTAAGAACAATATGGAACAATTATGTTTTTCCACTGTGGTTTTTCCTGCAGCGCTTTGTTCTTGCGGCCTGCTATGTAGGGCCTTAGCTTTAAAGAGGATTGTGAAGAATATCGCCTCGCCCAGCCGCCTGGCACGCCTGCGATCAAACTTCTTTCTTAACCTCCCACTCACACACCGTGAGTAGACCGGGTCATAGGATAAAATGAAATGAGCGATATAAATTTTATATGTTTAATAACCCAAGTGGGTCGGTATGGATTAATAGCATATACAGAAATATACAATATTAATATGATCAAGCATAAACATACAAGCAAAGGAGCGATGATACAATACACAAAAATAAACAGGGGAATTAAAAGATAGAGAAAATACCGGCATAGGCTCGTAGTCCGTTTCTCTAGGCCACAGCAGAGTTTTGGGCCTAGGGCGCAAGCTTAAGCAAGTTGCATAAAACAATCCTTCTACATGCTGTCCAGAACTAGGCCCTCAAAGCATTCCTCAGTAGGGCAGGCCCTCTCATCTTCTCCCAGATCAGAGCTCCTTACTGCCTCTTTGCTGAATGACCCCAGAATCCAGGTCTGCCCACAGCATATGGCTAGTGCTCCACCCACCCCTTGCACCCAGGCAGCCCCCCTTCTCCCACCTTTGCAGAACCCTCGGAGAGAAGGGTGAAGTTAAGGCTTTCTATCCCCCATCCCATCTGGCCAGGGATAATAAAAGTGCCTGGCTATAGCAAGCCATCTCCAATGAACACACATAAAACCAGTGAAGCGTATCGTCCAGCAATGTGGACTCAACTAAAGCACCGCATTCCAAGTGGGGGAAGGACTGACCTAAGCAAGTAAAACACACTTCCAAGAAAGATATAAAACTGAGGGTCGGTTCATCACACCTCCCCCTTTTAGAGCGTGTCAGGAGGAAGGACGATCCTAACATCGCCTTCCGCGGACACCCTGGCGGCCTCACCCCGCCGGGACCTGCGCTGGTCCCTGACCATATTCCTGGCGTACTTATACCCTCTTCCTCTCCTGTCTGAATGGAGACTCTTCTAAGGTTCAGGCTCTGAATTAAGTAGACCTGGCTACCTCCTGCTTGCTCTGGGTCCCTCAGACCCACACTCACAACCCCAGGCCCTTGTGGTACCGGTGCTGGGACCCCATCCTGGCAGTCTCCGCCCACCTGGCTACCCCCGGTCTGCACTGGGACCTCGTTCTGAGTGCTGGCATCCCGCAGATCCACACTCGCAACCCCAGGCCCTTGTGGTACCGGTGCTGAGACCCCATCCCGGCAGTCTCCGCCCACCTGGCTACCCCCGGCCTGCACTGGGACCTCGTGCTGAGTGCTGGCATCCTGCAGATCCACACTCGCAACCCCAGGCCCTTGTGATACCAGTTTAGAGACCCCTTCCCGGCAGTCTCTCAGGGTCTCTTCCACACTAGCCGCTAGTTGGGAGAGTTCTAGGGGATTCTGCACCTCCCCCTTTGCTTCCAAACCTAGGGGCACCTCTGGTTCTGGCACAGGTATGTTTGGACCCTGTCCTCCCTCCCAGACGCCTTGCCCCTTTGGGCCTACACCCTGTTCCTCCTGTACTTGGGTGGGTGATGGTGATACCTTGGGCAAATGACTGAGATTATGCTTCCCCAAACCATCCCTCCACAATACATTGACAGGTAATACATTTGACACACCCCCTTCTTGGGTCCCACCTCCAGCACCCCATGCCGTCTGCACTTGGGCCATGGGCACGACTGGCACACCTTGGATGGCTGTTTCTCCTTCCCAGGACTCTTTCACAAGAGTTAGGGGCCCACGTACACGTCTCCCGTACAAGAGCTCAAAGGGGGAGAACCCCGTTGAAGCTTGCGGCACCTCCCGGTAAGCGAACAGCAGGTGCGGGAGATAAGGCTCCCAGTCGCGCCCGTGGGACTCGACTAACATCCTGAGCATCTGCTTCAGGGTGCCATTGAACCGTTCACACAGGCCATTGGTCTGTGGGTGATACGGGCTGGACACCAGATGTTGCACCTCTGTTACCTTACACAGGCCTTGCATCAAGGCAGACATGAACTGGGTACCTTGGTCTATGAGCATCTCTCTGGGAAATCCAACATGGGAGAAGATGCCTACCAGAGCCTTGGCCACTACATCAGCCCGGGTGGAAGACAGAGCGACAGCTTCCGGGTACCTAGTAGCGTAGTCTACTACCGTTAATATGAAACGTTTCCCTGTGCGACTGGAAATGGACAGGGGTCCAATGAGATCCACAGCCACCCGCTGGAAAGGTTCGGTTATGATGGGCATAGGTATCATGGGTGCTTTGGAGCCTTGCCCCGCCTTGCCCATCCTCTGACAAGTGTCACATGAACGGCAGTATTTAGCTACATCTGTCCCCATCTTAGGCCAGTAGAATAAGTGGCTGAGGCGAGCCTTGGTCTTAGCGATCCCCAGGTGGCCTGCCAGTGGAATATCATGAGCAATCCGCAACAACTCCACCCGATAGGGTTGGGGTACCACTAAATGTTTCTCCCTGAGCCGACTTTCTTTTCCCTTTGTGGGGATCGTTTCCCGGTACAACCTCCCTTGCTCCCAGTACACGCGGTCCTTGTCCGACTCCAAGGGAGGTTGATCAGCACGCTCCTTCAATGCATCCAGACTGCGGTCAGCTTGGACAGCGTCCCTGAACTCCTGACTGGAACCAGACAGAAGAGATGTGCATGTCATATACCCGCCGGGCTCCTCCGGCTCCAGTGTGGGGAGGTCAGTCATGGCGGTCTCAGTGCCATCTCCGGGTGACAGAGGGAACGGCTCAGGGGTCGGAGCGCCTTCCACCCCTCTAGCACTCTGGCTGCGGGTCACCACCGCAACTCCAGCAGTCCGTTCCTCATCCGGATCGGCCCTGAGATCCCCGTGACCCACCTGACCACCTGGCACATTGTCCTCAGTTGGGGTTGCCCCCAGCATCTCAGAAGAGCTACCCTGTAAACCTGCAAGGCAAGAATTAGCAATTACATTGACATTGCATTCATTCATTGATTCACAGTGAACTGCATGGGTGAATGGCTGAGCCAGGGTCACACTGAGGGGGCTCTCATCACCCGCAGATGTGGGCGGGGCTACAGCCAGGTCAGCATTCCACAATGTCTCATTCACATGCTCACTGATTACTTTAGCTGGACACACAGCAAGGGGAGACAAAAGGCTAACCCCTCCTTCTGCCTGTGTGACAGGCTTCAACACCTCATTAAAATCATCCTTCAGTACAGACATTTTGTCACAGCGAGGTGGGGCTGCTCCCACCCCATATTGGGACACCAAGGGCCCCAAATCTCTTCCCAATAGTACATTGGCAGGCAGATCAGACACTAGCCCCACATCACGCATCCCTTTTCCCGCACCCCAGTCCAAATGGACGCAAGCCATGGGCACAGTTACACGTTCTTGTCCAATACCCTTCAGGGTCAGAGTTTTTCCAGGGATAATACTGTCCGCAGGGACCAAGTCAGGTTGCACCAGAGTAATCTGCGCCCCAGTGTCCCGAAATCCCATGACCACTTTACCCCCCACAATGACCTGTTGACTGTTGGCATCGGATTGCAACCCCTCCCTCCCCACCAAGTATACAGATGATCCAGCTGCCGTGGCTGGGGAAACAGGGGGGGGGTTCTTAGAGCGGTTGGGGCATTCCGCCTTGAAATGTCCTGGCTGGTTACAGGCATGACACCGCCGGGCCTCTCCTTGGGATTTGGAGGGGATACCCGGGACGCCCAGAGTTCTTGGGACAGGGGAAGTAGAGGGGGCACCCGGGACAGAGTTTGTCTTACCCCACTTGGAGACCGCAGGCTGTGGTGAACTCCAACTTTGCCCCTCCTTCCAGCTTGAGGGTCTCTGCAGTGTGGCTCCTCTCTTGGTCCCTTGTTCCCTGGTGGACACATAGTCGTCAGCAATCTCTGCAGCCTTGTCTGCTGTTTTGGGTTTCCAGTCACACACGAACTGGCGGACCTCCAGAGGGCACACCTGGAGAAATTGTTCCTTTATCATAAGATCCCCAATTCCCTCAAACGTGGTGACAGTAAGTCCTTTGATCCACTGCCAGAATGTAACCTGTAAGTGGTACAGAACATCCGCATAGCTCTCTGTGGGACCCCGCTGGATATTCCGGAACTTTTTGCGGTACACCCCCGGCGTGAGCCGGTATCTCCGGATCAGCGCCGCTTTGATGGTCTCATAGTCCGCGTCCACTGGTAAGCTCGTGGAAACATCCAGGCCTTTTCCCTTCAGCCGGGGAGACAGGTAACGGGCCCATTCTGCCTGGGGAATATGATGCTGCTTACACACCCTCTCAAATCCCCGCAAGAACGAGTCCAAGTCCCCGTTATCTTCCAAGATTGGAAAGTCCTCAGATCGGATCTTTAGTGCTCGGGCTCCTGGAGTTGGTGTAGGGGAAGGTTGCGCCTGCTGGCAAAGTTCCAGCTTTTTTAGCTCAAGCTGATGCTCCAACTCCGCCCGACGCTCTGCAGCAGCGGCCTCTCTTTCCGCCCGGCGCTCTGCAGCAGCAGCAGCGGCCTCTCTCTCCACCCGGCGCTCTGCAGCAGCAGCAGCGGCCTCTCTCTCCACCCGGCGCTCTGCAGCAGCAGCAGCGCGGCCTCTCTCTCCACCCGGCGCTCTGCAGCTTCTCGGTACTGGAGAATCACCTGCAGACGGGTGCTATAGTCACTGGCGTCTATCTGCTGTAAGGCCATTTGCAAGTATAAGTCCGTTACCCCCACAGAACTGGGGTTACTGGTCCCTCCAGGCACAGTTACCTCTGGGGTCCGGGCACCTGCGGAACCATCTGGCATGGTGATGTTTTCTGGTGCCAGCCTCTCAGGACTTTGCTCCGCCTCCTGCATGGCTATGGTAGCTTCCATATCTGCCATCTCCTGGAGTTCAGCAGCAACCAAGTCCTGCAGACGTTTGGTTATGCTTCTGGTCCCACCAGCCATCCACTGGAAGCCGTTGCCAAATAAAAGATAGGACAGAAAAAAGAAGAAGGGAGGGAAAAGTACTGTACCAAACTTTCACCGTATTTTAAGCTTGATCTCATACCGTGCTCGTTCCATAGGATTGCCGCAATCCCCAGTGTCTGCGTGATACCACACCCACACACTGTTATCCTAATATCCCACAACGCTGCCACCACTGTGAAGAATATCGCCTCGCCCAGCCGCCTGGCACGCCTGCGATCAAACTTCTTTCTTAACCTCCCACTCACACACCGTGAGTAGACCGGGTCATAGGATAAAATGAAATGAGCGATATAAATTTTATATGTTTAATAACCCAAGTGGGTCGGTATGGATTAATAGCATATACAGAAATATACAATATTAATATGATCAAGCATAAACATACAAGCAAAGGAGCGATGATACAATACACAAAAATAAACAGGGGAATTAAAAGATAGAGAAAATACCGGCATAGGCTCGTAGTCCGTTTCTCTAGGCCACAGCAGAGTTTTGGGCCTAGGGCGCAAGCTTAAGCAAGTTGCATAAAACAATCCTTCTACATGCTGTCCAGAACTAGGCCCTCAAAGCATTCCTTAGTAGGGCAGGCCCTCTCATCTTCTCCCAGATCAGAGCTCCTTACTGCCTCTTTGCTGAATGACCCCAGAATCCAGGTCTCCCCCCAGCATATGGCTAGTGCCCCACCCACCCCTTGCACCCAGGCAGCCCCCCTTCTCCCACCTTTGCAGAACCCTCGGAGAGAAGGGTGAAGTTAAGGCTTGCTATCCCCCATCCCATCTGGCCAGGGATAATAAAAGTGCCTGGCTATAGCAAGCCATCTCCAATGAACACACATAAAACCAGTGAAGCGTATCGTCCAGCAATGTGGACTCAACTAAAGCACCGCATTCCAAGTGGGGGAAGGACTGACCTAAGCAAGTAAAACACACTTCCAAGAAAGATATAAAACTGAGGGTCGGTTCATCACAAGGATCTTTCACCACCTCCAACAAGTCCAACTCTTTACATCAATTAATAGCTGCTGCTCCACTGATTTTGGTGTAATCAATTTTATGTGCCCGAAAACCCCTATAGGCCGGGGGCCCCACGTGGGATAAACCGTGGCATTTTACAGTCCCTGCATAGTGGATGGGATTCTAGGGAATTTCATCCACTCATTGCAGAAAAATACACGCAGCAGACACGCTGCAAGTTCCAAAACCATCACGTTTTTGGAAATAGCAGCATTTCAATTATACCTACGGAGAAGCTGGCGGTTTCCCTATAGGTATAATTGAAGCAGAAAGTCCGCAGAGGAAACCTCTGCACACTTTCTGTGAAAAGCACTGCAGGAAAAAACGTGATGCGTTTCCACCATGATTTTTACCGCAGAGCTTTTTCGTTGCAGCCCGCTATGTGGGGCCTTAGCTTTAAAGAGGACCCTTCACTACGTCCTTGCATCTTTTAATAAATGCTGCTCCACTGATTCAGGTAAAGGTGGTATTTTTTTCTCTACCCACAGTGCCCGTAGTAAATCAGTGCTGCTAGTTTTGGTGCCTGATATGCTGTTTAGGCTCTGTATTGTCAGGAGGCAGTGTCAGGCAGGAGCAGGCTATGGATGTGACTCTGAGCTCTGACACTGGCTGAATCACACCCCCTGCCTGACACTGCCCTTTAGACAGTACAGAACTTAAATAGCACATCAGGCATCAATACTAACTAAACTAACTGTGCTTGTTGCTCGGGAATGGAGGGGGATAGAGAAATAATTCCAACTGCGCTGGAATCAGTGGATCAGCGCCTATTAACATTGATTTGGTGGAGGTGATGAAAGGTCCGTTTTACATCAATTGCAGAGTAGCTTAATGACTAACCCAAACAAAAAAAAAAACACACCAAGAATAAGCAAATTCAATGACATTATAAATATTATTATTATAAACACTCTCACTTAGATTTGTTATACCTGGTATAATCTGATGTGAGTTCTCATTTTGTATTATCTTTATTGTGGTAATTTCCTTCCAACATATTGTGTCTTTCCCTTTTCGTGTCCATCATGACTGTGAAGTCTGTTTAGACATATACCACATCTTCCCTCACGGTCATGGGTTTGTGCCGTCGGCATTGCCTTTTTTATCCAATTTTTTATATGTTGTAAAGAATAAATAAAACACTTGTGATATTTATAGTGTCATTGCATTTGCTTATTCCTGGTGAGTTTTTTTGCTTGGGTAAGGAGTGAGTATGAGAAAAATTCTTTGAAGTAATTGACGGATTCGTTTAATGACTAATCCATGAGATCAAAAAATGAAGCAACATCATTTGACCTGTATTTCCACTTATGTTAAAAAAGTTATTCCATCATCAATATATAAAATCTCTTACATTGTCCTTCAGTAACTAACCTAAAAGTGCCATTATTCCATGCTCAAGTGCAGCAGATATCCCTAGCAGATTAAATGGGTCTCCTAGTTTAAGCAAATTCAAGTATGTATAATAAAAAAAAGCTATACAATTGTCCAATATACATTCTGATTAATTCCTCGTAGTTTTTGAGATCTCTGCTTGCTATCATTCAATAAATGTTTACATCTAAAAGATAAAAGCTTATCCTTAGAACAGCTATTTTGTATCTGTAACTCCCATACAAGTGAACGGAACAGTGTAACACTGCTGGTAGCAGTCACTTCTGTGCCAGTTAGACTATGTTCACACGGAGTTTATTGCAGGCGGATTTTGAGGCGGAATCCGACTCAAAATCTGAATGAAAAAATGTCTCCCATTCGTTTCAATGGGAGTCAGTAGCAGGTTTTTTTTTCCTCTAGCTGATTTTCGCCGCTAGCAGAAAAAAAAAAGCGACATGACCTATCTTCAGGCGAATTCCGCCTTGAAAAACCCATTGAAGTCAATGGGAGGCAGAAAAAAAGCAATGTGGTTTTTTGACGCGGTTTTTGATGCGTTTTTTTGACCACATCAAAAATTGCTAGTGTTTTTTTAAAGAGAAGTTTCCAGGTCCATACAGTGTGCTGGAGCAAAAAAACCACGGCACAAACCGAGACAAAATCCGTGATGAAAAACGCAACAAAAAACACGTCAAAAAACGCATCATGTAAAAAAATGCGTCAAAAAACTCCGTGTGAAGTTTGGCTGTTTCAGTAATAGTGGCCACTACTGCAAGCCATATATATGAAATCTTGTGCGTCAAGACAAACTACCTAAAATGTTAAAATGACTTTCATACATTGACAAATGTTTTAAGTGCACAGAAGGTGCAATTCTTCCGGGCAGAATCCCCCCAATAATAATGCTGATATTGGAGAACTGACCGTACATTCATTATCATTGTATGTGTAGATACTTGCATACTGCCAGACCAAAACAACACCAATAATATTGTAGAAATATATTTATTAAGGTAAGGTTTTGCTTTAGCCTCATTTGTCATGACAAAAATATTGACTATAAATTACAGTATGCACTGGTCATATATATCACATCCAGTGTAAAGGCACCAGCACCTTGTTAAGATGACATTACATTGGAACATGAGAAAAGAAGAGCTCACAGTGATCATCTACGAGGACGAGATCTAAAAGAGTACATATCCTTTTCTATATTCAAGGCACAGTTGATTTTCAGTAGGCTTTTGCAGTTCTTGGGTGGAATGATCCTTCACTACCAAGTGTAATATAAAGAACTATTTGATCAAATACATCCTTTATTTCTGCTTGTATGTTCTCATTTGTGGTTGTTCTGAATTGTGGCAATCTAGGTCATTCAAAAAAGCTTCACATTCTCAGCAGAGAGCTTTTCAAGGAGCATTGGGAAATACTGTGTGTTCAGCTATTACCCCATATCAAACCATTATGTTCTTCCCTTCATGTTATCTCTCCTTCCCCCTGATCAGCTCTATCTTCAGCTGAAGACCAATTGAAGAGACAAGGCTTAGCCAAAGGGTTGGGGTTTAATAATTTTTTGTACACCGAGCACCGCAGGGAGGCTCCTGCTCAAGCCAGTTGTCTTACAGGACAGTAATGAGTCGGGGAAGGGGGCTGTAGGGCTGAGCTCCTGAGACACAGAGAAGGTTTCTTTACATATTTCTCAATTTTTATTGTAATATGAGATAAATTAGCATCAAAGGAAAGGAAAAAGTTAATTAGGAAGGGCAGAAACTGCATGCTTGTGCAGAATAATAAGCATATAGCGGCAGGTTTATTAAAAGCAGCACTGTCTTATTTGTCTATAGCAACCAATCACAGTACAGCTTTCATTTTTTATTCTGCTCCTGAAAAAGAAAATCTGCATTGTTCTGTATGGTTACTATGGGCAACTAAGACCGTTTTGCTGTTAGACCATTTTAAGATATCTGCCCCATAATTGTCAACGGACTGTTGATCATTTACTAAAATGGACATTCTATGGAATTTAGAAAAGACCCCTTGACAGTGTTTAACCTGCTGCCTGCCTTACTTTTTGGCAAGTTGCAGTACATGGGCATAAGTCCATAAGCATATAATGTATACACTACAGATAAAAGCAGAGTCATGCGATATTACAAGCAAGACAATGTTTATGATCTGTTTCATTACTACAATTCATGGGAAAAATTATACACCCTTCTTTATCTCTATATCATACAGAGTTCCATTTATTCTATGGTTAGCTGGGTATTTCCTATAGTGCTTCTTTTTGGAGTGACTCAAATAGTCATGGTGAGCAGATGTCCTGGCCTCTTGTTATAACTGTCCCCTCAAATTTGGTTATATAGAGCACATGTTCCATCACTTATAATATATACCTATTGAACACACATAACAATAAACTTCTTCTACCATTTCCATGCCATATAATGTGTTTAAACCAACACAACACTGTGTAACTCTGCTATAGAAGGTGTGCAGTAATAAATGCAATTTTGCGGAAGAGATGGAAGTGTACAATAGACAAGTAAAGGCTATTTTGTGAAAAATTACAGAGAAAATGTAAAAGGCGAGTCCATTAGAAACAAACGCAAACATGTTAATGCACAGAACTGTACTCCATCTATGGCTCGGCCAGTGTTTCTCAGGTTTTTGCTCCATAGACGTGTCCTGGTGTCTTCCAGCCATCAATGTTGGTCCTTAGAATAGCTATACATACATTAAAATCAAACATTATACTATGTGTAACCAGCAGTAGAGATATATTCAATGAAGAGTGATTATCTAATGCTAAAGAACTTTCTTAGAATGTAGACACCTTGAAAATACAAAATTTACAATGAATATCTGTTGCCATAATAAATAATAGTAACTATTAGAATTTAATGACTGTGCTACAATGATATAGATCAGTCGTCTCCAACCTGTAATGTTACAACTCCCAGTATGTCTTGGCACATCTGGCTGTCATAGTATTCTAGGAACTAAACTTTCAGAACAGTTGAGTCCCAGGTTGGAGACCTATGATGTAGATAAATTGGGATTATTTTGCCTAGGTCAGCAATCGTACCATTATAGACAGCAGATATATCATCTGGATTTTCATATGAAAATGAGCTACTATTAAGCACTGCATTATGAATAAACCATCCGAAAAAACACTCCATAATACTCAACGTTACCGACTACCATTCATATGGCCAGTCTCTGCATCTGGCAATGGTCAAACCATTCAGACATGAAATGTTATGCAAATTTATGCTGTACAAGCTGGCTATGGAGGTTATAAGCTAATATTCACTCTTTCACATATATACATTACATAGTGTCAAGTTTTTTATCATATTTTGCAGTCTCATGATTATTTTATATAAATGTCCTGCTATTTATCTGTACAATCCTGAAATTCTCCAGGGCTTTAGACTTGCAGGCAACCAGTGATGCTACAGTATCAGTGACAATGACCGCAGGAAGGAATATATCCACCTTGATCTTCATATTCAGAAGGCCGCACAGCACTTTTCCTATTGTTCTGTGGGAGCCAGGGATGTTATATAAAGATCTGGCTTTTCCCTTGATTTCACTCCAAAGGCTTTAATGTGCTGACGCCACCGATGTGACTGATGGAGCTTAACAGCTTAAGCAGCAGACATTTTTCCAAATATGGTAATTTCTCTATATACAAAACAGCATAAAACCAAATATATAAGAAACCACCCAAAACCAAAGGATCCAGCCTTCCCATTATAACAACAGTTCACAGGAAGGGTTAGAGTCCAAGAAGAAAGATGGCAGAAGATGTTATGAAACGTTGTTTATAGACCCATCTTCAGTCCAATTTGTCACCCAGTCTTTTTTTTTAATGGTCCCTGTCTTCTCCTCTAGGACCATCGGTCTCTCTTCCCGGGGAATTTTCACAGCATGGTATTGTGGCAGCTTCTCATCCTGGTAATTCCTTCTCTTAAAAAACCCACACTGAAAAAAAACAAAGAAACATTCGATGACAAAAGTGAAGGTTTTCTTGGTCCAAGCTAACAGTAAAGCTAAAATAGCTGGAAGAGGGATAAATCTTCCTTGGGTCTTGTATGGAAAGGACCGAGTGTTCATAGAGCAAGGAGGAATTGTACAAATACTGTAAATGGTTAAGATCATTAACTCTATGAGAGACTCACTGCTGATCGGGTTGGAAGGTGTGATGTCTAATCATACAACACATTACCAACTTAGGCTAAGGCCCTATCTTTGTGACTGTTGCGGAAATGCAGCAGAAAAAAATGCTGCATTTTACAGTACCGACAAGTGAATGAGATTTTGGTTAAATTCATCCACATATTGTGGAAAAAAACACTGTGGCAAAGCTGCATTTTTTAAAAAAATACATGTGATTTTGAAAAAAGCAACATGATAATTTTAGCTGCTCCTTATACATTTAATAAGGAAATTTTTTAGCTGCGGTTCGCTGAGTGGGGCTTTAGCCTTAATATGGAAAATAGCAAAAAGAAAGAAATCAAATGCACCACAAATACAAATCAGCGTTAAAGGGATTTTTTCTGAAATATTACAGGTCCATAATAGTTAGACTATCTCTTTAAGTGCCATTCATAGTCAACTCAATCTATAGGGAGGCATTGCTGGGTTTATTTTAAAGGAAACCTGTCACCAGGAAAATGCAGTGCAATGTGCAGGCATCATGTTATTGAGCAGGAAGAGCTGTACAGATTGATGTATAGTTTCTCAGGAAGGGATTCAGTATAGATTGTCATAGAATCATTGAAGTCTCTGCTCCTATTACTGACTGACAGCATCCCCTCTATGACTATGCATATAGAGAATGCTGTCAGCCACTGATAGGACCGCCTCCTTGACTTTATAGCAAAGAAAGAGCAGAGACTTCAATGAATAAAATATAGATTATACTGAATATTTCCCACAAACCTAAACATTAATGTGCTCTGCCCCTTCTGCTCTATAACATGATGTCTGCCGATTGCACTGCTTTTCCATGTGACAGGTTCCCTTTATTACTTTAAGACAGACAAAGAACCGCAGTGTTTTACAGTCACAGCAAAGTCGATGGAATTATAGGGAATCCCATCCCCACTTTGCAGAAAAACATGCGCAGCGGACATGCTGCAATTTAAAAAACTGTTGTGGTTTTGGAAAATGCAGCATGTCAATTATACCTACGGAAATGCCAGCGGTTTCCCTATAGGTATAATGGAAGCAGAAAGTCCGCAGAAGAAACCTCTGTAGACTTTGTTAAAAGCGCTGCGGGAAAAACTGCGATGTGATGCTGCCGTGGTTTTTCCTGCAGCATTCTTTTGCTGCGGGGCGCTAGGGCCTTAGCCTTAAATAGGTTTCCCATCAGACACTTTATGGAGTTGTGTTCCAGTTTCTGCCACAACGACATCCCTGGCAATTGAGAAATAAGCAGAAAAGGTACAGAGGTCAAATTTCGTGATCAGAATGGGAATACCTTTTAATCAGTGACGAATATGATATTCTAGTAACAGATAGGGCACCTCACTCACTTTTACTGAAAATATGCACATCTAATTAAGTAAATCTTAATACACAACTTAAACAGTAGCTATTAAAATCTTGGCTGATCTACATTATTTTTAACAAATTTCCATCTAAATCTATTTTTTCAGTATAAAAATCTAAACACGTATCCAAAAATAAATAAATAAATCAATCACAAATAGCATGCATCAACATTCTGTAAAGGGGTTATCCAGTTCTTTTTTATTGATGACCCATTCTATATGATGATCCCACTGATAAGAGACCAGTGGGGGTCCGACACATGGGACAACTGCTGATGAGCACTGTGACCCCTTCAAGCTTTACATTGCATGCTGTTTGTTGCACAGTAGGCGTACAATGTAATTACAACCTCGTCTGATAGAAAAGGACTGGACGAGGAGAGGGCGTACATTGTAAACTGTGAAGAGGTCAAAGTCCTTGCACAAGCACTGCAAGCCTTCACACATCTGATCAGGGGGAGTCCCAAGCGTCAGGTCCCCAATGATCTCTTATGTATGAACTTTCCTGAGGAGAAGTCAGCAACTAAAAAGAACTGGGCAAACCCTTTAACTTAAAAAAAAGTATAATTAAAAAACCCCATACACTGTCTATCTAAACTGTACCCATTACATGCACCAACAAAATAAAATGATCAACTGATCAAAAAAGTGGAAACCCATTTTAACCTAAAATTAAAAGCATTAACAACAAACATTTTGTATAATTTACCACAAATACAACTGAAAAATGCTGCTATAAAAGGGTATGAAAAATGCCCACACACAGATTATTTTGGTAGCCTTAAAAATTCACAGTGGCCAAAAAGTGGCTTATCGATTGGGATCAAAACACTGATCGTTAAGGGGTTAAATGGTAAATGCATATCTAACAATGGGTTAATTATCAACAATCTTAATGTTAGACTTGGAAATATGCAGCACTATGCAAAGTCTCATGACACACGCATGCTGGATGTTACCAGCTAAATCTCCTCCTCGGCTTGCCTAGCTATGTCAGAGGGTTGCAACCCTAGACGTGCTCGGTAGTAATTCGTTGTATACTTGGATTCTGCTGACTCCCTCTTGAAGAAACCACACTGAAAGGACCATTGGAAGAAAATGTTGAGCTACACATTGTCAAGGCTTATCAGGCGTGAAGACATGATGGAGTCAATTAAGTATAGTGCTACTCAATAAGTGGATGCGTGGATACACTATCAAACTGAATTGATGCAGACTATGTATCTACAGCTCTATAAAGCAAATAACGTAAAAGGATGGCACTGAGGAAATATGTAGTGAAAAGACAGGAATACACCTGTCTTTTCACCCTGAGGGGCTCCATAGGGGTTTCAATCACTTTTGATGGAAAGAATACTGCAGCATATAGCACCATCCTTTCCATCCAAATGAAAGGAACATAAAAATTATAGGTGCAATATATTGTGCATACATTACTATGGTTTGTGCTGCATGCCACCTGCTGCTATATTCTTTTTGGTGTTGTATATAATATAATATATATCGATATATATCTCAAAATGACGGAAACCTCAACGAAACCCCTGACTAAGTGTAATAGCACAGAAACATACAGTGCTGGCCAAAAGTATTGGCACCCCTGCAATTCTGTCAGATAATACTCAATTTCTTCCAGAAAATTATTGCAATCACAAATGCTTTGGTAATAATATCTTCATTTATTTTGCTTGCAATGAAAAAACACAAGAGAATGAAAAAAAAAGTCTATCATGTCTATCTTTTATCATGAACCCATGGTCAGTGAGAAATGATTACACTATTTTTTTCCTCATTTCTCTACTCATCTTGGCCATTCAAGTGTATGAGGCCCTGAATAAAGGAACGCACAAACATCTCATCCATGTGCAGTGATTCATCCATATTTTACAGATTCATTATTAAGTGATGAAGAAAAATAAGGACAGCATACAGTGCTGGCCAAAAGTATTGGCACCACTGCAACTCTGTCAGAAAATACTCAATTTCTTCCAGAAAATGATTGCAATCACAAATGCTTTGGTAATAATATCTTCATTTATTTTGCTTGCAATGAAAAAACACAAGAGAATGAAAAAAAAAGTCAAATATTTGCTCATTTTACACAAAACTCCAAAAATGGGCTGGACAAAAGTATTGGCACCCTCAGCCTAACACTTGGTAGCACAACCTTTAAACAAAATAACTGCGAACAACCGCTTCCGGTAACCATCAATGAGTTTCTTACAATGCTCTGCTGGAATTTTAGACCATTCTTCTTTGGCAAATTTCTCCAGGTCCCTGAGATTTGAAGGGTGCCTTCTCCAGACTGCCATTTTGAGATCTCTCCACAGGTGTTCTATTTGATTCAGGTCTGGACTCATTGCTGGCCACTTTAGAATTCTCCAGTGCTTTCTCTCAAACCATTTTCTAGTGCTTTTTGAAGTGTGTTTTGGGTCATTGTCCTGCTGAAAGACCCATGACCTCTGAGGGAGACCCAGCTTTCTCACACTGGGCCCTACATTATGCTGCAAAATTTGTTGGTAGTCTTCAGACTTCATAATGCCATGCACACGGTCAAGCAGTCCAGTGCCAGAGGCAGCAAAGCAACCCCAAAACATCAGGGAACCTCCGCCATGTTTGACTGTAGGGACCGTGTTCTTTTCTTTGAAGGCCTCTTTTTTTTTTTCCTGTAATCTCTATGTTGATGCCTTTTCCCAAAAAGCTCTACTTTTGTCTCATCTGACCAGAGAACATTCTTCCAAAAAGTTTTTGGCTTTCTCAGGTAAGTTTTGGCAAACTCCAGCCTGGGTTTTTTATGTCTCTGGGTCAGAAGTGGGGTCTTCCTGGGTATCCTACCATAGAGTCCCTTTTCATTCAGACGCCGACGGATAGTACAGGTTGACACTCTTGTACTCTCGGACTGCAGGGCAGCTAGAACTTGTTTGGATGTTAGTCGAGGTTCTTTAGCCACCATCCGCACAATCTTTCGTTGAAATCGCTCGTCAATTTTTCTTTTCCGTCCACATCTAGGGAGGTTAGCCACAGTGCCATGGGCTTTAAACTTCTTGATGACACTGCGCACGGTAGACACAGGAACATTCAGGTCTTTGGAGATGGACTTGTAGCCTTGAGATTGCTCATGCTTCCTCACAATTTTGCTTCTCAAGTCCTCAGACAGTTCTTTGGTCTTCTTTCTTTTCTCCATGCTCAATGTGGTACACACAAGGACACAGGACAGAGGTTGAGTCAACTTTAATCCATTTCAACTGGCTGCAAGTGTGATTTAGTTATTGCCACCACCTGTTATGTGCCACAGGTAAGTAACAGGTGCTGTTAATTACACAAATTAGAGAAGCATCACCTGATTTTTCAAAGGGTGCCAATACTTTTGTCCACCCCCTTTTTTATGTTTGGTGTGGAATTATATCCAATTTGGCTTTTTGACAATTCTTTTTGTGGTTTTCCATTGAAGACAAATTAAATGAAGATATTATTACCAAAGCATTTGTGATTGCAATCATTTTCTGGAAGAAATTGAGTATTATTTGACAGAATTTCAGGGGTGCCAATACTTTTGGCCATCACTGTAGCTTAAGAAACATAACAAATGTAACTGAAAGGGTGTAACATGAAGTTCCTGGGCCCCAGTGCAAAATCTGTGCCAGGTCCTGCAAGTATAATGTATATTTTATAGGACTGGGCTCCTCATATTGGGACAAGACAACTAAAGCAGATGTGCCCAGGTGCGCCCCAACCTTCAGCACCATATCGGATTTGTCACCAAAAATACAGTATTTGCAAATGTCTCATTCATCTGAATGGAGCTTGTAGAAATCCATGTGCGTGTATGAAAATAGTTGCATATATTTCTGCAAGAAATCTCTTGTATGTGAATTTACCCTTATAGTAAATATGTAGCATCAAAGCAGGAAGGTAATATAATGGAAATGGAAATGTAGACTCAAAACTAAAGGTATACACGTAAGGTGCAGGATAGGATGTACTGTACAATGTGTCAGCTAATATATTATATATGAAGACTAGGTCATATGTGTGTCATAGGCAATGTGACGGAGGAGCCTCTTGTGAACTGCTCATACGATACCTTCACCATCACTTCTCATATTGACTGACTATATAGGTATGGCATATAATCAAGATAAAAAAGTGGTATTCGCTACACAGGAAAAAGTCACCATCTTACCTTCCAGAGGATTAAAACTAACAGCAAGAGCAGCAGTATGCCCGCCAGCACTGCAATAAGGATTATCCACCAGGGAATGCCTCCGTGAACCACAACATCAAGCTCGGAATACAGCATCACAGAAATCTGCAAAGACATCGACAAATACACTCACATGATTCCCACAAAAAGTAATTAACTCACTTTAATCTCTGGCTCCTGACTAATGTATGATAGTAAGATACCTTATGTACCATATTTTTGGACTATAGGACATACTTTGTAGTATAAAAGAATCTTACTATGTGTCTCATAGTCTACAGTACAAGGGGAAGGTGGGGCATTCAGTGTCTGGCGACCTCTGACCCCTTTCCTAATGATCAGGCAGAGTGCTCAGTAAGCATACTTGCCAAATCTCCCGAAACTTTCCAGGAGGCTGACGAAAAAAGGGGAGACCTGCCGGCCCTCCCATGTGGCCAGAACCCTCCCTGAGTATGAGGATGTCGCCATTGTGAGAGACATAAATACTGTGCTGCATGCAGTACACAACAGAGCATGGGAAATCTGCATCATTGCCCGGACTACTTTTCCCAGCATCAGAAGAGATGTCATAAATAATAAGAGTGAGAGCTCCTCTGTCCTGTAGGTCTGATAACCCCAGGCTGTGTGTAGATTACATAGCTTATCAGATCTGCAGGACTGAGGAGCTCTCAGTCTTATTATTTATGACATCTCTTCTGATGCCAGGAGCAGCAGTCTGACAGGAACAGTAAAGATGTAATGAGTATAATGCAATGCCACAATGGGATACTATAATGTGTGGGGACCACAATGGGCTATTATACTGTGTGGGGGACACTATGGGCATTACACAGTGTGGAGGTCACAATGGGGCATTATACAATAGGGCACAATGAGGACATTATACTGAATGATAGGGTACTCTTTACTTCAAACAGGTGAGAAACACTGTTTTATAGTACCTAATTTGGATCCTCCATTAGCAGTTATTTCAGTGCTTGCCACACTTCTTTTTGGGAGGTGGACATAGAACGTGTATCTGTAACGTCTCTTTTTTGAGACATGACTGGCATATAATGTGCTAAAATTACATATAAAATGACAGAGATCTCAAAGTATGTGAGAGCATTCCACCAGACTCAGGAAATGTACATACTCTTTCAGGACTCCCAGGAAATCACCCCTTTTTCTGGGAACCTTCTGAATGTTCTACCCGCTTACTGTCCCCATACAGTATAATGCGGCCCACAGTATAATGCTCTCCCACTGCCCCTACAAAGTTACCCTCACAGTATAATGTCCCCCCAGGGACCCTCTGTGTCCCCACACACAGTACATTAGCCATTCAGTGCTCCCACAAACAGTATAATTTCCAGGGAGTGAGTGGTGAGTGGGATTAATTACTCGCTGCACTGCCCACTTTTTTACTCCAAGGTCTGATGTGATGCCAGGGAGTGGGGTATAAGAAGTAGAAATGGAATCCAGCTGTCCAAAGTTAACATTATTATTATTATTGTTTATTTATATAGCACCATTAATTCCATGGCGCTTTACATTTGAGGCTTTACATACGATACACAAGATATACAAAACAGATAATACTGACAGTGACCAACTGGCACAGTGGGATAGAGGGCCCTGCCCGCAAGGGCTTACAATCTGAGGGAAGAGGGATAGAGGGAAGATGGGGGTAGAGGCTGTTCTGGTGGTGGTGTGGAGACAGTAGTGTTATTGGAGGTTGTAGGCCTTCCTGAATAGGTGGGTCTTCAGGACCTTCTTGAAGCTTGTGACAGTGGGGGACAGTATGATGTGTCTTGGTAATGAGTTCTAGAGTATGGGGGATGCACGGGAGAAGTCTTGGAGACGGTTGTGTGAATAGCGGATAAGAGCAGAGCGGAGTAGGAGGTCTTTGGAGGATCAGAGGTTACGTGCGGGCAGGTAGCGGAAGACTAGGTCGGAGATATATGGAGGGGACAGGTTGTGGATGGCTTTGTATGTCAGCGTCAGTAGTTTGAACGCTATTCGCTGGGCAATGGGTAGCCAGTGAAGGGATTGGCAGAGGGGAGTGGCCGATAAACGGAGGGAGAGGTGTATTAGGCGAGCAGCACAGTTTAAGGTGGACTGGAGGGGGGCGAAAGTGTTTGCTGAGAGGCCATGGAGAAGAGTGTTACAGCAGTCTAGGTGGGAGATTATGAGGGCGTGAACTAGCATCTTTGTAGTTTCAGGGGTGAGGAAGGAGCGGATTCGGTGGATGTTCTTGAGTTGGAGGAGGCAGGAGGTGTTGAGGGTTTGAATATGTGGCTTGAAGCATAGGTCAGAGTCGAAGGTTATCCCAAGGCAGCGGGCCTGTCGGACTGGGGTGAGTGTGGTTCCGCTAACTTTAATAGATGGGTCATGTAGGAGAGCCATGCGAGGAGGGGTGAAGATTATGAACATAAGGATGGGGCCACAACAGTATGTGGACGTTCATCCTTCCTGAGTGGGGACATGTACCCCTGGGGACTGTGGGGTGTACCACCATGGATATGTGTACTGCAGTCTGAGAACCACTGCTCTGAAATATACCTTCTCTTTATGATTAGTAGTGTGGATTCAGCGCTGCAGTCCTATCAATATTTTTTTCTTGAACACCTCTGCACCCTAGCAGCTCAACTATGCAGAGGAAAAGAATACCAGAGCTAAATGAGAGCTACAGCACCCATGCAGTTTGACCTCCTCTAGGTAACTAATCAGTGAACATTTCTAACACTTCTGGAACTATTGGTGGAGGAAGATGTCAGTGCCCACAGTTAGATCTTCTAGTTGTACAAAAGCTGTATGGCTCCTGGCATGCACCATTATTGGGAAAATAGGTCCAGCTACTGGGAATGGATGTGACTCTGAGAAAGAACCTGAAAGACCTCATGGGAAATTGTCATAGCTCCCCTCACTATTGCAGAGCCGTGGCTGCGTCCTGATATCAGTGACTGTTCACTATAGACAAAGGAGCTGTATCCACATCCTGTATTATGTGACATCTTCCTCCATGTTTGTCTCATGACCCAGGAAAAGTTGCAAAGATGAAGCCCAGGGTTCTGCTCAAGCAAGGCAAGCCAGATAGTTTTTTAATGGATATGCCTGAACAATGTTTATATTTTGTAAGTATTGTGACAACTTGGGGAATTAGACTCAAAATGGCGGCTTTTCCTGGTCCGGACAGCGGTGGTTGATGGTACTGGGTGCCGGAAAGATAGCTTTCAGACGGTCCAAGTGTCAAATAAAAGTGGATTTATTCAGCTTAACTGCAACATAACAAAACAACAAAAACCTAGGCCACAGTTAGGGCACTAACTGACTCCTTGAGCCCCTAACTAGCCTCTACTGCTCAGCTCCAGCAACAGTCTCCTGTGGACCCCCAGCCCTCCTGGCACAGACCGTCTATCTGTCCAACTGGGTCCACCATCTCCTGCTCCCTGCAGGATACTCCACACTTTTGGAGTTACACGCCACGCCCACCCAAAGGTGTGGCTGAAGGCGGGCTGGGCCTGGGTCGCTCAACAGCGCCCTCTGGCTCACATACTCACATACCCTCCCCCTCAGCTCACTACCCATGGGGTGAGCTACAATGGGACGAGACATCCTATGTCGAAGTCCCTCTTCAACCATGTATGCCTGTCCAGTGTCTCTCCAGAAGTCCCAATCTCCGTCGAGTTTTCCGTTTTCTCCTCACTTTAAATGCTACGCCAAGATCCTGGCCATTCTGTGCAAAGGCAAGTTCTACTTCATCACTTTCACAATTCGCCATACAGGAGATCACATCATTTTCATCACATTTCTCGCCATAGTCTTCAGCCATCCCCTTGCATGACTTTGATCCCTTTAGTAAATTGCCGTAAGAATCTTCATCTTCACCTATCACGAATCCACAGGAGCTCAGAGACCAACTAACACGTACTTCATGCATATCAATGTCTTTAGAGTATAACTGTTTCATGGGTACTTTTTCCGTAACCTTCATCTCAAAGCAAACTTTGCCATCACCATCAAGGTTTAGAAGTTTAGGAGACATAGGCTGCTTGCTCTCCTCTTTGTTTGAGATACACAAGCTCTGTACTGCAATATCTTCTCCTTCTGCACGAGGGCCATACCGTACACCCTCACATAATAGATCACGCTGAACTACATTTTCTGGCATGTCTTTAACAACTGTCACATCATTGGTGACATGTAACCATCTCTTACTTCTGCATGCAAATGACGGCTGCTCAGTCTCTGCATTAGAACCTCTACCACGGTTACTTCCATTAGTTAGGGACATAGCAACATTGTATCTCAGCCTCTTCTTGTTGCTATTAGCATCAGACGGTAAAACAACTTCTGCCTCTTCTCTTCTTTTTGGGTTGACTGTATTACTTCCTGACTCCCCCTTCACAGACAACATGGAGTCATTATTCACCATTTGTCCACCAGAAATTTGGCTAGAGACAGGCACAGCAACACCTTTATCCACAATGGCTTCAGACACTTTAGCTGTTGGGACAACATATGCGTGGTCAGTCTTCTTATGGACTCTTGTTCCACACTTTCAATGACCCTTCACCTTATTTACCATCTCACAGCCCTCTAGGCTTTGGACCTCATTGGTTTGAAGCTGAACCCACTCTGTCACAGGCAGTGTGTGACCAATCACAGTTTCTTCTTCTGTTGGACCTTCTTTGGCCTCCTCACATTTTGCAGGAAGTCCACCTTTAGCAGCATCTTCCTGGGGAACTATATCCTCTACTTGACGTTTTGCCGAATCACGTGGTTTCATCATAATCTGATCATTGGTATCAACATCAGTGGACAGGTCACTCATGTCTGTCTGACTTAATGATTCTCCTTTCTCTGCCTCTATGCTGCCCGCATTTTCCACCATATGTGACAACTTGGGGAATTAGACTCAAAATGGCGGCTTTTCCTGGTTCGGACAGTGGTGGTTCATGGTACTGGGCGCCGGAAAGATAGCTTTCAGACGGTCCAAGTGTCAAATAAAAGTGGCTTTATTCAGCTTAACTGCAACATAACAAAACAACAAAAACCTAGGCCACAGTTAGGGCACTAACTGACTCCTTGAGCCCCTAACTAGCCTCTACTGCTCAGCTCCAGCAACAGTCTCCTGTGGACCCCCAGCCCTCCTGGCACAGACCGTCTATCTGTCCAGCTGGGTCCACCATCTCCTGCTCCCTGCAGGATACTCCACACTTTTGGAGTTACACGCCACGCCCACCCAAAGGTGTGGCTGAAGGCCTTTTCAGGGCTGGGCCTGGGTCGCTCAACAGCGCCCTCTGGCTCACATACTCACAGTATAATAAATTGAATTTATTTTAAAAATGTTGCTGTGCTGCGCTATGGTGTTTTGTGTGGAGGTCTGTGAGCAGGACTGAAGAACATCTTGACCTCTTTATAGGATGCCCCCTTTTCACAGGCCCATAACTGTGACAAGGGGGCATCCTCTACGTCTACAAAAGCTTTTACCACAGTCATAAGCAGGGCTTCTTTACAGTAAGAGCAGTGAGACTATGGAACTCACTGCCACATGATGTGGTGATGTCAGGTAACTTATATTTAAGAGGGGTCTGGATACCTTTCCTGAATGTAAGAATATCACAGGTTATAGGAATCCAGTCCGTATGTCAGAAACGGGACTCTTGTATTATAGTGATTTATGATGCTGGGAGTCCCTGCCTCCTCACAGCTCTACAGTCCCATACTAATTACAGCATAGGGCAGTAAAAGACGCTTAGCATCATAGATCACTATGGATAGCCCTATGTACATGGAGCCTAATTTATATTTATACTTAGTTATGGTGATACCAGGGGCGTAACTATCAGGGTAGCAGTGGTAGCGGTTGCCACAGGGCCCGGAACATTACGGGGCCCGGAGCCCTGTGGCAGTCGCTACCGCGAACCCCACAAACACTGCTATGGAGGCCCAGGGGAGGTGAGCGAACATAAAAAACACTGTAACTCACCTCTCCGCCGCTCCGCAGGCTTCGGGCCTGTTTGGTGACGTCCTAGACCTCAGCCGACATCATAATGCGTCGCGACGCCGGCCTGGATCGCGCGAGATCCGGTCCAACATTGAAGATGGCCTAAATAGCGCACGGGAGTGCACCGGAGCGAGGAAGAGGTAAGTTGCAGTGTTTTCTATGTTTGTATCCTCCCCTGGGTCTCCGATCATTATACTCTGGGGTCTGAAAAGACCCCAGAGTATAATAATCGTTCATGGGTGGTCCACAATGGGGCATAATACTGTGTGCAGGGGCCACTATGGGGCAAACTACTGTGTGCAGGGGCCACTATGGGGCAAACTACTGTGTGCAGGGGCCACTATGGGGCAAACTACTGTGTGCAGGCGCCACTATAGGGCAAACTACTGTGTGCAGGGGCCACTATGGGGCAAACTACTGTGTGCTGGGGCCACTATGGGCAAACTACTGTGTGCAGGGGCCACTATGGGGTATAATATTGTGTTCAGGGGCCACTATGCTGCATAATACCGTGTCCAGGGGCCACTATGGGGCATAATACCGTGTGCAGGGGCCACTATGGGGCATAATACTGTGTGCAGGGGCCACTATGGGACATAATACCGTGTGCAGAGGCCACTATGGGACATAATACCGTGTGCAGAGGCCACTATGGGGCATAATAGTGTGCGCAGGAATGCGGTTTGTGTGTGTGGGGGGGGGTTGGGGGTGGCGGTTTTGGGGGGGGCCCCATGTCAAATGTTCGCCTTGGGGCCCAGCCATTCCTAGTTACGCCACTGGGTGATACTATACCTTTGTGCCAATTACCTCCACAATGGTCATATACAAGACTGGTCATGGCAGAGATGATTCACTATAGTATATTGTGTATTTTTACACATACACTTCTGAAATGGCTCAGGACTCAGATGATGTGAAAGTTCTCTGTATTAGTATGGAGGGTATGGAAACATCTAGTCTTACTACAGTCTACGATCCTGCTTCTTTTTGTTATTATTGTTGCTTTACTGAAGTATCCATAGTCATTAACCCCTCCATTTCCTTAGACCACCAGTAAAGATTTAATTAGTACATTTTTCTTACTAGTTTTTATAGTCTAAACCTCAGCATATATGAGTATATATTGTTCTCATAGTCCCAAAAATATAGTACATGTATTTGCAATAAAAAAAGAGCTAAATGTCAGCCAATATATCCCTACGCTTGGTGCAGAATATAACACAGACATTACTAAAGACATCATTGGATACCTGTGTTGTAGCGTCTCTTAGCACCAGATTCTTAATACTGGACTTGACAGTAATGTTTGCCCTGATCACCACTTCTATGTTACTACCAGATGGATAATCCTACAGATAAAAAATACAAGGGAATGTTTAAAAAGAAGGCTGAGAGCTGTGACAATAAAAGTAATAAATGATGTTACATAATGGATCTAGTCACCTCTAAAAAGCTGCTGTTCCAGAGCCGTCCATGAACATTGAGCACCACCTGCTGGTCAAAACTGTACAGCGGACAACTAAATACTACACAATGCGCAGTTCCACGTGCACAGTCCTTAAAAAAAAAAAAAAGAAAAGTCATGTCACGCATTGAGCAGTGTTCATATTGTGTTATGGTAGACTAGTAGTGGATGTTCTATATATAAAGGCTGATCAATGTGTTGTTCAGATGAATATTGTATGCATGATGGGTTTACCCTACTGTGACAGCACCCCACTCCTCCGGATAGAACTAGCCCTCTAACAGTCCCAAATGGCCAAGGAAATCTTATAGATGCCTTTGTTTAAAGTGCTACTGTCCAGTGACAATTTTCCATGTCATGATTTATATTTTAAAAAAGTGCTAGATCCTGAAATATTCATTCTGGCCACCAAGCCTAATACTAGACTGACACAGTAAACTGGCGTAAATGACCATAAAGGTGGCATGGTCACCTGTTCTGCCCATTTGTTATCCCTTTCAGTAAAGAGGAGAGGGTGGCATATTTTTTACACAATTGTCATTTAAAAAGTCACAAACTCTCTGCTCCAATGAGTCTGTTTCAGACTATTGTGGTCTATGGCCATGAATATGTTGTAAAGCATATCACTAAATTCTGCTAACACAGCAGATATATTTCAACTAACTGATTTTAATAAATCAATACATACAATGACTATACATGCCTTTTAAGCTTATAATATACCCTGTACTTTTCTACATTACATGTCCCAATGTATGATGGTCGTTATTACCAAAACAACATCCTTCTTCTTAGTTGGATATGTTAGTGACCATCGGCTTGCAGAACGCTGGCTTGCACTGGGTACCAATGAACTGGTATCTGATCTTACTGTATCCTAGAAAGATAGGGCAAATTATATGCAATGAACTCTATGTGAAGTGTAACATAAAAAGCAAAGAAACATTTACTTACTAGTCTAAGGGGGTTGACTGCATTTATGGGGCTACACTCCATGCTGCGGCCTGACAGCCCCTTCTCTTTCAACTGAATCTTCATTGGGTACATCAGCCATTTTCCATTGGCCAATTCATGAGGCCACATAAGGTTTAGATATGCAGAACCCAGTGTGCGTAAAGACTTTCCTCTGTTTGAAACCTAAAGAATGGATTACAAAGGCTAGTGAACGAATAATACATTGTATTGTTATTTTTCATATAGATAAGTATCATTGTGCTGTAGCCATTTAACAAGGGCCCATCACCACTTCTGTCTCCTCTCCTGACAAGTCTCTCTTAGTAAATGCTTATATTCCCCATGAAATAAAAATGTTGATGCACCTTTTCTCACTGTGCTGTTCCCATTTTATTCCTCCTGAATATTTATGAACAACTGGGTGTTACCTTTCCTCTTGTCATAGGGGTGTGTCCCTACACCGTTTCATATGGTCAATACTGACTGGACAGGGGCAGAGTGAAGAGACACAACCCCAGCTATTCTAGGAGGAATAACAGAGGAACATCATAACATTGAAACAATGCTATAGAATAATTTCATGGGGAATACATTTATGAAAGAGAACCTGCCACGTCCACTAGCCCCCTTGAGTTTTGGGGTACTGTATGTACATTAACAATGCCACCAAGGTGCTAATCCCCGACTTCTGTGTTTTTTTACACTGTATGAGAATGGCATTTACTAAAGCTAGATTTTCTAGTACTATACTTTTGGTTCAGTTTTTGTTGTGTATTTCACACTGGAAATCTGCAGCAATTCCAGTGCGCGTTCTCTACATGAGCTGATTTTACATAACAATGCAGCATGAAAGTGAATAAACTTACAGTAACTTCAATGTCCACAGGGCTGCCGACATCTTCTTCATTTGTCATTACAGACTCGCCCTTTACCTCCCCGCTATAATACAGTCTGTTAGGTGTGGCCTCTCTGTAACAGAGAACAGCACAGTCCTTCTCAATATTACATGACTTTTCTTGCAAATAATATTGTACTTTATCTATAATTTATCAATAATAATTATATTACATAATTCATGCATGTCCAGGCAATAGGATTTTGGATGTTTTAAGCATCAGGTTTACTTACCCGGAGACAGACAGAGGAAGTTCAATAATCACTTTGGCTTTGGCAAACATAGAAGTAAGGTTTTTCTGCTCACTTATCCTATAAAGACAAAAGCGCATTGATAGAACTTCTATAAAATGTGAAGGCCTTAAAGTGCTAGTGCTCTTTACTGTATTGAATTTTTGCATTCAGAACTTTAAAGTGTAACTCCTACTTTTTTTTTTTCACTATTGTATCAGGGGGTGTTTGTCCACCATTTTTGCAATATAGTTTATTACCCTATCTCCTTAGTAACCCTGTAACTGACATTGTAAATCTGCAGAGCTGAAGCATTTACCAAAGAGGGGGGGTGGTCACTTCAAACAGCTGTATCTACGGTTTTATACCACCTAGAAAAATGGTTCTGGTATCATATTCTCAGCTTTCATATGATGACAAGCTTTAAGAACTAGCTATTACAGAATATGAGATATCACTAAAACATAGTCAGGAATGTGATTTTATATACAGCATGAACTGCTGCATGTTAAGCTGAAATTCCCAACTGTGTTTTTAAACTATAAAACCAGAGATACAGCCATTTGAAGGGACCATGCCCCCTCTGGTAAATGCTTTAGCATTTACTACATTGAGTACATGTGTACGGACAGTCTCCTGGCAATGCTTAGCTAGAGCATTGCTAATGGGAACTTTACAGCCTGTTTTCTATTAAAAGGAAGTTTGATAAGTTAATAAACTATATTACAAAAATGTTATACTTTAAATGCATTTGGAAGTCACATCAGTCCCTGTGTGTCACGGTAAAATTTTCCTATCTTTTACACACCTTTATTTTTTGGCGTGTGAGAGGAAAACAGAGTACCCAGAGTAAATCTATGCATATCCAAACACAAAGAAAACATATGGGACTGATTTATGCCAGTCTCAACTTTTGTGCATCTCTCTCTGGCATGGACCATTATTAATTTATGTCATGGCGGGAAGTGTGCTTGCTGGACACTCATTACATACCACTCAATAGTTCAGGTATCTTAGCAGTTTTGCTTAGCAAGTCTGTCCCTTTATGGCTTCTTATTATTCATCCATTATAAATACTTACTGCAGGATAATGGTATAAAGGCTGTGATGTTTTTGAATGGTTGCAGGAATATAACGACTGATGTTTTCTACGTGCGGCCTTGATAATCCCTGTGCCAATGGAGAATGTGCCTTCTGATGAGGAGCAGGCCTTATCATACATTAGGCACATCACGTGGCAGTCTGGGCGCCAAGAAGGAAATCTAAGCCCACGTGTAGCAGATGTAGTTTTCATTCATCATTTACACCAGGAATACTGACATAAATGATGATAAATCTGGGGGGGGCACAACACAGCAAAAAAGCCAATTGTGCCCATTTTTGTTGCAAAGGGCATCTACAAAGTTGCAAAACCCAAGGTCGGAGCTTCATAACTCTGTCCCTATTAGTATATGGTGTGCAGGAAGAGATGACAGTCGAGCTGTAGCCAAATATGTAGAACTATAGATAGCAACAGCTAAGCATCATGTCACGCACACATTATTGATGTAGAAACTACTCCATTGGGCAATGATGACAGGTAAGTAATTCCAGGTCTTTATGATCTAGTCCCATATGTTAACTTCTACACATTATATCAGATAGTGACTTACGTAGCCAGATCCAGCTTCACTTCCAGCTCTGTGGTCTCGAGGGTAATTCCTTGGGTACTGATAACCATGTAAAAAGTTATCTAAAATAAAAGGTTATTCATCATCAGGTATGACTATTATATAGTAGGTCTCTTTCTAAGTATGAGTTTGATAATATATACAGAACATATAAAGCTACCTTACAAGAGAAGACAACACATACCTCAGCATTTCTCTTCATAGGGTTGCCAAGTTCACATACTGCCTGGGATGCGTTATCATTGGAAATGCAAATCACTGCCTTGTCCTAGGGGTGAAAAGACCACAGAGAATTGGTATATTAAAGCTATGATACTTTTATTAGCATTATTCACAATCTTAAGCGTGTAGATGAGAGGTGCTTAAGCAGGCTCCGCTCCTCAGTTCTCCTTCCAAACAATCATGCCTACTAAATTGTAATGGTTTGATGTATTACATACCACAGCTAAAGGAGCCGCACGAACACCGGAGTAGGACATTGTTTCAGGGAAGGAGGCAGTGAGCTGAGCCGCATGAGCATCATCTCCATCCAGGTGTGGATGAAGTGGGTCTGATGGAATATTTGTAACAGTGATCTTCAACACCACGTCCTTCTGGTCTGTCAGCGAAAAGACTGGAATATCGTTCTCTCTGCAAAAGTAAAGTCAGAATCATCAGATTGGGTTATTCCTCACAATAAAGCACTGCTTCCAAAGACACATGGCCAAGTGGCCTCTAATATCTCAAGTCTCTTTGCTGCTCTAGTCAAAATGTATGGGACCACTAAAGAAAGCCAAGTGGTCCCATAGATTTTAAAGGGAAACTGTCAAAGAAATCTGACATATCAACCCAAACCCACAGATAGATAGGTTAGGTTTACCTGAATCAAAGAAAATTTTCCCCTTCTCACTTGAAAATACCTGTACCTGTCTTGTATATAAATATATTTTACATTAAGACATGAACTGAGAGTTACTTGGGTTTTAGTGGACATTTCCCAAGTAAGTCAGCTAGGCGGTATAAACTCAGACTAGACAGTCTAAAGATGCACCAGATTTATCAGCCATCATCAGCCACTGTGATAAATATGGATCATTTACACTGTCTAACTAATAGACAGGAGTATTAAATCTACCCCAGTGTAAGGGTATGTTCTCAAGGCGAAATATGTCACTGATTTTGAGGTAGATTCCGTCTCAAATTCAGTGGCAGATTCTGACCTAATTCTGTGTCACATTGTTTTCAATGGAAGGTAGAGATCAGAGCAGAATGCTGAAAAAATAAGCATCCTGCTCGATTTTACCATGGATTCACCTGCTGATCAGGCCCAAAGCTTTCCGCGATGGGAGTCTTCCATGGGTATCGTGTGACCAGCCCCTAATACCATAAATAAGACACAGTTGTCCTGTATAGTATGAACTCGGATGAAAGGTTTTACCTACAGTGATATAATATGGGAAACACTAACCATATGGTTTCATTTTCTTATGATTATGAATTATTCGTGTTGTCCTGATTTGTTACACACTAATATTGTAAAGGTATGTTCACATGGCTGAATTTGGAGGTGAATTTAAAGCTGATTCTGCCAGGCTGGCGCAGAATTTTCAAATTCCATGGCGGATTCAGTGGCAGATTCTGCATCAAATTATGCAGAGGAATTTGCTCAAGCAGAAAAATTCAGCTTCAAATTTCTGAAACTGAATTTTCCAACTTGTACAACTTTTGCCATGTGAATATGTGTTAGTTTGTTGAATTGTGGGTAGAAAATCCACAGTATATTCCAGTACCAGCAAAGTGTATACAATTTAAACAAATCTCATCCACTCCCGACAGATTTTGGACCTGCAGTGCAGACTTTAAATCCACAGAAATCCACAATACACAGAGTGAATTCTGTGTCAAATCTGCAACAAAACCAAATGCAAAAACATTGTGTTACAGAATCAGTTTGGAAAATCTCTTGACAAACCATTATGCAGTGAACTGCAGCACACAGTACAGATTGCAGATGTGAACTAAATGAGGAAATACAAGGTTGTACCTAGAGTTTTACATACAGATGTAGCAGAGTCGAACTGTTAGGGCCTGCCTTTATTTAACATGATGCAGAAATACTTGCAGTCCTAGCTAATCCTAGTGATCACACATCCTGATATTATAATGAATTTTACCAAATGACAAACTTGCTGCACATAAGGAACATCAGACAAAAAAATTGCACAATGAACAAACAATACAATATCAGAGAATACAATGAAAGGTTCTGACTTAATACATAGACAAATTACATATGATTATTAAAGAGGTTTTCCAGGAAAATGGTATTGATGAACTATCCTAAGGATGCTATACTGATGCTATACAGAGAGCAGACGGCTTCTCTAAGTAGTGGTCATGCTGACATACTGCAGCTCAGCTCCTGTTCACTTGTATAAGAGCTAAGCTGCAGTAACTCAGCGCTGTTCTCTGTGTAGTGGCTGTGCTGTCTGCTTCTGGCTCTGTTTTCCATATAGCAGCTGGCGAGAACAGATGATCAGCAGGGGTCCTGGGTGTTGGATCCTCACCATTTGATATTTATTGACCTATACTATGGATAGGTCATCAATATAATTTGCCTTTAAGGAAAACAGGTAAAACTGACAGTAGAGTAATAGGAAAAAGAGAGCATACCCCATTTTCTTTAGGAAACATAGTCACATGAATGTACTTACACAGGTAGTGGTACAAACTGGTCATCTTTGCCTACGCGAGAGTAGAAAGTGTAAATCAACTGCAGGTTACTATGACAGATTTTGTCTTCTCCGCATCCCTCTTTTATGAAGTGTACCTAATATAAAGATATCAGATTATGTAGGGTATCACACTGTACACAATCTGCCATCTGCAGTCAGTACTTAATAGCTGACTTGGCCTGCATCTCTAGATAACTCTAAATCCCCATTTACACATTGCAGCAGTGATGCAGCAGAAGATAAAAGCCTCAGTAATTATACATAATTTTAAAATAATTTTATATGGCATCTTTTTCCATTATCATAACACATTACTGTATATTAGTTTTAGAAGACTTACGGTACTTTAACTTTTTTTTAAAGACATGCAAAATAGCCCACATTTATACGATATTTATGCTTTGTGTAAACACTTCCAAAGTTTTTCCATTCATGCTGGATGCATGTTGCAATTGTTATAGAAATCTCTGGAGTACTGCAAGGCACATTTTTTACAGCTGGTACATAGTTGTATGGACTAGAAATTACACTAAATGGCCACTTTATTACAGACATCGATCTAGTAATGTGCTGGACACCCTTTGCGGTATACACATATTAGAAAAAATTTCCACACTCTATTATTCCATTAGCCTAGTCTTTTTTTTTTTTTTTTTTTTAAAAAGGGGCTGTTAGTGCTATTAATGGGTTAATAAGTGCACCCACATACCTTTAGCAGTGTTTTGAGTGATTTCTGGGATTCTCTGGGAGCGCCTGGCAACTTCTGCATTTGTTTACATTGTGTAGCTTCCTGCTGCCTTAGCTAATGCAATGCATTATGGTAGTTGTAGGATCTCACACTATCTCACTCCTCCCCCCTCCCTCTCTAATACCCCCCTCCCTGTCTCCCTAGCTATCCTATCCACTGCTAGCCCTTCCCAACTAACTCAGCCCACCCCCCTACCCCATTATACTTACCCGTCTTCTTCCTGTCTGAACTTCCTTCTGCGGGGAACGGCTCCTCCTTTTCTTTGACTCTGCCAGCACCTGCGCAGCAGTCCCAGCACTGTGCTGTAGCCTTCACTCCATCTCTACTGCGTAGGCGTGGGTGGTTTCTTTGGGCTCCCACGCTTGCACGATAGAGATGGAGTGTCGGCTACAGCGCAAAGACGGGACTCCGGCTCTTTTGCGTGTAACACCCCTTTTCGTGGGCAGGCAGACATCACAGAAGGAGGAGGAGCCGTTCCCCGCAGAAGGAAGTCTGGAAGGAAGACATGTAAGTATGATGGGGAAGGGGGGAATTGGTGACGTTCCGTTTCCGGAAACGGGGAAATGGATCGTCACTGGATAATCAGAAAATTTATATTTATCCCGGACAGCTCCTTTAATTAATTCATATTGTTTGCACCAAATTCTGACCCAGCATGGTGCAGCAGGGACCTGTATTCGCCTGACCAGATGATGTTTTTCCACTGCTCACTGATACAATTTGTCCACTGGAGTCTTGCCCTGTCTGTCCCTCTTAGACAGCGATGGCACTCCAACTAGTAATCTGCTGTTACAGTCCACCTGTGCTAAGGAATGGCAAGTTGTGCATTCAGATCTTTTAGCTGGCGCTCCAGTGTTTGGCTGCAATTTTGTTGACTGTGTACCGTCAGTACATTTCTTGACATCCTTCTCTGACCCCCTTTCAGTTGTTTAAGTCCACAGTATCCTCTTTCACTGGATGTTTTTCCTCGATCACACCATTCTCAGTATACATTCAACAGTGTTGTATGAGGAAACCCCATAAGGTTGGCAGCTTTTGAAATCCTGACAATGATCTACAAAAAACTCGATTCCAGGGTCACGTATCTAATGTCCATATAGGCAATCTCCAATTGCGAAAGGAAATGTGTCTATAATAAAGTGGCCATTCAGTGTATAAGCAAAGTAGTGGTGTCCGACTTTTCCAAGGCCTTGCAGATATATGCAAACTTCAGCTCTGATCGCTCTTTCAATTTTAATGGCAAATGTCATTTGTTATTACATTGCACCCCATTCTCACCTCTGTGTTGTAGACGTTGGGCTCTTCTTCACTGAGAATAGGCATTAGAGAAGGCAAGGACTCCACAGAAGACTGTCTTTTGTTTCGTGCTTCTAATATGTTGTATGTCAAAGAGACTGGGATTGAACGAAGTTTGTCTCTAATATCCTCCTGTACAGTTTTAGAAGAAATAGAGAATATATGTGGATACACTTAACAATGCATACATGGTACAGGTTTCCATCTTGAGAAATCAGATCAACCAGGGTGCTTTGAGTTAAATGGCCATACACCATAGATAGATAAACACTTATTTGACAGCTATCCTTCCCATCCCTGCCTTGTACATGAATACTCTACTTGACTAAGCATGCCTGTGTTTTCAGCAGGGAGGGTGTAGTAGACTGCTGCCAGTGTATATCTCCAATGAGAGCAAAGGACTGACTTGTTGAAATCTAACATGCCCAATCCTGTTTTTAAACTGACTTCTCCCGTCATGGAAGAGTCAGGATACCGTCATACACATTAGCTGATTCGCTGGTCCTGCTGAAAATGGAAGGTTTTGCTGATGTTTGTCTAATGTGTACGGTCGCTTTTAGTTCTAGAAGTATGGAAATGGATCATTACTGTCTTGTCTGTCTTGTTAATATTAGTCTAGTTCTGTCCATCTATATAGCAATAAGCCAAAAAGATAACAGGCCCTAGGATCTGCTTGAGAGAGCATTTCTGTGCCCTGCATCTACTTACAAACTTGCGAGATGTGTAAACTAGGGTCACTATTTCATATCATTCTAAAATTTGCCACAAGAAAGTAATATACTCAGTCCAGAGGCGTAGCTAGCGGGGGGCAGAGGGGGGTGGGCGCCCCGGACCCACCGAATTTTTGGGGGCCTACCCCGGGGCCGCCATTAATACAGACCTTTATTTCTAACTAGATCGGTGTCTGCAGACACCAATCTAGTTACAATGCTTCCTGGTGCTTAACTGTCTTGTAAACCGCAAGCCAATACAGGCTTGCGGTTTACAAGACGCCGAGATCACAGACGATGTCTGCTTCTCAGCACGGGCGGCGCGATGATGTCATAACAACGCGCCACCCGTGCTCAGACACAGACGTCCTGTGCGTGGACAGGGAGGAAGCGCCGGCGGTTCCGTTCATCAGCATCGCAGGTAAGTGAGTATGACTTTTTTTTTTGTGGGTATATTAATAGTATAAGGGGTGGTTAGGAGGGGGAAATATAACTATAAAGGGAGGATTCATTAGGGGGCATTATGACAATGTGGGGGGGGTCATTTATATAAGGGTTATTACAGGGTATTATTAATACAAGGGGGGAGGTTATTTGTATAAGGAGCCATTAGGGGGCATCATTTATATTAGGAGGCATTATGAAGATAAGGGGATGGTCATTGATATAAGGAGTCATTAGAGGTGCAGTATTTATGTCAGGGGGAATCAGGGGCATAATATAAGGGTCAATTAATTTAATGAAAGTGACACTTGGGCTTTATTGAGACTAAGGCCCCACGTAGCTGGCTGCAGGAAAAACCATGGCGGTAACATTGTGGTTTTTCCCGCAGCACTTTTCACAGAAGGTCCGCAGAGGATTCCCCTGTGGACTTTCTGTTTTCAATACACCTATATGGAAACCGCCGGTGTTTCCATAGGTATAATTGACATGCTGCAATTTCCAAAACCGCAACGGTTTTGGAAATCGCAGTGCATCTGCTGCACATATTTTTCTGTAATGTGTGGATGGGATTTGCTAGAATGCCACGTTTTTTTTCTGTGGGTTTTCGCCACAAGGGGCCACATCCCATCCCCACTTTGCCATAAAATATGCGCAGCGGAAATGCTGCGATTTCCAAAACAGTCGCAGTTTTGGAAATCACAGCATGTCAATTATACCTACGGAAACGCCGGGGTTTCCCTATAGATATAATTGAAGCAGAAAGTCCGCAGAGGAAATCTTTGTGAACTTTCTGTGCAAAGTGCTGCAAGAAAAACCGCGATGCATCACCGCCGCGGTTTTTCCCACAGCTGTTTTTTGCTGCGTTATGCTACATGGGGCCTTGGCCTTAAGGAGTTTTCCAGCTCATTTTTATTGATTATTTATCCTCAGAATAAATCATCAATAAGAGATAAGTGATTCCCCACTGATCAGCTGTATGAAGCGGCCCCGGCGCCTGTTTATATCACATGCTGTCTGTTTATAGTGACCGTGTGATGTAATTACAGCCTTGTCACATAGACGTGTATAGGACGAGGCTGTAGTTACATTACATGGCCGCTATGAGATGAATGACACTATGTAAACAGAGAAGGGGTCACGGCCCTTACACAGGTACCACAGTTCATTCAAACGGCTGATCCTGGAGGTCCCGGATATTGGAACCCCAATAATTTTTTTTCCCCTTGTTTTTTTTTCCCCTTTTCAATTAGGAAATACCTGGGATATTATTAATAAGGGGCACTATTTAAAGGGGGTGCACAGGGAAGTTATTAATTTAAAGATGCACTTGGGAGTATTATTCATTATGGGGGGTTATATTATATATTTTATAATTGGGGTAGCAGCAGGATGGGGGCTTTGTGTAGGTGAGGACAATGTGGGTCAGGTGCCTGGAAAAGTGAGGAGCCAAAGATGTCTGTGTTGCAAACTTTACAGAGACTGGAAGAAGTGGTCATGGCGGTCCAGATAAAAGAGACGGGGAATGTGAACAATTAGTCAGAGACGTCACCGGTAAGTCACAAAATGTTACTGCCCTGTGTAGAGCTGCTATATACCACTATACGCTCACCGTTTACTGATAGTATCGGTATACGAACATTTCCAAGTTGGGGGCCCACTTGGACATGTTCGCCCCCCTGTGCTGAACCCCTAGCTATGCCTCTGACTCAGTCTGATGCTGTTATGGTCCTATAAACAGAGACTCTTGTAGTTCTGTGAGTGCAGTCACCTGTACTTGGAATACAGCATCAATGCAGCGGCTGGAGGCCTGCTTGTGAAGCTCCACAGTACTGCTGGACTGGTATTCTGGATCACTGGGTTTCCGATGTACGAAATATACCCGACTGGCCTTGCCTTGTTGTCTTCTATCTGCTTCAGCTTCAAATACACACTTCAGAACTGAAATTAAGAAAATTCATTTACAATGGAAAAATATAATAGGGAACTCATCTAATATACAAACAGTGCAATGCAAATAATTCCTCCATTTCATTCCAAGGGTTGTCTAGCGAGAAAAAAAAAAAAAGTATAATAGATGCTCAGAATAGGTTAAATAGACTGATTCCCTTCCCTTTCCAGTGCTGCAGGGGACCCTGCTGGTCTCTATTTCCTAGCCCCATCTCAGCACACAGGAAATAGCAAGAAATGAGAAATGTCCATTCTTCTAAACAATGACTGAGGAAGGTCACTGCTACAGCCAATGGTTGGTTAAGCAGGCATTTTCTGGTATTTCCTGTATGTTAATATAGAACTAGCAAGTAGTGATCAGCAGGAGCTCAGGCAGCATCTGAGTACTGCTTATTTTTTTGTTTGTAACACATTTTGAGTCTTGTTTATAAACTTTTCTTCTCTAAAAAAACCCCTTTAAGGAGAGACATATAAAATAAAAAAATAATTTAATCTGTATAAGTCCTATAGTGGTTTATCCCCTTGGTGTTAGCCCATGGTTGTTATGTGAATGCCCCTACCTCAGTTTAGAAGGGCCTCTCACTTCACTTGAATATTAAGCAAAAGTGTGACAGTGGGAGAGACATACACAAGCTGTGCATGGATACATATGAGGGGGTCTGAAGGGATAGCTGTCAGCCGAACAAGCATTTGGCAAACAGCTATTGAAAGTTTAACAACTTTGGAGCCCAAGTGGCTGTTCATGACTACAGAAACAGTTTTGCTTCTTGGGCAAATAAGTGATTTACTGTGACACACACTAATTTAAGATATTCATCCAATTCATAAAAAACAAAACCATAATTTCGATTTTAGGTTTTCTGATGGAGTTAACTCACTGATTTTGGGATTGTAAGTTGATGGAAAGGCGCTGTAGCTGAAGCAGACATTAAATTCCACACTGAAATGACACAGAAAGATAAGTCAATGACATTGCGTATGATATAACAATGAAAACCAGAAGCACATAGTAAATATATGTTATGTTGTAGAACAAAATATCAAAAGGCATGTGGACATCAAAGAGTTCTTCGCTCAGGCCACATTGATATCAGCTGTGTGGAACTTGACAAGCTTCACCATGCAATACTATTACTATTATTTAGTCACAGAAGTGGGGGATTGTTTTTGCTGATAACAAAGCCTTTTTAACTCATTACAAGTATTTCACTGCATTACAGCTTCCCCATTTGAACATCAAGCTGTTACCGCTGGACCTGTGACAACTAGCTGGTCAACTGAGTCCCTGCATGTAGAAAGGTGTCAACCTGCTTTGTATGGGGGCAGACGGATTGTGCCCTGATGCTTGCCAGCAGGTGTAAAAAAGATCAGGCATGTTGGATATCAACATGCCCTATCCTTTATTCTCCTGGGGATAAGTGCTGCCAGTGATCTCTCATAGCAGCCTTTTTTTCCCTTCTATGCTGGCAAACAGACACACTTGGCCATTCTGAACATACACATTTATGGAGAAGTTGGACCATAGCTGTCAGCTGAACTATTTATCCTGACAGTATCCCAAGACATCACTCACCAGACTCCAGGTCCATGCTTGCAGCTTTTTTGTTCAAGATCAATGTTTTGTGGAGTTATGGTCACATGTTTAAATACACGGATAACTGTACGCGACCTGAGACAGAAGAAAGGACGAAGTCAAAATTTAAGGAATCAGCCTACTAGAAAAGCGAACAAAGTAAACAATCACAGAAAAAAATGGGTTAACAAATAAAAGGAGCATTATCAATGCGATTGTAGTTAACTACCTAGAAGAAATACCAAGAGGCATATAGTTACAACTTCACCTATGAAATTGGGCAACCTTTTTCCAGAGATTTATTCCATATTTTTAATGACTTGTTTAATGAATTCTTCTTGGTACTAAAATGACATAGGTGGGTAAATATATGCAGAATGGACATAGGATGGTGGGTAAATATATGCAGAATGCAGACTAGTTATATAAATGCCCCTGCACTTCTTTTCCTCACCTCTGAAACTACGAAAATGCTAGTCTATGTCCTCATAATCTCCCGCTTAGACTACTGTAACACCCTTCTCCACAGCCTCCCAGCAAATACTCTCGCCACCCTCCAGTCCACCCTAAACTCTGCTAATCGCTTAATCCACTTTTCCCCCGTTCTTCATCAGCTGCTCCACTCTGCCAATCCCTTCACTGGCTACCCATTGCCAGCAAATAGAGTTTATAATGTTGACACTGACATACAAAGCCATCCACAACCTGTTCCCTCCATACAGCTCTGAACTAATCTTCCGCTACCTGTCCACAGGTTACCTCCAATCTTCTCATGACCTCCTACTCCGCTCTGCTCTTATCCGCTCTTCACACAACCGTCTCCAAGACTTCTCCCTGTGCATCCCCCATACTCTGAAACTCACTACCATGACACATAAGGCTGTCCACCACAATCAAGACAACCTAGAAGACTCACCTATTCAGGACGGCCTACAACCTCCAATAACGCTACTGCCACCACACCACCATCTGAACAGCTTCTACCCTCACCTACTGTCTCTACCCCCCGTCCCTCATAGATTGCACTTGCAGGCAGGGCCCTCTATTCTACTGTTTCATTTGGTCACTGTTAGTATTGTACTTGTTTTGTATATTTTGTGTATTGTACATAAACCCTCAAATGTACAGCACCATGGAATTAATATATTAGTGTACAACACCATGGAATTAATATAATACTGTATAGTACCATGGGATTAATATATTTGTGTACAACACCATGGAAATAATATAATAGTGTACAGCACCATGGAAATAATCTAATAGTGTACAGCACCATGGAATTAATATAATACTGTATAGCACCATGGGATTAATATAATAGTGTACAACACCATGGAATTAATATAATACTGTATAGCACCATGGGATTAATATAATAGTGTACAGCACCATGGAATTAAAGGTGCTCTAAAAATAAATAATAACCACCATAGGAAGCACTACCAGAGGAAAATGAAGCTAGAGAACAGTCACAAATCTATTGTATTGGATATTTGAATTGGATAAAATTTATGTATCATCTACTAGTATCAAGCTACCTCAAACAAGGATTGAAGACAGAAATAAAGGACTATGATTTTTCCAATAATCCACAATGAACAACCTGATCTGTATTCCCTCATCCTTATTCTTCCCGACAGTGTATATGACCAACATATCATTGAAACATCTCACCTGTAGAGAACCACAGTGTCTGCTAAAGATCCTACAGCAAGGTCCGGATATGAGTTTCCATCAATGTCTAAACCCCCAGACAACGAGTAGCCAAAGGTATTAACACCGACACTAACTCCATCTAGTACCTTCAAGACAGAGGTAAGATGTTAGTAAAGTGAAAACATAGTGGGACTATAGACACAATATACAGATTGTAGTGGTAACCTGGAAATCATAATAACATTAAAACACACTTCAGGAAATATCAACCTACATCTTCAAAGCATACCTTAGTCTAGTATCTCTTATAACATCTCATATCTGTACCTGCAGCTGCTGCAGTTTATCCCGAGCTGTGAGTGTTCAAAAACATCTTAACACAGTGCTTTGTGTTTTATAAAAATGCAAAAATTGTATATATAATATGTACATGCACATATATACCACAGTATAGATTTATTAGTATTTATCTATAGAAGGTTGCTCTAAAAGTAGTCCTTATTAGAATATTAGATACGCAGCAGTAATTTATATGGAAATTACATCATTTTAATTCAAGTGAGCAATATTCTCTGATGTGGGGGCTGTGAGCAGATCTTGTAGACTAAGGCTACATTTATACGACCGAGGTGCAAAACGGTTGTGAAAACTGTCCATTTTTCATGGACATCTTACACCCGAAGGGCAGCAGTTTTGACTTATCCCCCATACATGAAGTGTATGGAGGGATCCATGAAAATGTATAAAAACAGAACAGGACCTATAAAATAATGGTCATGTGAATAGCCCAAATTCACAGACATTGAATTTAATGCTGCCATGTGATATCCATTAAAAAAACGTAACATCCCAAAGCACTTATTCACAGTCATGTGAATATAGCTTAAAGCCTCATGCACAAGACTGAATGTACAGGCCAAGGGGCCTTTTTGTAGTGTCATCTGAGTGCCTTTCGTCCCCGACTGATTTCAATGGGGAGGGGGGGCGGTCAATGCAGGAAAAAACTCAATTCTCCAGGTAAAATTCACATGCTGCGTTTTCAAAAAGTGTGTGGATGAGAGTTTATAAAATCTCATTCACTTTGCCAGGACTGTGGCGTTTGTTTCTGCTGCATTTCAGCAATGGCCAAAAATTCTGCATTTTGGTAATGCATCAAGCAGATTCTACAGAGTTCACTTTCTGAGGAGAGAGGCTGCTATCCCCTACAGGCTCCAGCTTTCTTCTACTCTTTTTGTAAAGAAGTTTGCAAAAAGAGTAGCACCACCTTGCCACTTTTTTGCAAGAAAGCAAATTTATGTAAATACACTATTATGGTCCCCAAATAGTCAGTACTGAAGCAGGTGAGTGGATGGTAGGGAAACCACTTTAGGTCGAGGCCCCACATTGTGGAAAAGCTGCTTAGTCTGTTGCATATTTTGCTGAGTTTTTTAAGCCAAATTCAAGAGTGACTTGAAATTTAACGGGAAATATGTAGGAAGCATTTATACTTTTCCCTTGTGGTAAATCCACTCCTGGCTTTGACTCAAAAACCGCAGCAAAAAAAACAGCTTTTCCGCAACATGGGGCCTTAGCCTTAATCAGGTTTCTATAACAGTAATAAATTACAATGGAGAGCCTATTACATTAACACTTCCCAAAATTATTAGATTACCTGTGCTGGTTTGGTCACTAGTCCTGTTTTGCTTCCATGGTATATAAACACCTTCCCACTTCCATCAAATGGTGCTCCTATAGCAATATCTATGATAACACACACTGTGTTAGTATATACTAAGCAAAAACACACATTCATAGTTGACTTTTATGAGCAGAGATGGCTACATTTGGCGATGGCCGGTGTCTACTTTTTGTGTAATTTGTTTTTAATCAAATGAATTATTTAATAAAACCCTACAAACAGGAAACAAAACAATGCACTTAGGGGTTCTGTACACCCTTACATGAGTCAAAGGTTAACACTATTTTCATGTATGCAAATATAACCATAGACACTATATCCATAGATGCAACCACTGAAACCTCAGCAAGACCAGGCGCAGGAAATTTGATTTAGGCTAAGGCCGCAGGTAGCGGGCTGCAGCCAAAAAGTGGTGCGGGAAAAATGCAGCTGAAATGCATTGCTGTTTTTTCCGCAGCGTTTTTCACAGAAAGTCTGCAGAGTTTTCCTCTGCTGACTTTCAACTTCAATGATACCTACAGGGAAACTGCCGTTTCCGTAGGTATAATTGACATGTTGCGTTTTCCAAAAGTGCAACAGTTTTGGAAATTGCAGCAATTCTGCTGCACATATTTTTCTGCAATGTGTGGATGGGATTCGCCAGACTGTGCAGTGACTGTAAAATGATGCGGTTTTTGCCACAGCCAAACTGCAGCGTTTACGACATGTGGGCCTGGGTCCCGGCCTAAAATGTGCTTCTTGTATTCAGTTCAAACCATACCATAAAGCAGAGCTTTGTATCATAGACAATGGCAATTCTGTCGACAAGCTGAAGCTGCGCTCTGCAGTTTAGGACACAGACTATATTTCTTATTATTATTTCTTGTATAGAAACAACACATTCAGCAGTTCTGTACAAGGATTGCCATCACAGTCCTCAAAAGGGACTCGCTATATAATTTCTATATCTCACATATGCACTAGGGACAATTTCACATAAAGTCAGATGAACTATGAGTAGATTTATTGCAGTGTGAGATGAAGTAGCCGTAGCTGTAGAAAAACAACCAAACACCAGGGGACATACAAACTCTATGCAAATCTTGCCCTTGGTTTATCTCCCTACCCTAATGTTAACTACTGAGCCTCTGTGAGTACAGGCAAACAACCTCTTAAAAAGATTTATAATGAAGCAAATAGTCATTGTTCATATCTATTGTCTCAATGACTTCATTGTTACAAAAAAGACAAGTGCAAGACTGTTCAGATCAACTCAGAAGAAAACAATGAATGGACTTGTTTCTTTTTTTTACTAAATCAGAATGCCTCTGAAATCCTTGGGATATGTTTTGATGTCCATTTCCAAATATCTTTGGCTCAAAAAAAAACAACAGAAATGGACAGGAAAAATGCTAGGCATGAACAACCCCAATCCCATCCAGAATGATTGCCAAAAATATCAATGAGTTTTCATGTCATCGGTCAACTGATCAAGTCCCATTTTCTAAAATCAGTGAGAGTCATGTAATTCAGAGAGGGCAGTGGTCTTCCACAGCTCTTTGCAGTCCTCCTCTCCTCTAGGACCCCTCTCAATCACTTTTATTTGCTCTAATAGGGTATATAAAAAGGAGAAAGTGAACAACCCCTTTAACAATTAGACTGGGCTCTTCTGGAAATCCATCTTTCTAGAATGAGTACAAACTAAAATCTCAGTATATTGCATTTATCCAAACCTTTAAATCCATCCTGGTTAATGTCTCCCAAACACTCTATGGTTAATCCAAACATGGATCCTTCAGTTCCATTCAGTCGAACAGGGGGAGAGCTGTCTAATCTTCCACCTTTGTTCATATACACATAGACAGCTCCACCAATCTCATCTTTGCGAGAAAAGAAATTAGGGGCTCCCACCAACAGATCTGTCCAACTAAATTAGGTATATAGGAATAAAAGCATAACAGTTAACATCCATAAGAGTGTTCCAAAAAACAAATGTAGGGCAATGTAAAAAATAAATACATGAGAATATACATATTAGACATATGAAAACAAGAAAATCTTTTTTTTTTTATATTATATTCCTATGTTTATTCATCTCTTTACTTTACTTGTTTTTTGACTATCAATAACATACCATACGTACAGTATGTACCTATTTATAATTTTGACCATAAAAAACATGTACATTTCATAACCTGTGTGAAAGGGGCCTAACCGAAGATACAGAAGGTAAAATTCTTAAATTCCTAGAATTTTTGCTGCCAACAGGAAGCTAACCTTGCTGAGAAGGTATTAGGAATTATAATTGCATAACAAGTATAGATGAAGAATGTACTAAAAGCATGTACTCTAACTTTATAGAAAGCCACACTACTTCTTCCTTCTCATGAAAAGTCTGGATTTCCATCAAATGATTCATGCACATGGCAGCTCTGGACAGGAGACATATATGAAGAACCACAGACCAAAAAAAAATTCTATCCTGGGAGATCAGGAAAACCTTTCCAGATCTGATTCTGACATGCACAGAGCTATCATATAGCTATTTATATTCTTTGGCTTATGGTTAGAAATGTAAACGTAAATGTAGAAGAACATAAGAGTCATTTAAAAAAAAAATCCTCAAATTAATGTATTTGCAAATTTATGCCCTTCCAATATGGCTAGGATAGGATCTCCATATTTTTCAGAGAGGCTATTCCATTTGGTGCTCTGCTCTTGAATAATTTTTATAATAATAATATAATATAATAATAATTTTATAATAATAATGGCTTCATTAAAGGGGTTTTCTGGGCAATTTTTTTCTTTTTAAAAAGATCCGTTAGTGCCATTAATGGGTTAATAAGTACACCCAAATACCTTTAGCAGTGCTTTGAGTGATGTCTGGGTTTTTTTCTGGGATCTCTTGGCATCTTCTGCATTTGTTTACATGTGTAGCTTCCTGTTCTTTTATCCTACAACTACCATGATGCATTGCTCTTCACTCACACTACCCTCCCCCTCACTCCTCACACCCCCTCCCTGTTTCCCTAGTTAGCCTGTTCACTACTAGCACTTCCTAAATAACTAACTCAGCCCACCCCATCATACTTCCTGTCTTCTGAGTACGGGAGACAACTTCTTTCTGAGAGGTCGGCTCCTCCTCTTCTTGTCGTCTGCCGGCGCCTGCCCAATAGAGCTGTAGTGCTGGTAGCCAACACTCCAGCTCTATCATGCAAGGAAGTGATGTTCCTTGCCCAGAAGATCTGCATAGGAAGACAGGTAAGTATGATGGGGTGGGGGTGGGGGTTAATATTGGGGATGTTCCGTTTCCGAAAATGGAACATCACCGGAAAATCTGAAAATGTGCATGGGGCGGTCACATGACCACCCCAGCGATATGGGTAAATATACATTTTTGGTAAAGTTAGAAGTTAGGTGGGGGGAGGGTGTTTAGCTTAGTTTAGAATTATGATTTAAGTGATATTCTAGGGGAACACATAAGGTCATACTTTTATTGTTATTATTCTAGCAATATATAATTGAATGAATATATATCCATTATTTATTACCAGCACATATTAATGCCACAAGGTTTTAAAAAAAATGCAAAAGAACAGAGAACTAATGAAATAATATATATAGGGCAAAGCTATAAAGGATGCAGTGGTAACAGTCGTATCAAGGTCCTAGTACACAAGGGGGACCAAAGGCCCCTTTCCACATAACAAGACATGGCACATGGTAGATAGAGGACCTAGTATAGATTTTGCATTAAAGTCCTGAACCCATGCAACTGTATGTAGACAATATGCTTTCTGGACAATAGGGAAAAATATTCCTCCAAATACATAAATAGACTGCCGAAAAGGAATAGAAATATTTATGCAAGATGAAAATTTACTTACCTATCGTTGTTGAGATCCTCCATTGCTACAGAGTACCCAAAGGATGAGGCAAGTGTCTCTCCCCATATAGTCAGTTCTGGAACAAGTTGGCTTCCCCCATCACGGCGCAGGATAACCACAGCACCTGTGTGATTGGCCCGGGGGGCTCCACTCACAAAGCTCAGCTTGTTACGATCTGTCACCCCCCACCCAGAGTCCACTGAAAAACCTGGAGAATGTAGGTCAAAAATCAGCAAATTTACCACTATGAACAACAAACATTTGGAAACATCACACATAGGAGGAGATGTTAGAGGAATGAAACAGCATTGAGGGTTAGAGAGACACCCATAAAACCAAGAAGCCAAGGTACACGTGAATGGTATTAAGGTCTGCATTAAAGAACATTATAGCATTTCCTACCTGTTGTTTGGTAGACATACACATTTTTGGAACATAGGGGAAATTTAATAAGGCTGTGTACAGGTCACTCTGTGCATGGTTCTTTTTATTTGATGCGGAACAGCAATGAATGATAGAATCCATTTTAAGAAATGAAAGGTACATGTTGTAACTATAGCAATGGTCAAGTTTCATAACATTTGGCAAAAACAAAAAGTAAAAAAAAAATTTCAATGTTTCACATTTTACAAACCACTGGAATCTACAATGATGCACAATGGAAAAATCATAGTGAATAAGCCATAGTGAATGGAGATGCACACATATGACCCTAGCTATTACACTGCCTTATTAAATATATCTCAGTGTATTCATAGCTTTTAGCTTTATAGGATTTATAGATATATTGTGCTTAATGGGGACCTGTCACTAGGTTTGGGGTCATTCAACCTCCAGCATGCACAGAACCATTTGCTGTGCATAACAAATGTAATGGGGTGTACTGTCCTGTAATACACAATGCATCCAGAGCCGCAGGAGATGGAGTCCTGGACTTGTGTCCTGAGTTACATTACTAAACTTAAAGGGGTTTTCTGGGCAAATTATATTGATATCCTTAATATAGGTCAAGATCAGATCTGTGGTCAGACACCTGGGATCCCCGCCAATCATGTATTCTCAGCAGCTACTATACGGAGAAAAGAGCCTGAGGTGGATAGCTCTGATAGCTTTGTTCTCCATGCAATGAGCGTGCAAATGGGAGCTGAACTGCAGCCATTTTGTGGAGAACAGAGATATGGCTCTGGCTCTGTCCTCCATGTAGAAGCTACTGAGAACAGCTGATTGGTGGGGTACCAGGTATCAGATCCCTGCCGCTCTGTACTGGTGACCTATCATAACCCCTTTAAGAACACACAAACAGCCACAGTTGATATTGGCAGGTTTAGAACACTAAACCCCAGTTGCATTAGGATACCCAGGTAGTTTTGTAGCCCCATACCTAGCAACATGTCTCCTTCAATCCTATTTGTGATGTCTCATTAGCTTCTACCTAAAGTTAGCAGTGCTGACATGAAATGTGTGAGTGGTCAGCACAGGACTCTGGATTTTCTTCAGCCTTGGATCAGCTCCCCTTTACAGTCCCGCTCACTGAGTGTGTTAGACTGGCCTGTAACAATGGACCATCATTAGGCTCCACTAGTTTTGGTTGTATTATCCCTTCTATATAAAGGTCACATGTGACCCAGTGGGATACAAATACCCAAAATTAGTTGAGCTGATACACTAAGTTAGAAATGATAGACATGAGGTTATAAGTGACTTCATCCACCTTTTAGTAAGGATTGGCTTATTAGCAGATGTGTAAAATGAGGTATTAAATTGTATTATTATTATTGTTAAATTTATGTGCTTTTTACTTTGCCTTTTTAAGCAGATTCAGCGAAGCAAAAATGTATACTGAACAAATCCACTATTTTTCTGAAAAAAATCCGTCATTTTGAAAATACTTCCATATCATAATTATGGAGATTAAAACCAAGTTCTGATACAACCTGCAAAGTATATTCCCATTATATTTGATCTTAACAGAGGTAAATAATCTATACTTCCAAAGGCCTTACTAATTCCCAACGCATGGACTCAGGTTTAATGAATGGGTCTACTTTTTAAGTCTTTGAAGCTCAAAAGTGTAAGGACTCTAGGACCCTAATAGTAGACGACCCTCTCAGATCTAACCTACAATCATGGCCGTTAGTGTTGGCACACCTGAAATTTTTGAGTGTGACTAATGACTAGACATATATTGCTGCTCCCCAATAAAGATCATAAAAACCTCTTGTGTTTACTACTCAAAAATTTAGGATGGTCACTCACTAATACTAGGACGTATTAAAATATATATAATCTTTATTAACAACAGATTAAAACTATTAGCACAATACTAGGAACACCTACATAGAAGTACAAATAGGGGACAATATATGCACGGATACTCCGTAGTCTTTTTCAATGGTCACTCAATCCCCTATAGAAAAAAAAACACATGTTCCCAAGATACCATTGCGACCATGTACTAGTGCCGATGGGGTAGCGGGGATGTATGCTGGGGAAGGTGCTGACCTACTAAACGATATGCAAACATACTTACCTTAAATCCTAATTTTTAGGCACATACCTCTGATGATTATGTCGGCATCTTCGGGTGTACCAAAATTAGAAACGCGTTAGTGTGTTATATACCCCTAGCAAGCGCTCTATTGCTAACCAGGCTTCTATGGATAGAGCTATTATAGGAGGAGATCTATTGATAGCCACACTATGAGGATATTCAGGCAGATTATACAGATCTGCTGGTAGTTAGCGGGCTCTGTGGCTTCTCATACATAGCGCTTGTGCCTTGATTATAATCGACAGGGGTTTCCAGAATCACTGGTCAATGAAAAATTCAAAAAGGGGCAGTCAGGCAGTGTTCGCAGTGGAGAGCTGCTTGCTCTAAAGTACAAGGATAAAAAAAGACATTTTCATCCTTAGTTCAAAGGTACTAGTGAGTAATTACTATAGAAATTAACTACTAACAAAGGAGATGTTCCCAATTTAGATACAATAATTAGACTGTTGATATATTGCTGGTATCTTGGGAACATGTGTTTTTTTTTACTATAGGGGACTGAGTGACCATTGAACGAGGCTACAGAGTATCCGTGCATATATGGTCCGCTTCCCTATTTGTAGTTCTATATAGGTGTTCCTAGTATTGTACTAATAGTTTTAATCTGTTAATAAAGATTATATATATTTTAAAACGTCCTAGTATTAGTGAGTGACCCTCCTAAATTTTTGAGTAGTTTAACATAGGCACGTAACACTTTAGTTATTTTTGCTAATTCTTTAATTAAACCTCTTGTTTTTGCCTGATATTTTTAATTTGTCTCTTTTTCACTTACTCTGTACTTTACCATACTATTCTTAATATAATAAATCAAAAGGTTTCTATACTATTTCTATACAACTTATTTTTGTCCTAAAAAGAGTATTGTGGATTTTATAACTTCAACTGTCATCATAATTTTTAAAGAACTCTAAAATTAATATTCCTATACAGTCATGACCGTAAGTGTTGGCACCACTGAAATTTTTCCAGAAAATGAAGTATTTCTTTCAGAAAATTATTTCAATTACACATTTTTACAGATTTGTTATACACACATTTATTTCCTTTGTGTGTATTGGAACAACACAAAACTCCAAAAATGGGTCAGACAAAATTGTTGGCAACTTTTAAAAACTGTGGGTAAATAACTTTGTTTCAAGCATGTGATGCTCGTTCAAACCCACCTGTGGTAAGTAACAGGTGTGGGCAATATAAAAATCACACTTGAAACCAGATAAAAAGGAGAGACGTTGACTCAATCTTTGCATTGTGTGTTTGTGTGTGCCACACTAAGCATGGAGAACAGAAAGAGAACAGAACTGTCTGAGGACTTAAGAACCAAAATTGTGGAAAAATATCAACAATCTCAAGGTTACAAGTCCATCTCCAGAGATCCTGATGTTCCTTTGTCCACGGTGCGTAACATAATCAAGAAGTTTACAACCCATGGCAATGTAGCCAATCTCCCTGGAAGAGGACAGGAAAAAAAATTGATGGAAGTCTGCAACGCAGGATAGTGCAGTTGGTGGATAAGCAACCCCAATCAAGTTCCAAAGAAATTCCAGCTGTCCTACAGGCTCAGATTGCATAAATATCAGCACAGACTATCCATCGACATTTGAATTAAATGAAACACTATGGCAGGAGACCCAAGAGGACCCCACTGCTGGCACAGAGACATAAAAAAGCTAGACTGCAGTTTACCAAAATGTATGTAAGAAAGACAAAATCCTTCTTTGAGACCAAGATAGAGATGTTTGGTAAAGCACATCATTCTATAGTTTACCGAAAACAGAATGAGGCCTACAAAGAAAAGAACACAGTACCAACAGTCAAATATGGTGGAAGTTCAAAGATGTTTAGGGTTTGTTTTACTGTCTCTGGCACCCAGAAATGGATGGAAACAAAGCGTTGGAAAGTTCTGAAATGGCCAGCAATGAGTCCGGATCTAAATCCCATTGAACACCTGTGAAGAGAGCTTAAATCTGCTGTTGGGAGAAGGCACCCTTCAAATATGAGAGACCTAGAGCAGTTTGCAAAAGAAGAGTGGTCCAAAATTCTAGTTGAGAGGTGTAAGAAGCTTGTTGATGGCTATAGGAAGCGACAGATATCAGTTATTTTTTTCCAAAGGGTGTGCAATCAAATATTAAGTGGAGGGTGCCAGTAATTTTGTCTGGGCCATTTTTGGAGTTTTGCATAAAATTCTATTATTATTGGCTTTTTTTTCCTCTGTTTTTCTGTTGTTCCAATACACACAAAGGAAATATACATGTGTATAACAAAACGTGTAATTGCAATAATTTTCTAGGTGAAATACTTCATGTACTGGAAAAATTTCAGGGGCGCCAACACTTAAGGCCATGACTGTACATGACATGCATGGTGAAGACCACCTATAAGAAAAGGTGGGTATCAATCTCATTACACAGAGATGTTCCAAAATTCTCAGTGCATTGCCACAGGTTACCTCTGGAAAGTCATAGCCACAGTCATTAAGAGTCCAATCTCTATATTTCACTTACAGTGGGGGAAAAAAAAGTATTTATTTAGTCAGCCACCAATTGTGCAAGTTCTCCCACTTAAATAGATGAGAGGCCTGTAATTGACATCATAGGTAGACCTCAACTATGAGAGACAAAATGAGAAACATATCTAGAAAATCACATTGTCTGATTTTTTAAGAGTTTATTTGGAAATTATGGTGGAAAATAAGTATTTGGTCACCTACAAACAAGCAACATTTCTGGCTCTCACAGTCCACAACCTCAAACGGTCACACTCCAAACTCCACTATGGTGAAGACCAAAGAGCTATGGAAGGACACCAGAAACAAAATTGTAGACCTGCATCAGGCTGGGAAGACTGAATCTGCAATAGGCAAGCAGCTTGGTGTGAAGAAATCAACCGTGGGAGCAATAATTAGAAAATGGAAGACATACAAGACCACTGATAATCTCCCTCGATCAGGGGTTCCACGCAAGATCTCACCTGTGGGGTCAAAATGATCACAAGAATGGTGAGCAAAAATCCCAGAACCACACGGGGGGACCTAGTGAATGACCTGCAGAAAGCTGAGACTAACGTAACAAAGGCTACCATCAGTAACACACTACGCTGCCAGGGACTCAGATCCTGCAGTGCCAGACGTGTCCCCCTGCTTAAGCCAGTACATATCCGGGCCCGTCTGAAGTTTGCTAGAGAGCATTTGGATGTTCCAGAAGAGTACTGGGAGAATGTCATATGGTCAGATGAAACCAAAGTAGAACTGTTTGGAAGAAACACAACTTGTTGTGTTTGGAGGAGAGTGAATGCTGAGTTGCATCTAAAGAACACCATACCTACTGTGAAGCATGGGGGTGGCAACATCATTCTTTGGGGCTGTTTCTCTGCAAAGGGACCAGGACGACTGATCCGTGTACATGAAAGAATGAATGGGGCCATGTATTGTGAGATTTTGAGTGCAAACCTCCTTCCATCAGCAAGGGCATTGAAGATGAAACGTGGCTGGGTCTTTCAGCATGACAATGATCCCAAGCACACCGCCAGGGCAACGAAGGAGTGGCTTCGTAAGAAGCATTTCAAGGTCCTGGAGTGGCCTAGCCAGTCTCCAGATCTCAATCCCATAGAAAACCTTTGGAAGGAGTTGAAAGTCCGTGTTGCTCTGCTACAGCCCCAAAACATCACTGCTCTAGAGGAGATCTGCATGGAGGAATGGGCCAACACACCAGCAACAGTGTTTGCCAACCTTGTGAAGACTTACAGAAAACGATTGACCTCTGTCATTGCCAACAAAGGATATATAACAAAGTATTGAGATGAACTTTTGTTATTGACCAAATACTTATTTTCCACCATAATTTGCAAATAAATTCTTTAAAAATCAGACAATGTGATTTTCTGGATTTGTTTTCTCATTTTGTCTCTCATAGTTGAGGTCTACCTATGATGTCAATTACAGGCCGGCCTCATCTTTTTAAGTGGGAGAACTTGCACAATTGGTGGCTGACTAAATACTTTTTTTCTGCACTGTACAAGAAGTCTCTGTTTTGTGACAAAAAGGAGGGGGGACACAGGAGGGGGTGTTCCACTTTCACGTTTTCAGATTCAGTTTTTGAAGCTGAAACCAGGAGTGGATTAAAAAAACAGAGCATTAGTAGTACCTGTTCCTTCTACTTTCATTCTCTTTATAATCCACACCTGTTTTAAAATACTGCATCAGGAAACTTGAATGTGTAAACACACTCTAAGTGATACCAACATTAGTGGAAAATCCTTCTCCACACTTGCTATAAACATTTCTCCTACATAGACCAACTATCTACCACTTATCAACTCCTGCCCCCTCCTCTCCCTATTATACAGAATGCACAGACTGGATCAGTAGTGGACAAGACTAGAAGGTCTACATATAATTTCTTGATAACTAAATGCTATTAAAACCTTAAAGAGGTTGTCTGGGCAAAAAATTTATTTTTTAAATGGGCTGGGGGAGGTGAAAAAAAAAATCTTACTCACCTGTCCCCAGTGCTCTGCTGTCCACCCAGCGAGGTCCGGTCCTGCTGCTCAGCTGTCTTCTTGAAGTGAAACTGCTCACTGTAACATTCTGGATACCCTCCGCTGAAGCCGCTGATTGGCCTCAGTGGTCACATGACCACTGGGGCCTATCAACAGCCTCATGAAGCAACCCAGATCATCACAGATAGTGATGTCACGTGTCCTTCTTGAAGTGAAATTGCTCACTGTGACGTCCCGGATACCCTCGGCTGAAGCCGCTAATTGGCCTCAGCGATCATGTGCAGTGGGGACTTCTGCTGGAAGACGACAATGGACCAGCAGGACCAGACCGCACTGGGAGGACACCGGAGCACCGAGGAAAAGTGAGTATGTTTTTTTTTTTTACTTTTTTCACCTACATCGGCCTATTTAAAAAAATAAAATTTTTGCCCAGACAGCCCCTTTTAGGAGGTATAATATAACTGACAATATTACAGACTCCTGATCACTGTGGATGTTTGCAGGAGTTCAGAAAGTGAATTCTACTTTGAAGATCAAATATAAAACAGGAGGCCTAATAAAATTAGCACATATATGATGCTCAGGCAAAATGGCTACCCCCATAATCATGTACAGAAAAGAAAACAAAAAAAATCTACAACCGTAAAATAAAAACAAAATAGAAAAAGTGATGTATTTCACTTTCATGTCGGTTTAAGAAATAAAAAGTATATTACTGATACATTCCCTTTATCTCCAGGGGTACAAAACAGACATTGGCTGGCCTAACCATTATTGTTTATTCAAGTTTTTGTAACAGTTTTTGAAACCAAGCCAGGAGAGGATTTGTAGGGTTTTCTCTCTGTGATCTACAACCTGGTTTTGGCTTAAAAAAACTGCAACAAAAACCTGAATGTTTGTTTTTTACCCTCAGTGGAACCTCAAAATAGCTAATTATGTATCATGTAAAGTTATAAGAATATTCTCTGTATGATATTTACAATGTGGGTCTGTAAAGCAGTGACAAAAGAGGCTGATGTACTTATCTATTTTTATATGAGACTTGGAAACACTATTGCACTAATAAAAAGCATAAACCAATTCTAGCTGGCCATACAAATGCCAACAGCTATTTCACCCAACTCCACAATAAGCATGCTTTATTTCAATTGAAGGAGGTGAAAAAGCAGCTGCCAAACACCCCTGGTAGTTTTTTATCTCCAGAATGGGGCGTGATGAAATCTTCCATTATCATTATTACGTAGTTGTGCGATTACTGTGCCGTTATTAGACTTGGGTGCACTCTGTGAACACATTTTAACAACTGTATAATATAATAAATTTCCTAGAAAGGTGGATGATGCTTAGCATACCATGTGCGCCGTGATTGTTAAAGCCAAAGCAAGCCAATGGGAGCGTCACAGAAATAGTAGCGTCATGGAGTTGAGCTAGCATATAGCTGAGAGCAAGGTAGGAAATATATTTAATCAGCTTTTATGTGAGATGTCCATGATACTCAAATGAAAAATGGAAAGAAAATACTAGGAGCACAAGAATAATATATATCATTGCTGAAGATTTTCTACATGGTACAGTGATTTATATCCAGACAATTTAATACGTGACAGTATAAGAAGTTCATAGTTGAAAAATATTTTCTTTTGAAGTGGCACCATTTGAGTATCATTGGCTAATACAGCATAGTGATCCTTATGTTACTTAGAATCTAATGCAGCCAGGACGTTCACTTGGCAAAGATTGCTTGTATTGATTATAGGAAGATGCAGAGACATGACAGATGACACACGCACAGACAAGACTCGTAGCTCGCCCGTGAGATGAGCAGAAGATGGAGACACATAAATCAATGCTAGTGAAATATCTCAAGCTTTTGTATGGTAGAGATTTACATCACAAGCAATAATAGTCTACATACATAACTATCTCGTACATGCTGCCAATTATCAATGGGATACTTAGCGTAAATAATTTTATAGAATAGCTGCCTGTTGTATTATATAGTCTATATAAAGGCATGCATTCTCAAAAATGAATTTTTGTAAATATCAATGTATTGAAGATCCAAATTCAGTGTAAATGTAAAGGACATCTTAAGGAAGTATGTACAACAATTATAACATCTGCCATTATGTTACTGTAGATAATGTTGACTTTGACCATGGTATAGTTCTGATGGCAGAACTATTACATCCAGATAGGAGAGTTACTTTAATGAAGAAGACAATCAAAAATAAAAAAAGATAAATCGCACTTAAGGCTAAGGCCCCACATTGCAGAATGTAGTGGAAAAAAATACAACTTTTTACAGTACTATTAAATTGAATGAGATTTTGTTTAAGCTCAGCTACACATTGAGGAAAAAAAGCTGCAATTTCATAAACATGGGTTCATTTTAGCTGCAGAATCTCAAGCGTTTTCCCTACATATATTTAATCATGGAAGAAAAAAAACGAAGCAAAAACTTAATGGAAAACACTGCGGAAAGAAACACATGTTTCGCTGCATTTTTCCTGCAGTGTTTTCAGCTGCTTTTTGCTTTGTGGGGCCTTAGCCTAAAACACCATTGCAACACCATGCACATAAAATATGCTATAATATGCCATTCACCAGAGCAGATGGAAGGGCAGACAAGATATGGATGACAGGAACATGCAGGAGGTAGGAGCTGAACCCGGCTCACACACACGTATGCAAGTTACAAACCTAAATAGCTATTGAGAGCTACATCAGGACCCAGCCTGGCTCCCTCTTCCCTGTATCCCGGCGATTTATACACCAGCTGATCCGGGTCTGAACTATCAATGTTTGTCACAAACAAGAGTCCTGTGCCATGACCATGAAGCCCCCAGGAAGAGTGACAGAGGTGTGGAAGAGAGAAAGAGAAGGGAAAACAAGTTAGAAGGGCTTAAACACAAGTGTGTCATGGCTGAGGAAGCTGAGAGGACGTACGAGAGAGGAAGAAGCCGCACCAATTACAATGAATAGTCACTGTGGCTTGAAATGGATTGTCTCAGGACAACTTCTTATTACTTATCCTATTAGGAAGTCAACATAGGACTTCTTCTGTTAGCCAGAGTGGAGAGCTTCTGCAAAAAGTGGCTTCTGATATAAAAGTCTCAGTGTGAACATGTCTTATTTATTCACATCTTCCTTTGAGTATTATTTTTTTAAACTTGGAGGAAAATTCAGTTGTAGCCTGAACAGAGACAAAGTATGCCACCATTTTTGGTTTCCTTCTTTCTTTCTCACTCTCTCTCCAGCAACCAGCCATGAACCCATACCAAGATAACTGTAGGATGGCAGAGGGATCAACTCAGGTTTCTGGCTGTTTTCCCCAGCAACTTCATAAGGCCCATCATCGTAAGTACCAAGCTCCAGAACGGTTTGATTAAAAAGCTCCACACGTAGCTCACCTGGGAGGTAAAGTGAGCATGAGATGGAAGTAAAGGTGTACATAGCTCTACATGACCAAAATATATTGTAGATCCAACCAATGCCTCAAAATGTACAATGAGATGCACACAAAAATATCACAATGCAAACGTTAGGCAAAATAAAACACGATCATTGCCTTTATTCTTCCTTATTTCAAGCAACATGTCATTTTAAAGAATGAACCCTAGAGGAAAAAGAAGGAATTTATATTATTGAGACACAAACTATCAAGAGTAACCAATGTCCAATTGCTGTGGGACGTCAGTTGTTGAGTTGTTCTGCTTAATCCAGAGGATGGAGACAGATACGATGTTGTATGTAATAAAGTTGTCACCATACTAGTCAGTTAAGTACTATGCTGAACTATACAGATATAAAGCTAGCTGTAGAGGGTCTGAAGTGTAAGGACGAGGTGTGAGCAGCAGTACCAGCCCACCTAAACTCCATCAGTTCTCAAGAAAATAATTTGTAGTTCAGTCCAGTTGGAGAACTGTGTCTTTTACTAAAGTCTTCGACTAAAGTAGAAAAATAATATTACATGTAATGAGAAAAGCTGAGGGAGTAGAAGGAGTTGATGAAATAGTTTACATTCCTCCATCACAGAGGGGCACTATATAGATCTGTCTTACACAGCACTTGCCAGATTTCACCTCTACTTGAATACATTCACCTACGAGTGCCATGTACATTTTTAAACAACTTTTGATTTTCTATCAGAATTTGTGACATTGTTAAATTTTATAATATAATTTATTGGCAGATTTTGGCTCATTTCCAATAAATCCTGTGCTGAAATCCACGTTATGTTCCTTATTTATTCTTTCCCGTTTCTCTATTGCTTCTTAGTCATATAATGTCAGGAAAACCATTCTGCTGCAATGTGACAGGGTTGCCACCCATCTGTAAAGTCCTGGATAGTTTGTAAAAATTGGGAACTTTTTCCAGTGTCCATGAAAAAATTGACTTTTCGGAGATTTTCTTTGCAGTTGGAGAAGCATGTGCACATCGTTATAATGGAAATTACTGATATCATTATCTTATAGCTAGCAGTATGCTTATAATGTATTAGTAACAGTATCCTGGGCTGTGGACATTTTTTATTAGGGTGTTCCAATATGTCTGTAAAAACTATTAGATGTCAATGACTAAATTAGGAGACATTATTGAACTACAGTTATAGTGAAAATACATTTTGTTCTCTTGAGGAGGACTCAGCAAACACAATTTATAAAATATCTAAGTACCTTAAGTGCCTGGCCACTTATGATATCCTTCATAAATCTGAAATAATAGCAAACCTAATAGTTACATACCTTTCCAGTTGTAGGTTCCAGGTGCCCCAAACATGATATAATGGTTATCTGAGGTGAACCCCGCTGACATCCCCTGCTGGCAGAACCCAAACATCTCATGCCCTTGGGGACGACCCTCACAGAACTTCCATTCTCCTCCATCCAAGTCGTCACTGACAGTCAGATCTTCACTCAGTACAAAGCAGCGACCAATCACGTCTCTTGTTTCTGAGGGCTGAGTCACCCTTTGTCGGGACTCATAGAGATGAGCACAGGTCTGAATGGAAACAAGACAGAAATTGTGATGTATGGTGATGCTTTCTGTATAATCCTCATATACAGCATCCCCATATACAGCATCTTTTGGTAAAAGAATGTCAGGCTTTACCTTGCAATGCAAGTTTAACCTATTAAGGACACAGGGTAGTTTGTACTTTAATGCTTGCCGACTTTTTTCATATTTTCCCTCCCCGCCTTCCAAAATTAATAACTTTTTTATGCCTTTAGGGCTTATTCTTTGTGTGACAAGTTGTACCTTCATTTGGCACCATTTTGGGTTACATATAATGTTTTCATTAGCTTTTATTAATGTTTTTTGGGGTCTGTGTGAAAAAACCCACAATTCTATCATCATTTTTTGTACTTTGTTTTTACAGCGTTCACTCTGCATTAAAAATAACATGGCAATTTTGTTTGGAGGTCATTACAATTACAGCGATACCATATTTATATTGGTTTATGTTTTACCTGCTTTTACAAATACAACATTACTTTTTATAAATGAACAATTTTCCTGGGTTCACCGTATTTTGACGCCTATAACTTTTTTACTGTTTAGTTGACGGAGATATAAGGGCTCTTTATTTGTGTGGCAACTTGTACTTTTTATTGGTTCTAATTTTTGGTATGTATGACTTTTTAAATCACTTTTTATTGCTATTTTTTGTGGAAAGCAAGGTGAGCAAAATACACTATTTTGCACATTGCGGTATATTTTTTTTACAGTGTTCACCGCATTGGATAAATAAGAGTATCTTCCAACTCCTGCAGCTAGTCTCTGGCCTCAGCTACACACGTGGACACAATTGTTGGCACCCCTCGTTTAATGAAAGAAAAACCCACAATGGTCACAGAAATAACTTAAAAAAGCCAGACTGGAATTTGCCAAACTACATGTTGACAAGCCACAAAGCTTCTGGGAGAATGTCCTATGGACAGATGAGACAAAAATCGAAATTTTTGGCAAGGCACCTCAGCTCTATGTTCACAGACAGAAAAATGAAGCATATCTTGAAAAGAACACTGTCCCTACTGTGAAACATGGAGGAGGTTCTGTTATGTTCTGGGGCTGCTTTGCTGCATCTGGCACAGGGTGTCTTGAATCTGTGCAAGGTACAATGAAATCTCAAGACTATCAAACGATTCTAGAGAGAAATGTGCTGCCCAGTGTCAGAAAGCTTGGTCTCAGTTGCAGGTCATGCAACAGGATAATGACCCAAAACACACAGCTAAAAGCACCCAAGAATGGCTAAGAGGAAAACATTGGACTATTCTGAAGTGGCCTTCTATGAGTCCTGACCTAAATCCTATTGAGCATCTTCGGAAGGAGCTGAAACATGCTGTCTGGAAAAGGCACCCTTCAAACCCGAGACAACTGGAGCAGTTTGCTCATGAGGAGTGGTCCAAGATACCTGTTGAGAGGTGCAGAAGTCTCATTGACAGCTACAGGAATCGTTTGATTGCAGTGATTGCCTCAAAAGGTTGTGCAACAAAATATTAAGTTAAGGGAACCATCATTCCTGTCCAGGCCTGTTTCATGAGTTTTCTTTTTTTTTAAAATTCTGTTGAAGCTCACCACCTGGGTCTGCATAATCTGTGGCCGGTGTTGGAACACCCGGCCTTGTTTAGGGGGAAATTGTTGCCCATCCATGCCCTGGCGGGACAGGTCTGGCGTCAGTCGAAAAATATATTCTGATATACCTGCGGAGACCCCGCTTTGGCACAACCCTGGTCTGCCGACGTTATTTGCCCTGCCTGGCGCCCGGGCCTGGTCGCAGTATGGCGTGTCCTCTCTTAGTGACCTGTACATACAAGGGGTTTTTAAAACGTTTGACTCGCTAAGCTCCTCCTATGGCATCCCTAGAACGCAGTTCTTTAGATATCTACAGATTAGACATGCACTTTCTTCTCAGTTCCCGGATCGATTGGACAATATATCTGAGTATCCGCTTATCGGCATACTTCGCTCACAGGGCCCTGGGGGTTTGATATCTACTTTATATGCACATCTGATACAGGCCAAGGTGTCCACTTTGGACGCCCCGGCCTTGACGCGATGGAGCATAAATATCCCAACTCTCACAGATGAGATGTTTCAAGATATCCTTGAATCTCCTCAACATGTGTCACCTTCAGCTAACAACAAACTGATTCAAACATATATTCTACACCAATGTTACTTGACACCTTCCCGTCTATACAAAATGGGACGTCTGCCCAACCCCGGATGCCTTAGGTGTCTTTGTCCACAGGCAGACTTTTGGCATACGATTTGGGAATGTCCGATCATACAATGTTTTTGGAAAGGGGTCGTGGATCTCCTGGCGGAAGTTCTGGCTAAACCTATACCATTAACCCCAGAGATATGCCTTTTCGGCGTATTAGATGAAGAAATATGGCAACACCATGTTAGAATCCTTTTGAGGGAGTCTTTATTTTATGCTAGGAAAGCTATCGCACTGCGATGGATGGCTCCGAAACCCCCATCAGTATCTCAGTGGAAGAAACTTGTTAATACTGTTCTTCCTTATAACCAGATTGTGTATAAAGGGAGAGGGTGCCCTCAGAAATTCCATAAGGTGTGGGGAACATGGTGCAATTCTCCGGTAACCCAATATACGGCTCCCTCATTGCGCTCTGCCATTAATTTACTCATGCCATGAGGGGTGCGAGACACCGGGAGTATCCACGACCTCTCATTTTGGAGTGTATCCTTGTTGTTACCCTTGACTTATTGACTGCATGTTTTGTACATGATAACTGATGTATACAGTATTACGCATGTCCTGATTATATTCTTTCTGTACCGAGTCTACGTTATATGGTCCGGATGGGACGAGGGCCTGGCGAGGTGGGATGTGGTGCGTTGAGTGAATTTACATTGAAATTCTCGTTTTTTGGTGCGCAACATGTTATGTATTTGTTTTGATTCCTTTTCTTGTGTCTGATACGCAATTTTCAATAAAACGAGTTTAAAAAAAAAAAAAAATTCTGTTGACGCATGGTTGAAAAGCAATGTCTGACTTTCATTTGTTCATTTTCATAGAATTTTTATATATTACTACTTTTGTCAGATTCAAGTTATTTCTGTGACCATTGCGGGTTTTTCTTTCATTAAACCAACACTTTTATCCATGTGTGTATGTAACATAGAGTACCGGAAGTAATGATTCAGCAGTCATTGCCCTACTCTGCACTCATGAGAGGCAAAATTCTCATAACAGCTGTCTGCAAATGGGAACCTCTTCCTTTTGAAGCATTGATTCTGGCTTGGCTATTATTGCCAGGTTATGCCCTTAGGTTTCTTTAAAAAACAGGTATTAAAATATAGGGGGGGTACCTTCCAAAAGGTGGCGCTAAGAGTTAAGTTCCTCTTATTCACCAATTAGGTCTTCTTTATATATTCCTTAACCATCTATATCTAAAGACACATATCTATATATAGGGAGGGAGAGAGAGGGGGGGGATCTTTGCATTTTGCTTGTCATATATCTAATATATGTATGATATATATTGGTAATACTTTTTGGGGATATCTGTGCTTGTGCTGCTGCTATCTTCTGGAATTATATATTTGTCGTGAACCATTGATGCCCATTGTGCAACAATCCAGCACTGCACTGTGGTTTCCCTTTATAATGGAAACCACAAAGCAGATGTGAACACAGCTAAAGGCGTCATCTTGTGGAACCATTTCAGTTATTAATCTTTGACTTCGTAACATTTGGTACATTTAAGCATATGCTAAGTACAATAAAATAGGCTATGTTAAAATTAAGAAGATCAAATAAAAATTAAACATTATTACATAACTCAGAACAGATGTTAGTGAAAAATGCTGAAGTGTTAACCAGAAACGTGAAGTTGTCACTATATTAGGACAAGTTCCTTTTTACATTGACAACCAAAGTTCAGCATATAAATATAGCAAAAAATCACATCAGCCTGTTTGGGTCTCTATTCAATTCCTAGGCAGGGTTCACACTACCGTTGGATAGCCGTTATGATAGTGTGAACGCCCCCTTAACTGTCTTAAAAACAATTTTAAATCTTTTTATGCTGCTGAAACTATAAAGTGCCACTGAGATACCCTAAATTTAACAGGATCCCACTCTTTTAGATGCCTCCTCTTATGTCATTTGACATATCTGTAGATGGCATTGGTAGGTCTTCTTGAGCTGGCACGAGAATTGGTGTCGGGGTCATGGTTTTTGGCACTGGACTGTAAAAGCAGTTGTCCTGCAAAACCACATTGAAAACAGCTATTCTCATTTGTTTCTGTCCGGCCTACAGTCTTTTAGAAATAGAGAACCAATGCTTCACTAATGGTCTGTTCAAGCACCAAACCCATGTTCTTATTATTGAGGAGATCCTAGCAGTAGACCCCCAAGGAATCGCCATGTTAATCTTTTTAGATCTGATCTCCAGTATCTGTCACCTTTAATAATTATCACAATTGTCAAATTACTATATAAAATCAAATGACAATTTATGAATATTGAAAGATTCAATTGCAAGGTGAGCTAGAAAAGTCTGATACTGCTGAAAATGAAAACCCTGCAGCACAATATATTACATAAATTGCTAAAGTGCTATTGCACAGTCAATTGTGAGACAAGAGAGTGGCGACTAACCTTAGGGAGTTTGACTTTTCATAGAATAATGTACTTGTTCATTTGCAGTCACCAGTAAGTTGTAAAATGCTTATTTGTCCCGGCTGGGAATGGACATTGTAACACAGTAACATAGTTTATAAGGCTGAAAAAGACATTGGTCCATCCAGTTCAGCCTGTTATGTTGCAATGTTGATCCAGTGGAAGGAAAAAAAATCCTATAAGATAGAAGCCAATTTCCCCTGGTTTAAAGGAAAAATTCTTTCCTGACTCTAAATCTGACAATCAGATTAAATCCCCAAATTAACAAACCAGAATCTCCAAAAATGTGGTATCTATAACCTATAATATTGTTAGACTACAGAAAAGCATCCAAGCCCGTCCTGAACAATTAACACTCATTAAAAAAAGAGACTTTAAAAGAGAACCTTTCACCACTTCACCAACGCCAAATCTTTGCAGCCATTAATAGGTGGCACTGCACTGATTCTGGCACAGTTAGAATTTGTCAAATCCCCACCATTCCCCAAAAAAAAAAAAAGTCACTGCAGGTGCTTTTGGTGCCCAATATGTTAATTAGCCTCTCTACTGTCAAGTGGGTGGTCTCAGAGTAGGAGGAGTGGGCAAGAAGGCATGATTCAGAGCTCTCTGACACTGTCTAATTAGAGTAGGGAAATGGTAGAACACTGGATCATGCCCCCCTCGCCTGAGACTACTTATTATAATAAATTCCAATAATTATTGGACACTTTACAAACGTTTCCTTTATTTTACTTGTATAGCGTCATCATATTTCACAGCACTTCATAGACATTGTCAGTCACTGTCCCATATAAGGCTCACAATGTAAATTCCCTATCAATATGTCTTTGGCGTGTGGGAGGAAACTGGAGTACCCAGAGGAAACCCATGCAAACATGGGGAGAACATACAAACTCCTTGATGATGCTGTCTTTGGTCAAATTCAAACCCAGGACTCCAGTGTTGTAAGGCAATGGTGCTCATCACTGAGCCACCGTAGAAGGGAGTGTAGCTATATGGAGCACTTAAATGGGTGTTCCGGGACTTTTTAAATTAACAACCTATCCTTAGGATAGGTGATCAATTAACAATCCCCATGGATCAGTGATTTGATGTAGCAGTGGGGCCCCCTTCAATTGGATGGATGGGCTGAGCTGCAATACCAAACATGGTTGCTGTTCAAATGTATGGCGCTGTGCTTGGCAAATACTGTAGAAGCTGCAGCACTCGCCCAAACACTACAGCCTCTTCAAACATCTAATCGGCCAGCCCCCCACATGTCGGAGCCCTAAAGATGGATAGGTCATCTATTATTTAACCTTTATAATGATTTCCACAATGTTAGTATAAAATACTGCTGTAAAGTTAGCCAACCAATAGGTGGCATAAGTTAGAGAAAAGTGATCCACATCAGCAAAGTAGCTTTTATTATACCAGTCTAAGAAAAAAAGACAGTTGAAGTGATTTGTGCCAAATTAAGGGGAACTTTTTGGTGCATTTAGAGCTGTCTAAGGGGCCATTCACATCAAGTTTTTAACATGCATTTAGTGAACCCGTCTAACGAATACAAGAATCAGATGCTAAAAACAGATGCAAATAGATGACCATCTGTTATATAAGGTCAATATATACCCCCATAATGTATACCACACTTGTGTCCACCAAAAAAAGGACAGAAACAAATCCGTTTTTCTTAGCAGTGACTAAGGATGGCCATCCATTTGCATCCACTTTTTCAGTTAAACGGATCCACTAAAGGTGGACTGGCTCCTAACATACAAAAGAATGAAACAAGCATAGATGTGCGCCAAAGATTTAGACCAATTTCTACCTTTCCTTTTAATAAACCTGTCTAAATCCTTAAGACCATACTCACTCCTTGAAATCCTTGCACATTTCAGTTTTGGAATGTGACAAAATAAGTTTCTGAACATTTGATGAATATGATAAATTTGGCACTTCTAATGTATGTCTTCTTGAGGTTTATAATACATCTGACCCATCATTTGTGGGTGAAAGGATTAAACGAAACGATTTACACGTACTGGTTGATCCGAGACACAGTAGATACGGTAATTTCTAGAAACTAGAACTAAATGAGCTGTATATGGGGAAGAATCATTATGACTACATGAACCCAGAGGGCGGCAGCTGTTATCATTGACATATTACAGTCTAATTGATGACAATTAGGCAGATCTCAGCCTTAATTCCTTCTCATTTTTACATGTCATTAGCTCTTCCATGATAAATAACCTTATTGATCACTATGATCTAACCTGCAACAAGTGCCATCTTGTGTGCACAGCTGCTCCCTGCAGAGAAGACTAATCCCTAGTCAGAGATCAACATGCACGGAGCTGAGAGGTTAAATGAATATTACACTTCCTAATGAAAATGTGGTTACTGCATCAAGGGAAATATGAAGAGTGAAAGTCAGTTTTCAGTGATACAAGAAATTATTCTCTAAGTCAGACATGCTAGGATGAAGGCTAGGGATACACAGCGACATTAGTCTTGCAGTTAAAAATCGCATAACAAAAACTACAACTTTTTAAGACTTTATGTACAGTGCTGAAACACCATAGAAAAACACAACTTCTTTTTGTTGCTCGACAAATGTTGCAGTGTAGCCTTAGCCGAAATGAGACTGCAACTACACCTGCTGTTCATTCTATATATATATTGGCCATTTCTGTAGATTCTAACAAACATGCCTTTCCCATGAATGAATGACCGATGCTGACTCTTTTATTGTGTGTCAAACGTGTCTTTCCCTTGGATGACTGACCATTAACCAATGTTGACTCTTTTATTGTGATTCAGTCATGGCCAGACATGCTTTTCCCTTGGATGACTGACCAACGCTGCTTCAATCATAGCTTGTATTGATGAAGTAAAGGTGACCGGTTGTACCTTTTACAAATTGCCCTTTTTATTTTTCATTAGGCTGTGATGATTTGCACCATGTTTTTATTTTTTATAGAAAAGGGTAGTATTTTCTGTCTAGAGAATCCCACAAAAAACATATTTATAAAAATATAAATCTTTAAAGGTTGGGAGATTGATGTATGCCTTCATGCTTGACTGGTATAACTCCCAAAGTATACATCTGTCTGAGGTCTCTAAAGTGATGTTAACAGGCCCTTTGGCCCACTACTATACATAGAGTATCCCCGCTCTATGTGCTGAAGTACACTGTTTAGGAAAAGGCCCCTCAGACACAGATTTCATGACACATGCAAAAGGGGAAAGAATATAGGAAGTATATATTATAAATAAGAACTCTAGAGATGGTGGGCAAAGATATGGAAGAGTTTCATTTAGGATGGTGCATCCAGTAGCAAGCTTGCTAAACTTATAGGACCAAGAGTATGCCATGGGCACCAAGCATTTGGTTCTACCAATGGCCAAATATATTTCAACTGAAATTTCATTTATCTTTGTTCTATGACCTGTCAGTTTCTCCTTGTTTTAGGGCAGATTTACTAATAAGATTTTAGAATTGCTAACGTTTATAATAGGCCAACTTCAGAAAAAGTCAATCAGAACTGATACAAAAAGCGCCATGGCATTTTCCTAGGGGGTATTGTCACTTGTTTTTAGTGATAGTTACTAGTGGGAATCAACCAAAGAAAACTATAGGAAGAATTTATTATCCCAGCTACGCCACTTTTCTGAGCTAGAGGGGCAATATTGTGATGCAAATTTAACATAAGGCCCTTCCTTGCTCCAAAGGTGCACCACATCCACTGTTGTACAGGAAATCTTCGCCAGTTCGAAACACCAATCTTAATAAATCTGCCCCTATATTTTCTGTTTTTCTGTTTCTATTACAATAAGGAGATAGTAATATGACACAAATCAAAGTAGTGTGACATCTGCAATAAATCTTGGTCTGCAACCATCAACTGAAGTTTCTCCACATGTGGAGTACAATGGTTCAATACACAGAAATGCACCCGCCCTGCCAGACATAAGAAATTGCTGGATTCAGTGAATGGGACATGGCAATTTCTTCATATTCATCTTTCCAATAAATGCTGCAAGATCAAATCTACTATATGATCCTGTAGTAACTAAGCTGGTCCATTCCCGACCATAATCAGAAGCAGCGGTGCCACAATTACAGCGCAAAATATTCAAATTAAATGTAATTGCAAAATATTGGGAAGGAACACAACTAATACAATTAAAGGCAATAATTCCGGAGACCGTTCATTCATCCAGGTCAGGAAAATTAAGTTACAGGGAAGCTGGGAGCAGACTACACTTGTAAACTATGCAATACAGTTGGTCATTCTAAAAATAACACAGGGCCGGACCGGGTTATGACTGCACATGGAGAAAAACTGCTTGACAGATGAGAGTGGAAATATGTGTATTAAATCTCAGACTCGAAGGCTTCTCCCTCCCTTCTATAAATAATAAAACCTTGCAATAAAATGCCAAGACGTTTATACAAGAAACTGCAGCTCCTTCCCTCTTATTCGAGGAGAGATGCGGGGTGTCTGTTTACATTCATTAAATTAACTCTAGCCCTGGCATTCTTAGCAATAACACATCACCGACTTACGGAAAGCACAAAGATTAATGAGGCTGCTTATGAGAATAATGACATTTACAGCCGATCAGTAGTATCCTCATCTTTTCTTACTAGAGATGGATTTGGCCCCTTTAAATCATGTGTAATGAAGATATAGTTACATAAGAAAGGATGCTATCCCGTCAACCAGAATAAACCAATCCAGTCCAATTTGGTTTAAACAATAAGATGAAATGGCAGCTGATGAGTACTACGTATTAGGTTTTTTACATTTTTTTGGTATGTTACATTAATGGACGATCCACAAATGACTTTCTGAGGAAATAAAATTTACTTGTGTTGTCACATAAATATTTTTCCATCAACAATAAAAACACATTTACACGAATGATAGTCTAATTTAGGGAGTTCAGCTCTTGGCACCCCTAACAATTGTTTGAAGGGGCTGCAACCATGCTGGAAGCATTGAGTCTTCTTCATTATTTACACAGCACGCCATAGTAGCAGCTGTGCAGGATATTGCAGCTTTTCCTCATTAAGGCCGGGGCAGCGTTTTACAGTCACAGCGAATCCCATCCCCACTTTGCGATAAAATACACGCAGCGGATATGCTGCAATTTCCAAAACCGTCGCTGTTTTGGAAATCGCAGTATGTCAATTATACCTACAGAAGCGCCAACGGTTTCCCTGTATGTATAATCTCAAACTTTCTTTGCAAAGCACTGTGGGAAGTACTGCGATGCGTTGCTGTTGTGGTTTTTCCCGCATCGCTTTTTTGCTGCGGGATGCCACGTGGGGCCTTAGCCTAAAGTATGACAAGTGTAGACACCATGCAGTGTAAAACAATAAAGAAGATACAGCACTTGCACAAGTATGCTGTGGCTTCTTAGTGACTCTGGGTTCTAAGAGTCGCCAGTATTGATGGTCTATGTTAAGGCCCAAAAAACCTTTTCAGACTGAGGCCGTATGTTGCAGAAAACTGCTTTTTGGTTGCAGATTTTGCTGCCTTTTTTTGAGACAAACCTATAAGTGACTACGAATAGAATGGAAAATACACTAAAGACACTTAATGTTGCCCTGATTCACTCTCACCTTGACTATTGTAACTCCTTACTAATCGGTCTTCCCCTTACTAAACTCTCCCCTCTACAATCTATTCTGAATGCAGCGTCCAGGCTCATCTATCAGTCTAGACACTACAGCAATGCCTCCTGTCTGTGCCGGTCACTACATTGGCTGCCTATTCAATACAGAATACAATATAAACTTATCACCCTCATTCACCAGGCTCTCCATAATGCTGCACCTCCCCACATTTCCTCCCTCATCTCTGTCTATCGCCCAACCCATACTCTCCGTTAACTCAATGTCCTAAGACTAACATTCTCTATTATCAGAACCTCCCACGCTCGTATACAAGACTTCTCCCGAGTTGCTCCACTTCTCTGGAATGCTCTATTCCGGACTATTAGATTAACCCCCAATTTCCACAGCTTCAAGCGCAAACTATAGACATATCTTTTCAGATAGGCCTATCACAACTCCTAATGTAAACCCTTCCGTAGTTAGAATCCCTAAAACGTACCGTCCTCTGTTCACGCTCCCGCATTACCTCACAGGATATGATGCCGTATCAGACTAACTTTATATGTCCAAGCACCACCTGCACGTTAAAGGACACGACTGGTGACAGCTCATACAGCTTTATATATGTGTAATGACAGTAACCTCTATTACAGAATTGTCTGACCATTGTACAAACAATGCTACATCTGTTGCCGCCCCTGCTACCTCTTGTGTCACCCCCTCTACCTCATAGATTGTAAGCTCTTGCGAGCAGGGCCCTCAGTCCCATTGTGTGAATTGACTATTTCTTTGTAATGTATCTTTTTTGTCAGTACTTGAACCCTACAAATTGTACAGTGCTGCGGAATATGTTGGCGCTATATAAATAAAATTTATTATTATTATTATATTAAAAAATATAGGAAGTTCTTATACTTCACCCTTCTTCCCAATCCACTCCTTCTTTTGACTCAAAAAACCACAGCAAAATCTGCAACAAAAAAAGCAGCTTTCCACAACGTGGGCCTGAGCATAAAGCGGGGGCCAAACATTGCAAAAATGCAGCATTTTTGCCTGCTGAGGAAAAAAACGCTGTTTTTTTACAGTACCAGCAAAGTGAATGAGATTTCATTTCATCTCATCCACATATTACTGGAAAAAAAAAGCTATGGAAAAGCTGAACTTTTTAAAACTTTAGATACAGAATCATGAGCATTTTCCTGATAAATTTAATAGGAGAAGAAAGCAGAAGATCCCAGGTTCCAGTCAAATTGTGGGACAGGAAAAAAGTAAAGAAAACAAAATAAAGAAAAACAAACATGTTAGGTATCAAAATATAGTGTTAATTATTCCGTATAATGAATGCCATAAAAACAATATACCGGTACCTTAATGCTAAAATGAATGTATTTTGGTAACCTCGCTTCCCCCCAAAAAATAGCAAAAAAAAAAAAATGATCAAAAAGTCATACATACCAAAAATTGGTACCAACTACAACTTGCCCCACAAATAAAGAGCCCTTACATATCTTCTTCAACTTAACTGTAAAAACGTTATAAGAATCAGAATAAGGTGACCCCAGGAAAATCGTTCATTTTCGAGAAATGATATTTTATTAGTAAACACAGTAAAACATAATAAAACCAATATATAGTAATTATAATGAGTTGCCAGACAAAGCTGCCATGTCATTTTTAATGCAGAGTGAACGCCATAGGAACAAAATATAAAAAACAATGATAAAAGTGTGAGTTTTTTCACACAGAACATCAAAAATGTTGATTAAAGCTAATTAAAACTTTATGTGTACCCATAAATGGTACAAAATGAAAGTGCAACTCATCACACAAAGAATAATTCCTCACATAGCTAGACAGAATTTTGAAGGTGGGGGAAGGAAAATATGAAAAAAGTTGCCGAGCATCAACGTCTAAACTACCTTATGTCATTAAAGGGTAAAAATGTTTTGTAAGGTAGTATTGTCAGACAGGTCAAAGAAAACAGAATGACAGATTTATGAGGTTGTCTAAAAGAGAAATTGTCTTTATTGCCTATGTCAACCAAGCATGCTAAAACTTTCATTTTTCAATAGCAGAATATGAAATTAAAGCTGCACTGTCATTCGTTGCTAAGGGCAAAGACAGTTTCTCTTTTAGACAGTGTTATAAACTTGTTCTAGCACCCATATAATTTAAAGGATACCCTTCGCCACCTCCGGTTCTTTGCATCATTTAGTAGGTGCTGCTCTGTTGATTTCAGCACATTTCAAATGTTTTCTCTACCCACATCCTTCCTGAGCAATCAGTGCAGGTAGTTTTGGTGTCTGATATAATTAGGTTATCTACTGTCAAGTAGGAGTAGCCAAGGGGGTGTGATTCTATCCGATACTGACAATCAGGAACTTACAGTGTCACACCTCAGAATCATACCCTCTTGCCTGACAGTACAGAGTTTAATTATCATACTTCTTCACCAAAATCAGCTGCACTGATTGCTCAGGAATGGTGAGGATAGAGAAAAAATTCCCACTGTGCCAGAATCCGTGGAGCAGGGCATATTAAAGGATACAGAGAGATGGAGTGGTGGAGGTGGAAAAGGGTCCTCATAAGTTACTGCCATTCAACACAAAAAAACATTTCAAAACAGCCTGACTCAACAGTCTCAAAAAATATTGCATATTAACAGACATAGAATATGTAAATAAGACCTCATTAGTGAAAAAGAGAAATTTGCTCCTAGCACCACTTCTTGGAAGGTAGCTCCCTATAGATCCATGGTCTAATAAGTCCCTGCACCGACTCTCCCTAAAGACACAAATTACCCCTTCTAACAGACCTGGAAGAAGGCGGATTGATCTATACTGTCCCTTAGGGCACAGTGCAGACAGACCAGTAAACATCCCACAGCTCCACATTTTCAGTAGATAAAAATTCAACCAGCATCCAAGCCTTCCCTGCTGTGCTGACAATGTAAAGGTCACAACATCACCAGGGCAACCTGTATCCTAAGACTTTCCATCTAAAGGTTCGCTCTGTGATGTAAGCCTTATGTATATAGGGTACATTGTTCCCCGGGAGACAGAGAGGTATGTGTGTGACATGCATATGTTTAATATACTGCATCACACCCCTACCATGATTCCTCCTGGCGCTGATACATATTATCCTAACAGTGTGTGAGTGTATTCCAAGTATCTGCCAGGATAATTCTAATACATTATTCATCATGTATACAGCCCATTTAAGACGCTGGACTTGGCGCAGTTAGGTACCAGCAGCGGGTAAGACAAGATTATTAAGTACCTTCAGTTATACCCTGGTATGTGTGCAAAGCAGAGATAAATCATGTCCCTCCCTATTACAGCTTAACACGCAAGAGGCTCATTGAAAACCTGCAGATTTATAACAGCTCATTTTGCCTTATGGAGTATGGTTTGTTATAGGCCCTCATTACTCGCAGTGCCATCCATTCCTATATAACTAGCCTTGTAAATATAGACTGTCGACTCCCTCCCGGAATGCAGCACAGGGATGGAATGTCAGTGTTAACGGTAGATCTGACTCATGTCAGCCACTCCGGGCAGTGACACCAGCTACTGTGACTCACTGCTCTACGCTATGACCACAAAGTGCTTTCACGCAGGTAGACTAACATGCATCTGGGCTTCTTCACACAATACATCACTGAATTAAAATAGACAGATATTTCCATGCACTTACAACCTGCACACTAACAGCCAAATATGTCCAAAAACTTTGGGCAAGGTGTTTGTATATCCCTATAATCAATGTATATAAATATATATATATATATATATATATATATATATATATTCATAAAAAAAAGTATACAGCAAAACCTCAGACCCACAGTGGTCAATAATGCAATGGGTATATTAATGTAATTGTAACTCCATGACCATTGTGGTAAAATATGACAGCTGCAAAACGATCATGAAAAAACACATGTGAATACAGCCAGTGTTCATGCACACGTCACCCTATAATGCAGTAGACAGAGAGTCTGTGCTTTGGTATTAAGTAGGTATCATGTGATGCATCATAACAGAAATTTTAGAGAATGTCTCTGCAATATTGCGTAAGTGCTGCTTGCATGATTCTTTTTCCAAACTCTGCATGCTTCCATGTAAAATCATAGGCACACTGATGTATCTAGGCATAGCCCTATTTTTCAAAATTACGTGTGATGCAGGTCCTAAAGATGGACATATGTATGAGAACTTAGGGGATTTTAAAATGCGCAGGTTCCTCACCACTTTTTCTGTTGCATTGCATGTTTTCCAAACAAAATGGAGGGAATTTATGAAGACTGGCATCCTGTACACTAGTCTCAATCAAGTCCCTGACTGTCACGGTATGTACCTAAATTATTAAGAGATGTAGATTTCAGGTATAACTGAAGCCAGTTATAGCATGAGTATGGCATGAGTAAATTTATAGTACATTTGTAGGACCAAGGTGTCCCTATCCCACCTTGGTCTCCACCTACTTTCATAAAAGGTGGCAAGTGGGGCATATCTTTGCCACAAGAAAGGGCAATGCACCAAAGATGTACCACAGCTGCACCCAGTTTCACCAGAAAACTGATGTAAATCGGTTAGTAAATTCTCCCCAATGGTTCACAAAACTTTTCCATACATATGAAATGTCATATTATAGAGGTACTCTATAGGTATTGTACTTCAGTATGTCTCTGATTTCATATAGAGTCATTCAGAGGATCTGCTTTTTTGTGGAGAGTATATCTATACATATGGCACCTGACATAGCCTATATGGCAGCACACAGAGTGAATAAGCTTATATAGTAATGAGATTTTTATGATTCCCATTCACACAATGCAACTTCTATGGCATGATGGAATTTCTTCAAATAGCACCTTGCAATATTGATCACAATTCCCCTGCCTGATTTATCATAGTGGAATGTATATAACCCTATAGTGTATCCCAGACATATATAACAAAAGAGATAAAAATATATTAGATAGGTTATGATACACTCATTGTAAAGCTATTCAGCATCTTCAAGAAAATGTCATTCTCAGTTTTATTTTTTTTTTTATAAATGCAACTTCTACTGAATACATTTCTTGGCTCTTTTCTCTTTTTTCTGTCATAACTACACAAGAGCAAACAGAGCAGTTTATTTTCATTGTCCTGGGAAACTACAGCAAGCATGTGAAAGCTGTGTCATATCCAAGGGCAACGAAAATAAACAGCATTGTCTGGCTGCTGATATACACACGGCTGAAAGATACAAGGGAAACTGCAACATAAGTACAATAAGCAAATAAAGTGTGTGTGTGTATATATATATATATATATATATATATATACATATGTATATATTTTATGTGGGTGTGTACCGAGCAGAGCAATGTCATTTGGGTCTATTTTTTTTTTATCAAAGTTTGGTCATATTCAGCACATCTCTACTCGCGCAAACACTATTTTTTATGATGACACACCTTAAGGCTAAACCAACCAAGTAGCAGGCCGCAGTGAAAAAATGCTGCTGGAAAAACCGCGGCGGAAAATAATTGCGTTTTTTCCTGCAGGGCTTTTCACAGAAAAGCTTTCTGCTTCAATTATACCTATAGGGAAACCTGTGGCTTTTTCATAGGTATAGTTGACATGCTGCAATTTCCAAAGACGCAGTGGTTTTGGAAATCGCACTATTTCCGCTGCGCGTATTCTTCTGCAATGTGTTGATGGGACTGCAGAGAGTTGAAAGTCCATGTTGCCCAGCGACAGCCCCAAAACATCACTGTTCTAGAGGAGATCTGCATGGAGGAATGGGCCAACATACCAGCAACAGTGTGTGCCAACCTTGTGAAGACTTACAGAAAACGTTTGACCTCTGTCATTGCCAACAAAGGATATATAACAAAGTATTGAGGTCTACTTATGATGTCAATTACAGGCCTCTCTCATCTTTTCAAGTGGGAGAACTTGCACAATTGGTGGCTGACTAAATACTTTTTTCCCCATTGTACATATACTGACCGTGTAAAGATGACATAGGGCTGGTTGTACACGAAAGTGCCAGTTGATATTAATGTGGTTGGCTGAAGATTTCATGTGTATGGAGGCCTTCTGGCTCTTCTCCAATGGCAGATGTTGGGGGTAAAACAGGTCAAGCAGTCTCAAATTCAACATTTATTTTAATTAGACACCATACAGATCACACTGTTTACATCTGTGTAGCAGATCCGTTTAACAGACACAAACAGATGGCCATCCATTTACATAGAGATTAAAAACGTAGTATATGTTTTGTGTCCATCCAAAAAAATAGAACAGAAATGGATTTGTAGTTTTTTTCTAACATTGATCTCTATGTAAATGGATCGGATACATGGATGTAAAAAAAACATGATCTGAATGGAGCCTTAGGGTTAGTTCACCACTGCGCACGGTGATCGCTCGGGGTTTCCGTTCCCAATTAAAAATGCAGAAACTTTTCTTTCCAGTGGAAACCTGGTGGACCCCATTATAGTCTATGGGGTTCATAGGTTTCCACTTTTAAAGCAGATAGGGTTTCTGATTTTCAGGTCCCCAGGTAGACCCAAAGATCGGGAACCCATCGCAGATGTGCATCTAGCCTCAGTTATACAGCACTTTATTATCATCACTCATTGTCCCATATAGGGCTTTCCTATAGTATGTTTTTAGAGTGTGGGGAGGAAACCCATAGAACATGCAAACTGCAGATGTTGGTCTTGACTGGATTTGAACCCAAGACCCCAGTACTACAAAGCAACAGATGTAACCACATACGCCATTGCCAGAGGAGTTGGCAGCAGCTTATTCCCTTCTGCAGAAATAGCTGTCAGGCAAACCAAACAGTTTACTTATAAGTACAATTGACTTGGCACTTCCAAACTACTGACTGGTGACAGAGCTACTATTGGACTCATCAGACTTTGTGGGACCCAATGATGGCAATAACTGTATGTAAGAAAAAGTTTAGGAATTACAAATTGTGCAAATTTTCTTCTGCAAGATGTGGATGAGATTTGTTAACATTTTAGCCATCTTGCTGTTACTGTTGTATGATGCAGATTTTCATCTAGCAAAGCCAAAAGGAATAGCCAAAGTATCCACTATGTGTGAACATGTCCTACAAAACAAAGACTGAGTGATTCTCATTTACAACCAAACAATAAAAAGATGCAACTCACCACAATCTTCCCTCCTGGACCTTGACTTTTCACTGTTACTCCAAGCCATTGGTTTTCTTTACTCTCCCGGTTTCTATCCACTGGTAGAAATACATAAGTTTAAGTTTCAGACATAATACAGGCAAATAAAAGATAAATAATGTGGGCTACGTGGCGAATGATCTTGTCTGATAACAATTGTTTAGCCATGCTTATCACTATTTGGCAGACAAGATCAATGTGAAATACATCCAATGTGTCTAATACACCTTACCTCCATCATCAATGTCAATCCGTTCACAGTCTTTGGCCTCTGCAGTCAGGGGACATCCATAGAGCCCACCTGTTCTATTTGAAAACTGATTTGTTAACGCTGATGCTTGTGGTGCGCCAACTAAAAGCCTGTAAAACAATAAAATACAAATGTTATAATATACTTTGTTTTACACTGACAACTGGTGCAGAGACTCTTATCATTGTTATCACAAATGTAATAAAAGTAACTTGAAGAAGCTGTCAATGACTGTAAAAAATAAAACAAAACTACATTCTCAACCTAGAAAAACACTGAAAACACAATAAATTAGCACAAAACAGCCCAGTAACAGATTGGAAGAAACAGCGTTTTAATGCTGACATCAACAATGGTGATATAGGACAGGGTCTACATAATACAGGACTAAAGATAGGAGATGAAGGAAGATGTATATAATGGCGTAGCTATAGGGAGTGCAGAGGTAGTAATCACTACCAGGACCTGAAGCCCCTGGGGTCCAAAGGTCTCTATGCAACATAAGAAGACACCAGTATTATAGATAGCACATGGTAAGTGGGGGCCCCGGAGCTTCAAGTTACACCCTTGGATATATTACAAACTTGCTTATATCGGCTTAAGATCAGTATAATAATCCATTAAATATTGTGTTCTATATAGTGGTGTGTTCTTGTTGATCGGACCTTGGGGGACCAGAATAGCAATTTAGGGGAGAAGATCTACAGCAGAATATGCAGACAATATAGTAGTACCTTCTACAGAAGTATATAAACAGAGTATATAATGGACATGACTTCATGCTCTTTAGTCAGTCCTTCCATGTAACAAGTATGTGCAGTTATGAAAAAGGAAATTGTGTGTCAGAGATCATCTGGAAAAAGAGATGTTTTGGTAAAATGTAGAGAATGCTGTGTGAGTACACTTGTTTTATCAATACTTTTTGAAGTATACAGTGTATGTGTACAAATAAAAATATTGCGGTCCAAACCTAGTTAGAAGTGAAAGAGCTAAATTTCTGAACGTAGGGTAACAGACATTTTCCTATATACAATCTGAGTATAACTTGTTACGGGGCGGCTTCTATGCTGTGAGCCATTAACATTAACACGTCCCACACACAGCCCAGCTGGGCACACACACCCAGTGACACACACAGGAGCTGCCTCTGGACAGAAAGTACTGTACCAACATAGAGGTGCCTAGCAGCCAAATCTATGGGTCCAGCAAGGCTTTGTAGAAAATACACATTACCACTGTTCTAACTGTATGTAGCCAGATTTATAGGAAGCAGAATAAGAATGGCCATGGAAAAATGTCACCCATACCATTTACTTTATAGCAAGTCCAGTACTTGGGGATGACTTGGACTTCAGTAAAAAGACAATTGATGGGTGTCCACAAGTTGCAAAGCCCACAAAACCATTGGTAATAGCCAATTTACAATAACAAGATTAAATGTTGAAAAATAATATAAAATGTATGAGTAAGTGCATGTAAGATCTTCAGTGACCACTACTAACCACTAAAGTGACTCAAGCCTGACACCCACTTATAGCACATCCAAGATACAGCAGCACCTTTGTGTATTGTTATGGGGCAGATTAGACACGGATGCCACTATACTGAGCCAGGGCTGACGCACAGAGTAGGAATGCTGACATGAAGACAGCTACCAACAGCTGTGCAACTGCAAGTCGTGCCACAATGTTAACCTTTTAGATATTAGGGAATAGCTGGTATCATTAGAATAGGCTTTCCTATATATAAGCACCTTGTCAAAGTATGTCAAATCTCAAGTTCTCCTAGTCTACCAAATGCTGTATTTATAATGGTGACAACCTCATAAATCGCTAATAAAGTTTTCAAAATGGTTGTCACCTAGCTTCACATGAATACCACCTATACCTGTCCTATTATTCAAAGCTACATCGGCTCCATTCTCCTACTGCTCCTATGTATCACTGAAGTATTTTAAGTTCTGCTCTAACACAACTACACAATGGAGATGTAACTGTGTTTGTGAAGCAGGAATCCCAGGATGAACAGAGCTAAACATGACTGATTGGAGAGACCTGCAGAACATAGAATTATGGGAAGGCATTTCAAGGTAATTCAATTTATTTTTTTTTAGATAAAGCCGGCAGCACAGAGTCTAATGGATATTTCTGCAATGTGAATGTACTATCACATAGACCACATATCCTCTTCCTCTTTCTTTGCTGAGACCACTTCACAGGGAAAAAGTGAGAGTTTAAGAAGGAGAGAGGAACAAATTAGGGGGAAATCTATCTCTGTGTAAGTGAATGGTGGGAAAATAAGGAAAGGGGGAGGTTGGGAAATTCATTAATGGAGCGACAGATTGATGTGCACAGCGGTGTGCAGCTGTAATAAAGGATCAGCTTCTATGACAGGAGGGGGGTGTACAGAGAAGCATGGTCCTCCTGCAGCAGTACACACAGTAATAACTTCATGTATAAAATGTTACCTAAGTACTATGGTTCAAGGTTTTATTGAAGACATCAAAGGGATTCCCAGTCTAAACACATATGTCATGTCAATCAGATATGTCATGTGTGAACTAAGAAAGGGTCTGGCAGCTGGGACCAGCAATCTTGAAAGCAAAAGGATTCCAGTCCCGCTGCAGAGTTGGTTACAGTGGACACATGGATTAGGATCAACTCTAAGGGTACGTTCACGCAGAAAAAAAAATACTTAAAAAAATGAAAAGAAAAATCTGACATGTACTTTTCCATGAAGCCTGTAGCGGGTTGCTGTCACGGTCTGCACACTGTTTCCACCATTCAAGGAGGCGGTCCTATCAATGACTGACAGCAATCTCTGTATGCACAGTCATAGAGGGAAAGGATGTCAATCACTGTTAGGACTGTAAGTAGCTGAGATTTCAATGCATAAATGACAGGTTATACTGAATCTTTTCCCACAAACCTATACATCAATGAGCTGGGCTCCCTGTGCGCTATACCTTGCTGCCTATAGACTGGACTACATTTTCATGGACAGGTTTATTAATACTGTCTAATAGCTAAAAAGTGCAAATTTGACAGTCCTAAACTATACAAATTTATCAAAGTGACTAATGTTGGATGATGAAATCTGTCATAATTTTAGACTGTCTAGTTTTACTTTACACCACCTATTAGTTTGCTTTGTTTACATTAAAACATGTGTCAAAATGTTGGCACACAATGTTACATCTTAAGCCACATCAATTTTCTTAGTAGGTTACTCCCTTTTATACCTCGCCATGCCCACTTGTTGGTAACTTCAAGAACTCTTAAATTCAGGGGTGTAACTAAAGGCACATGGGCCCTGGTGCAATAGTTCAGTTTGGGCCCCCCTGCCCAGCTTCTCCAAACAACCTCAGTTATGTACCATCCATACATTTTAGAAATATTTACATCTCCCTTTTCTTTTATATCTGGACCCAGACCAGCATGAAGACCTCTCTGTGTCTGTGCCCACAAGCTTAGATTATTCCCATCCCCTGTCGGCCCTCCACACAGTGATTTTGTTCCATTTTGAGTGAACCTTTCTGCACAGAATCCCTCTTTGACTATATGTTGATCAACTGCTATTTTACCTTGAAAGGTTTAATTTTCGCCTTTCTGGTAGTGGAAGGCTGTGTATCACATATTCTCACAGAGCACCAGGGGGAAGAGGTAATAAGATTACAATGTAAAGACAACATGCCATTAAAGGAATACAAAAAGGGAATCAAAGAAATTTAATCCACCTTAGTGTGGTGAGGGTGACCTTTTGGCTCCCCTTGCTGTGACTATTGCCACCTCTATAGTAACGCTTATGGGCCCCCAAGGCTCCTGGGTCCAGGTGTAGCTGCACCCTCTGCACCCCCTTTAAATTCATATCAACTCTCACATAATATAAACAATAACCACAGTCCTAGATATACCCCAGGGGAATATGCAGAGGAAATCCTCGCAAAAGGAACATATAAAGCAATATTATTCCTATAACTATATTTATATATGAAACGGTAACATCCCTTTTGGACATAAGAAATCACAAAAACAAGTGATGTGGAAGATCCATGTTTCAGCTCTGACAAATGCAGTTTTTAGAGAATAATTAAGGTGTAGGGAAGACCAAAGCAGAAAATGATGCATGGACACTACCTGGGGAATACCCATTAATATAGATAGCAAGGCTGTAATGAAAGACACTGGAGAGGACACCATCCGTGATCTGCCACTTGGCTCTTTGAGAGGAAACTCCTGTAATTACCCGGCTGTAATGAAAACATCAGAATCCACCAGAGGGTGGCACATCGGGCTAATTAGTAAATGATGGCGAGTGTGGCATCTGTGCACACTGCTCAGTTCACCCTCTGCTTCCTGTCTGACTGCTGCAAGAACACAGAAATGAATGACAGCAGATGGCAGGAAGAAGCTAGGGCCTGCTTATTGGGGAGGGAGAAGTGTGATACAAACAGCTAGCATAAACTCTACCGCTTCACAGTTACTAATGTATGATTGTTTAGGTTTTCATTTGTGAAGAGGACTAAAAAAAATTGTAAAAGAGCTTTGCAGGTAAATATACCCAGACAAATGGTGCCGGTTGACACCAGAGAGCATCTGCTCACCTTTCATGGTTGTGCAAGAGACAACCCGCTTATTCTAATTTCATACTGGCATCGCTGTCTTTTGTTCTGGTTCATCGGAGGACCAGAACAAGGGACAGACAGTCCACTAAAGTAGCAGTTACGTACCGAAAACTGCGGACCCCATTGACAATAATGGGGTTCGTGGGGTGTCTGTCCTTTTAAAACTGAAGGCGGTGGGTGAAAAACCCGTGCTTGCAGGCGTTTCTCATCGGTCCATTTAAGGCGGACATTGCGACAACAGATATTCCATTGCAAATGTGAATGTAGCCTTGCGCTAGGTTCACACTAGCATTCAGGTTTCCGTTCTTCAGGTTTGGGAACCTGAAAAACGGAAACCCTACCCGGTTAAAAAGTGGCTACCTGCGGAAACCCGCAGACCCCATAGACCATAACGGGGTCTACTGGGTTTCCGCCCGGTTTCCACCTGAAATTGGAGGAGAGACAAGTCCTGCTTGCAAGACTTTTCTCCGCATATTTTAAGCAGAAAGGGGGACTGGGTCCCTGAAAGGTCACCCAACCTAGGTGTGACCATAGCCTTACACTGAATAAATGATGCCAGATCTCAGTCAAGTTGTTTGGCTGTAGAAAGAATTATATACAGTACATCGAAACACATCCCTAGATATTTTATTCTAAACAAAAGATACCTTGATATATTATCCTAGAATTCAACATATGGATTCTTCTTCACCATTAAACTGGGAGTGTGGTCCCATGTCTATATTGTACTCTGCATCTGACAGATTCTAGTTCTATTAAGTTATGATTTTTTATTATCTTTATATAGTTTATCTTTATAGATTCAGCTTTTGTAAAAAGTGGCGAGCAGGGCACAGAAGTAACAATGTGTCACATCTTTGGCACAAGAAAGAGATGTGCGGCAAAAATGCGCCACATTCAAACCCATCTATGGCAGAAAACAGGCATAGATCTGTCCTTAACTCCCCCCACTGTATTCAATGTACAGATTGGGTCAACAATATCAAGTCATTATGTATACAGATCTAGAATGTCATTGACTCAAGCACCAGGTAAATGCAGCATCATTTCTAGTAAAATACACAGATAATTAATTTATGATCTCAGCTGCCCGCTGTGGTATACATAGAATAGCATGCATCGGTAGCCCATTTCCCTCTTCTCTATTACACTGTAAAATCCAGGGTCCGCTCACATTTTGTTTTACCGTTGTCTTAAGCAGTTTTGTCTAGTTTTAATTCTTTTTTTTTTTTTTCTATAATATGTTATTTTCTATTATTTCAGCTCAGTGGAAAACCTTGGCAAATAGTAATGGTTAAACTGGTCGATAGAAGCCAAAGGTCCCTATCATTTTTTTCTTACAAAGCCCTGATTTCTCAGAGAGACAAAGAAGGATGTGACTGTGAATGATAATATGTTATTCCCTTGGTATATACAACGTGATAAACTTTAAAGTGATGGCCTCTGGCAGAGATCACAGCACAAATAAAAAGCTTAAATTGTGATATACACAGTTTTTGGCACCCATGTAGTAGTATGAGGAGAAAAGACAGTATGTAACTCACTGTCCAAAGTAAAGCTCACAATCTAAAACCGTGACCCCACAGTCCCTGCAAGGTGGATGGGGTTTTAAAGAATCCCATCCACACAGTCCCTGCAAGGTGGAACAATATATGCGCAGCGAACACGCTGCAATTTCCAAAAGCGTTGCAGTTTTGGAAATCGCAGCATGTCAATTATACCTACGGAAATGTCGGCGGTTTCCCTATAGGTATAATGGAAGCCGAAAGTCCGCAGAGGCAACTTCTGGGGACTTTCTGTGAAAAGCGCCGCAGGAAAAAACGTGATGCGCTGCTGTCACGGTTTTTTCCGCCGCGCTTTTTTGCTGCAGCCTGCTACATGGGGCTTTAGCCTAAATTCCCTATCACTAGGTCTTTGGAGTGTGGGAGGGAAGCGGAATACTCGTATCCACACATAGTAGGGGATAAGTGTTGAGGCAACCAAAAAAGTGATAGCCAAACATTGGGAATTTCTCTTAATGGACCCTAAAATTAGGGGTGCACTGGCAGAACAACCACAAATTACATTCTGGAATGGGAAAAAATAAAAGTTTTCTGCCAACTTGGAGAATAAGAGCTCATTTATGTATAATTTTATGGGGCCATATCTATTGAATGGGTGAGTGGAATAAAAATACAAAACAAAAAAACGCCAAATTAGTGTTTGGGGCACAAAAGCAATCAAATAAGGTATTCCATTTAGTATTTGCACTCAGGTCTTCTTTAATAAGTAAATAAGTAAATTTATCTCCAAGATCTTGGAATGCTTGGTCTATTCTCGTTTAATCTGCTATCTTTCTGCTAAGTCTCTTCTTGACCCCGTACAATCTGGCTTCTGCACTCTACTGAAACGGCCCTCACAAATGTCTCCAATGATCTCCTGACGGCTAAATCCAAAGGTGACTTCTCTCTTTTTATTCTTCTAGATCTCTCAGCAGCATTTGACACTGTTGACCATCAACTCCTCCTCACTATGCTCCGCTCTGTCGGCATCACGGACACCACTCTCTCCTGGTTCTCCTCTTATCTCTCTGACCGCACTTTCTGTGTATCATTTGCGGGCTCTGTTTCTTCCCCTCTTCCTCTTGCCGTTGGGGTTCCTCATGGCTCGGTCCTAGGACCCCTGCTCTTCTCCCTCTACACAGCACCCATTGGACAAACCATCACTAGATTTGGCTTCCAGTATCATCTTTATGCTGATGACACCCAATTATACATGTCATCCCATGACATCACCCCTGCACTAATACAGAACACCAGTGACTGTCTCTCTGCCGTCTCTAATATCATGTCTTTGCTCTATCTGAAACTGAATCTCTCAAAGACTGAACTACTGCTGTTTCCACCATCTAACAGATCTGTCCCTGATATCTCCATTGCAGTCTCCGGCCTTACCATAACTCCTAGGCAGTATGCCCGCTGCCTCGGGGTTATGTTTGACTCAGACCTTTCCTTCACTCCCCATATCCAATCTCGCACGTTCATGTCATCTCCACCTCAAAAACATCTCCAGAATCTGCCCTTTCCTTACCACAGATACACTAAAGACGCTTATTACTGCCCTGATTCACTCTCGCCTTGACTACTGTAACTCCTTACTAATCGGTCTTCCCCTTACTAAACTCTCCCCTCTACAATCTATTCTGAATGCGGCGGCCAGGCTCAGCTATCAGTCTAGACACTACAGCGATGTCTCCGGTCTGTGCCGGTCACTACATTGGCTGCCTATTCAATACAGAATACAATATAAACTTATCACCCTCATTCACAAGGCTCTCCATAATGCTGCACCTCCCTACATTTCCTCCCTCATCTCTGTCTATCGCCCAACCCGTACTCTCCGTTCACTCAATGACCTAAGACTAGCATCCTCTGTTATCAGAACCTCCCACGCTCGTATACAAGACTTCTCCCGAGTTGTACCACTTCTCTGGAATGCTCTATCCCAGACTATCAGATTAACCCCCAATTTCCACAGCCTCAAGCGTAAACTAAAGACATATCTTTCCAGACAGGCCTATCACAACTCCTAATGTAAACCCTTCCGTAGTTAGAATCCCTAAAACGTACCCTCCTCTGTTTATGCTTCAACATTACCTCACAGGATATGATGCCGTATCAGACTAGCTTTATATGTCCAGGCACCATCTGCATGTTAAAGGACATGACTGGTGACGGCTCATATATGTGTAATGACAGTAACCTCTACTACAAAATTGTCTGACCATTGTATAAGCAATGCTACGTCTGTTGCCGCCCCTGCTACCTCTTGTGTCACCCCCTCTACCTCAAAGATTGTAAGCTCTTGCGAGCAGGGCCCTCAGTCCCAGTGTGTGAATTGACTATTTCTTTGTAATGTATCTTTTTTTTTGTCAGTACTTGAACCCTAAAAGTTGTACAGTGCTGCAGAATATGTTGGCGCTATATAAATAAAATGTATTATTATTATTATTACTATTAAAATGATATACTCTGATATTGATATTCTGATAAAATGTTATTATAATAACCCTTAATAATACTGTACACATCCCTCTTTATGATACTAGCCATGCACTTTGCTTTGCTAAGGGCTAACTACTGACACATATCTTCATAGCAGCCAGAATCTAGGTTTCATTTTTCTAAAGTATACATGGAAATGAAAGCACTAACTTGACTGTCAGTAAAGTACAATATATGTTTTTAGTGCAAAGCTTACATTGCATGCAGCCAAATAACAGCCTAAAAAACTAACAGCTCCTATGTTACAGAAAGTCACAGACATACTATAAATCATTTTTCATTGCACAACCAAAGTCGCTATGTAGTTCTAGTCTTAGGGCTTATTCACGTGACAGTGAAAGACAGCGACAGTGAATGAATGTATTCGCATGTCTATTCTTTTAATGGACAGAAAAATGGTCATGTTTTATATTTGTCAGTTTTGACAGACAAACAAGCCGATGAAATGCATATGTTTTTTTTAGCAGTCCTCTAAAACTGTATGCAAAATGGATGACAATTGGCTGTCAAAAATGGACAAATGGACACGGAACATATGCAAGACGAATGCACAGCAATTGATAAAAACAGACTAACTGATCTGATTTTCAGGGCCGTGAAATGGACATAGTCATGTGAATAAGGCCTTTGTCTTCTCGTATGCATTTTTAAACACATGTAAAAAAAATATATACAGTATATCATCTATTTCAAGTGTTATAATTGTGTTTTTTAACATGAATTTTTGGTGTTTTTTATTTTGTACATTCTTTTCTTGGTCCTATAGAGTCCTATAGAGAAAAACATGCCACTGACCACAAAAAAAGAAACTATCCAAAAACCTGGGTGAGTTTGTAGACATGCCTGTATATATCTGGTGTTTGTGCCTGTATATATGTGTGTGTATATATAATATGTGTATGTGTTTGCCTGTGTGTATATATATGAGTCTGTATATATGTATATACCTGTGTGTATGTATGTGTGTGTATGTGTGTGTGTGTGTGTGTGTGTGTGTGTGTGTGTGTGTGTGTGTGTGCCTTTGTGTACAGTGCTGGCCAAAAGTATTGGCACCCCTTCAATTCTGTCAGATAATACTCAATTTCTTCCAGAAAATGATTGCAATCACAAATGCTTTGGAAATAATATCTTCATTTAATTTGTCTTCAATGGAAAACCACAAAAAGAATTGTCAAAAAGCCAAATTGGATATAATTCCACACCAAACATAAAAAAGGGGGTGGACAAAAGTATTGGCACCCTTCGAAAAATCATGTGATGCTTCTCTAATTTGTGTAATTAACAGCACCTGTTACTTACCTGTGGCACATAACAGGTGGTGGCAATAACTAAATCACACTTGCAGCCAGTTGAAATGGATTAAAGTTGACTCAACCTCTGTCCTGTGTCCTTGTGTGTACCACATTGAGCATGGAGAAAAGAAAGAAGGCCAAAGAACTGTCTGAGGATTTGAGAAGCAAAATTGTGAGGAAGCATGAGCAATCTCAAGGCTACAAGTCCATCTCCAAAGACCTGAATGTTCCTGTGTCTACCGTGCGCAGTGTCATCAAGAAGTTTAAAGCCCATGGCACTGTGGCTAACCTCCCTAGATGTGGACGGAAAAGAAAAATTGACGAGAGATTTCAACGAAAGATTGTGCGGATGGTGGCTAAAGAACCTCGACTAACATCCAAACAAGTTCTAGCTGCCCTGCAGTCCGAGGGTACAACAGTGTCAACCCGTACTATCCGTCGGCGTCTGAATGAAAAGGGACTCTATGGTAGGATACCCAGGAAGACCCCACTTCTGACCCAGAGACATAAAAAAGCCAGGCTGGAGTTTGCCAAAACTTACCTGAGAAAGCCAAAATCTTTTTGGAAGAATGTTCTCTGGTCACATGAGACAAAAGTAGAGCTTTTTTGGGAAAAGGCATCAACATAGAGTTTACAGGAAAAAAAAAAAAAGGCCTTCAAAGAAAAGAACATGGTCCCTACAGTCAAACATGGCGGAGGTTCCCTGATGTTGTGGGGTTGCTTTGCTGCCTCTGGCACTGGACTGCTTGACCGTGTGCATGGCTGTAATGTCTCTGCCATTTCGGGTCTTGGCGCCGCCCTCTGCTCGCACGCTGTGGCGAAAGAGGCGTCTTCAATTTGGTTCTTTGTGTAAGCTTCTTGATGCTCAGTCTGAACACTGTCCTAGTTCTCTTGCTGTGTAAAGCCACACCCGTGTAATTAGGAACATTTCTCTCTGGACTGCATAGAGTTAATCTCTTCCTGGCCTGTGTGATTGACAGCCTGTGTACCTATCAGCTCTGGGGCTGGTCCCAGACTTTCTATAAACAGGTTGTCAGCCCTCACATGGCTGCCGGTTATTGCTCTGTCTTTGCCTGCTCTCCTTGTGATATACCTTACTACTTTGTTACCTGATTTTCTGACCACTGGCTTTGACTTTGACTATTCTCTTGGATTTTGACTTTGTACTGCTTTGCTCGTTTGTTACTGACCCCTTGGCTAGCTGACCTCCCTTTGTTGTTGTGCGTCTTGTCTGCGTTCTATGTGATCACTTATTATAAGGAGGGACTGTCGACGTGGTTGCTGGCTGTCACCTAGGACAGATCGGGCAAGTTAGCCAGGGACAGTGGGGGGATTCAGCTTAGGGTCCACTGTCTTGTTGTGCCCCTCCCCCCTAGTTCTCCAGCAGCTTCTGGGGAATCGCTCCTGTAGTGATTCCCTTACAATGGCATTATGAAGTCTGAAGACTACCAACAAATTTTGCAGAATAATGTAGGGCCCAGTTTGAGAAAGCTGGTTCTCCCTCAGAGGTCATGGGTCTTCCAGCAGGACAATGACCCAAAACACACTTCAAAAAGCACTAGAAAATGGTTTGAGAGAAAGCACTGGAGACTTCTAAAGTGGCCAGCAATGAGTCCAGACCTGAATCCCATAGAACACCTGTGGAGAGATCTCAAAATGGCAGTTTGGAGAAGGCACCCTTCAAATCTCAGGGACCTGGAGAAATTTGCCAAAGAAGAATGGTCTAAAATTCCAGCAGAGCATTGTAAGAAACTCATTGATGGTTACCGGAAGCGGTTGTTCGCAGTTATTTTGTCTAAAGGTTGTGCTACCAAGTATTAGGCTGAGGGTGCCAATACTTTTGTCCGGCCCATTTTTGGAGTTTTGTGTAAAATGATCAATGATTTGACTTTTTTTTTCATTCTCTTTTGTGTTTTTTCATTGCAAGCAAAATAAATGAAGATATTATTACCAAAGCATTTGTGATTGCAATCATTTTCTGGAAGAAATTGAGTATTATCTGACAGAATTGCAGGGGTGCCTATACTTTTGGCCAGCACTGTATATATGTACTATTTCGTGCAGGATTTTGGATGGATTCTGCTACGGACCCTCCAACGCAATGAACATAGCCTTAGCTGCCTTTCCTCTTGTGATAAATATTAGTATGTCTTAGAACTGCTGTTTCTTTGCTGATCCTAATCAAACCTGAAATATAAGCAAGGGGGCTTTTCCTGTGTGGCTGCGGCTACGAAAAATAAAATACAGGGGAAAGAGGATTGTAAAATGAAAATATAAAGGCACAATTGTGTAATAACAATAATGAGAAGTAAAATAGCTATTAAACCAGCATATGCCAAAAATTCCCTAAATTTAATAACTGGAGAAACTGCCCCAATACTTAAGTGGTTAACTAGTAAATTCTTTGCCACCTCCCATATAACATCTAGTAACAACAAATTGAGACATAATAGAGGATGTAAAATTTCCACTCTACATCCATGTTATGCTGTAGAAGAGGTTTTTCAAAGTGGACCATTGTCTGTATCTTGGAATCTCCGACTATGTTTTGTCTCTTTACCCACTGAAGGGCAATTAAAGGAAGGAAGTGAAGCAGAGTGGACTTCCTGGTGTGATTGGCACACGTAATGTAGCACTAGACACTTTCTTAAGAAAAGCTTGTTACTTCTGTCACTGGAAAGCATTACATTAGACGATAATAACCTGTTGCTCCTTACACCTTCCTGGTTAATAAGACCCTTCTCCTTCTTCTCCAGATGTGTCCTGTGTTACTATTTATACTTTATGAAAGTAAAGTTATAGAATTTCTTAAATGCAAGTTATCATATTGGAAGATACTAACACTACTTTAAGCTTTTGTGCAGATATCGAGAAAACAAAAAGAGCAATAAAATCTCAAGGTTAAATTATCGTCCAAAAATAGGATGACAATCCATATGTAGTTCAGTTTCCACAATGGTTGACTTATATGAAAAATGAAAGGGGCTGTTTCATGAAGACAACCCCTGTCCCTATGACCAAACAGGTATATGGAGATCCAAGAGGGAGTCTCCTGATCAAGACCTCCATCCCTGAGCCAGGGGGCCCATTATGATGGACCTGGACTGTCTATGCATTATATCGCCGGTCAATCATTATATGACCTGTGTGACTACCTACAGAGAAAAATGAGCTGACCACAAAAAAAATTCAGCTATGAGCTAGAGCCACAGTCATCCTGCTAAGAAGGGCTAGGGCCGTGTTGGCATACCTATGGCACGCGTGCCAGAGAGGGCACGCAGAGCCCTCTCAGTTGGCACACGCACCGTCGCCATGATCGTTCACTAACGGGGAATCCGGTACAGGATTCCCCGTTAGTGCGCGATCGCTTCTTTCAGCTGTATGTGCAAATGCACATACAGCTGAAAGCTGTCAGAGTAAGCCCTGTGGACTGTGGCTTACACTGACTGCAGAGTGTAACCTCTGCCCTCACGCAGGTGCGATGACGTAAGTCATCAGCGCCTGCGCATCAGAAGAAAAAGGAGGATGCTCTTCGTAGGACTGAAGCCATACTGGGTAAGTAGCATAAACTACTGAGCAGGGGCCCACTGTGGAGCATATAATACTGTGCGGGGGCCACTGTGGAGCATATAATACTGTGCAGGGGCCACTGTGGAGTGTATAATACTGTGTGGGAGCCAATGTGGGCATATAATACTGAGTGGGGGCCACTCTGGAGCATATAATACTGTGTGGGGGCACTCTGCAGCATATAACATTGTCTGGGGGCTACTTCGGAGCGAATTGTACTGTCTGGGGGTCACTGTGGAGCGCACTGTACTGTGTGGAGGCCCATCACTATTTATATCACACAATATCTGTTTTATAGCAGACATGTGATATTATTACAGGCTGTAATAACATTGCACGGTCATTGTAAAACAGATCCTGGTTAATTTAAGGTTAAATTGCCATGTTGGCACTTTGCGATAAATTAGTGGGTTTTGGGTTGCAGTTTGGGCACTCAGTCTCTAAATGGTTTGCCATCACTGGGCTAGGGGGTGCAGAGGAAGCAATTGCTACCAGGCCCTGGAGCCTACAGAGACCCAATGCCTGTCTACAATTTAAGAAGATACCTGTATTATAAATAGTACATGGTAAGTGAGGGCCCTATTACAGATTTTGCATTGGGGCCCAGGAGCTTCAAATTACACCTCTGCCTGCTAAGTAAAAACTCCTGTACTCCCACTCTGGTGCACGCTCATGCTAACCCATTCACCATAAGTTCCAAAAGTCAAAAACAAAGATCAGAAAAAAATTGTAACAATGCTGACTAACACCCCATTCTAGTGCACATGGATGGATGCAAACAGATCATAATTGATCTGGCAAATTTGTCTTGGCTCCTGTAAATTAATCTTTGTGCTAGTGTGAATAACACCTACTATGTAAATACAATAAAAGTACCTTAAATGAAGAGCCAGCCTGCAGCATAAGATGATATGTCAATCTTTATGACAAGCGTTCCTATATAAACAATTGTAGAATATCACAACCATAATTATATTTGTCAGCCCTATGATCATCTCCCACTCTGGAAATGATAACAAAATGAATAGCTTAACATATTCTATTACTATGAAAATGAGCGGCGCATGAGAACAGCTCAATAAAGCACCTCCAGGGACAGGCAGGCAGCGCTTCCTCCACAGCACACACTCCATTCCCAGACTCTCCCAGATGTTTCCACAAATACACGGGAAGTGCACACTGCTTCCCATCTGCAGCCTCTCCGCACAGTAATTCAGACATTACAAGCTCCTTCTTTAATGGTATAATACATATAGTCTAACGTCACTTATTTCTTTTACTTTTTACCATAACAGCAGCTACCATGGGGGCCTGCCGTCAGCACTACACATACTGAAATCCTACCAGGGCATCAAATACATGGGGTTTTCAGGCTTACCTCATGCCATACAAAAGACAAATTAGGTTAAGGCCCCACGTAGTGGCAACGCATCACAGTTTTTCCAGCAGCGCTTTTCACAGAAAGTCCACAGAGGAAACCTTTCTGCTTCTATTATACCTATAGGGAAACCTCCGGCGTTTCCATAGGTATAATTGACATGCTGCGATTTTCAAAATTGCAACGGTTTTAGAAATTGCAGTGTGCCCACTGCGCGTAATTTTACACAATGTGTAAAACGCTGTGCTTTTTCCTGCAGCGCTTTTTTGGTACAGCCCGCCACGTGGGGTCTTAGCCTCAACTAGTGTTTAGAAAATGGGTGTGTCCTATGTGGTAAACCCAGCAGTATGGGGGGGTGGTTTTGTGTTATTAGCGCTCACCTTGCTTTTCTCCTATTTTATAATAAAAGCGCACTTCGATAAGGATGTCTTCATGACTGCAATGCCAAAGGGCATGTACAGAATTAGAATATATGGCTCCTTTCGTCAAGAAACAGCACCATACCTGTCCATGGCTCATGCTTCTTACTGTAGTTTAGTTATAATGACTTGAGTGGGTGTGCGGTAAAACCCTACAAAACCTGAGAATAGGTGTGCCACTACTTTTGGATTCTTATCCTAGACATCCCCTTTAACCCTGCTGTTCTGTTCGGTTCTACTATACACATATAATGTTCCGGTCATTTTTGACCGGGCCTATTAAAGTCTGGATTTTTAACTAATTTAAGTGTTTTATTTGAATTTCTTTTGCATTATTATACTGTATGTGAACATGGTTGTTCATAAACAAATGAAAAATGAAATCAAAAACTTAATTTTTATTTTTTTTGTGTCAAAAAATGTTACATCATGCATATTGCACATTTGCACAAAAAAAAAAAAAAATCTTTATAAAACTGTAAACTATAACTAATAACATCAAACTGTATGTAAATATATTTTTTCAAAAAAAATAAATAAATAAATAAAAAGTCTAGTTTTTTCTATATAAAACTACTGTTGTATCCTCAATAAAATAAAACATAGAACTATAAACGTCTCTCTTACTGAGGATACCTTGCGGCAGTTCTGGCTTATTTTTTCTAACAGTACCCAGCATGGTCATTTTTCTTTTCAGCAACATCTGCCCCAGTTGGTGTGATGTGAAAAACTTGTCACATGTAACATTTCGTCCTTTGAGTCCATGTGTCCAATCCAAAAGTACTCGCATACCTTGATTTTTTTCAGCTCTTTCTCCAGGGTTTTTCCCTATGTATACCTGAGCGTTTACAGCATATGAACTTTTGCTGTCGCAAAAACTGAACTATATAGACCAAAATGAGATTATAACATTTTTTTTAAAAATGGCTGGAGATTAGTATAAAAGGCTATCGGTCATTTTTGACCGAACAGTACAAGTGTAAAAAAAGACGTGGAGCAAAAAGTAAACAAAAAATAAATAAATAAAAACTGCTATTAGTAAGAACCCCTCAAATGAGGAAAAGTCAATGAACCTCAAGTTTCAGAACCGCATAATGAATATTTTAAAAAATAACAAATTTCAAATTCGGTCATTTTTGACCGAACAGAACAGCAGAGTTAAGTTTCTTCCTTCGTCTACCTTGTCCTTGGACTTTAGAAATTTGGGTAAATGGATTCTGAAAAGTGTGTTGTATAGACACCCCCTGGCAAAAATCAAAACGCCCGCTCCCCCTTCTGCTGTTAGATTAGATCATACCCAACTCCATGTCAAGAACGACTGCCAGCTACTTTTATACATCCATGTTTGTGTCAAAACTGGAAAGAAAAAGCGGAATAGTTGCAATAGTGTATGTTGTATTGCAGTTTCTACCTTTCAGGCTAAGGCCAGATGTAGCAAATAGCAGCTAAAAAATTCTGCAGAAAAAAAGGCATCAAAAACTAATTTTTTCACTCCTTTTCCACGTTTGCATTTTTCACTTTTGCCTTCCCCCCATATAAGTCTATGTGGAAATGAATACTTTTTCCGCTACATTTTTTCCTGCAATGTGGAGATGAGATTAAACAATATCTAAGTTACTTTGCTTGGATTTCAAAATGCAGCATTTTTTCAGCAGCATTTCCGCTACAGCCAAAATCACTGTGTTTCTGCAACGTATGAGCCTGAGGCCCTAAGTTGCAGAAACGCAGCTTTTTTGTTGCAGATTTTGTTGCAGTTTCTTGAGCCAAGAATGGCTACAAAAGGAATGGAAAATATATCAGAAGTACTTATACTTCTCTCCTCTGTTCAATCCACTCCTGGCTTTGGCTCAAAAAACCGTAGCAAAATCTGCAACAAAAAAAGCTGCATTTCCTCAACGTGGGGCCTCAGGCCTGCAAAGTGGATGGGATTCTGGCTAATCCCATCCACATATTGCAGAAAAATAACCGCAGTGGACATTCTGCGATTTCAAAAAACGTTGTGTTTTTGTAAATCCTAGCATGTCAATTATACCTACGGAAACGCTGGCGGTTTCTGTATAGGTATAATAGAAGCAGAATGTGAAAAGAGCTGCAGGAAAAAAAATTGCAATGCATTTCCGCCACAGTTTTTCCCACAGCACTTTTTGGCTGCTGATCACTTCGTTGGGCCGTAGCCTCAAGCTGTTTTTTGGGAACAGATTGGTAGTGGTCTGACACTTGGCACCTCCACCAGTCAGCTGATGTGGGGACTAAAGGAGTTACATGGTGAATGAGCCATACAATGACAGTTGTCCACTAAATGCTACAACACAGCTCTTATTCAGGTGACTGGCAGCTCAGCTGCAGTATTCCAGCACTGCCCAATATAAGGGTGGGTTCACACCTGCGCTTCAGTCCGTCCGTTGCCAATCCGAGTGAAAATCTCTGGGAACGGGATTGGCATCAGATAGCGATAGGTTAGCGACGCATTGGTTAAAAACCCATTCATTTGAATGGGTTTTTAAAGTAATGCGCGGGTGTGAGCTTACACCCTCTGCGCTGCGAAGCCGATTTTTTTTCCGCGGACATGAAGTCCTGTATGTCCAACTTTGTTTCCGACGAAAAAAAAAGGATTTGCAGCGCAGAGCGTGTAAGTGCACACCTGCGCATTACTTTAAAAACCCATTCAAATGAATGGGTTTTTAACCAATGCGTCGCTAACCTGTCGCTATCCGATGCCAATCCTGTTCCCCGAGATTTTCACTCGGATTGGTGTGAACCGAGAGCAAGGCAGGTGGTTTGGACTCCGCAACCAGAAATGAACGCACACGCGGTAGTTCAAGAAAAAAATATATATTTACTATAAGTTAATAAAGGCTAGTTAAAGGTAAAATGACAGGGCTAAAGACAAGCAAAATATACAATATAGCATGAACAATTTCAAGGCAAATTCTGCAATGGTTTCTACTTTTACTCTGTCCACTTCTGCAGTATGGACACTGAATGAACAATATACTCAAAACTATCCCTAACTGACCCTGACTTCACATTTGGGTGCACCCCCTTTTCCCCAGTGGTCCAGGTGGACCGCTTACAGTCCGTAGAAGCGCGCGGTGGGGCCCAAAGTCGGTCCTTTCTTTTATAGTGAAGCGTCCTCTCCTCACGGTTATCAGGATCTTGGGAGAAATGAAGTCCTCTTTAACAGACAGGGAAACCAACTGAATGCAATGTAATCCAACAGCAGATTCCACTCAGCACACTGACAGTCCTGCCGAATCCATACACTGAGCTGGGATGTAAGCCGGGATTTAGCAGGTGCTGTCCAGTACATCAACAGCACTGCGAGTCTCTATCTGTGGTATCCATATACACAGTCACAATGTCAGTCTCACTGATCAGCCACTGAGCACAGTTCCTTTCACGTGGACTCACTAGTCCTGTTGTCTCTTTACACTCTGTTTGTCTCTGGACCAAGATACAGCTTAGCTGTACAGAAAAATCTCCACACCAGTTCAATACAACACTTGCCAAGATGGCTGCTGCTCTCTGTCTCGTCACTTCCTGCTTCTCTGCTCACACTCTGTCTGCAGAACAGGCAGGCTGACATAAAAGGGGGGGGTCTCACTCCAGCATCATGTCACAATTACAATGGCTGCTGTCTTAAAGGAACAGAATCACAGAAATACATTCAACATTAACAGTTTATACAGACAAATGAAGCTTAAGACAACATTGGCTGTCTCTTACATTGGCAACGGACGGACTGAAGCGCAGGTGTGAACCCACCTTAACCTCCCATAACCTGACCTTGTACACTGTGTAATTCAGGTGACTGTAGCTTTCCACATCTGTAGATAAGTGGGGTGTGTCAGGTGTCAGACCCCCACTGATCTAATATTGATGACCTGATAATCGGAACAACAGCCCATCAATATCAAAAGTCCAAAAAGCTCCTTTAGGCTAAGGCCCCACAGTGAAAAAGCGATGTGGGAAAAACTGCGGCAGAAATGCATTGCGGTTTTTCCTACAGCTCTTTTCACAAAATGTCCGCAGAGTTTTCCTCTGCAGACTTTCTGCTTCAAATATACCTATAGGGAAACCGCCGGCGTTTCCATAGGTATAATTGACATGCTGCGATTTCCAAAACCGCAACGGTTTTGGAAGTCACAGAATTTCCGATGCAGGTATTTTTCTGCAATGTGTGGATGGAATTCACACATTTTACAGGGACAGTTTTTGCTACAGCGTTTACGCCACATGGGTCCCTGTATGCAATACATAATCATTGCTATAGAAATTAAAGGGGTAGAATTAATGGGAATCAGTCGGCAATTCTGACACTAGATAGGAGACCTGGCAACCTGTGTAAAACACCACAGTGGACTTTCTTAGTAGGAGCATGGCCTAGAAGTAGAACTTTTAGGCAAGGCCCCAGGTTGCAGAACACAGCTAAAAGGCGCTGCAGAAAAAAAAAACGAAGACAGAAATGCATTGCGTTTTTTTACGCAGCGTTTTTCATTGCTTTTTTCTTCTATTAAATCTATAGGAAAAATGCTAGCGTTTCTACAGGTAAAATTGACAACAAACACAGCTTTTCTGCAGCATGTGGATGGGGTTAGCCAGAACTGCCTGTACATTATAAGGGACCACCCGGGTAGCACTTGTGGGAGCAACACACATCCTGCTATCAAAGCCATCCACTGAGGTATGTTAACATAGGTCACCAGGTCTCTTATCTAGCACTGTCAGCCATCCGCAGAGTCTAAACTTCTGTCAGATAAGATTTAAATAATAAAACATGGAACATTTCCTTCCAAGATCGTAATAAATCTACAGATACGTATTTATCATTGGCAATGCCAGCCACTCATTGAGAAGAGACATAGAATACTACTTCTCTAAAGACGTGTACTAGAACTATAAGTAGATAAAATGAAGGACTTACTGAAGGTAACCAACTCTGGGCTCAACAAACAGAACTGCTTTATTTTAAGACATATCACTATAAAAATACACTCTAGACATCTGTGTCCCATTTTCAAGCAGGTCCTGAGAAAGATCCGGGGTCATGCACAAATTTAATGAAAATGATAGTACGATTTTTTGGCTGAAAAAAAGAGAGCAGCATAAATATAGCAGTTCATAATCTTAATACAATGCTACTAGATTTACAGGGGTTGTCCTAATAGGGCATATTAGGCCATGTGGAGGTACCCAGAGGGGCCTCCCCATAAGACTCTATTCACATGAGTCGACTCTCAAGTTAATGGATCAATGTGGAATCCACTGTTTTCACAGGCCTATTCACCTCTATGAGTAGATCTAATCTGTGAAAGCAGATGGCCAATCCAATAAAAAATAGTGCATGTGTAACTCAGCCATGTGAATAAGCTGTAAGGCTACGGCCGCACATAGCGAAAAAATGCAGAATTTTTCATTGAGATTTTGCTGCGTTTTTTCTGCATTTTTTTTCCTTCCCCTATTAAATCTATAAGGAAAATGCTCGCAATTCTGCACCTAAATCACAGCATCTCAATTATACCCATGGAAACACTGGTGGTTTCTGTATAGGTGTAATGGAAGCAGAAAGTCCACAGAGGAAAACTGGACTTTCTGTGAAAAGTGCTGCAGAAAAAACCACAATGTGTTTCTGCCACAGTTTTTCCCACAGCACTTTTTGGCAGCGACTCGCTACGTGGGCCTTAGCATCAGTTGCTTTCTTTGTCCTTTTTGATGGACTTAGATATAGCCATGTGAAAAGACCCAGAAACATTCATAGGTTTTAACATGGCCCTGTGTTTGAAAAACAGCCATCACATGGCCATTATTCTCGGTCATGTGATTAAGCACTTTCAACAGTCTTCAAGGGATTGACGTGAGTATTTAACACGGACGTTAGGTGAGTGAAAAATGGCACTATCGTGTGAATAAGGCTTTGCCATCAAGGACAGCCTCCGTAGCGAGGTCACAGTTAGGTAAGTAGCAGGGCACGGAGGCTGGGAGGGTTCATTTTAGAGATAGATGCGGGTACCAAAGGTGAGACCTGCATCTATCAGACATTTATGGCATATCCTGTGGATATGCCATAAATGACTTTCATGGGAAAACCCATTTAAGTCAGAGCAAAGAGTCACTTTAAAATTCAATGATCCATGCATAATATTTTAAAATGGTGAAAACATAGCAAGGGGACAAAATACTGGCTACCTGTATATAGCAGGTACACTTACAAACATTTCCAACTCCTATATCAGGCTCCTAGAAGTGTCTGGGGAGCACATGAAGGTATTGGGAGGTGAAGTCCCTCTGGGAACCTGAACCTTCTGAAACACGGAATAGCTCATTTGCATATGGATTAAAAGTCGATTTTCTTGACAGCAAGAATGCAGTTTGACACAAAAAATGGATCTGTGAGACCACTGGCATAAGCTACCAGTGATGGATACTAAGTGCGAGGTAACTGTGTTTATGGCATTAAATTTAGCATGTATGTATAGTAGAAGCAATACTTTGGTTTTGCAGATACTACAGGTGAAACATTATCTTATGTATACTTTTTACTACAATCCCATGTTATATATTTTTTGCACTTGTCTATACATGTAAGTGTCCTCTCTGTACTTTTCACAAAAGCCACAAATGTTACATTTAACTCTTACGTGTTATTTTTGTTTCTTATTATCTTTTTATATATGCTTGCCAAGTCACATTTTAATCGAAACAAAAGGTTCACCTTTGGGTCAACATCTTTTCTTTACCATGTAAAGGCTATAGGCCTTCCAAAAGTGTTTTCTGAGAAAAGTGATAAAATGACTCTGGTCCAGGAAATACTTGGTACTATTAATATTAGTACCATATAGCACTGTTATTTTGGCACTCTGTGGCAGTAATATTCGTCCAACACTGCTATTATAGGCATTGCATGACACAGTTACACTATGTTCACACTAGCGTTTGGGTCTTCATCATTCAAGTCTGCATGGGTACCCAAAAGATGGAAACCCTGTCCGCTTAAAAAGCAGTTACCCGTGGAAACTCACGGACCCCAAAGACTATAAAGGGATCCGCCAGGTTTCCGCTGATTTTATATTGAAACTGGCAGAGGCTTTGCAAGAGTCCTTTCAAAACTTTTCTCTCGGCCGATTTTAAGCGAATTAAGGTGTGAATCCAGTCTTATTTGTGCAATGTTTTGCAGTATTCTTTATTGTGTGTTAGTAAAATAGTAACCATGTATCATATCAGTCAATTCTCTGTTTCTCCTCCACTAATATTTTGTCCAGGGAACTCCAAATAATCCAGACCTTAAATATGGTGGGAGATTTATCATTAGAGGAATTTTTTGGCTAAGGCCATTGTTGCAGAAACACAGGGTTTGATGCAGAAGCAAAAAAAAAAAAACACTGTTTTAGGCTGAAGCCCCACATTGCGGAAACCCAGCTTTTTTTTGTTGCAGATTTTGCTGTGGTTTTTTTGAGCCAAAGCCAGGATCGGATTGAGCAGAAGGTAGAAGTATAAGTACTTCCTATATATCTCCCATTCCTTTTGCAGCCATTCTTGGCTTTGGCTTAAAAAAATGCAGCAAAATCTGCAACAATAAAAGCTGCGTTACCGCAACGTGGGGCTTCAGCCTTAGAGTACTAGCAAAGTGAATGAGCTGTGCGTTAATCTCATCCACACATTATGGAAAAAAAGCTGTGGAAAAATGCAGAATGTTAATTTTAGCTGCAGGGTCGCAAGTAATTTGCCAATAGATTTAATAGAGGAAGAAAAAACACAGGGGGAAAAAAACTGCAAAAACTCAAAGAAAAATTCTATGTAACAAAAAAATGCAATGCGTTTTCGTTGATTTTATTCAGTGTTTTTTAACTGTGCTTCACTACATAGGGAAATAGCCTTAAGTTAAAAGCCCCACAAAGCATAGACCAACAAAAAAATGCTGCGGAAAAAAAAACGCGGTGAAAACGCATCACGGTTTTCTCCACATCAATTTTCATTGCTATTTCTCAGAGTTTTCCTCTACAGACTTTCCTATAGGTATATATAAAGGAAACCTCTGCAGACTTTCTGTGAAAAGCTCTGTGGGAAAAACCATAATGCATGGCCACCGTGGTTTTTCCCGCAGTCCACTACATGGGGCCTTAGCCTTACGCATGATTTTTAAAAGTGGAGTAAGTAAAAAGGCACAAAATGGTGCAATTGAGCTCAAAATGTCCAGTCCCTATTTTGTGATTTAGTTGCAAACTTGAGAGATGTATTAATATAAGCATTCTGCTGTCAGTCCCAAGTAAGTGAAAACTGTTTCAAAAATGGCCAGTGGATACCTGTGTCTATGAGCACAGACTGTCTGGTGGTTAACACAACATTCCAGAGATGGATGACGGGGAGATGTGAGATGCACAGAGATAGAAGGATGGTAAAAATAAACTGGAATTCTCTACAAATAACTCCGTGGGTCGCTTTACCAAAAAAGGAGGACACAGAGTATTTATCTTACTCACTACTGTACCCAGCAGAGGTCAAAACAGGCAAAGGAGAAGAGACCAAAGCAGAGGCCATACAGATATAATACCGACTCAAGTAACACAAACATAGACAAACTCACACTTGTGTTTATGAGTATGTTGAAAACACACAAGTAGTAAAAAATTCAGAACAAAAACAAAAACATTACTATATATATATATATGAATTATTTTTGTATCTGTTACCTGACATCGCCTTCTATGCTATTCACACAAGAGTGAAAAATGTTTTTAAAACAATGAGAGTGAATGGGTGTATTCATATGTCCATTTTTTGACGGACAGAAAAAAAAATTATCAGCTATAAAACGGCCACACAGACCCTATATAAATCATTGGGTCAGAATTTAAAAAAAAAAAAAAAAAAAATGGATGGATGGATGTCTGCGTTACAGCCATTAAAAATGGATCAGTGGGTTGGGTGAGAGATAAAGACCAATGAAATTAGTTTGTGTTTTTTAAAAATACGAATGCAAAACTGATGGACAAATTAAGAAAAACATGGACAAATAAACATGGAATCGATGTAATATGTAAGTAAAGTGGTAACGCATCGCCGTTCTTCCTGCAGCGCTTTGCACAGAAAGTTCGCAGAGGTTTCTTCTGCAGACTTTCTGCTTCAATTATACCTATAGGGAAACAGCCGGCATTTCCACATGTACAATTAACATGCTGCTATTTCCAAAACCACAACGGTTTTGGAAATCGCAGCATGTCCACTGAATGTATTTTACCACAAAGTGGGGATAGGATTCACTAGAATCCCATCCACTTTGCTGTGACCATAAAACGCCATGTTTATTTCCACTGCGTTTCCCCCATGGGCAATCCGCGGTGTTTACTCCACATGGGGCCCTGGCCTAAAACATTGTTAAAAAAGACTGAGTAGTCTGTTTTTCACAGTCAAGAAACAGACACGGTCGTGTGAATATAGCCTAATATGAATAACAAATAAATTCAGCACTATAGACCCTAAAATACTTACTGTGACCCCAACCTATTTGCAAGATTTCCTCTGTGATGTCAATGGTAAGATCCCACAGTCACTACTGTGGCATATAAGTGGTTAAACAGCAAACATCCCATTGTGGAGATCTGTTCAGTAGTAAAGGCGAAAACTAGCCTGACAGATTTCCTCAGCTGAAGAGACATAGACAAGCAATGTTTTGTTTACATGCTGCCAATTTGTTTGAGCTCATGCTGAGATTTGCTGATGTGAGAGAGGGTGAAGTGTTTTGTTCACTGTACATAAGGAGAAAGCATGACACACGGCGTGCCCATGTAACTGCTGTGGCCCAATCACAGGGTTCATCTGTGACCCTTGGCGCACAACATCACCAGGAGAGCGATTGAACGCCATGAGGAGGCTCAAAAGAGGTGAGGGAAGGTGAGTATGAATGTTTTTCATTTTTTTCACGTCCTCTGGCCTTCACCTATTATACTCTGTGGTCTGAAAAGACCCCAGCATATAATAATTTACTGCAATGCATGTCGCGGCAACCATTTTATTTCATCCAAGATGAATCCCCAATTGTTCGGTTTAGTTAAAAAAAACTGAACAATTTAGGATATTTGGGTTGAATCCAGCTTGGAACAAATCTCTATCCACAGTCAAAAAAGTCACTCAATGTTCCATTTTTATGCGACTACAAGTTGCGGTCGCAGCAACCTCAAGGTTGCAATGTGACTCAGTCAGGGCCAAAGTCGGAGCGCAGCCCTAGCTTAAGAGTTGAATGGCTGAAGCCTGTCTCTTTATGTAATGCTAGTCATTTGCAGCTTGCATAATAATACATGCTAGACAAACTGAATATTGATTTTCCTTAATTCTCTGACAAACTTTAGACCCAGGGTTTTTTTTTTATAAAAATAAACAAAATTTCATAGTAAAATATATTTTACAATATTGCACAAATGTAACCTATTATCGAGCAATGTTGACCCAGAGGAAGGTATACAAAGAAAATTCCTTTACTATCCATCCCAAATATGAGCAATACAATTTATCCATAAATCAAGTCAATATACAGTACATTATGTCTAAAGTAGTAGCAATATCACTGGCAAAACGAACTTTTATTCCAGCTTGCACTTCACCTGCAAGTGCTCCAAGGAAGGTCCCTCACTCTGAAGTGCTCTGTGTCACAACTTCTAGCCTCCGCTCTAAGTAACAGTAGTATCAGTAGTATACAATAAGGAAGCTCACTCAGAGCAGACAAGATGGGTTGAGGAACACCTCAATATATGGAGCATTTAAGAGTGAGGGATATAAATAGGTCAGTAGTTTTGCCCTGGTCTGCTTCAATCCCCATCCCACTCTACCAACTTTCCTAAAAATAAGCAAATTGCGTCCATGCACCACTGGGGTCAACAAAATAACACATATCCCTCTTTGTACTCTGGTAGATAGCATTATCCAGACATCCAAAAAATCCCGATTTTCCATCAGAGAGCAAGATTCATCACACTAGAGGACACATTTCCACTGCCTCAGTGTAGTGGTGGTAAGCTTTACTCCAGTCGATATTTGACAGTGCACATGGAAAGCCATATCACCCAACCGTCCCAGATTGTGGGCCCTGTCCCGCCGTCCCAGTCAGCGGGAGGTATCTTCCGGATTCAACTCCTATGCGTCCGGAGAGGATGCAGAGGAGTTGAATACAATGGTGAAGCAGGAGCCGTCTAGGGACAGCTCTTGCTTTACCACTGTTCCCCTCTGCATGCTCCGGCCCCGGGAGCTGTAGGCACGATGTGATGACGTCACTCACATCGTGTCTGCAGCTTTCTGAACACTCCAGGAGAAGGGACAGCAGGGGACTGAGAAGAGGTGAGTATCAGTGATTTTATTATTTTAAACTTTGGGGGGGGGGGGGGAATATTAGACTGGGATGAGATAAAGGGGAACATTAAGCTGGTGGCAGATGAAGGGGGACATTAAGCTGGTGACAGATGAAGGAGGACATTAAACTGATGGTAGATGAAGGGAGGACATTAAATTGGTGGCAGATGAAGGGGGACATTAAACTGGGGACAAATGCAGGATGACATTAAACCATGGGGGTAGTTACCCCCACGTGTTAAAGTCCCCCTCCAGCAGTCCCAGTATAATGTCCCCCTATAGCTGCCCCCAGTTTAAACTGGGGGACGAGGAGAGGAACTTCATACTGTGGGGCAATTGGAGGGGAACATTATAATGTGGGGGCATATAATGTTAGGGTGACTTTAAGAGCATTATACTGTGTTGGGGCACAAAGAAAAATGGGTGAGAATTTGCGGAGTTAACATAGAAGTGGGTGGACCTAAATTTGCTGTGGTGTGCATTTCTGTCCTTTGAAAGTTGGAAGGTATGGATAAGCTAAGGCTTTCATGCAGCTGCCAGACCATGGAAACAAGTTTTGTGACGTTTCCAATGTAGTACTTGTGCTGATGTCACTTCCAGAGGAAGTTTTGATCTTAGTAGTGAATCAGCCAGTGGTCTGGCTCTGTGACTTGTTCTCTGATGAGCTTTAGTTACTTACTTTGCTGGGTTTTTTTTTTTTTTAATGGATTGATCAGAAGGGAGAAGTAGGGGTACTTCTTATACATTTCCCATTCCTTTTATAGCCATTCTTGACTTTGGCTAAAAAAAACCGCAGCAAAATCTGCAACATAAACAACTGCGTTTCTGCAACGTGGGGTCTCAGCCTTAGGCGCCTTTCAGATGACTGTGGCCGTGATCAGTGTGCTATCCGTGTATTTCACGGATAGCACACTGATCCATTCATTTTTAAGGGCCTGTACACATGACCGTGAATTACACGGTCACGTGCCGACAGTCTTGGCTGTGAAATATAGAACAGGTCCTATTCCTGTCCTATTTAATGAACGGGGCCACGGAAGACATATACGTGTCCCCTGTGTGCCGCCCGTGCCTTTAATTCACGGCCAGCAGCACACGGTCGTCTGCAACCGGCGTTAAAGTCATAGAGCAAAGGGCCAATTCTAAAGTCAGTGAGCTCTTCTATACTACCCATACTATCATTATGTAATGTCTATGGAGGTTGTATGGTTGTGTGCTTTATTTTTTGCACCTGTTAGCAATGGGTGTGGCTGTAACATCTGAAGTCAGTAGTTGGGAGCCAAGTACATTATTATAATTTTCTTTTAGGGAATTGTTTTTTTTTTCAATGAATTTATTAATCTTCAAAAAAAAAAAAAATTTGAAAAGCAGAAAATACAAGAACATAAAAGCAGAAAATTGATGTTACTCACACACAGTGATATCTGATATGTACTGACCATTTAAGGATATGAGCTACTGTACATAATCTCCTGTCTAGCAGTCCAGACAAGCAAATCACACAGCCCAGTATAACTGGATCACTGCACTTTAACTGGGTATGAAAAAATCAGAATAGACAAAAGAAAGCAAGAATCATGACCTTAAATATTAAAGTGACAATACAAAATGATATGGAATGTCATAAACCCTAATAGGAATTTCTATTACCTTTTACCCCACCTTATTGCATATTCCGATATTATATACAGTACAGGTACCTAAACCTTACAACAATATACATATATCTGTTATACAGTGACATAAATAATGTGTAAAATGTTTGTTCTAAGCAGAGGTAATGTTCAACAAGTCCAGATTGGTCAAGGTCCACGTCCAATGGCCCTGGTAATATCTTGTTTCCCAGCACCAGTTAATGATTATTAACAAGACTAAATCTGATGAAAAATAGAGAAAGTGCTAAATTAAAAAAAACAAACAAAACAGAATAGTACATTTTGATACATTATGTACACAATGTACCGTTTAGATAAAATAGTAAACAGTCCCAATTTTGCCCAGACAGTCCAATGAACTGGGCCACAAAAGAGACACACTTAGGTAAACCCATCTTCAAGGTGTACAACTTAGGGGCAGCCAAATGGCGGTGGGGGTCCCGGGAGCGGGGTTTAAAGTTCCCATTTATTGCTTTTTAAGGCTCAAGCCCCACTTTTTGAAAATGCAGCGTTCCCACCATGGCAAAAAACTATGCGTTTTACATTACCTGCAAACTAGATGGGATTCTGGCTAATCCTATCCACACACTGCAGAAAAAAAATCTGCAGGGTTCCTGACACGTTTGTTTTCTGCAAATTTTTTTGCTGTGTCTCGCTGTGTAATTAACATTAAGGCTATGTTCACATTTGTGCTGGAGACTCAGTCTGCCAAAAATCAGAAGAGGAAAAAGTGGAGGACTTTTTTCTCCTCCGGTTTCAGTTTAAAAACGATGGACAACCAACAGACCCCATTACAGTCAATGGGTCTATTGGACTCTGTGTTTTACCACTGTTTTAGCAGTCCCCGACGGACCCGAACAAAGGAGAGGCGATGTTTTTAGTTTAGATGCACTAGTTAACAGATGGGTTAAACAGTAGCAGTTTCCCTCTAGATATGCTGTTTCAGCAAATACATACATTCTCCAAGAAATAACAATTCCAAAAGACCTTTTTCTCATAGCATTGTGACGTTACTCTGCCATTCCTCCTGAATATTTATGAATAAAATAACTGGGTTTTATTCATAATTGTTAGGGCAATGCAGAGTTGTAAAATAGAGGCCGCAGCATTGCTATTTCATGAAGAATACAATTATTTATTAAAACAGATATAGTTGTGCAAAAATTTTGTGACATCTTGCATTTTTACAGTCCACATTTAAAATGTGGGTGGGAAAGTGGTGTGGCTAGTCTGTCCAGCTATCTGGATTACAGAAATGTGACTTAGGCTAAAGCCCCACGTAGTGGGCTGCAACAAAAAAGCACTGTGGCGGCAATGCATTGCAGTTTGTCCTGCAGCGCTTTTCACAAAAAGCTTTCTGCTTCCATTATATCTAAAGGCTAAAGCACCACGTTGCAACACAGCTTTTTTTGTTGCAGATTTTGTTGCAGTTTTTTGAGCCAAAGCCAAGAGTGGATTGAGGAGAAGGGAGAAGTATATGAAGCTTCCTAGATATTTCCCAGTCCATTTTGTAGCCATTCTTGGCTTTGGCTCAAAAAACCGCAACAAAATCTCTAACAAAAAAAAGCTGCGTTTCCGCAACGTGGGTTCTCAGCCATAGGGAAATCACTGGCGTTTCCGTAGGTATAACTGACATGCTGCGATTTCCAAAACACGTATTTTTCCACAATGTGTGGATGGGATTCCATCCACTTTGCAGGGAATGTAAAACTCCACATTTTTTTCTGCGACGTTTACGCCATGGCCAAACCGCAGTGTTTACTCCATGTGGGGCACTGGTCTTAGGCTAATGCCCCATTTTGCGGGAACGCAGCACTTTTTTGTTTGACGATTTTGCCACGGTTTTTTGAGCCAAAGTCAAGAATAGCTACATGTGATGGGAAATATATAGGAAGTTCTTATACTTCTACCTTCTGCTCAATTCACTCCTGGCTTTGGCTCAAAAAACTGCAGCACAATCTGCAACAAAAAAAGCCGAGTTTTCGCAACTTGGGGCTTTAGCCTTATAAAGCTGCAGAAATTGTCGCAATCTCACTCCAGTAAAGTAATGGCATAGAAAGTGGACTACTATCTTAAGAGAGAGGAATTTGACTTAAATCTGCACCACATTTTCAAACAACGGACATTTGATAAAATTGGTGCAAATTACGGCTGCACACATTCCAGCAAAACTCACTTCAAAAAGTCCCCTCTTTATGTTCTTATGCAGACCAATGTGTCCCTATGGTAAGACTCAGGGCTATGGAGTTAGTACGCCAAACTTCTGACTCCAACACTATTTTTCTACACTAGCACCAACTCCTTCAAAAATGGCTCCTGTATTTTTATTATTGTAATTTATTATTTTATTTATTATTCATTGTAAAATATCCTTAAATTGATAGAACATAAAATATACATAAATACCCATAAAAGTAACTATACAACAAGCTATGCATTTGTTAAAATATAAGTGCAATAAAGTATAATTATAGGAACTGGTACATTTTTACAGTCGTTTCTTTTCCTTGGCACGTATTTGGGGCCCCTAGAGCTTGACCACATACCTTCATAGCCACTGTAGCTCCAACTCTCCTGCACATGAACACATTATAGTGAATGGAGCCACTCACATGTACGTTTCTTTCATGGAGTAAGCCTAGTTGCAGACGATCGTGTGTATTTTGCAGTTTGCAAACTAGTATTCAGTGTTCCGTTTTTGCGGACCGAATGTCATCAGCATCAGTGCCGTATGTCCGCAAAAACTGAAGGTGTGTCAGCAGTGTGTGATCCGATTTTGCGGATCCGCAAAAGTGCCTACTTTTCATGTTCCACAAATACGGACGTTACACAGATGACACACGGAGTACATCAGTGTTGCGTCCATGATTTTTAGTCTCCCGTTGGCTTCTATGGGCGAGTCCGTGCCGCAAACACTGAACAGAATAAGACCTGCTCCATATTTTGCGGCACAGAATCACGGCCCACACACTGATCTGTGTAAATCACAGTTGTGTGCATGAGCCCAAAGAAATGAATGGGTCTGTGTGCTATCTGGGAAAAACACGGATAGCACACTGATCTTGCCCATAGTCCTCTGCAAGAGGCTTTTACACTGAAAAACAAAAAACGTGGAATGCAATATTTTTTTTATTTTTTTTTCAATCTGTCTTGACCATCTAAGTCTATGAGTTGACGGGAAAAAAAAAAAAAAAAGACACATGGACATCATCCATAAGCTGTCCTTGATTCATCTGTTTTTCACAGATTCATTGCTAGGTGATGATGAAAAATAATGAAAGCAGTATCTGTGGGGGGTTTTTGTGGACACATGGATTAGACTTAGATGGCACTCTACAAAAATACATTTTTAGTTAATTTCTACCTTAATGGATATATGATAAAAGATAAAAAAGAAGAAAGCACTCTCTAAAGGTCTGAGAACTCTTTACAATTCTAAATTCTATTCCTATTAAATTTCAATAACAGCCTTATATTTTAAATGTATTTATAATGACCTGTGACCCAATGATCATTCTACCCTCTGCACCATGACGGACTCAATGACAGTACCAGCCTTTCAGCACATACACGCGCTCACACATGGTTCTGGCACATCGCACTGGAAACATTCCCAGTGTAGGTGTCTCACATAACAAAGAATCATTCTAAAACTCTCAGTGCTTTCAACCAAGCAGACTTAACAACTAGATGCCCCGGCAGTACCATGGATTCCCTGCATTCTTTGTGCTGCCAGCCTCATATTTGTACACCCTCAAGGGCTGTTTCGAGGGGGGGGTGATGGAACGCAATGTGCAGGGAGGAGATGTGTGCAGGGGGAGAGGCTCCATAATTAACTAGAGTATTTTTTCCATGATCCTTGGCAAGGTCTTCTGTCTGCACTGATGTTAAACTTGAAAAGTGCTGCTTTCTATATAGCACAGACATAGCTGGGGAGACTGCACTACTGACAGTGACAGATCGCCTCTCCAGATCTTCTTCATCTCCAGTATGTAGTAAGTCCTTACACTGCCGAGAGGCAGAAATTAATTATATTGGGAATATTAATAGTTTATTCCATTGTATCCCATCTGATGACGAGAATACACCTGCTTCAATGGCAAGAATAAAAAGAACAACATGCTCCTGTCCTCTCTAGGCAGCTGGGGCTATTAAATAGTTACAAATACAGAAACCTCTATAATAATTCCCTTTCTCTGCTGGGAGTTATTTTCCCATCTACCCTCTCAAAATGTCTTCCAATAAATCTTGTCTTTACCTTGTCTTTATCTGTTTTATAGGACCCATTTTACACTGTACATTATAGAAAAGACAGCTTTATCAGCAATTCCCTTGTAACTATCTTGTGGGCAGACGAAGACACAGGAAACTGAATTTTTCTACAATTTTCCTCAATTAATCAACCGAATATGGACGCTATATTCTGTAGATGCTGATGGACATCACAATAGCACTTTTCCCTTTTTGTTCACAGAAGCATCATGAAGGATGCCTATATTCTACAGATTGTACTGAGGTCAGCCATGGAAAATGAGAAAATGAGAAATCCCTATGGTTTCTAATTATAAAGGCAGATATTTGGATAGTAGATCTATATTGGGGAATTGCTGATAAATCTGCTATCCTATATTTGGTATAAAAGGTTGTCAAGTTAGTTGAATTTCTTTACCAAAAATTTAGAATGCTTCCTGTAGGTCTCTGTATTCTATCTCCAGTAAGGGCATTCTGACATGGACATGTGACCAATACCCCCAATTACTGACTACAGCAGACACTACTGATGTCACCGCTACAACCAATCACTGGCTGTATCAAAATGTTTGAGACTGGCGGGGGATCCAGAAAACAGAAACACAAGTGTGATGAGATTGATGAGGTGAATATTACTTAGGTTGTTAGCATTTTAAGGTTGTGTTAATAAAAAAAACTATTGTAAGGGCTGAACAACCCCTTAGAGGGTGGCATCTCATAAACAGTTAATATTCAGGGACCTGCCAACAGTAATACATTTTGGCTTTTCTTTTATTGTATATAATTGCACATTTTCCCATGTGGCTTTCTTCCATGTTCATGAAATTATATAACTGTATCATTTATACAATTATAATACCAAGAATGCAAACCATTTCTGCATTGGAAAGCGTCCTGAAATTATATAAACATGGCTGAGCCAAGACAGCATTACAGATGATTTGTATACATCTGCCTTCACCATCTTAGGTTAAGTTGACACTGACTTTTTTTGTCAGGCAGTACAAATCTGATTCAGGTGTTTGAAGCAGATTTTAATGCTTTTTTAGGCAAAGGCCCCACAATGCGAGAACGCAGCAAAAAAAAAAAAACAAAACTGCATTTTACAATACCAGCAAAGTAAATGAGATTTTGACTTTGAAAATGTCTAAATGGGATGGTCCTCTCAATAGCCACGCAGAGGCTGCAGCACTATGATATACATACATATAATATTAAATACACATGATTAATGGTCCTTCAGAGTCTGCATCTCCAAGACTATATGGCTGAGGCACTTATCATAAGGAGCCATAAGGGATGGGTAAGGAGGCAAGATTAAGCTTCTTCTTTCTCGGGAACAAGTCTCTCTGTTAAACTTTCCAATCCTATTGATCGGTTTCCAATTTCAGCAAACCATGAATCATTTATCATGTCCCAGACCAGCTGAGACAAAATTACCTCTCATAAGTAATAATCCTCCAATACACACAAAGGAGATTTGTATTTACAATCCCCCCCCCCCACCCAAACTTTAAAAATAAAATATTATAAAAAAAATTTGGGCCCCCCCTTTTATTTTTAATCATTTTTTTTTTTAAATTTTTGGGTGTTTGCAACAGCCATTTCAATTTGATTCGGGGTTTACAGGGGGGGGGGGGGGGCCCGGCCGGTGCCCCGGCGCGCAGCCACCTGCAGATCCAACACTTAGAATATACAGGTATATATATTTTTGTTTTGATCCAATCTGAGATTCTTATTGGTGGGTTCTTGTAAAGAGTGGCAGGCCAAGAAAAATATCTGGGTGGGGGGGGGGGGGAAGAAGGGGGGGAACAGTCAAGGACAATCCACAGACCACCTCTAAAGAGCTGAGTCATGTGCTGCAGATGGTGTCACTGTGCATCGGTCAACAATACAGCACACTTTGCACAAGGAGAAGCTGTATGGGGGGAGTGAGGCAAAAGAACCCTTTTCTGAAAGCACCCCACAAACAGAGTCGCCTGAGGTATGCAAAAGCACATTTGGACAAGCCAGCTTCATTTTGGAAGAAGGTCCTGTGGACTGATGAAACAAAGATTGAGTTGTTTGGTCATACAAAAAGGCATTATGCATGGCGTCAAAAAAACACAGCATTCCAAGAAAAAAAAAACACTTGCTACCCACTGTAAAATTTGGTGGAGGTTCCATCATGCTTTGGGGCTGTGTGGCCAATGCTGGCACCGGGAATCTTGTTAAAGTTGAGGGTCGCATGGATTCAACTCAGTATCAGCAGATTCTTGAGAATAATGTACAAGAATCAGTGACGAATTTGAAGTTACGCCGGGGATGGATATTTCAGCAAGACAATGATCCAAAACACAGCTCCAAATCTACTCAGGCATTCATGCAGAGGAACAATTACAATGTTCTAGAATGGCCATCCCAGTCCCCAGACCTGAATATCATTGAACATCTGTGGGATAATTTGAAGCGGGCTGTCCATGCTCGGCGACCATCAAACTTAACTGAACTGGAATTTTTTTTTAAAGAGGGATGGTCAAAAATACCTTCATCCAGGATCCAGGAACTGATTAAAAGCTACAGGAAGCGACTAGAGGCTGTTATTTTTGCAAAAGAAGGATCTACTAAATATTAATGTCACTTTTCTGTTGAGGTGACCATACTTTTGCACCGGTCAAATTTTGGTTTAATGCATATTGCACATTTTCTGTTAGTACAATAAACCTCATTTCAATCCTGAAATATTACTGTGTCCATCAGTTATTAGATATATCAAATTGAAATGGCTGTTGCAAACACCCAAATATTTAGAACTAAAAATGATTAAGATTAATAGGGGTGCCCAAACTTTTTCATATGACTGTATATATATTTTTGTTTTGTCCAATCTGAGATTCTTATTGGTGTTCTTTAAAGACAAGCTGTCACCTCTGCTGACATGTCAGTTTTAGGAAATACTTGTATTCCCCATAAAATAATTATTGTTCTGATACATTTTTTATTATAACTCTGTGTTGTGTTGTGTTGTGTTGTACCTATTAACAAATTTTGAATAAATTGGACATTTGGTCTTTACTAGTTGGGGGCTGCCAGTGCTGCCAGTTCAGACTGTGTAGGGACACGCCTCTTTCACAAGGGGAATGGTAGCACCCAGTTGTCAATTTATTCATAAATTTCTACTTGGCACAACAAAGAGTTAGGGTGAGTACACACAATCCAGGCAGCACAGCATCCACCCACCCACTGTTGCCTGCTACTACATGTGGCCATTGGCCACTAATGATAGATGGAACTTTGGAAATGGCATGGATACATCACAGGCCATACCATATGTGCTAGCTCTTAAAAGAAAATACAATCCAAAATTGTTATTTTATGCAATATACAAATATATATAATTATTTAATAGTGACAAATCCTCTTTAAAAGAAAAGAACGTCTGAAAATTGTATAAGGTAATGGATATTATCTGGCATGTTTCAGACATGGTTTTCTCCAAATATTTCTAGGCCTTTAAATGGAGGGACAGGCACAGAAATGTTTCAAGGAAGGATGACCGAGATATCAATGGATTGCATGGGGGGTTGTAGGGTGAGCAAGTTTGGAGAAGTGAAATGGTGGTGTGAAACAGCAGTGGTTACGGTTTTGTGATTTTTATTATTGGGCCCCCTCTACTTTCTGTAAGACTAGGTCTACATGGCGACTCTGGCTGCAACTCCTGTCACGCAAAGATCATCATGTTGCCCTGCAACTCCACCAATGTATGTGAACGGAGTCATATTGAAACCCTGAAAATGCTGCAAATGTGACTTCTAGCCACAAAAAAAAAAAAAAAAAAAATCCCAGCATTTCTCAATCTAGACGTCACTTCACCCTCAGCGTTGCAATGTGACTCCATTCACTTACATTGGAAGAAGGAGGCGCAGGGTGACAATATTTGGTCGCGCAACAGGGGTCAGAGACAAAGTAACCCTAGCCTAAATTAAATTTCATTACACAATAGAAAAACTTTATTATCTGAAATCAGAACACCACTTTAACTTGGCCCTATGTCTGTGCCCTATTGGCCTACCCCAGTTTACAGTTATTGGAATATTAACCAACAACATAAGAAGAAATAGCCTGAGGATTTACAGCCATAATAGTAATGGACAGTGAAGGGAACATCTTGACCTCCTGTCATAGATCAATATTAGGGTGGAGGTTTCTGCTCTTGCTATAGACCTCACTATTCTGTACATCCATGCTTTTGAACTTCAGGTCACAACATGGTTCTCACTGCCGGTTCTACTTTTCACATTGTCAGCTTTTGTAACTTACGACCACACTTTTCTTGGCAGGGTGGAAGGGAATAGCAGTGTTCTGCAGTATAAATATTCATAAAGGTTGTGAGCAACAGCATTTAGTGTCTCATACAATATTCACTGGAGAAGCAGCAGTCGGAGGCAGGAACGTTCTCTCTCATCATCTGCTCTCTCGGGGAATAGGAGGGACGAGGTAACTTGACAACCTATTGTTCTTTGCTGTGTGGCAATTATTGATTCTTGAATAATTATTTTTCAATATATATGGTAAATCCAGCCAGAATCTGGAGCAATCTATTCTATGTGGATCACCATCCTAAGGATAGGTCATCAGTATCATTTGCTCTGGAAACCCCTTTAAGGGTCAACCAGCTCAGCCACAGTTCTGCAAAGCACTTTGTCACCATACTTCACTTATACTGTTATTCTCATTCTTAAATCCTTATCTTGCATGCATTGAACTATAAACTGGTCAAGAAATGGTTAAACACATAATTTCCATCCATTCATTGTAAGAATCTGACATTCCAAAAGCAATGAAACCGCAGTTAGGTCTCAGCTCAACCCCAAATACGGGAGAGTCAAAGCCGCTCCCCAAAAGAATGTTTCTGGAAGTTATTGTACTCACATTAATTAAAAAGATGAAGCAAATCTTAGTCCCTAGACCACCACTCCCTCCAGCACCTGCAAAGTCTTGATTTTCTTTTCATTTACATTCTTTATCTACATCTAGTATAACAAATGGTGAGATACAGGAAGGAAGAAGTGGCAAATAAACAACTACAATAAGATGGCAAATAAGAATGTTTAAATCAGCATGAAAATAAGTATAATAATAAGGTAATATTAAGTCATAATGAATATCGCATGAAATGACATAAGTATCGGCTTAGGATACAAACAAAACATACATGGTTGGCTCCGCATTGGGGAACGTTATATTACATCTATACATGCCCCATGAATTTTTATCTTCGGGTCTGTTCACACTCATGCTCATCCATTAATTTTTGATGGGCATCATAGCAATTGGCACTATTCAGTCAAGTGATAAAATGGAAACTTGGGAGGTCTACTGCAAGTCAATGGAAGTAAATGAATGGATCCTACAAGATCACAAACAATCTTTAGAGAATCTATCACCAGAACAAAGCAAATCAACCCAGCCCTGCAGATGGTTGATATGTTGGGTTCTGGTGGCAGACTCCCTTTAGTGCAGTCACTAACGGTTACAGACACCAGTATGAACAGTGCCTTATAGCTGAAATCTTATCTTAATGTGGCATATCCAAGCGGGACATAACTTGAAGCACTTGGGTCCCAATGCAAAATCTGTACAAAAGCCCTATATAACACATATTATTTATAATTTTGGTGTGTTTATGTAAAATAGGAAGTTTTGGGTGCCTATAGGTAATGTGACTTGCTACCTATGTTCCACCCTAAAAAGTTAGCCCTCCTTTGCTTCCTAATTTTATTACATTAGGCTTGTACCTTAGAGCATTTGCACCCATTATCCATTAAAAGCAGATATCACCTGTTCTGTAGATATGATGAGATGGGAATACCCCTTTAGGCTAAGGCCTTACATTGTGGAAAAGATGCTTTGTTTGTAGCAGATTTTGCTGTGTTTTTTGTGCCAAAACCAGTAGTGGATTTAACAGAATGGAGAAGTATAAGCAATTCCTTTGTATATCTCATTCCTTTTCAAGTTACTATTGACTTGGCTTAAGCAAAATCTGCAACCAAAAAAGCATCTTTTCTGCAACATGGGGCCTTACCTTTAGACTAAGGCCACACACAGTTTTCCCCTATAAGTTGAAGGCTCCACATTGCAGAAAAGTTTCCTTTTTGTTGCAGATTTTGCTGCTTTTTTTTTTTTTCCCGCGGGTTAGTGCCTGCAAATTTGTGACTGCTAACCCATGGCAATTTCGCTCAGTATGTCCTTAAACATTTTGTGTGGTTACATATCACATGCTGGCTTAACTTACTTGCAGTTGAACTATATATTTTTAACTTGTAAATGTTTTTTGCTTTTTTCAATATAGGGTGGAAATGGTTGCTGTCTAGACCTGCTATCTAAAAAACAGTTTTTACATTTTATAACAGTTCCCTTAACAAATTCCAGATATTAAGAATAGATCAAGAAAATCTGTAAATAATACATAAAGTGTGGGGAGCGAGGCAGAAACAAATGATACCTGATTCCAGGTTAAACATTAGCATCTTCCATAAAAAGCACAGTTTTGTGCCAAACTATTTATGTTGCATTCTTGTGATGCATTACATTTAGTCTGTCAAGCCTCTGCATCCTCTGTAACATCATAGATGCTATCCTCTTTCTTCTGTCCTGCAAGATCAGCACACTCAGATCCTGCTGCTGACTATAAGCTATTTTATCAGCTCTACATCACAGCAGATTTACTGCATGTGGAGTCTAACTGTCCAGGGCATTATGTCACCTAGATCTTGGTCTATTAGGTGTGTAATATAAAATCTCAACCCAGGTGGAAATAAAAAATGCAGCTTCTGGTCACAAGTATGGAGCTCTATTTGCTTCAATCTGGACATCATTGGGTGTACTATGAGGCCACAGATGAAACAATGCAACAATGGAAATAACTGCACAGTGATGTCCTCAGCCACCCAGGGCCTTCTGGCACTACTAGTGACCACAATATTGTGCCTTCTCCATGCATAGTCAGCATAGTCATTGATGTAGGAAGTCATCAATTGCTGGAGAGCAGATACTGTACATATACAGTCATATGAAAAAGTTTGGGCACCCCTATTAATCTTAATCATTTTTAGTTCTAAATATTTGGGTGTTTGCAACAGCCATTTCAATTTGATATATCTAATAACTGATGGACACAGTAATATTTCAGGATTGAAATGAGGTTTATTGTACTAACAGAAAATGTGCAATATGCATTAAACCAAAATTTGACCGGTGCAAAAATTTGGGTACCCTTATCATTTTATTGATTTGAATACTCCTAACTACTTTTTACTGACTTACTGAAGCACAAAATTGGTTTTGTAACCTCACTGAGCTTTGAACTTCATAGCCAGGTGTATCCAATCATGAGAAAAGGTATTTAAGGTGGCCAATTGCAAGTTGTTCTCCTATTTGAATCTCCTCTGAAGAGTGGCATCATGGGCTCCTCAAAACAACTATCAAATGATCTGAAAACAAAGATTGTTCAACATAGTTGTTCAGGGGAAGGATACAAAAAGTTGTCTCAGAGATTTAACCTGTCAGTTTCCACTGTGAGGAACATAGTAAGGAAATGGAAGACCACAGGGACAGTTCTTGTTAAGCCCAGAAGTGGCAGGCCAAGAAAAATATCAGAAAGGCAGAGAAGAAGAATGGTGAGAACAGTCAAGGACAATCCACAGACCACCTCCAAAGAGCTGCAGCATCATCTTGCTGCAGATGGTGTCACTGTGCATCGGTCAACAATACAGCACACTTTGCACAAGGAGAAGCTGTATGGGAGAGTGATGCGAAAGAAGCCGTTTCTGAAAGCACGCCACAAACAGAGTCGCCTGAGGTATGCAAAAGCACATTTGGACAAGCCAGCTTTATTTTGGAAGAAGGTCCTGTGGACTGATGAAACAAAGATAGAGTTGTTTGGTCATACAAAAAGGCGTTATGCATGGCGTCAAAAAAACACAGCATTCCAAGAAAAACACTTGCTACCCACTGTAAAATTTGGTGGAGGTTCCATCATGCTTTGGGGCTGTGTGGCCAATGCCGGCACCGCAAATCTTGTTAAAGTTGAGGGTCGCATGGATTCAACTCAGTATCAGCAGATTCTTGAGAATAATGTACAAGAATCAGTGACGAATTTGAAGTTACGCCGGGGATGGATATTTCAGCAAGACAATGATCCAAAACACAGCTCCAAATCTACTCAGGCATTCATGCAGAGGAACAATTACAATGTTCTAGAATGGCCATCCCAGTCCCCAGACCTGAATATCATTGAACATCTGTGGGATAATTTGAAGTGGGCTGTCCATGCTCGGCGACCATCAAACTTAACTGAACTGGAATTGTTTTGTAAAGAGGAATGGTCAAAAATACCTTCATCCAGGATCCAGGAACTGATTAAAAGCTACAGGAAGCGACTAGAGGCTGTTATTTTTGCAAAAGGAGGATCTACTAAATATTAATGTCACTTTTCTGCTGAGGTGCCCATACTTTTGCACCGGTCAAATTTTGGTTTAATGCATATTGCACATTTTCTGTTAGTACAATAAACCTCATTTCAATCCTGAAATATTACTGTGTCCATCAGTTATTAGATATATCAAATTGAAATGGCTGTTGCAAACACCCAAATATTTAGAACTAAAAATGATTAAGATTAATAGGGGTGCCCAAACTTTTTCATATGACTGTAGATGGGATATCTGAGATCTAAATGCACAGCAGCAGGGTACTATGTAATTTACTGGTATTAGTCTACAGGACACTAGTTTTATAAGCAGAGTTAAGGGGATTTTGTTATTAGAACTCAGCATATCAACCCAGCCCCACAAATAGATAGGATAGGGTCACCTGAATCAAATAGTGTTTTCACCTTGTGTGCCCTCCCTTTATGAACACCATTTGATTCAGTTGACCCTAACCTATCTATCTGCGGGACTGGGTTGACGAGCTGTGTTCTGGTCCCTTTATACTTCCCATACACTTTATATAAAGGCAGGCAGCTAGCTATTCCTTCATTCTTTTAGATGCCTTTGTTCTGTGTTTTCAATGGGGAGAGAACAATAAACCACTGCCAGGCTCCTCTGGCAGAACCTCACCTCCTGCAGGAACAAAGGAAATCCAACATGCCCAATAATTCTTCTCAATATCTGCGATCTGGGGAGAATCACAGTGTCTTCCCTCCCCATATACATTAGAAAGTCGGCTGGTGCTGCCAAAATTGGTGGACTTATATATCTAATGTGTATGGGCACCTTTAGACTTTTAAGTATCAGTTTCACAAACACAACCCCTATAAAAGCATATGGAAGTAATAGTGGCTCCCCTTCTATGACCCGAGGCACTAACAAACATTGGCTCTCACTCTGACAGACTTCAACCACTTGTGTCCGCCATAATTTCTACTGCAGCAACTTTCCCAGGAAAATTCAGCTATTTATTGGGGTGAGAGAAGCTGGAATGACAAAATAGCCACAGCAGCTTCCTTCTGACAAAGGGCCGTCTTTGTGAGATTTGGTTTTCCACTTCATTGCACGGTGCAGTAAAAAAAAAATGTTCTTAGCAGAAATTACATAAGGAGTCAAAGACCAAACACATGAAAGCCAAATCTAGACCAGGACCATTTCTGAATGTGGAAACTAAATTTGTGTGATAGGCAGGGAACCATTGTCAATGGTAAAATGATGGTAGGCACAATGTAACAATAATATACACAAGACACTTAGACACTAGGTTAGTGTTTAGGAAGAGAGCAGCAGTTTATCCCCTACAGCAGCATTGGCTTACATCCCTATAATCTTCAGAAACTACACAGCACTGAACACTACCTCTATTGTATACTGCTTATACTGGACCTAAGAGGGTGAGACAGGTTGGTACACATACAGTATGTGTAGCTGTACTTTTGCATGTACATGCAAGTAAATAGTGTTTTATATCACGTTCACTTCCCTATAGTAAATACTATGAATAAAGTGCCTCTTTCCTAGGCCCTGTAGGCATTTTAAACACAAACCACAACTTATATCCAAACCTACGTATATGTTTTACTTAACAAAGACACAGTATTATGGAATTGGCTATAGCCTAGGAAATGATATCATGTAGGTGTGACTGATCCCCCAGACATATATTGTTCCACTATGCCTATATGAATGGTATTTAGTATATGAGTAAAGTAAATGTGGGCTTCTTGTTTTGGGCTTTTTAGACATTAACAACATCCAGCTGCAAGCATGTGGCAATGGGTAGAAGGACTCTAAATGCATTAAGGTACAAAAGATAGATAGATAGATAGATAGATAGATAGATAGATAGATAGATAGATAATAGTAAGAAAAACTACATGTAAGCAAACTCAAATGAATTGTATCTGCAGCCTCAGGAAGGGTGTACTTATAGGTCACAGTTCTCTGGAAATAAAAACTAATAATAAAATTAATCCATTGAAGATGAAACCAAGAGTTGTAGTGGTAAGCTGAATGAATGTCATATGAATACCAAAGACTCATTCATACAGCAAACAGGCCATGATGGGCAACTTACGAACCAAGTGCGTTTAATGATCTGTAGCATACGGCACGCCATAAATACTGCACCATTATCCACGAAAGACACATTGCTCTGTAGCAATGATTTAACACAGTAAATTGTGTTCTGAGCAATAAGTGAATCAGGGAAGCAAAACATAGAGCACGACATAGTGTCCAGGGTAAAATCATTGCCTGCATTACCATCCCACATATCATATTACATGCTCAGCTAGATTCTCAGGCACAGGCGTTCTCACACACTCACAAAGAAATTAGTGGCGTCGCATACTGTATGTCATATTTCCATCCTGCTGGGAATAGTAAATGTTCAGTGAGAAGGAATACGTTGCCTCAGGGACTCCAAGTAAGGATCTTCACAACATGGAATAGTCTGCAGAATGACCTCTTGGTTTCAATTTCATATTGGAGCGGAGAAGATTGCCTTTATTCTGTGAACTCCAGACTTGCTGATCAGTCTTGTAAACCATACACAATATATAAGTATAGTTGGTTTATCACCAGACAGAACACTTAAATTTGGACACATACTGTATGAGTTGCCCCAACAAATATAAATTAGTGGGTGCAATTACGCTGTTTATCCACTGTCGCCACCCAAAGTGCCAATCACATACGTTGTAATGAAACGCTCCCCATACACTCCGCCACCCCTCCTTGTGCTCTTTCGGATCATTACAGTGGGACACACTTTGCTTAGCACAGCAGCTGAAGAGGGAAACTATGTACACTATATAAGGGAATTATAACCCCATTATCTGGTCTAGATTAGGGGTTGCCTTCTTAAGAGATGGAGTTTTGAAGAGATTGGAAAGTATTTTAAGGCGTTGTCTCATGAAGACAGCACTCTTCTGCGCTGACCAATGACCAACTGACTGCAGGTCCAGGTCCTCTAACTCTCCTATTTAGGAGCTGGGTCCTGAAATAACATAGGAGGACCTAACTACAGAGTTCTGGACCACAGTAGTCTGCCTGTGATGTCCACTGATGCCCTTTATGTCTCTCACATTCTCTCCACCAGAGTGGCAAAACAGTTAGGGACAAATTACTTGTGTTCTTATTGCTCCTGATAATGTCAGGTCAGAAGTAGGATACCAAAGGGTGTAAAGGTGCAGCCAAAATAATGATATCAGCAAGTCAGCCTATTGAAATATAGAAAACTTGTAAAATGCCCAGTTCTACCTCCAGCCAAGTATGCCAGTCTGTGGAGGTGTCTGTAGGAGTCTTCATTACATTCATAGAGGTATTTTGTTCGGCATAACAATAAGTGGAGAAATAAATAAAAAGCTCAGAAATAAGTCAAAAGCCATTATAACTTGAGTTATGGATCAATATCTCAATGCTTGCATTATGCTTAGCCCTCCGTTTATGCTTCAAGATATCAGCCAGCGCTAGACAGGAACAAGCAAGTTCACATCACAGAAACCCCTATCAATGTAAGAGAAGACACAGACCGCTACTGATCAACCAAGCACATCAATATCATAACATACAACTAACATGTCTGTTACAACTGTCTGTATACAGGTCCCCATATACACCTACTCTACACCTTCTACCCGCACATTTCTTCTATATACTCAGTTCATGAGGGAAAAGAAATCTAGACATATTCTAATGTAGATTGTGAGCCCTATATGGGACAGCGACTGACAATATCTGTAAAGAGCCGTGGAATATGATGGTGCTATATAAGTAAGCATAATAAATAAATAGTTATACTCTTCAGTGTTAAGACCAGACCATAAGGGATTATCATCCAAACCAATGTACTCTAAACCAATCTCCCACATCCTTTGTCACAAAGAATAAAGAACAAGAATCACTGACAGTTTTCTTTCCCAGAAAAAATTGGGCTCTGCAGAGCTTGTAGCAACATTTACGGTTTTTGCAAGCTCCAATGCTAGGCAACATCCCCGCTGCTTCAGTGCTACCACATCTTGGGTTTCCTCTTTAACCTGCCAATAATGATGTTTCAACACAAACATGTGACCACTGCAACTATTCACTAGCTGCTGTAGACACCACTAAGTGTACTCATATCCACAACCAAATGTCATCACCGGAGATCAATGTGCTGAGTTAAACAGGGAACCCGACAAGAGGCAGCATGGGATTGGTAAGGTACCCTACTTTCCTATTTAAAACTATTGTAAGCTTTAGTAAAACATTTCAATGGGTTGGGCAACGCCTTTAAAAAGCACCTTTCACCACCTCCACCAATTCCAATTCTTAGCAGCTCCACCGATTCAGGCATAGTAGGACTTTTCACTCTAGCCCCCACCGTTCCTGAGAAATCAATGCTGTTATTTTTGTTGCCCAATATGCTATTTAGTCTCCATACTGTCAGGAGGGTGGTGTCAGGCAGGAGCAGACGAGGAGTGTAATTCTGAGCTCTGACACTGGCTGCCTCTGAATGGTGATCTGAATCACACCCCCTGCCTGACACTGCCTATGTAACGATACAGAGCTTAAATAGCACATCAGGCACCAAAACTAACTGTGCTTGTTACTCAGGAACGGTAGAACCTAGAGCTAGAGAGAAATTTCCAACTGTGCTGAAATAAGTTATGCATGAAATTCATCTGCTTGAAGAAGTATTGCAGTCTCTTCCCTCATCAATCACATGGCATAGCAGCAGCTCAATCCCATTCAAGTCAATGGGGCTAAGCTGCAATACCAAGCACAGACCCTACGCAATGTACTATACTATACTGAAGGTGGGAATTTCTAATGATTTTTAGCTTACATTTCTAGGATTATATGGGTATGTGTTATTCCATAGATTGCATACCTGAATGTAAACAAACACAGTACCCCCTGCAGCAGAGGTCCCCAAGTAAAGCACTCAGAGACAGTCATATAGCTCAAAGCATATTAATGCAGCCACACCATCACTGAGTACTGGGGTACAGTGTTTCTTTACATGCCCCTGTTGTGTTCAGGAGATAACCATATTACTCTTCAAGCCTGTGACACTTGTTGGTCAAAGAACCCTTGTGAATAACTGAAAGGAACACCCAAGGAAGCTCAGCTGCTCAAGGAAGCATGAGCAGCAGCATCCGAGGTGGGAGAAAGGTCAGTGTTCTCTGCCTTTGTTATTATCCAGAACATGTTTACAGACAAAATGACCTTCATGTTCATCAAGAAAATACCAAAAGAAAGGCAACAAAAGACCTAGCATTTTACAGACAAGTTGCTTGCAACTTATGAGTAGAATTCTTTTAAATATACCCATGCCTTACTTTTCTTTACTACATATAAATCTCAGTTTGTCATCTAGACTGATTTTTATTATAACCCAAAGAGGAAGAGACACTATTTCTTCCATAGGTTGAGCCACACCATTGAATTACCACCTGCTTCACTTCTAGGTTTTATGACTTGTTAAAAAAATATTACAGGCTATAAGAGTAAAGGAATAAACTGGCCATGTATCTTCAGTAGCTGTGGTCTGAATGCCTATTCACCTGACAGCTATTCCTCCAAACCCAAGTGTGTTCTTAGTAGAGAGAGGGGAGTAAGCAGCTGCCAGACACTTCTGGCAGTAGCGTATCTCCCTTGAGAACAAAGGATTGGGCATGCTGATATTCAACATGCTTGATCCTTCCTTCCAGTATATCCCCACACATATAACATACACATAAGTAGGTAGTTTCAGCTCATCTATATGGGCATCCTTAATTGAACAGACATTTGGTTTCTGCCTCTAGACAAGTTGTTACATTCTATGGACATGGCTGATATGATATCTGTCAGGCACAAACCTCCTGTTCCATAAAATCAAGGCAGGAAAAGAACAAACAGCAGAATTTACATAGCAAATATACACACAAATTCAGAAGTGCCATTAAATCTTAATTTTGATGGAGGTAAATTGTAAAAAAGAACATTTCCCATCATAATGGCTGGTTTACCATTGTATGTTTTTTCTGTGCAACACAAAGGTATAAATGATTGGTGGGGGATTGACTGCTGGGAGCCGATCAAGAAAATGGAAGTCCCATGTAACAGTATCTAATTTTGTTGCAATATCAACTGGGGGGGGGGGGAGGATTCTTTACTTGATTTCTTTGTTGTTCGCCTCTCATTTCTTGAGCTAGACTGGACAATATCGGACTTACTTAAATTATATGGGCCCATCTCCTCAACTACTATTATGACAGAATTCAGTATTTAAAGCTCTCTCTCTGCCTGCTTCCAGTGATGTCCAGCTAGATGAGCCACTTGCAGAGGCCACCCATCTAAACCTTACCGAATTTTTCACATAGATTAATAAAAGTTGGTTCTATCCGTTCCGGTTCTAAATGCTCGCTAAGGCTGAAGTTGCTGGAAATGCATCTTTTTTTGTTGCAGATTTTGCGGCGTTTTTTTAAGCCAAAGCCAAGAACGGCTACAAACGGAATGGGAAATATGTAGGAAGCTCTTATACTTCTACTTTCTGCTTAATCCACTCCTGGCTTTGGCTCAAAAAAAAACGCAGCAGAATCTGCAACAAAAAAAAGCTGACTTTGTAGTGTGGCGCCTCAGCCTATCTGACATGGAATTTAAAGCATCCCATACAGTAAATATGACATAACTATGCACCCTGCTGTACCATAAACATGTATGCTTGGCCCAGTCGAACGTGCATGTTTATTTCTATGGGGTTAAAGGAACAAGCCACTGCCAGGTTGCTCTGAAAAAAAACTTCTTATATTAGAAGAAAGGATAAAGCATATTGAAATTCAATATACCCAGTCCTTCTTTCTTTTGACTCCTACGGTACCTTAATGCAATACTAGTGAAGCCGCTATATATAATATAATGTTGACTGACCCCAGGTTGTCTTGTCTAAGCTGCTGTTAGCATTTACATTTATGCTTTACAGCAGCCACATGGACAGTCTTAAGATGTTCATTTAGGTCTATGGAAAAGTCTTCTAGACATACACTGTGGCCTGTTCAGAAATCATTATGCAGAAGTCATTATTAGTGGCCAGAGTGAAAATTGCAGAAGTTTAGGACGCTTTTTAAATATACTGACATGGAAATTTTAATTATAAAAAAATCCCCAAAAGGTTTTTTTTTTAAAAAAGTAATTTTCTGATGACATATTACCTTTAAAGTCATTAAAGGGAGTCTGTCACCAGAACCCAGCATATCAAACCAGCCACGCAGATAGACAGTTTAGGGTCAACAGAATTGGTTGCCAAGATATTGCTTTGTCAATATGCAAATGAGCGCTCTGGAGCAATTAGGGTGTTGCTCCAAAGAAGTAATCAGCAAAGTTCTCAGTGCTCAAATATCCAATTTTTCAAAACGGCAATATCTTTGCAACTGAGACACCGATATACAAGGAGTGACACAAGTCACAAGGTGACCCTAACCTTTCTATCTGTTCTGCTTGGTTGATATGCTGGGCTCTGGTGATAAACTCCCTTTAATTCTATTTTTGCTTCACCTTAATCTCAGTGTCCATAGACCAGTCATTCAATAAACTGAAACAATCTCTTTTATTGGGGTTACTTTAAGACGATGCCGGCACTACAGACATAGTAACACAGTCATTGCCACCTATTTTAGGCCCTACTTCCATTAGTGATATTTATATTGTTCAGCTAAAAGGCATAGTGTAGTCAGCAAGCGTCACATACAGTTTAGCTCACGTCACCATGAGTAATGTTAATGGAAAACACTGTCTGCACCATTTACTAAATTTGGCTCTTTGGTTCATTTACTGAAAGTGTGTTCATCATCAAGAGTCTCTGTATGCAAATAGAGATGATAACTACCCTGTATCATCTGATGATACCCCTGCCTCTCTATTCAACATATACTGTATATCTGTAGTATATACTGTAAATTACTCACAATTTAGCAAGTAATTGGTTCCGGGATGGTGAGAAATCAATCCATGACAACAGAGATCAGAAGCATAAAGTGGATCAAGAACCATTATTACTGTAAAGGCATTGATGAAATAAAATCAATGTTCTTAAGAAAACATCATTAGAAGCATGTGCATTATATTAACCAAACACCAATACAAGGAAATGGCTTCATTCATTTGTTGCAATACACCTCTAAACAACAAATAAAATATCTGTGACGTCTTCAAGATTCTTAAAGGGATAAGGTTTCGAAAGTTAATGGTCTTTCCTTGGGACAGAACGGATGTTTGAAGTGCGACGTGCATTATACTGAAAGGAAAAGGGCAAAGTTGCAATAGCAAGCACAGCAGTAAAAAAGAATGATATTGTGCAGTACAGACCAAAAAGAATGAAATTGTGCAGTACAGACCAAAGTATTAATGAAGAGGCAGCAGTGCTTCTAGCAGTGGAACAGTGGGGATGCCTACAGTCCCACTCATCCAATATTCTAAGAATGTTGCTAGTAACTCCTAAAAGCCCAGTGAAAGCTATAGATAGAGTCATGGAGAAAGGTATACATGAAGTAACCAGAGATAAAGGACAATGTCCTATATCACTGGAATGGTACATTTCAAATTATATCATTATAATAACCACTTGTTTTATTTGTCCAGTAGGACACTTTGAATTGGGCTTTGGGTAAACAATTGATACAGCATTCACAAATACAGCAAATACTACACAGACTAGAAAAAAAAGATGAAATGATAAAAGGTCTGTTAGTGCTATTAATGGGTTAATATGTACACCCATATACCTTTAGCAGTGTTTTGAGTGATTGCTGGGTTTCTCTGGGAGCTCCTGGCATCTTCTGCATTTGTTTACATGGTGTAGCTTCCTGCTGTGTAGCTTCCACATTACCTCCCTCTCACTGCCCCCCTCCTCTCTCACTCCGTTACACCCACTCCCTGCCCACTACTAGCCCTTCCCAACTAACTAACTCAGCTCACCCACCTCCACTGCATCAAACTTACCTGTCTTCCTCTCTGGGAGACACCTTCTCCCTCTTCTTTCACTGTGCGCAGGCTGGAGACGCCTCTCTGCAAGCGCATACACAGACCAGAAGTACATCTGATGCCTGCGCAGTAGAGATGGAGTGCCATCTCTACTGCACAAGTGTCGCAGACGCCTCCAGACTGCGCAAGCACTGGCAGAAAGGAAGAGGGGAGGAGCCATTCCCGGAGAGGAAGATACGTAAGTATGATGGGGTTGGGGTGGGGGGGGGGGGGTAAAGGTGACATTTCGTATATGCCCCAGGCATATGAGTAATTATAGATTTTTTTTTAATACAAGTAAATTAAAGTTAGGCAGGGGGAGGGGGTTTAGTTTTGGGGTTAATTTTTATTTCATCCTGGGCAACCCCTTTAAGGCTGTGATATTTTGCCACCCTGAATGGATATGAAATCAGAATAATAAGAAGAGAGACAGGGAATCTAAAAGGCAACCTGTACATTGGTGCAGACAAGCATATAGGAGACATGACGAAAAGCAAGTAAATCCTTGCCAAGATCAAGGTTGTACCAGTATGTGAAGTACAAATGACCACCATGAAATTAGATGAGAGTAAATAGTAGTGGAGTGAGGCTTCAAAATAGGATGACAGTGTAAGGCTATGTTCACATATGTGCCAAGGAGACTGTTGCAGTGTCATCCTAAATGTCAGTGGACGGAAAAGTCCTGCATGGAGTACTTTTTCATCCGCTGGATTTAGTTTTAAAATTACGAACACCTGATGTACCCCATTATTGTCAATGAGGTCCGTTGGACTCTGTGTGTTACCACTATTGTAGCAGTTCGCCTATCCGTTTTTCTGGTCCTCCAACGGATCAGAACAACAGAGAGACAAAGCTAGTGTGAACCTAGCAACAGTACAACCTCTTAAATACTTATTCCCATTATATTTTTACGCAGAAGAAATTAGGCTAGAACTACACAGTAATATCTGTGTGACATTAAAAGGACTGTCCAAGACTGACAAATAATGACCTGTCCTTACAGATCAGCCAGGCCACTATACAGTGTAAAGAGTCATCCACTTCCAGCTCCATATACTGTGCTAAAAATAGCTGACTAATGCAGAACCAGGGTGTCAGATCCCCACCAATATAAAATTAGCATCGGTAGCATTGTTAGTCTTAGACAACCCCTTGCACTTCCAGTTGCAATGGTAGTATATGAGGCTGCACAGAGATCCAGGAGGATTGGGTTCTGATAGCGGTCAGTCACAGTGGCAGCACCTCACAGATTGTAATGCAACCACATTCCCCATTATTAGTAGGGTGACATTGCATTTTAGGTCACCTGACTACATTCTGCTCTTATCCGCTCTTCATACAACCACCTCCAAGACTTCTCCCATGCACCTTCCATACTCTGCAACTCACTACTACGACACATAAGACTCCCCCACAATCATTAGTTTAAAGAAGACCCTGAAGACTCATCTCTTAAAGAAAACCTAAAACCTTCAAAAACTGTACTGGCACCACATAACCATGTGAACAGTTCCTACCCTCACCTATTGTCTCTATCCCCTTTTCCTCATAGATTGTAAGCCCTTGTGGGCAGGGCCCTCTATCCCACTGTGCTGGTTAGTCATTATTAATATTAAACTTGTTTTGTGTATTGTATGTAAATATACAGCACCATGGAATCAATGGTGCTCTAAAAATAAATTTAAAAAATGATGCCATATAGCCCTAGCCATATGTGCAGGTGAATGTTTCTGAAAAGTAACCAGTTTTCATCTGTAACCTTTTTTTTCCATAAATGTTTTTCTTACACACCCATGTATGACTCCGAACCTGGATACCAATAAACTGTAGAGTATGTGAACGAATGTGGAAAAGTTAAAAATCCAAGGGTGGAGCAATATAAGCAGCCTTGTACCCAGCTGCCTTCACACATACTTTCTGCCAGGTCCAAGTTTACTGAAAAAAAGTCTGAAATACTTCTCATCTGGCCACTTGCAAATGAATGCTTTAACAGAATCAGAAGTGGTCAACCAGTTATGTATACAGTAGCTCAGAAAACTATACATATCAATAATAATAATAATAATAATTCCTATTTAACCCCTTTTATCCATAGTACATTGTTTATCTCAGCACATCATATCAATGAATAACAAGCTTTAGGCCGAGGACCCACGTACCATAAACACCACGATTTGGTGATTTGTACCTGCAAAGAGGAGGAAAACTCTGCGGACTCTGTGAAAAGCGCTGCAGGAAAAACCACAATGCGCTTTTTGGCTGCAGCTCGCTACGTGGTGCCTTAGTCTTAGGGCATGCCATCTAAAACTGCAATACATAGAAGTGAAAAGTGCCCCAAATAATAAAATACAAAGACATTTTTTAAAAACACTACAAAGAAAACTACAGTCTTCCTATTGTCCATCTAAGGCTAAAATAAATCCACTAAAATTTGTGAAAGATAAAATCCTGGAAGCAGGACTTTTGTCTGGCAAAATGACAGACACTGAAACGGAAGCCAAATGACCCCATTATAGTCAAGTGGATCTTTTGGGACCATTGGCTTCCCTCATTTTAAACATCCGGTGCGTCCATTATTTTTGTTGTTCTGCTCCTATAATGGAGCAGAACAAGGGAAGCCAAAGCACCCATATGAACATACTGTACTCTATGGATATATCCACATGCAGCAGATTTGTTGTGGGACTTCTGGTCGCAGTTTATCACCCTATTGATAAAAGGATTGGGCATGTTGAGATCTAGCATGACTCACCTTTCTCCACCCCGGCTTCTGCTATTGGGGGCAAGTCAGGTAAAAATTGTCAGGTTCGGCTGACATACATCCAATATGTGTGAAAAGCTATGGACAATGCACATAGTAGTTGCCTCAAGCCAAGGCAAAAGATTAGGCATAGAGGTCACAAAACTGGAACTGATTAAGTTGACCATACACATTAGATTGTCAGCTAAACCCATCCATTTAGACAGGAACAGCCAATCATCTAATGTACATGGGGGAGATGAGGATCTTTTTGTTCGCTGCCACCCCTCTCTCATGTACTACCCATACACTGCTCAATTTAAGCCAAGCATGCATTGGGCAATATGGAGAGATAGTCGTTGGGTGAATGATAGCCTGTAACATCTCTGCTGTTTCGGGTCTCGGCGCCGCCCTCCGCTCGCACGCTGTGGCGAAGGAGGCATCTTCAGTTTGGTTCTTTGTTTAAGTTTCTTGATGCTCAGTCTGAACATGGTCCTAGTTCCCTTGCTGTGTAAAGCCACACCCGTGTAATTAGGAACATTTCTCTCTGGACTGCATAGAGTTAATCTCTTCCTGGCCTGTGTGATTGACAGCCTGTGTTCCTATCAGATCTGTGGCTGGGCCCAGACTTTCTATATACAGGATGTCATTTCTCAGCAGGTTGCCGGTTATTTCACTTGTGTTTTGCCTGCTCTCTTACTATATTCCTTGATACTTTGCTACTTGATTCTCTGACCCTTTGGCTTGCCCCTGACTAGTCTCTTGGATTTTGACTTTGTACTGCTTTGCTCGTTTGTTACTGACCCCTTGGCTTCCTGACCTCTCTTTTGTTGTTTGTGCGTCCTGTCTTCGTTCTGTGTTGTCACTTATTCAGTGTAGGGACCGGCTCCAAGTTGTTCCTGTCACTAGGACAGTAGAGACAAGTAGGAAGGGACAGTGGCTGGGGTGAGATTAGGGCTAACTTGTCTCTGTCCTTCCTCCCAGACCGCTGCAGTAGTGTCAGGGTTGCTACGTTTGGCAAGACCCTTACATAGCCAATAGCTTTTTTTAGGTGTATGGCCAGCATTTCCTTAATTCTGTATTATGAGTGGCCACAAAGTTGACACTTTAATCCAAATATGTGTCCTTCTACTGCTTTTTCTAATGGAATTTTATGCATTTTCATGCATGGTGTACCCAAGTTTTAAATAACAAGAGAAACAAATGGCATACAGCACATCATTCCAGTGATAACACTCTACAAATAATATACTTCTCAAGATAATGCGACATGCCAAGTCTTGTAAAAGAAAAATAGATATGTACATGACTTCCAATATCAAGACCTGTGTTCCCTTCCATGGACATGTTATGCATTCCACTGTTAGATTTGGGTATGTTATTCATTCCACATTGATGCTCGGCAAATAACTATGGTCTGCTCATACTCAACAGATAAAGAGCTAAGTACAATAAGGAGATTCTGTGTGTGGCAAAACATCATAGAAAGGTAATGAACAAGAATGAATGTCCCCTGTTTGGATGTCAGAGGATCAGAAGAACGACCTTTTAAGTTTCATTTACTGATAGGTACAAACAGACTTTTCATTTGATCCATATGCAGACTGATGGATCAGAAGAACAGACATTATGTTGACAATGTGAAGGTATTCTCACAGACTTTTGGGGCCATAATAGAACAGACCATGATAAATAACCAGACTTGAGATAGCACTTTCTAGAACACAGTGACCTATATTTTTAATTTTCACAAACTTATCTTGAAGGAAGCCTGTTATATTGTAAGTGCAGTCGACTGCATGATACAGAGCAGAGGAGCTGAGCAGATTAATACACAGTTTTGCAGGAAAAATTTCAGTGTAAACTTGTATTTTACTCATTTAAATCCCTACTTAGAAGTCCAGTGGGCTGTCCTATTCAGTGATTGGCAGCTATGTATAAAGATTCATTTAAGGATGGCTGTCAATCACTGATAACTCTGCCTACTGGACTCCTAATCTTTAAATATATCAGGGATTTGAATAAATGCATTAATAAATGACAGGTTATACTGAGCCTTTTCCCATAAAACTATACATCAGTCTGCTCAGCTCCACTTGCTCTATAACATGCTGACTGCAGATGAGACAGTCTCCCTTTAAACGTACAATGTTTCAGGAGGTCACACAAATAGAAGAAACATTTCTTTTTGCAGTTTCTTCCCATTTATTAGTCAATGTACAAAATATAGGCATTCTGCAGAGTCAGAGCAGACTAAGCAGTGAGCTGTCAGTGACAGCAGCTACAGGACCGCTATACAAACCATGTAGTCCAACATGCAACAGCTTTAAAACTTAGCACTAAGCAGCTCAGTTTAGACAATGTGACTATGTTTACCAAACCAATGACCCAAGCTAGTTTCAGTCCACCCTAAGACCTTTATTTACCCTCAGACCCTTGAGCCTTATATGTTCAGGCAGTCCATTTTGACCATGAGTACATTATAACATTTGATGTCTGTTCTATAAGTCTATGTATAAAAGGTAGAATCCACTACGATGACGGTAAATCTCATGTGGAGGGTCTGACGTTACACATGGCAATATTCACTACTTTGTATAACTCACTGCACCAATCATTCAGGAGTATAATAAGTAACCATGGGGCTCCATAGCAATACTTGTAATGGGGGTCCATTCTAACATAACACCTTAAGCAGCAAGTTCAGAACTTGAGTTGTGTACAATTATTTTAGTCTCCTTTACATACAGGGATAATGCACACATTGATTTTATATTACAGGTAATGCACATAGTGATGTCACAGTATTGCAATAATGTACACAGTGATATTGCAGTACAGGAATAAGCACACAATTATGTCACAGTACAGGGATAATACACACAGTGATGTCACAGTACCAGGATGATGCACACAGTGGATTTTACAGTACAGATAATGTATACAGTGATAATGCACATATTGATATTACAGTACAGGAATAATGCACACAGTAATGTCACAGTACAAGAATAATGCACACAATGATGTCACAGTACATTGATAATGCACACAGTGATGTCACTGGACCAGGATGATGCACAGAATGATATCATAGTACAGGAATAATGCACACAGTACAGGGATGAAATAAGGGAACACAATGATGGTACAATACAGGGATAACACACACAATGATTTCACAGTATGGAGATAATGCAAATAGTGATGGCATAATACAAAGACAATATTCACAGTGATGTCACAGTAGAGAGACTATGTACACAGTGTTGTTACAGTAAAAGGATAATGCCCACCATGACATCATAGCACAGGGATAATACATGCACAAAAAAAATCACTGTGTACACTGAGACACCATTGCGTATGAAGAGAGCAATTATAATGCATGTAGGCATTATGATGTCCCAGTAGAGTAATGGAGGAGCAGTCAGTTTTAGATATCCCCTTCCATCATCCATAGTTATCAGTAATTGCACCCTGGGTCTCAGTACAAATGGGCCCCTTTAGTTGTTTGTCCCCATAGCAGCTGCTATGTCTACTACCCTGGTAGTTACACCCATGCAGTCATTTTTGTATAAATAAGTTTACAGACTAGATCTATCGGATCAGAAAAGGATCTGATCTGGTAACAAAACTTCCAATTCAATCATTGGTGCCTTTGTATGTCTGGAAGAGATTACATTGTGCAAGGATTCAAAAGGTTTTACAGTAGATGGAAAAATTCATCCCAGCCCTGTGGGTAAACCATCATAGCATTCATATAATAATGAACCTAATGGGCTATGGACTGACTGGGCTATAAAATATTCCTATAGTGAATGCTGCTCATGTGTTCATATTAACATTCCTAGTAAATTATATTATTATATGTACAGCATACATTGCTTGCATTGATGACAGGTGATAAACATATAATCATTGAGGGGTCCAACCTCTGGGACCCCCAGCAATCCTGAGATCAGAGGTCCTTGGGCTACCCGCCTGTATTGAGTGGTAGCGTCCATGCAGGACCACTACTCTATTCACTTTTATGGCACTGACAGAGACAGAGCTACACCAGTCCTATTGAAGTGAATGGAGAATACACCAACATGCACACTACAGGACCATTAAAATGGAGGACTCGGGGTTCCCCATTTTTGGGATCACCTGGGATACATCTATCAACTATCCACAGGACAAATTCTATGCAGTAACTGTGATTTCCCAATCTGTCCATGAAAATATTGCCTGTCCGTGATTTCTGATTAAATTATCCAAAAAAAAAGAAAAAACAAATGATAAACCAGATTATCAACCCTGAATGCCCAGTCTATGCCAAGCAATAAGGATCCGAGGCTGGAAACTTTATTGTGTAGCACAGGCAGGTTGATGTACTCACCAGTTTATGGGCTCCGGTCTCAGCTGCTTGTGCAGGGCTACAGAAAATCCAAATAGGCTGCCCTTGTCCCCATCCTTGACCAGAGTGTGTGTGACATCCAGATTAAAGCCTCTGACCAGGTGCCCAGACATGAGATGGCACAGGGTGATGAGCGCTGTCCATGCTGCAGGCATGCTGCAGACTGTAAAAAAATAGTCCAAAAAATGCAATAGGATATGCAGTCCCATATAACCATCAATAAACCCGTCAGGGTAGGGTGTCTGGGGTACTGGAATCACCACATGTCAAATTAGAAAATCAACTCCGGCAATCCAAAAATTGAAAAAATAAAAGAATTTTATTATAACATCTTAAAAAATGTAAATAATCATGTGGCAATGTATCAAAATGGATTAGACATCACATGTGAGTTAACACCGGAACATTTTGGTCCAAGATAAGACCTTCATCAGCAGGATGTCTGTAACAAATGACAATATTTACAATAAAATCACTCAAGATGTCATATAACTAGATCCATATATAAATGGCACAAAAATAATATGTGTATAGACAATAATAATAATAAGATAATAAATAGTCCCAGTAGTCAAACTAAGTTGAGAGAGAGCAGAAAACACTATGAAGCGTGATATAGAGATATGAAGACAAAATGAGACTAAAGGCATAGGTTTAACCTCACCAAGATCTGCACACAGGATCATTCAGCTGCCGACTGAAGCACACTATAAGCAGGGAGTCTTATACAGTGCACTGAGACACGCCCACCAGTGTCACATGACGCCCTTGTACTAGAGATCGCACGACACTAGAGGTCTGAGCAGGTGCAGTGATCAATTTTATGTGTAGATCGCTATTGTAGTGCTCTGGGATTAATGGTTAGTATCAGAAGTCTCAGCATGTCTTTAAATGATATTTAAATACCCATGAAGCAAAAAAAAAAAAAAAAGGGGGGAAGGGGATGCAGCTTGCTATCAGATCAGTAAGAGTGGAAAGCTATTAGCCTAGTGCAGTGATGGCGAACCTTTTAGAGACCGAGTGCCCAAACTGCAACCCAAAACCCACTAATTTATCGCAAAGTGCCAACAAGGCAATTTAACCTTAAATTAACCAGGATCTGTTTTATAGTGACCGTACAATGTTATTACAGCCTGTAATAATATCACATGTCTGCTATAAAACAGATACTGTGTGATATAAATAATGAAGGGCCCCCACACAGTACAATGTGCTCCACAGTAGCCCTCAGACAGTACAATTCGCTCCAAAGTGGCCCCCAGACAGTATTATATGCTCCAGAATGGCCCCCAGACAGTATTATATGCTCCAGAGTGGCCCCCACTCAGTATTACACTACCGTTCAAAAGTTTGGGGTCACACAGACAATTTTGTGTTTTCCATGAAAACTCACACTTTATCAAATGAGTTGCAAAATGAATAGAAAATATTAGGTTAGAAATGATGATTTTTATTTGAAATAATAATTTTCTCCTTCAAACTTTGCTTTCGTCAAAGAATGCTCCATTTGCAGCATTGCAGACCTTTGGCATTCTAGCTGTTAATTTGCTGAGGTAATCTGGAGAAATTTCCCGCCATGTTTCCAGAAGCCCCTCCCACAAGTTGGATTGGCTTAATGGGCACTTTCTGCGTACCATACGGTCAAGCTGCTCCCACAACAGCTCAATGGGGTTGAGATCTGGTGACTGCGCTGGCCACTCCATTACAGATAGAATACCAGCTACCTGCTTCTTCCCTAAATAGTTCTTGCATAATTTGGAGGTGTGATTTGGGTCATTGTCCTGTTGTAGGATGATATTGGCTCCAATCAAGCGCTGCCCACAGGGTATGGCTTGGCGTTGCAAGATGGAGTGATAGCCTTCCTTATTCAAAATCCCTTTTACCTTGTACAAATCTCCCACTTTACCAGCACCAAAGCAACCCCAGACCATCACATTACCTCCACCATGCTTGACAGATGGCGTCAGGCACTCTTCCAGCATCTTTTCAGTTGTTCTGCATCTCACAAGTGTACTTCTGTGTGATTCAAACACCTCAACCTTCGATTCGTTTGTCCATAACACTTTTTTCCAATCTTCCTCTGTCCAATGTCTGTGTTCTTTTGCCCATATTAATCTTTTCCTTTTATTAGCCAGTCTCAGATATGGCTTTTTCTTGGCCACTCTGCCCTGAAGGCCAGCATCCTTGAGTCGCCTCTTCACTGTAGATGTTGACACTGGCATTTTGCGGGTACTATTTAATGAAGCTGCCAGTTGAGGACCTGTGAGGTGTCGATTTCTCAAACTAGAGACTCTAATGTACTTGTCTTGTTGCTCAGTTGTGCAGCGGGGCTTCCCACTTCTCTTTCTACTCTGGTTAGAGCCTGTTTGTGCTGTCCTCTGAAGGGAGTAGTACACACCGTTGTAGGAAATCTTCAGTTTCTTGGCAATTTCTCGCATGGAATAGCCTTCATTTCTAAGAACAAGAATAGACTGTCGAGTTTCACATGAAAGTTCTCTTTTTCTGGCCATTTTGAGAGTTTACTCAAACCAATAAATGTAATGCAGCAAAACTGTTTTCATCTGTGCTAACATACTTGCACAAGGGTTTTATAAACATCCATTAGCCTTCTTACACAGTTAGCAAACACAAAGTACCATTAGAACACTGGAGTGATGGTTGCTGGAAATGAGCGTCTATATACAGTACCTATGTAGATATTGCATTAAAAACCAGACGTTTGCAGCTAGAATAGTCATTTACCACATTGTGAAAGATCCTCAGTGCGCCAAAACCGCGTTGGCCCACACCTGAGACTTCTTTCATAAAAACCACACTCACCGCCAGTGAGTGCTGGGTCCACAAGATAAATACAAGACAAGCTTTCTAAATTTTATATATTTATTAAATCAGTATTAACATCTAACACATGCAGTTCAGAACAGATATGCAGATGTATGCAAGCATTAACAGTTACTAGTTACAATATACAGTGCATGAAATAAAAAGGGAATAAAAGTGAAATAATTACTTTACCACACATATCCTTGATATGGCTCTATAGTCCAACACTCACACATGCTCTGGCATGTGTGAATAACCAGTGGAGTTAACCAGTGGAGGCTCCTAGCAGCAGCATTCCAGCCTGCCTGCTCATCACAGTATATCCTCAATAGTCTCTTCTTTGTAGTCTCAGCACAGTCTCCTCCTCACTGACCTCTTACCTCATCTTTTATACCCTCGATTACACCAACCAGAATGAGGTCACTGGCGACGGCAAGTCTGGTTGACTAACGCACTCAAGTCCAGATTCTTTGTAAGGAGATAGGATTAAGTGGAATGATACAATGCCTTCTATATGTTATCAACCATGTCTGATCAACAGCCCAGACTGAACAATGCATGTGTATTTGATCACCCAGGGCTATGTAGGAATTCAATGGAGCCATTCTGGGATGGATACAAAGCCCTATTGTTCCATGGTTGCCACTACTGACAACATGCACCTAGGATTAGAGCTGCGCACATTATGAATAAATGGAAGTAAGAGGGAGATACGATACCCAGAGATCAAAATACATCTTTGAGTTATAGCCATATTTAAGTGGAATCATCACACCTCCCCCTTTTAGATGGGGCTTGTAGGAAGTAGGGGCCTGTGCCCCTCTTCTGAGAGCACCTCCGCCTCCAGCTTCTCAGGCTCTGGCCCCAAGGCTCCCTCCCCCTCCCCCGGGGTCCCAGCAGACTCGGGCCTTGTCAGACTCCGAGGGTGTTTGAGCGGCACGCGCCTTCAATATGTCCAGACTAGGGTCAGCTTGGACAGCATCTCTGAACTCTTGGCTGGAGTGAGACAAAAGAGAGGTGCATGTTACATAGCTGCCGGACCCTTCCGGCTCTAGGGTGGGGGAATTTCTCAAAGCGGTCTCAGTAATGCGTCCAAGTGACGGAGGGACCGGTGCAGAGGCTGGAAGGCTTTCCACCCCTTTGGCACTTTGACTGTGGGTAACCACCGCAATACCAGCAGTCCGTCCTACATCCGGACCGTCACGGAGAGCCCAGAGAGACACCGAACCACCTGGTACAACATCCACAGTTTCATGGCAGACATTTGCAATATCATTAGCAGCATTGGTTCTATCACACTGAGCTGAAGGGAAGACTGGCGGACATAGGGACACAGACTGGGGGGGTGAGGCCCCCGCAGATGTGGGCGGGTCTACAGCCCAGTACACACTCAGCTCCTTTACACCTACATTAATCCCAGAGACAGTAGAATTAACATTTTCACAGCCTGTAGGAAAGAACTCAGTAAGGGGTTTAGCCTTCCCTTTGGACATGGCAAGTTCATCTACAACATTCACAGGTACAGTTAAAGTAGCATTTTCACAGAATGTTTGAGGATACATTTCAGAGGGAGGGTTATCAGCCCCCTCTGCAGGTATTCCCACATGTACAATTAAATTAGCATTTTCACAAACTGTATCAGGAGACATTTCAGAGGGAGGGTTATCAGCCCCCTCTGCATATTGGCACATCATAGGCCCCAAATCTGTCCCCAACAGTACATTGGCAGGCAACTCAGACATCACTCCCACATTCCGCATTCCTTTCCCTGCACCCCAGTCTAAATGGACACAAGCCATGGGTACAGTAAAACGTTCCAATCCAATACCCCGTAGGGTCAGAGTTTTCCCGGGAATAATACTGTCTGGGGGGACCAAATCTGGTTGTACCAGCGTAACATCTGCCCCAGTGTCCCGGAATCCCATCACCACTTTGTCCCCCACAGTGACCTGTTGACGGTTAGCATTAAGCTGGGGCCCCTCCCTCGCAACCAGATACACAGATGGGCCGGCCGCTGTAGTTTGGGGAGCAGGGGGGTTCCTAGGGCGGTTGGGGCAGTCTCGTTGTAAATGTCCCGTTTGATTACAGGCGTGGCACCGCCTGATCTCTCCCTGGGGTATGAGAGAGGTCGCCGGGGAGCCCAGAGCTCGAGGGGCAGGGGACGTATAGGAACCACCCGGGACAGAGTTTGGCCTACCCCACCTGGAAGCAGAGGGCTGTGGTGACCTCCAGCTTGGTTCAGGATTCCCCGGGACAGATTGTGTCTTACCCCTCCTCCAGCCGTCGCTTGTAGGTTTCCACGGCAACTGGTTGGCAACATAACGATCCGCCATTGCTGCGGCTGTTTCAAGGTCCTTGGGCTCTCGGTCCAGGAGGTATTTTTGCGCTTCCTCGGTACAAATGGTCAAGAACTGCTCTTGAAGCATGAGGTCTGCAAGGCTTTCTTGTGAGGTGAAGGACTTGCCCTCCGTCCACTCCCCGGAACCACACGCGCAGCTGGGCCACTGTATCCTCATGGCTCTCTGAAGGCTTTTTCTGCAGGCCCCGGAACTTTCGACGGTACAGCTCCGGCGTGAGTTCGTACCTCCGGATCAGCGCTGCTTTAACGGACTCATAGTCCTGGTCAACTGGCAAATTGGCGTAAGTGTCCAGGGCTTTTCCCCTCAACTGGGGAGCCAGGTAACGGACCCAATCCGTCTGTGGTAGCTGATACTGCTTACACACTTTCTCAAAGGCCCGCAAGAACGAGTCCAAATCCCCGTTTGTTTCAAGATTTGGAAAGTCCTCGGATCGGAGCCTTGGTACTTGAGCTTCTGGAGTGCGTGCAGTGACAGACGGTGCCTGCTGGGAGAGCTCCATTCTTTTGAGCTCAAGCTGATACTGCCGCTCAGCCTGCTGTTCTCGTTCTGCAGCTTCCTGAAAACGGCACATCACCTGCAGGTATAGGTTAGGGTCACTGGTGCCTACTTGCTGCAGGGCCGTTTGCCAGTATGAAGCCATTCCCCCCACAAGGCTGGGGCTACTAGTCCCTCCTGGTGAAGTAATCCTTGGGACCGGGCTGCTTGCCGCACTTCCTGGCCTAGCCCCAAAATCAGGACTCTGCTCGATTCTCTGCATGGCTGTGGCTGCCTCCATTTCAGCCATACGCTGAGGATCTCCAAAAGCCTGGTTCTGCAGTTCTGGAGATCTGCTTCTGAGCCCACTAGCCATCCACTGGTATTTGCCAAATAAAATATAGGATAGAATACAAAGAGTAAGGTAGGGGAACAGCACTGTATCAAACTTTCACTGTATCTTAATGCTTGCTTTAATACCGAGCTTGTCTCATAGGATTACCACAATCCCCAGCGTCTGAGTGATAAAGGTCACCAACACACACTGTTTATCTTAAGGATCCCACTACGCTGCCACCAATGTGAAAGATCCTCAGTGCGCCAACACCGCGTTGGCCCACACCTGAGACTTCTTTCATAAAAACCACACTCACCGCCAGTAAGTGCTGGGTCCACAAGATAAATACAAGACAAGCTTTCTAAATTTTATATATTTATTAAATCAGTATTAACATCTAACACATGCAGTTCAGAACGATATGCAGATGTATGCAAGCATTAACAGTTACTAGTTACAATATACAGTGCATGAAATAAAAAGGGAATAAAAGTGAAATAATTACTTTACCACACATATCCTTGATATGGCTCTATAGTCCAACACTCACACATGCTCTGGCATGTGTGAATAACCAGTGGAGTTAACCAGTGGAGGCTCCTAGCAGCAGCATTCCAGCCTGCCTGCTCATCACAGTATATCCTCAATAGTCTCTTCTTTGTAGTCTCAGCACAGTCTCCTCCTCACTGACCTCTTACCTCATCTTTTATACCCTCGATTACACCAACCAGAATGAGGTCACTGGCGACGGCAAGTCTGGTTGACTAACGCACTCAAGTCCAGATTCTTTGTAAGGAGATAGGATTAAGTGGAATGATACAATGCCTTCTATATGTTATCAACCATGTCTGATCAACAGCCCAGACTGAACAATGCATGTGTATTTGATCACCCAGGGCTATGTAGGAATTCAATGGAACCATTCTGGGATGGATACAAAGCCCTATTGTTCCATGGTTGCCACTACTGACAACATGCACCTAGGATTAGGGCTGCACACATTATGAATAAATGGAAGTAAGAGGGAGATACAATACCCAGAGATCAAAATACATCTTTGAGTTATAGCCATATTTAAGTGGAATCATCACACACATTAACAATGTATAGAGTGTATTTATTATTCATTTAATGTTATCTTCATTGAAAAAACTGTGCTTTTCTTTCAAAAATAAGGAAATTTCTAAGTGACCCTAAACTTTTGAACGGTAGTGTATATGCTCCAGAGTGGCCCCCATACAGTATTATTTGCCCACAGTTGCTCCCACACAGTATTATATGCTCCACAGTGGCCCCCGCACAGTATTATCTGCTCCAGAGTGGCCCCCATACAGTATTATATGCTCCACAGTGGGCCCCCCACACAGTAGTATATGCTTCACAGTGGGCCCTCACATAGTAGTATATGTTTCACAGTGGGCCCCCACACAGTAGTTTATGCTTCACAGTGGGCCCCCACACAGTAGTATATGCTTCACAGTGGGCCCCCACACATTAGTTTATGCTACTTACCTAGTCCCACGAAGAGCTGCAGTCCCACGAAGAGCGTCCTCCTTCTGATCGCGCGCGCTGATGACTTACGTCATCATGCCTGCGTCGGGGCAGAGGTTACACTCTGCAATCAGTTGAAAGAAGCAAACGCTCAGTAACAGGGATATAGGACAGATATGATCAATAACAACAACCTGTCAGTCTTACTAGATGTTAACAAAGTGGAAATCAACCAAACAATGACCCAATTCCATTCTAAAGATAGTGTTCATCTAAAGTTATATCATACCGTATACGTAGAAATAAGGTCTCAAGATCTGATCTATAGTGAGAATAGAATTTAGATTAATATTGTTTATAGCCACAGCTATGCAGAACAAAGCCCCATATGCTCAACTGGCAATCCCATCAGAAAATCAACATATCACATTTACGGTTTAAACTGCCTGGTGCCAAAGTGCATAATGTCCGAATCCAATGTGATTTGCGCTGTTTCAAAGTATAGATCCTGTTCCCTCCCCTACGGGGCAAGGGGACATGATCCAACACCTGGAGTCTCAACTGTGAAGGAGCATGTCTCATCCTAACAAAGTGATCAGATACCGGTAGAATAGTCCTCTCACATCCAGGGTCGGCGTTAGGGTGGGGCAAACTGGGCAATTGCCCAGGGCCCCTGTCCCCAAAGGGGCCCCCAGGATCCGGAGCCTGATGACTTCGGATTCCAGAGTCAGGCCCGGCCATATCATTAACAGAAAGGGACCCACCGTCATGTGCTGCAGGGTGAGTAAAAATAACAAACATTTTTACTCACCTGTCCTAGGTGTCCGTCATCATCTTCTAGACTTCAGGTGACGTCACATGTTCCGAACGTTGCCGCTGAGGCCAGGCCCAATCACAAGCCTCATCGGCGACGTCTAGAACGTGTCTAGAGTCGGTGAAGCTGGTGGTGGTGGGGACAGCGGAGCGGCGTGAGGAGGCCCAGGAGAGGTAAGGCAAGGTGAGTATAACTGTTTGTTATTTTCCCTTACGTCCCCTGGGCCTCCAATTATTATACTCTGGGGTCTGAAGAGACCCCAGAGTATAATATAATAATAGCACTGAGGGAGTCTGTGGGGCCACTGTGGAGCGTTATACTGGGGGCTCCCTTCTAGAGAGAATATTATATTCTGTGGGGCCACTGTGGAGCATTATACTGGGGGGGCCCTTCTGGAGAGCATATTATATTCTGTGGGGCCACTGTGGAGCATTATACTGGGGGGCCCTTCTGGAGAGCATATTATATTCTGTGGGGCCACTGGAGCATTATACTGTCTGAGATGCTAGCGAAATTTTCTGCTAGGGGCTATCCTTCGTCCCTGTTACAAAAAGAGTTGACGTTCTCTGATAGTTCATCTGACTCTCCAAAACATAGGGAGACATTGCCTCAAATGTCATGCATTAATACATACCATCCGGTGGTACCCAAGGTACAGTACATACCAAAAGTTTGGACACACCTTCTCATTCCAAGAGTTTTCTGTATTTTCATGACTATAAAAATTGTAGATTCACACTGAAGGCATCAAAACTATGAATTAGCACATGTGGAATTACTGTATATACTTAAAAAGTGTGAAACAACTGAAAATATGTCTTATATTCTAGGTTCTTCAAAGTAGCCACCTTTTGCTTTGATTACTGCTTTGCACACTCTTGGCATTCTCTTGATGAGCTTCAAGAGGTAGTCACCTGAAATGGTTTTCACTTCACAGGTGTGCCCTGTCAGGTTTAATAAGTGGGATTTCTTGCCTTATAAATGGGGTTGAGACCATCAGTTGTGTTGTTCAGAAGTCAGGTGGATACACAGCTGATAGTCCTACTGAATGGAGTGTTAGAATTTGTATTATGGCAAGAAAAAAGCAGCTAAGTAAAGAAAAACGAGTGGCCATCATTACTTTAAGAAATGAAGGTCAGTCAGTCCGAAAAATTGGGAAAACTTTGAAAGTGTCCCCAAGAGCAGTGAAGGCAAAAGGGCCAAAAAGTGCTAAGCATCTCTGGGAACTCCTTCAAGACTGTTGGAAGACCATTTCAGGTGACTACCTCTTGAAGCTCATCAAAAGAATGCCAAGAGTGTGCAAAGCAGTAATCAAAGCAAAAGAAAACTCTTGGATTGAGAAGGTGTGTCCAAACTTTTGGTCTGTATTGTACATCAAATTTTGCGTAAACATTTTCCTCTTTTAACTAAGGCTTATTGAATTTCAAAGCCCCCTTATGCCCTGTTTTAAATGAGGTAAAAACATTAGGGATAAGCTAGTTTATGCGGACATTGGCCCCCTAAACAGTTATGTCAGACATTTTTAAACACTCCTAAAAGGGGCACTTTTCCCTGTTTGTAGTGCGGTCAATGCACTAGTATCATCAAGGGAGACAGTGTTCAACATTCACACACTGGGACATCTATTGCAATTAAGGGTTATTTTACCTGTGCTTCCTCTTATGTTGTTTACCTGTTGAAGTGCCCGTGCGGTCTCACATACTGTATGTTGGGGAGACCACCCAACATGTGCAAGACCGCATATCAAAGCACAAATCGGATATTAGGTGTGAGAGGACTATTCTTCCGGTACCTGATTACTTTGTTAGAATGAGGCATGCCCCTTCAAAGTTGAGATTCCAGGTGTTGGATCATTTCCCCTTGCCCCGTAGGGGAGGGGACAGGATCTGAACTTTGAAACAGCGGGAATCATATTGGATTCGGAACTTAGGCACTTTGGCACCAGGCTGTCTAAACCGTGAATGTGATCTGTTTATTTTCTGATGGGATTGCCAGTTGAGCATATGGGGCTTTGTTCTGCATAGCTGTGGATATAAACAATATTAATATAAATTATATTCTCATTACAGATCAGATCTTGAGACCTTATTTCTACGTATACGGTATGATATAACTTTAGATGAACACTATCTTTAGAATGGAATTGGGTCATTGTTTGGTTGATTTCCACTTTGTTAACATCTAGTAAGACTGACAGGTTGTTGCTATTGATCATATCTGTCCTATATGTTGGGCTGTATTAATATGCACTAGGCCCGTGTTGGCAAACCTATGGCACGTGTGCCAGAGAGGGCACACAGGGCCCTCTCAGTTGGCACGCGTGCCCCCTCGCCATGATCGCTTACTAACGGGGAATCCGGTACAGGATTCCCCATTAGTGAGCGATCGCTTCTTTCAGTGTCAGTGTATGAGGTGGTCCGTAACCTCTGATGTAAGTCATCAGCGCCTGCGATCAGAAGAAGAAGGACAACGCTCTTCGTGGGACTGCAGCCATACTGAGTAAGTAGCATAAACTACTGTGTGGGGGCCCACTGTGGAGCATATACTACTGTATGGGGGACCAAAGTGGAGCACATAATACTGTATGGGGGGCCTACTGTGGAGCATATACTACTGTGTGGGGGCCACTGTGGAGCATATAATAATGTGTGGGGGCCACTGTGGAGCATATAATACTGTGCGGGGGCCACTGTGGAGCATATAATACTGTGCAGGGGCTACTGTGGAGCATATAATACTGTGCGGGGGCCACTGTGGGCATATAATACTGTATGGGGGCGACTCTGGAGCATATAATACTGAGTGGTGGCCACTGTGGGCATATAATACTGTCTGGGGACCACTTCGGAGCGAATTGTACTGTCTGACGGCCACTGTGGAGCGCATTGTACTGTGTGGGGGTCCTTCACTATTTATATCACACAGTATCTGTTTTATAGCAGACGTGATATTATTACAGGCTGTAATAACATTGCACGGTCACTATAAAACAGATCCTGGTTAATTTAAGGTTACACTGCCGTGTTGGCACTTTGCAATAATTTAGTGGGTTTTGGGTTGCAGTTTGGGCACTCGGTCTCTAAAAGGTTCGCCATCACTGCACTAGGCTAATAGCTTTCCACTCTTACTGATCTGATAGCTAGCTGCATCCCCTTCCCTTTTTTTTTTTTGCTTCATGGATGTTTAACCCCTTCCCGCCAGTGATATTTTTTAATTTTCAATTTTCGTTTTTGACTCCCCCACTTTCCAAACTCCATAACTTTTTTATTTTTCCGTTCACAGATCCATATGAGGGCTTAATGTTTGCGGGACAAATTGTTCTTCATGATGCTACTATTTATTATTCTGTACAATGTACTGGGAAGCTGGAAAAAAATTCAGAATGAGATGGATTTGAAGAAAAAATGCATTTGTGTGATTTTCTTACGGGCTTCGTTTTTGTGGCGTTCACTCTGCAGCCAAAATGACATGTCATCTGTATTTTATGTTTCGATATGATTCCAGGGATACCACATTTATATGGTTTTATTTACATTTTAACCCTTTAACAAAAATCTAAAACTTTGCAAAAAAAATTTTTTTTCTAAAAGTGCTTCAGTCGGCAGCTGAATGATCCTGTGTGCAGACCTTGGTGAGGTTAAACCTATGCCTTTAGTCTCATTTTGTCTTGATATCTCTATATCACGCTTCATATTGTTTTCTGCTCTCTCTCAACTTAGTTTGACTACTGGGACTATTTAGGTCTTATTATTGTCTACACAGATATTATTTTGGTGTCATTTATACAGTGGGGAAAAAAAGTATTTAGTCAGCCACCAATTGTGCAAGTTCTCCCACTTAAAAGGATGAGAGAGGCCTGTAATTGTCATCATAGGTAGACCTCAACTATGAGAGACAAAATGAGAAAACATATCTAGAAAATCACATTGTCTGATTTTTTAAGAATTTATTTGAAAATTATGGTGGAAAATAAATATTTGGTCACCTACAAACAAGCAAGATTTCTGGCTCTCACAGACCTGTAACTTCTTCTTTAAGAGGCTCCTCTGTCCTCCACTCATTACCTGTAGTAATGGCTCCTGTTTGATATTGTTATCAGTATAAAAGACACCTGTCCACAACCTCAAACAGTCACACTCCAAACTGCACTATGGTGAAGACCACTGATAATCTTCCTCGATCAGGGGCTCCACGCATGATCTCACCCCCGTGGGGTCAAAATGATCACAAGAATGGTGAGCAAAAATCCCAGAACCACACGGGGGGACCTAGTGAATGACCTGCAGAAAGCTGGGACTAACGTAACAAAGGCTACCGTCAGTAACACACTACGCCGCCAGGGACTCAGATCCTGCAGTGCCAGACGTGTCCCCCTGCTTAAGTCAGTACATATCTGGGCCCATCTTAAGTTTGCTAGAGAGCATTTGGATGTTCCAGAAGAGTATTGGGAGAATGTCATATGGTCAGATGAAACCAAAGTCGAACTGTTTGGTAGAAAAACTCGTCGTGTTTGGAGGAGAGTGAATGCTGAGTTGCATCCAAAGAACACCATACTTACTGTGAAGCATGGGGGTGGCAACATCATGCTTTGGGGCTGTTTTTCTGCAAAGGGACCAGCACGACTGATCCGTGTATATGAAAGAATGAATGGGGCCATGTATCGTGAGATTTTGAGTGCAAAACTCTTTCCATCAGCAAGGGCATTGAAGATGAAACGTGGCTGGGTCTTTCAGCATGACAATGATCCCAAGCACATCGCCAGGGCAACGAAGGAGTGGCTTCATAAGAAGCATTTCAAGGTCCTGGAGTGGCCTAGCCAGTCTCCAGATCTCAACCCCATAGAAAACCTTTGGAGGGAGTTGAAAGTCCGTGTTGCCCAGCGACAGCCCCAAAACATCACTGCTCTAGAGGAGATCTGCATGGAGGAATGGGCCAACATACCAGCAACAGTGTGTGCCAACCTTGTGAAGACTCACAGAAAAATGTTTGACCTCTGTCATTGCCAACAAAGGATATATAACAAAGTAATGAGATGAACTTTTGTTATTGACCGAATACTTATTTTCCACCATAATTTGCAAATAAATTCTTTAAAAATCAGACAATGTGTTTTTCTGGATTTGTTTTCTCATTTTGTCTCTCATAGTTGAGGTCTACCTATGATGTCAATTACAGGCCTCTCTCATCTTTTTAAGTGGGAGAATTTGCACTATTGGTGCTTGACTAAATACTTTTTTCCCCCACTGTATATGGATCTAGTTATGAGATATTGTATAGTATATGATATCTTGAGTGATTTTATTGTAAATATTGTCATTTGTTACAGACAGCCTGCTGATGAAGGTCTTATCTTGGACCGAAATGTTCAGGTGTTAAAGGGGTTTTCCGGGCAAAATTTATTTATTTATTTTTTTTTAAAAAGGTCTGTTAGAGCTATTAATGGGTTAATAAGTGCACCCAACTACCTTTAGCAGTGTTTTGAGTGATTTCTGGGTTCCTCTGGGAGCGCCTGGCATCTTCTGCATTTGTTTACATGGTGTAGCTTCCTTAGCTAATACAATGCATTATGGTAGTTGTAGGCTCTCACACTATCTCCCTCTCACTCCTCCCCCCCTCCCTCTCTAACACCCCCTCCCTGTCTCCCTAGCTATCCCGCCCACTACTAGCTCTTCCCAACTAACTCAGCCCACTCCCTCCCCCCTCCCCATTATACTTACCTGTCTTCTTCCTGTCCAGACTTCCTTCTGTGGGGAATGGCTCCTCCTCGTCTTTGACTTGGCACTGTGCTGTAGCCTTCACTCCATCTCTACTGAGTAGACGTGGGCAGCTCCTTCGGGCTCCCATGCATGCGCAATATAGATGGAGTGTTGGCAACAGCACAAAGCCGGCTCCTTTGCACATGCGTGGGCAGACGTCACAGAAGGAGGAGGAGCCATTCCCTGCAGAAAGATGTCCGGAAGGAAGACATGTAAGTATGGGGGGTGGGGGAGTATTGGGACGTTCCGTTTCTGGAAACGGGGAAACGGATTGTCACCGAAAAAATGTGGGTAACTATACATTTTTGCAGAATTATGTAATTTAGAAAGTAGGCAGGGGGAGGGTGTTTAGATTAGTGTAAGAATTTCTATTATCCCGGACAACCCCTTTAACTCATATGTGATGTCTAATCAATTTCGATATATTGCCGCATGATTATTTACATTTTTTAAGATGTTATAATAAAATTCTTTTTATTTTTTTTCAATTTTTGGAGTGCCAGGGTTGATTTTTTAATTTGATATATGCTGTAAACTGTATGCCAGCTGCAGAGAAGATACATTGGGTGAACCGGAACGGGGCTTTCCCTCCTGCCAGCTGAACTGGGAGCAAGGTCACTTAGACAGCCATGCAAGCTGCTGTCACCCAGGCGGCACACACACATAAGGCAGTGAGGAGGCTGAGAGATGGACAAGCGCTCTGCTATCACACACAGAGGCAGACTGGACTAGGGAGCAGGTGGATGAGGAAACTGGAGCTGCCTCACACCATGCTGCTGCTTCTACTACTGCTGATGATGTCACCATGGCACAGTTTGACATGACACGTCATTACTTACACCTGCAGCAGTGAGGTCATGCCTGGCTTACTGCATGATTCTGCTCAGTGACTTGCTATCTGCAGTCAGGTGGTTTTGGCAGCATAGATAGATAAGCATTAATATAAGATTACACCGATGTAATTGATATGACTGATCCATGGCCCCCAGGGAATGTGAGGACACTCCTCCAAATAAAAGGAGATTTCAATGGTTTATTAAGGAGTATAAATAACCTTTAGCAGAATATGGAGTAAGGCTAAGGTCACACTTCGATTTTTAACTACGATTCCTGTCGCACGATTAAATGTCGCTGGTTCGCCTTGCAACTTTGTCACTAATGTTTGTGAAAGGTGTTGCATTGCAACCTGAGACTGCTGTAACTTGTAGTTGAAGAAAAATTGAAAACGTTTAACATGAAGCCGAAGTCATTGCATACTTGAGGCTGCAATGCAACTCCATTTACTAACATGAGTGAAGAAGTCACATGCGGGAGTTGTAGCCTAAAACTGAAAACTACACACGCTCATATCTTATTTATCACTTATCGATGCTTCAGATGATAAATGTATGATCACCACTAAGACCCCATCATTCATGCCAGAGAGAATCCCAATGTCCCATGTGAATGGAGCAGTGTTCAGCATGCACATTGCTGCTGTATTTACACAGCGGACCCCAGCTCTCATGATCAATAATGAGATAGTTAAAAGGTGCTTAGCACTGCTGTGTATGCTGTGATCAAGGACCACACAGGTCTAAAACACGTAGTAGTGGATTATCGTGGCTGTATTACTCACTTTATAATGTTTTAATGGATTATTAATAAAGAAGAAACGTTCAGCTATCTCCAGCACTCTGATGTATGAAGAGCAATGAACCTGCATGTCCATTGCTTAATTCATGCAGAGAAAAACATCCCCCAGACCCCAGTATTTGGACCATTCAGACACACATTCTCCTATTCTGTGGATAAGAAATAACTGTCTTTAGTGGCACAACCCCTCTAAGACCTCTAACCCTATGGGCATATTTACACTTAGTGGTTTTGTCACTTTTTTTTTTTTTTTTTTTTTTTTGCAGAAATGCATTGTATTACGTATAACATAGGCCCATCTTTTAACATTTTTCAATTCATATGTAGAAGTAATGCACCTACAAATTACATTTGAGGTACATTGTATATATATATGGCAGCCTGTAATATAGTTCAGATGTGAACAGTTTTACAGGCTTCAGAGCTGAAATCTTCCAGCATTCATTACAGGCTATACAGTATGTTTGTATGAAGCTTGCTCTAGTGATTTGTCTTTTCACCTGGTACTTTACAGTAATACCGTATAAAATAGAATAACCTAAGGTTATGTCTATATGACAATGGTTCAGTTCCTTGCGAGTAGCTGTTATACTGTGACCTCAGATATTGAGACTGCGAAATTAGTAGCGATAGGGATTGTGATTTTACTGCATCACAGTTGACCAAAAGTCGTCGTGTAACCCTTATGTACTGTATTATAAAAGCATGGAAAGGCTTTTATGGGTTTTCTGAGAACCCATAAATTATATCTAAATGTAAGCTGTTCACAGGATGACATACATACCCTAATATTATTATGTGCATATTTTACAGTAGTATAGCTACTCATCCTGGTAAAGCTCTTTGTCACATTACATGCTTTGGGACTCATTTGGCACAATGGCTCAGCCTTCCCCTAAATGAGGGTGTCGTAAGCAGCAACACACTGGCGTTTAACTGGCAGGAACAGCTGCTGGTGAAGATGCATGAGGCAGGCCCTCTGATTTTAGCAGCCTAGTCCAACCTCGCCAGAAATATCTTAGATAAGGTTCTTACAGTAGAGTGGTCTTGAGAATGCACTTAGATATGAGCACACAAACAGTGGTGATATATTAGCCAGGAATGCGCCATCCGCATCAGAGGCAGCTCAGCTCAGCCTGGGCCCTGCCAGCTTACTATGTCACAGTGTATGCCTACTTACTTTCATTCCATTTCAGATATCTTTAGTTTCAAGAGAATTCTCTGTAGGGGATTATTGATATAACTGTTACAATCTGCAGGCATTTTATGAAGGGTAGTGGGATAAATGTCTGATCACTGGGAGCCCCAATGCTCTACTCGGCTTTTTCTGTCAGCCCCATAGGCATTGAATAGAGATCAGGGGGGGATGTGTGGCCTTTAAAGCTCTAATGATAATAATAATAACTTTATTTATATAGCGCTAACATATTACGTAGCACTTTACAAATCAGAGGACACTTGAACAGACAATATGAGACATTACAATGTGGCAAAGAAATAAACATATCAAACAATAGGAGTGAGGACCCTGCTCGCAAGAGCTTACATTCTATAAGGAGATAGGGGGACACAAGAGGTCCGAAGGCTTGTTTGCTACAATGGTCCAGCCATCTTTTAATCGAAAAGGTTGTGTAACTGAAGCTGTATGAACCCGTCACCAGCCGGTATCTGTGAATAAACAGATACTAAGTGCAAGGAGTGCAGGGTAACTTCTAGATGGAGGGGCCAGGATCTGAGGAACAGAGGAGGAGGAATAAAAGGTGTTATTGTTCTACACCTCCGCACACTACACTGTGATCATGGCACGTGATAAGCCTGACCATAGAGATGTGATTTTAGTGCAGTTTTGAAGCTGCTGTAGTTGGGGATTAGGGTGGGTTCACACTTGTGGCGGCACTCAGTCCGCCGCGAATCCGGCCTAAATGTCGGAAAACTGGATAGGGAAAGGTTTGCGATGCTTTGCTTAAAAACCCATTCACTTGAATGGGTTTTTAAAGCAATGCGCGGGTGTGCGCATACACCCTCTGCTCCGCGAAACATGCAGGACTTTGTTTCCGACAAAAAAAAAAAATGGCTTCGTGGCCCAGAGGGTGTAAGCGCACACCCGCGCATTGCTTTAAAAATCCATTCATGGGTTTTTAAGCAAAGCGTCACAAACCTTTCCCTATCCATTTAGGTCGAATTTGCGGTGGACGGAGTGCTGCCGCAAGTGTGAACCCACCCTTTATCAGATTGTCTTGGGTAAAGCATTCCAGAGCACCGGTGCAGCTCAAGAAAAGTCTTGGAGACGGGAGTGGGGTGATCGGATAACAGGGGATGCAAGTCTAAGGTCATTGGCAGAACGGAGATGAAGGTTAGGGCGGTAGACAGTGATGAGAGAGGAGATATAGGGGGGAGCAGCGCTATGGATGGATTTGTGGGTCAGTGTGATAATTTTATATTGTATTCTGTGATGGATGGGCAACCAATACAGTGACTGACACAAGGTAGATGCGTCTGTGTACCAGTTTGACAGAATGAGGAGTCTGGCGGCTGCATTCAGGACAGATTGTAGTGGGGAGAGTTTAATAAGAGGAAGCTCAATTAGAAGAGAATTGCAATAGTGAAGACGAGAGAATCAGAGCGACAATGAAGGTTTTTGATGTTTCCACGGTGAGAAAAGGGTGAATTCTAGAGATGTTTTTAAGGTGCAGGTGGCAAGAGCGTGCAAGTGTCTGAATATGTGGGGTAAAGGTGAGATCTGAATCAAATACAACCCCCAGATAGCGGGCATGCCGCATCGGGGGTAATAGTAAGGCCACAGACAGAAATGGAGATATGAGGGTTAGGGCGGTTAGTAGATGGAGGAAACACAAGAAGTTCAGTTTTTGAAAGATTCAATTTCAGATAAAGAAAAGACATGATGTTAGAGACAGCAGAGAGACAGTCACTGGTGTTCTGTAGTAGTGCAGGGGTTATGTCACGGGATGAGGTATATAGTTGGGTATCATCAGCATAAAGATGGTATTGAAAGCCAAATTTGCGAATGTTTTGCCCAACTGGGGCTGTGTACAGAGAGAATAGGAGGGGACCTAGGACCGAACCTTGACGAACCCCAACTGCAAGGGGCAGAGAAGAAATAGCACCAGCGATTGATACACTAAATGAGCTCTTCTTCACTACAGTGGTGCAGTCAGGGGAATGTAGGGATCAGGATCTTTGTTTTGGTAATCGGTGGTAGTCACAGCAATGGGATCCCCAATGATTAGACATTTATCACCTATTCTCTGGAATGGATACAAAACAGCAATCATACATTAAAGGTGAAGCCTCACGTCGCGAAAAAAAAATTAGCAGCGGAAAAGCTGCGTTTTCATTTTCAGCATGTCAATTATACCTGTGGAAATGCTGGCATTTTTCATATAGGTATAATAAGGGCAGAAAGTCCACAGAGGAAAACTGCATAAACGCTGTGGAAAGAACAGCAACATGTTTTTTCTCTGCAGAATTTTTTTTGCTGCATTTCGCTATGTGGAGCCTTAGCCACAGGCGGGTTTCACACACCTTTTTTTTTTTTTAGCCGTGTTTATTTTTTTGCCAAGAAAAAAATATGTTGAAAATGTTCTGGCCAGATGTTACAGGTCATTCAATAAAAAAAAAAATGTGCAACCTTACATACATGCTGTTTTTTTGTGTGGTTTTTTTTTTTTTAACATATGGTGTTTTTTGCTTCTTTGGCATCTTATTTTTAAAATGCACCATGCTCTTTGTATGGTGTTTTTTTCAGGCGTTTCATTTTGATTTAATTATATTAAAAAATAACTCTAGAAAAAAAAAATGGATAAAAATGCAGTGAGAATGAAAAAAAAAAAAAAAAAAGGGCAAAAACTACATTAAAAATGCAAAACAATACAGGGTTTTTGGGGGGCTTTTTTTAGGGGAAAACAAAAATCATGTAAAAACTAAGTGTGAAGGTAGCCAGAAGGGGTATCAAGGTATCATCCATCCACTTGATGTGAGATTAGTGGGGGATAGACCTCTTGGGCACCCACAAATGCCAGAACTGGGATCTGGGGTCCCTTGTTCCCCCAGCTGCAGAACAATGGCCAGGAGGATTTGGAGAGGGAGCAGCGACTGAGTATGCGCACTGCCACTTCATTCAATCTCTATGGTACTCGGCTGCCTTCATCAATGCCATAAACTCTAAATGAAGCGACAGGGAGCATGTTCGACCACCACTTCATTCAACTCCTCTTGTTCACAGTCTTCTGGCTGAAGGGGGGACAGGGGAAATAAGACCCTGAGCAGTCTCACAGTTATCACTTCTCCAGTGAATAGGTAGTAATTTGTTATAACCAGAATACCTTTTAAAATTTAGCTGAGCATCATTACTACATAATTGATGTTGTACTGCAGTATTGTGCTCTCTATTGCCCCTTGTGGTCATCTTTTATAATGCAGCATAGTACAATAAATCAGTGACTGATAGGATAGTGAGGACTTTCATGATAGATGATACTGATGATCACTGATCATGTTTGCTGTAATTATTTGAGGTTTGCTAAAACAGGATGTACAGAGAGATATTTATTGCATTATCAATAATCGGATCTATTCACAGCTGCATCTAAAAGCCCATAAACCACTTTACAGATTTACAGCTGTCTGCTAATGTACTATGTTTATGGATCATATGCCAAAGTTATTGGGGAAAATATACACTAAAATCCTTGATAATGTAAAACATGACAAATATAAATATAAACAGGGTGTAAACAGTTTGTTTCAGTGGTATAAATGTAATAAAAGTGGTAGCCACTCCAGACATTATTGGATTATTCACTGTTATATTTAACAACCAGGCCTGGTTTTATGTTTCCAGAGGAGACGCATATATGAAAAACTAAAATAGCCAAAAATAGTCACTGATCTGTCCTTCTTTTTGTCCCAGACAAGCTATATTGAGAGGGCTTAGGTGTCACAACCAGTGTCTGGTTACTGCAGTCTTGTCAGGATGTCCTGGATAACATATGACTCAAAGTCTTGTATATTATCCTTTATTTTTACCTAGAAGAGCAAAACAATATTCTTCTTGTATATTGTATTTATAACCCTTACCAAAACCATTAACAATTCTAGTATTTTTTTTCTTTTTAATATTGTATGATAAATAGGAAGTATTTATCATAGCATTTATTCTAGTAATAAGTATTTGCATGTTATATTATACATTGTTTCAGGCGCCAGACATTTTGGGCCACACATGACATTGCTTTTATCCAGCTAGGGCCCATACGCCCTGGTGTAGCTTCACACTTTCAGTCATTGCTTACAGTTCTCTACATGACCCTCTAGTTGACATGAAATATGGTGGAGCCAGTTGGTGAAACAGTTTCATACTGCTAGACAGATATTTGTTTGTGTTGAATAAAACCTTATAAAAACCTTATTGCTCTTGTTTGCTTACCTGTGTGTACCTACAGTAGTCCTCCTCTCAGGTGGATACTACATAATCTGATCTAGGCCAGTGGTTCTTAACCTACCCCAGGGTATACATTGTACAGTCTCAGAGGGTACATGCCATGGCTGGGATCCACTGTCCTGGAAGTGGCATATTTAGTGAGAGCTCAGGCTCCTGGGGAGCTAGTGCCACCCAAATCACCCACCATCTTTAATACTGAGGCACAGTGGCTGCCCCTCATAACTTTTAGTGTGTTTCTGTCACAGGTGCTCCCACAAGCAAAAGGATTTATTTGGTGCACTATGTGCACCAGTATTTTTTTAACCACTTGAGATGAACAGCCAGCTCTATCACATGACAGAAACTATAGCGTCCATTGGGGGTACTTGGTTAGAACTTTTTCATGTGGGGTACTTGGCTTAAAAAGGTTAAGAAACATTGATCTAGGAAATATGAGCTACATGCATTACCAGACGCACAACAATACATGGTGTGCACCCTAAGATGACATGTATACACGACCGTGTGCGTGTCGACGGCCATGACTGAATGGCACGGGCGTCCTTGTGCTTACCGTGCACCGGCCGTGCTTCCACAACCACATTAATCGGGGCCAGAGAGCACGGTGGGCAAAACAGACAGTAATAGGACCTGTCCTGAGTTTTGCTCATGGCCCCATACACCAGACTGAAAATACACAGTCGTGTGTATGGGGCTGTAGAAATAAATGGGTCAGTGTGCTAGCCATGAAAAACACAGCTAGCACATTGACTGTGCACACGGTCATGTGCATGAGGCCTTAGGCTAAGGACTAACGTAGCAAAATTTAGCTAAATTAGTTGAGGAAAAAATGTAGTATAAATGTGTTGTTTTTTTCTACAACATTTTTTATTGACTTTTTGCTGCATTTTCCTCTGTGTTTTTCTTCCCCTATTAAATCTATAGGGAAAACACTTGCAATTTTACAGCTAAAATTAACATGCTGCATTTTTTCCTGCAATGTGTGGATGATTTTTCCACTGCAGCCAAAAAATGCTGAGTTTCTAAAATGTGAAGCCTTAGCCTTAAAATGTAACAAAATTCTTCTGGGTATCTAATGATGTACCTAGCTTGTCCGCAAATACAGACGGCACACTGATGACACACGGAGTACATCAGTGTGCCACCTGTGGTTTTTAGTCTCCCATAGGCTTCTATGGGTGAGTCCATTCCGCAAACACTGAACAGAACAGGACCTGCTCTATATTTTGCGGCACAGACTCTTGGCCCGCAACTGATCCATGGAAATCATGGTCGTGTGCATGAGCCCATAGAAATGAATGGGTCAGTGTGTTATTTGGGAAAAACACGGATAGCACATTGATCTCACCCACGGTCATCTGCAAGGGGCTTTAGGCTGGGAATACACATTGTATAATTCTTGCAGGTTAGGCTGGTTAGGCTGGTTCACACCTGCACCTCGTTTCCGTTGGGGAATTCCATTCCCCATTCCACTTGAAAAATGCAAAGAGAAAAGTTTTTTGGGCGAAAACCGGGCTGAAATCCGGCGGACCCTATTATAATCTATGTGGGGTCAGTGGGTTTCCGAGAGTAACTGCTTTCTAAGCAGATTGGGTTTCCATTTTTCAGGTCCCTAAGCGGACCCGAAGAACGGAAACTCAGGTGCAGGTGTGAACTTAGAGTAAGTCGCCCCCAAATTTGCTGGTGGATAACATGCTGTGATTGACATGAAACAAAGTCCATCCACATGTTGTGTAGAAAAAAACACAGCATAAAGTGACTCAGTTACTGCTGCAGGGTTTAGCCATGCATTTTAACCTTTGCAATGCAAATTGACTTGCAATGTTTTTTTTACTTTTGCCATAGTGCATTTTCCTCCACAGAATTTATTATGCCTTGTACACCATTTTTCTGGCATACAAGACATAAAAAGTAGCAATTCTTGCACATATTGGTGCAAAAATATTTTGACTTTTTTACCTCTGCGCCATTTCGCCACTTTCCCGCAAATGATTTTAGAAATGTACACCAGGTAGGAGCTGGTGTACATTTTCCTTCCAGCACACGACCCGGTGTGTGCGTGCATAATTTAGGCAGAGGCATGTGTCTCTGCCGATTCCGGGGGTATGAATAATGACGTTACTAACGCCAGTCTTCATTAATGTGTCCCAGTGTTTTAACACGTGCCCACAACCGAAAGCTCTACTAATACTTTTACTTAAAATATACAGTGCTGTGGAATATGTTGGTGCTATATAAATAAAGAGTAACAACTCACACATGACGTCCATGTGCTTATTCTGCATTACACTGTACACTAAGTGCAGAATATTCGATCCAGAAGCTCTGGAATTGTTCTCTGAACAAGGTCCCTGAGAGGAAACAGCAGAGGCATTTTCACAGGATCCCCAGTGTAGTAACATTTTCCTAACCAGCTATTTATATCTGTTCTGGCTCTCTGAATACTTGAGGATATGGAATCGTTGGCAGGACACCTCAACATGGCTGGATGTTATCCAGACTATACAGTAAAATTATTAGCAAAGTTGTGTGAGTTTACACAACAGTGGGAGGTCAAAATGTAGAGATAAAAATTAGATTTTTTTTTTTCTACTGGGTTCACTTTTTGAGGATTTTTCATTTTTACACTACACTGATATACATTGGTCCCCTATAGGCAAAGCAAAAAAAAAAAAAAAAAGTCAGCTGCACTGGGCGCCATCTTGTGGCATCCAGACAAGTTGTCATAATTCTGCCCATACATAAAAGAGAAAGAAAGGGGAACACCCATAATTAACCAAGATAATTTGCATATGGCTTGTTGTTGACTTTTTAGTTAGTAACTGTATTATTAAAAAAAAAAAAATCTATTTACTAGTGCTACTCAGACTAGGTTCACACTACAGGCCAGATTTATGAAACTGTCTTTTTTTGACAATAGCAACCAATTACAGCGCTGCTTTCATCTCATATTCTGCTCTTAAAAATTAAAGCTGAGCTGTGATTGGATACTATGAGCATCAAACTACAATAAACAAACATATGTCATACTTTGACCATTATACATTGTGAGGCAGTTGTATATTGAATAGCATACAATATAATTGTATACAAAAAAAAAAATTTCTGCAAATTTTGTGTCTCTGAATAACTATGACACATCTCACTGCAATGGGTTTCTTTTGAAGACTGGCATGTGCAATGCCAATCGTGGTAAATAAAGTGTTATAGACCTAACAACTACAAAACACTGCTGTTCCAGTCAGTGATACCATTTGGTTCTAGGAGATCTGCTGCTGGTATTAGTGCAGGATGGGTCATGGGGCAACCAAATTTAGCTTCGATGCGTCACGTTACATTAATGGAAACTCGCTATATATTCAGAAAAGTGGTAACTAATCCCTGAATGAAATGATTGCTCATGAATGGTAGGGGCTAGAGAAAAAAAATTCTGACTGTGCCAGAATCAGTGGAGCAGCAGCTATTAATTGAAATAAAGAGCTGGTCTTGTTAGAGTTGGTGACCTTTCACAACTCCAACTCTTTGCATCTTTCAATAAGTGCAGCTCCACTGATTCCAGAACATTTTTTCTCTAGCCCCCACCATTCCCGAGCAATCAGTGCTGTTAATTTTTGGTGCCTTGATGTGCTATTTAGGCTCTGTCAGAAGGGCGGTGTCAGGCAGGAGAAGGCAAGGACTCTGATTCTGAGCTCTGACACTGACTGTCTCTGATTAGATTTCTGAACCACACTTGATCACTGAAACACACAGTTGTTAACACTTTAGATGACACGGTTAAATGCGATTGCGGCATCTAAAGTGCGCAGGTGCCAGGGCCATCGGTTGCCATGACAGCTGGGAGGCTATTGAAGGCACCCAGGCTTGTCATTGCATCAGTTACATTTGGGCACAGAGCAGGGCAGCGCCTTGTGCTTTTGGAGCGCATATTTAGATTGTTGGCTTTTGGAATCCATGTCACATTTGCATAGACCCTCAAATTGCCCCTACAAAATGGGGTCACTTCTTGGGGAATTCCAGTTTACTGGCACTTCTAGAGCTCTGCAAAAATAACATGGCATTCAGAAAGTCCCTCTAAATCTGTACTCCATAAGCTAAAAAACGCAGTGCTCCTTCCCTTTTTAGCCCTGCTGTGTGCCCAAGCAGCAGTTTACACCCACATATGTCATTTTTTTTGCGAGCTAGCCCACTTAATAGTTTTAAGAGTACATGTCTCTGGTGCCACAAATTGACTGTAACGTATCGGGCACTGAAATTGCATATTTATTTAACAATTTCAATTTTCACTTTGTACATTAATTTTTGGGAAGCAGTTTAGGCTCAAATGATAATACCCCTTGATACATTCCGTGAGGGGTGTAGTTTCTAAAATGGGGTCACTTTTGAGCAGTTTCCATTGTATTGGTACTTTAGGGGCTCTGCAAATGCGACACCTGAAAACTATTCCAGCCACATCTGTCCTCCAAAAGCCAAATAGGGCTCTTTCCATTCTGAGGCCCACTATGTACCTATACAGCAGATTACAACCACATATGGGGCATTTCTGTGTTCAGAAGAAATTGTGTAACAAACTGTGGTGTGTTTTTTATCTTTAACCACTTGCAAAAATTAAAAATATGGCGCTAAATCGACGGTTTATTGGAAAAAAAATAATTTTTCATTTTTATGTCCCAATGCTAATGGGATCTGTGGTGTCAAAATGCTCACTATACCCCTTGATATGTTCTGTGAGGGGAGTACTTTCCAAAATCGGGTCACTTTTAGGGAGTTTCCATTCAATTGCTACTTTAGGGGCTCTGCAAATGCGACATGGCACCCGAAAACTATTCCAGCAAAATCTGCCCTCCAAAAGCCAAATAGTGCTCTTTCCATTCCGAGCCCTGCCATGTGCAAATGCGTTTTTTTCCAATTCCACCTCAAAAAAAAAAAGAGGACTTTTGAAAGGTGGGGAGGAAAAAACAAATACGCAAAAACGAAAATTGGTTCTGTCATTAAGGGCTTAAAATGGTTGTCGGACCATGACAACCAGGGCTGTGGAATCAGAGTTGGGACCAACTTTGGGTGAAGTGACAGTTGGAGTTGGAAAAAAGCTATCAACTCTGACTCCGGCTTCAAAATAAAATGATCAATTATTTTTAATTTAAATTACACAATTTTTCACATTGTATAATGAATTAGATATATTTACATTCACACGAATTCAATCACTAGATTTTAAATGAATTAGATTAGGTTAACTTCATCTGATCAACCATGGCTGTCAGCCACTGAAGAAGAAGACGGAACAGGAGTTGGAGTTGGTCTGGAAAAATAGAAGAGTCTCAGTCGGTGGTTTGACCCACTCACTCCACAGTCCTGATGACAAACCCTTCCATATACTCTATTAAAGGGAGTCTATCATTGAGATTTTCAATTTTTAGCTAAGGCTATATTCATGTAGCCCTTATAAAGGCTATTGTAGGCATAAAAAACGCCGGCAAGAGTCAGGAAATAAAAAGTATGCCTACAATAGCCTTTATAAGGGCTACATGAATATAGCCTTAGCTAAAAATTGAAAATCTCAATGATAGACTCCCTTTAAAGCACATGGATGCCATAGAGGGGGTCCTAATCCAGAACAGAGAGCAGCTAACAGCCAGCAACTCTCTCTCTGATGGGCCCAGTCCATCCATGTCCTGGACCAGCTGCAATAAGCTGATATCCATAAATACAACCCACATACACAGCAATGCTGTGTGCAGGTGGTTGTACCGCTATACACAGATTCCCTACTGAGCCATAAGTAATATGATTGGCATGGTATGGTGTTGTATACCTTATACCTGCCAGATTGTAAGCATCTACCTAGGTGAATTTGTACGTATCATGTCTACAAGCTCTATAACCTTACAAATAATTTCACCTTCTTTTCTGCCCACTTAATGTATTAAAGCCATGGTAGAACTAAAAACACATTCATATACTGGATTCACAGTTTCAGCTTGCTGGGATTGCAAATCTTCATTTTAAATATTAGTTCTTATTTGTCATCGAAGTTTAAGATTTAATAAGTGTTTATGAATAATCCGCATTCCATGGTGACGGTATGGTAGGTGTACACGGCTGGATGTAAAAATACCGCTAAATACAAAGAATGGTCATGTAACTACTATATTAATAACTAGATACAGATAAATTTATCCTTATTCAGAAACCTTTGGCCTGTAATGAGTTATCTGTATCAGTCCGTAGTCTCCAGCAGACGTCAGTCCACAGTTACTTATCGCCAGTCACTAAACTTTTACTTTGGTTTGCAGAATTCAGAAACAACATTATTGCCATTTTTAGGTAACATTAAACTTTGCATATGAACATCTGAAAAGGGAAAGAGATCATAGAATGGGTTAATGTTTTTGAGCAGAAAGATCATGACAGACCTAGCCCAGATTATACAATATAAATCTCATCAAAGCATAGTTTCCTGTTAATCCATTTTACTGCTGAGATCCACAATGCTAATAAAGCCCTAATAGCACAGAAAGTCGTGTCCATTCATATATGGACAGTGTAAACCAAAAGGGTTGTGATGCCTTTATAAAACTGATGTAACTGCAATTTTAACATACACTATAGGGCCAAAGTTTATATCCATAGACCAATATTAGTAGTAATATGACTCTAAGGTTGCCACCTTTTGTCCAAAATGACCATGAATTCACCATAATGATATTTCCAACACATTTCACATTTTTTAAATATGTCTAGACAAGTGGGTGTGGTATAGCAGTAAAGGGGTCATGATTTAGAATGTAATAATGTGCACCACAATGCGTCAACATTTATGGCATAAAAAATGTATTTTGCTTTACTCTATTTAACTTTAGACAAAGCTGTTTAATTTTCACTCAAGACTAGTAAATCTGCTCCAGTGTGCGCGGAGAGACAGTTACTTTGTATATGATTTCAAGGCTAAAGAGCGATATTCAGCCCTTTTCTTAGCAAAGGATATTGATAACTTATACTTACAATATCAGATATCAGATTCAATATTACAATATCAGATTGGGGTCTAAGATCTGACTCCCCCATGAGAAGCTGATATTAGCAGCCATGCTTTCTGGAACTACAGACAGCTCTGTCTACTGTGTAGTGGCCATTTCAGGTTATTGCCGCTCAGCTCCAATTCACTTGAAATATAAACAGTATGAGGATGAACGATTTGTTGATGCCAATACAGCAGCAATAACTGCATCATGAATGTCAATGCAACCAAATGGGCAATAATTAGGGACAAACATTTTTAGGAACATCCAATCCCAAACATTGCCCCCCTTGTCAGCCTGCGTGAAAGGGCCCATAGACTACTGCTTCCCCACAAAGAGTGTCTAAGACACTCCCTACTCTGTGCTAATGTCTGTAATTTGCGTGGATTTAGTAGAAGGGAGAGGTATAGGTGTTTCTTTTATATTTCCCATTCCCACTCTTAGCTTTGGCTAAAATAACGTCGCAAAATATGCAACAAAAACACAGCTTTTCTGTAATATGTGTCCTCAGCTAAAGCTGTAAATCATTACTAAAATACTTACATGTCTTCTGTTTAAGTAGCACTTCTCTGGTTTTGGCTGAAAAATAAAAACGCAAAAACTGAACCAAAACTGCACCTTGCATACAACGTAGAAATTCTTGCTAAAATTTTGTACTGTGATATAATATATTGTATGATGTCAGTTCCAGTAGATTCCTGCTTTGTTCAGCACTCTCAATGTCAATGTAAGGAGTTGTAAGGTCTGCCAAGAGATTCTTTCAGCATGTCTGTGCAAATGCCAAGCAATCAATACAGTGATTTACTTTAAAGAGGTCTTCCAGTTTTATGCTACTGTAGGAAATCACACAACTTTCTGAGTCTAGGTTCACACTTGCGATCGGCTCTGCGTCGCTCAGGTCTGCCGGGGGACCCAAACAATGGAGAACCTGTCCGCTAAAACAGCGATTACCCGCAGACCCCGTAGACTATAATGTGGTCTGACTAGTGTCCATTGTGTTTCTGCCATTTTTATACTGAAACTGGACAATTTTTGGCGGATGCTGCAGCGGAGTGTCCTATGGATGCAAATGTGAACCTAGCCTGATATAAGAGTTGTGCTGTGTACTGAGCCGTCACTCTCCTCTGAAACACGGAGAATAGATAAACTGCAGCTGCATACCCCTCCTCTCTAATTAACGCCTTATGCACATAGTCATATACAATATGGAGCTGTAATAGGGCAAATCATAGAGGTGCACAGTACCTACATATTCTTCTGGTCTCATATACTGTGCAGTAGATGCTTGCGGATGAGTTTTCCTTTTGGATTCTTTATGAATGCAGCATAAGAAAATTATGCCATGCTCCATATCATATGGAATAACAGAGGTAGTTCTGCAACACTCACACTCGATGGAAAGGCACTTCCTAAGGCTACGTATTTCCCCACTCTAAGAACATCCCTGTACTGTCACTGTACTGCTAGTGGCAGAGAGGCCTTAACAAATCTGCCCATGTAAAAGGGCCCTAAGTATGTTGTTATTGGATTTTTGTGAACTGAGAACCTATAGTTATAAAAGAGAATATAAATTGAAGGTAAGTACATCCAAATAGAAGGTAAGTAGGATGCCAGTTCACTCTAGTAAGATATATCACAAAGTTTATTCTATCACATGCACTTCTGATGTTTCAAAAGATTTAAGGATACTTTAAAGGGATTGTACAGACATGTTCTCCCGGTATGATCTGACATTGGTTGTGGAGAGAAGTCACTGCATGCTGGCGAGTACAGATGCAGAGGAAACCACAAGATGGCCAACAAGTATCACACACAGCCCCAAGTATTTAGAAAAGGATCCATGCATGATCCTTGCTAGGGATCAGATGTGCAATGGCGTCTATACACACCTTACATCATTGATCTGATGAAGGGGATTATATGCCCGAAACGCGTTATTTTAGACAATTATTAAATTAGTATTAGGATAGTAAATCGCTTTATTTGAGCAATACTGATGCCTATATTGGTGTCAATGTTGGAGAGGCATGTATCCTGATTATTTTATTTAAGCCTTTGAACTCACTTGTTGCTTGTATTGCCACGGCCTTAGAGCACTCCAGGAGCAGCTGCCAGTGACCGCCACTATCCTTTTGATATTTCCATGCTGTTACAGATGTTGTGTCCTTACACATCTGTTAAAGGTGAGCACCCAACCCCAAGGGTCTAAGGGCTATTGAGTCACCTTTGAAGGTTGAAAGGTCTGCATGTGAGCACTCTCTCTTTTTCTCTGTAGATTTGAGTTCTTATACACACCGAAGATCAGGTTGGAAACTATGCTTGTATACCCCATATTCCTGCATAAGTAGACAGAGTTGCAGTTCAGGAGCCTAGGAAAGCTGGATGAGGAAGTCTCTGGGAGCTTTCTACCATTCATTACAGGACAAAAATCTGAAATAAAATAGGTCTGTTCTATAGGTGCTACCACTTCACGTGAGTTACTGATGATGATTGATAAAGATGGGTTATATTTACAGACCACTGGCAAACATTAGAGGAACCTAATCCTGTAGGTACAGTCTATTTGTCAGCACCCATCACTATATAGACTGCAGTATAGTAAGCTTTGCTTCTGCATTGCACTGAGATATTAAACATTTATATGCAGTCAGTTCCAGATGACTGCAGTTTAGGTTAGATCAGCATTTTTAGTCATTAGAAGGAACACCAAGGTCTGCCAAGTGCCCTGCTCTCCAGTTAGTAGTAGCATCCAGTTGTGAACTGTCTATTTTCTGAACACATATTCTTGCTGTTTTTGTTTACTGGTATAAAAAAGTATCTCAAAGACAATAAAAATCTATGCAACATGTATATAGATGAACTTGGAGCTAGTTGTCCATGACACACCATACTTCCAGTGGTCACAATACCTATTCACATGACACTTTGCTATAGCCTCGAGGCTGAGGAGGATGGTGCATATATAAATAAATTAATTAATTAATTAATTAATTTAAAAAAAAAAAAATATATATATATATATATATATATATATATATATATATATATCTCTCTTATATATATAAAAATGAGTTTCTGTCTGTCTGTTCTTTATGCGCGGCCAAACGACTGGACCAATCCTCACCAAATTTGGCACACATGTACTTCAGGTGTCCGGGAATATTTTAGACTGGGTCTCAGCTCTCTTGGACGTACCGTTCCTGAGATAAAAGCTTGCAAGTCTTTCACTCACATTCCAACTGCCATACACACGGTCACATGTCCCTTATCAGCCAATAAGACCTTGCAGTCGCTTACTCTCCTCAGGCACGCAGGTTTCCATAGCAACCAAGCTATTTATGACCTGTATTAGTCAATAGCAGTTCGCAGGTCCTTAAATATTCAGTCATATCACGTGTATCAGCCAATATAAATTCACATTTAATTTACCAGGTTTGACATGGGACCCCCACCTCCGGTAACCGCCCCCCCGCACAAACTGCATTCCTGCACACACTATTATGCCCCATAGTGGCCCCTGCACACACTATTAGGCCCCATAGTGGCCCTTGCACACAGTATTCTGCTCCATAGTGGCCCCTGCACACAGTGTCATAGTGGCCCCTTCATATAGTATTATACGCACTCCCCGATACCTCTTCAATGTTGGACCAGATGTCACGTGAGCCAGGCATGCATCGCAACGCATAATGACGTCGGACTGGCCCACCGACGTCTGGGACGTCACCAAGGAGGCCCGAAGCCTGTTGAAAAGACCCAAGAGTATAATGATAGCAGTGTTTGTGGGGTTCACGGCCCGCCGGCTTCACTTATGGATCCCCGCTCTTGCTCACAGCCACCTCTGCAGAAGGTGAAGCGCAGATGGCCGTGAGCAGGAGCTGGGATCGGTAAGTAAATAGGGCCCGTTACCTGCTGGTGTTACACCACTAGGTAACGGCCTATTAAAAAAAAAAACATCAGGGGTCCACCGGGACCCCTAATGTCCCGGGCCCTGTGGCAGCCGCTACCACTGCTACCCCAGTATTTACGCCACTGACTGGACTGCCATACTGGATTTCAGCATTCTAATAAATTGAAACATTTTTAAACTACTCATGCCTCCTGCAGCAAAACGCATGACTGCTACTTGAGCTAATGAAAACTCTCAGCAGACCCAAGCCCATCTCCAATCTGACAAGGCATTGTCAGCCACATGCACACAGCTGCACTCCATGTTTCCATAACAACCCAACCATTTTTCTTCACTGCTGTGGGTCAGCTTTAAAGGAGCAGGGCGCTGTGGATGACACTGTTGCACAAGGTCACATACACACAGCTTTACTCCAGGTTTTCCATAACAGCCGATCGTAGGTCTTTCACTGATATCCAAACTGAGATACACATGATCACATGACGCTTATGGACCAATGGAAAATCGCAGGTTCTTCAGTCTTGACATACACACAGCTTTACACCAGGTTTCCATAGCAACCAAGCTATTTATGACCTGTATGAGTCAATAGCGGTTCGCAGGTCCTTAAATATTCAGTCATATGACGTGCATCAGCCAATATAAGTTCACATTTCATTTACCAGGTTTCCATAGCAACACAGCCATAAATAGACTATACCTATACTGGACTGCCATACTGGATGTCAAGTGCAAAACTGGCCAATTCTTATGGGGTCACTACACAAACAAAAAATGAAATATACCCGTGCGAAGCCGGGTCCTTCTGCTGGGCCCCAAGGTGAACATTTGACATGCCCCCCCCCCCCCCGGACCGTCTTCCCCTGCAAAACTGCATTCCTGTGCACACTCTTATGCGCCAAAAAAAAGGGTTCAGCAAGGGGCACTGAATTGGGGGACACCTACAGGAACCACAAAAAGCTTTGGCAAAAGCCTCCGCTCAAAATGGCCCTAAGGGCCCAGGAAGGTGGAGACCAAAGCCCCCACCTGAGGAATACCAAACGCACTAGATCAAGCTTTAAGCAAGAGCTTCTACCTGAAATAGCAAGGAAACCAAGACAAGCTTCAGCAAGAGCCTCCACCTGCAATGGGAACCATAAATGGCACTGAATGGAGCGCGTTGGGGATTTATATAGGGGCCGAGCACGATGAGGTCATAATCACATGACATCACGCTGTGCTGTCACAGCCATGTCATAAAGTGTAGGAGAGGCCATGTCATAATGGATGCCCCTACCCCCGGCTACTTACATAACCACAGTCATCACAATACCGAGGCCCCACCTTGCATTATGATATCACATTGTTCCGGAGTGGTGGTGACTTCATGGGTGTTCTATTTGACTACCCTACAATACTGATAATATTAATCTATATATCAGTAAATCTGCCCCACTATGTGTGATATAAATCTATATATCAGTAAATCCCCCCCCCCTGTATATGATATAAATCTATATATCAGTAAGTCTGTCCCTCTGTGTCTGATATAAATCTATATATTAGTAAATCTGCCCCACTGTGCGTGATATAAAGCTATATATCAGTAAATCTTCCCCTCTGTGTGTGATATAAATCTATATTTATTTTTTATATTCTTTTCATCCAAAATAAAAATCACATAAATTGAAACCTGAGGGTATACGGTATATACCTCAACATGGCCAGGCCTCATGCCGCGCCATCCATACAGGAAGATATGGCATTAAGTCCCTTAAAGGGGCATTCCCATGAACATAACCATATCTATATTTGTAGATAAATAAAAGTTAAACATATTTGCAAATAGAAGTAGTCACAAATTCTGCAGAGTTTTAAAGATTTTCTCTAACCATCTTAGTGGTGACATCTGTTGTCTTGATTGGTTACCAATGGATACAACCAAGAATGCAGGAACTTTCTTTGGCCTGGGATTTGTAAGGAACCCAGCCATGATTTTCTTATTGTAACTGGGTTATCAGCCAGGGGCACTACATGTATCAGAAGATATCCCGGCCACAATAAGGAAATCTTGGCTGATTTTCTGACCTTAGAAAGGTCCTGCATTGTGACCACAAGATATTTAGAGAAAATCTTTAAAACTCTGCAAAATGTTAAATTACTTATATTTGCAAAAACTTTTAATTATCTACAAATTTAAAAATGGTTATGTTTGTGGGAATACCCCTAAGCGTTCCTCACAACCGCACCACTTATGCGATTGTCCTGGAAGGAGCCAACACAGTGCAGCTTTCATTATTGCAGAGCAGGTCAGGAAATTAAAGCTGGTCTCTGATTGGTTGCTATGGTCAGCAAGGGTAACTGTATAGATGAGGCCTTCATGGTTGGTTACACAGCATATCTATTACTAGTAATTGGCGGCCATCTTAGAAGGAGCTGCTATGGCCCCTGGAGATCCAAAGTAAAGGAGGTCACAGCCCTGCTGATACAGAGGGGTAACACACAACAATAACACCTAGAAATATCCTCTGCAATCACAAGTGGGGTCCCATAAAATTCAACAACCAAAGAAGCAACATATGGAGAGGAGACACCTTGCTTGTAGCAAAAATATCAAATTTATTAATGTAAAATACATAATACACAGCATTAGGCAGATTTATTAAACTGCCTTGGTTGCCCATATCAACCAATCACAGCCCATAGCAACCATTCACAGCTCATAGAAACCAATCACAGTCCATAGCAACCAATCACAGCTCATAGCAACCAATCAACCTATTGTTTTTTCCAGGATCAGAATACAAAATGAAAGCTGGGCTGTGATTGGTTGCTATGGGCTGTGATTGCTTGCTATGGCCAACTAAGATAGTTTTGCTTTTAGACAATTTTAATAAATCTGTCCCAATAATTCAGAAAATCTCAGGTTGTGTTCACACATGACTGATTTGTTGCAGACATTTTGTGACTAAAAACCAGCATCATCCTACAGGATGTACCGCAGGCTGCAGACAGAGAGGCGCTAACCAGGTCTGTCAGACCATGCACCTAATAGATCACATTAAACAGAGTCTTAGTTATATCTTTCTAGGGCAGCTGAGTAAGGATATGGTTACTATGACAACTTCCACAACTTATCACCCAGCTTTTCTCGATCCTGAGCGGCACATCTGCCTGTAGTTGGGTCGGCAGGCTGATGGGAAAGCTGTGAAGGTGGCGGGGATTACACATTAGTCCTCTCGTGGTCCCCGTGCATCTACTTGCATTACACCAGCAGGTAATGGTCTATTAAAAAAAAAAAAAAAAAAAAAAACATCAGGGGCCCACCGGGCCCCCTAATGTCCCGGGCCCTGTGGCAGCCGCTCCCGCTACTACCCCTTCCCTGGCCTCAGAGTATAATGGTGTTTATTAGGTGACAAACCCGAAACTTTTGCAAAATTTGGGTTCAGTCTGGTTCTATCTGAATCGGTTCGCTCATCCCTAGTCCCAAAATGATCACATACTATCCTTTGAATATGTCACCAATATGAAAAAGGCCAGACAACCCCTTTAAATCCATATACAGACCTAAAACTTCTCTCAGCTGGGAGTTTGCTACAATTGTATCCAGTCTAGACAATCCTCTGTGGACTCCTAACTGATACATTGTAGGAAACATTGAGTACAGGTGAGAGGTTTGTGTGGTTGATATATACGCAGAGGATTATAGTAAACCATCAGCTGTAGCATTCAGTCCGTCTTGTTTTTTTTTTTTTGGCTCTGGACAATAATTGTTTCTGTTCAATGAAAAAAAGAAATGATCATGAAAGCCAAAACGCAAAGTCTGGTAGAAAGCTGAAGAAATGTAACGTCCAGAACCCGGAGAGCCAGCTGCAAATATATAACATGGTGTGATTGTTCGGCCGCCTCCCCCATTTCCTCCATACGCATCCCCTCTCCATTCCGGGTGTACCTTGAAGGAGAGGCAGAGCAGTGATGACATTATGGGCGTAGTCTAGGACCATTACATTATAAATATAGGGGAGTTTATAAGTGACCCCTCCCCACATCATGCGGCACTTCTGGACGCACAGTCACCATAAACGGCGACCACTGAACTTAGCATCCTCTCTGTAGCCGGTGTCCAGTCTGATAATGTACACACATTGTCTCCAATGATCTCTTGACGGCTAAATCGAAGGGTGACTTCTCTCTTCTTATTCTTCTAGATCTCTTAGCAGCATTTGACACTGTTGACCATCAACTCCTCCTCACTATGCTCCACTCTGTCGGCCTCACGGACACCGCGCTCTCCTGGTTCTCTCTATCAGACCGTACTTTCTGTGTATTTGCAGGCTCTGTTTCTTCTCCTTGCCATTGGGGTACCTCAGGGCTCGGTCCTAGGTCCCCTGCTCTTCTCCCTCTACACAGCCCCCATTGGACAAACCATCACTAGATTTGGCTTCTGGTACCATCTTTATGCTGATGACACCCAATTATATACGTCATCCCGTGACATCACCCCTGCACTAATACAGAACACCAGTGACTGTCTCTCTGCTGTCTCAAATATCATGTCTTCGCTCCATCTGAAACTGAATCTCTCAAAGACTGAATTACTGCTGTTTCCACCATCTAATAGATCTGCCCCTGATATCTCCATTGTAGTCTCTGGCCTTACCATAACTCCTAGGCAGTATGCCCACTGCCTCGGGGTTTTGTTTGACTCAGACCTTTCCTTCTCCCCCTCATATCCAATCACTCGCATGCTCATGTCATCTCCACCTCAAAAACATCTCCAGAATCCGCCCTTTCCTTACCACAGATACACTAAAGACACTTATTGTTGCCCTGATTCACTCTCACCTTGACTACTGTAACTCCCTACTAATCGGTCTTCTCTTTACTAAACTCTCCCCTCTACAATCTATTCTGAATGCGGCGGCCAGGCTCATCTATCAGTCTAGACGCTACAGTGATGGCTCCAGTCTGTGCCAGTCACTACATTGGCTGCCTATTCAATTCAGAATACAATATAAACTTATCACCCTCATCCACAAGGCTCTCCATAATGCTGCACCTCCCTACATTTCCTCCCTCATCTCTGTCTATCGCCCAACCCATGGTCTCTGTTCACTCAATGACCTAAGACTAACATCCTCTATTATCAGAAACTCCCACACTCGCATACAAGACCAAGTAGCACCACTTATCTGGAATGCTCTATACCGGACTATCAGATTAACCCCCAATTTCCACAGCTTCAAGCGCGAACTAAAGACATATCTTTTCAGACAGGCCTATCACAACTCCTAATTTAAACCTTTCTGTAGTTAGAATCCCTAAAACGTACCCTCCTCTGTTTACGCTCCAACATTACCTCACAGGATATGATGCCGTATCAGACTAACTTTATATGTCCAGGCACTGTCTGCACGTTAAAGGACACGACTGGTGACGGCTCATACAACTTTATATACAGTGGGGAAAAAAAGTATTTAGTCAGCCACCAATTGTGCAAGTTCTCCCACTTAAAAAGATGAGAGAGGCCTGTAATTGACATCATAGATAGACCTCAACTATGAGAGACAAAATGAGAAAACATATCAAGAAAATCACATTGTCTGATTTTTTAAGAATTTATTTGCAAATTATGGTGGAAAATAAGTACAAGCAATGCTACCTCTGATGCTGCCCCTGCTACCTCTTGTGTCACCCCCTCTACCTCATAGATTGTAAGCTCTTGTGAGCAGGGCCCTCAGTCCCAGTGTGTGAATTGACTATTTCTTTGTAATGTATCTTTTTTGTCTGTACTTTAACCCTACAAATTGTACAGTGCTTCGGCATATGTTGGCGCTATACAAATAAAATATATTATTATTATTATTATTATTACACACCTCTACTTTAGGTCGGGTTCACACAAAGGAAAATGCTGTTTTTTCCCCACTGTAATTCTTTGCGTCGTGAAATTGGCAAACAAAAAAGTCCCACAAGTCCAACTTTTTCGGCTTCAGATTTCAGTGAAAAATAATGGACATCCAACGGACCCCATTATAGGCAATGGGTCAATCGGCTCTGTTGCTCGGTTGCTATTTTTGTGGTCTGTTTTTCTGGTTCTGGTGCAGATGCGAACCAACCCTGAGCAAGTGTAAAGAGCTTTTCTGTGCTAGGAGTCCCAGCCATATACTGCCCTGTAGGGCTTATAGTATATACCAGCCGGGGCAGGGATTCCCAACATCACAGATAACTACAATGCTAGGAGTCCCAACTATATACTGCCCTGTAGGGCTAATAGTATAGACCAGCCGGGGCAGGGATTTTTTTTTAATTTTTTTTTTGAAGGTCTCAAAGCTGTGCCAACGAAAACACCAGTGCATGGAAAAAAGTGACGGGTGCCACTGAAAAAACGTGCAAAGGATGCGGTCTATCGCAAAACCCATCTCAAAAGAGAATGGGTCCTCCGAAACTGTCCCCAAACTCAGAGCCAAAAGGCCCACGAGTAAGGGGGCTGAACCAACCCAACTGCCGAAACAGGAGGGTCAGTGACTTACTTGGTTTCCTCCATGGGCTGCCACCACCAGGAGTACTACCAAGCCAGCTACTTGCATCAGTCCCCTCAAGGGCTGCCACCCCAAGAGTACGACTGAGCCTGCAACTGTTGTCTATCTCCACAAAAGCAGAGACAGACACTGGAGAGCAAAGAAGGAGAGAACCCGAGGGCCACACACTCCAACTCCTAGACTTCAGGTAGGACCCAAAAGGGTTTCCGCACCCCTACATCCACACAAAAACAGTGACAAACAGGTGACAAAACGTGATAAACAAAAAAGAATAAATAAGTGAATAGAGTGCCAGTGTACTGGCCCGGTCTATCCGCCGGATCTATAAAAAATTACCCATGCTGGATAAACCAAGCAATAGGGTGAGTGCTCCTCAGGTGTATTCAAGTGCTTGTGCAATGTGCCAAATTCAGTGGGTTTCCCAGGCCCAGTGAAATAAGGCACCTCTGGAGTCACCGTCCCCAGAGGCACTTGCACCATGAGACCTTCGAAAGCCTCCCCAGCCCCTTGGCTTCGATCCCAGGGCCCTCTGCAATCCCTGGTGTGGTTCCCTGCCTCATGTTCGCAGTGTTCAGTTGGCTCCCTACAGTGGGTTAACCACTCCCTCTGGCAGAACCAACCTACTGGCTGTTACTGATAAGAACAGATACTACACATGATCTTAGCCAAAAGGCCGAGAAGTGAAAGACAAGCTTTCTTCTGAACACTAGACCTTAGCCATAAGGTAGAGAAGTGTTTTTTTTTTTTTTTGAAGGTCTCAAAGCTGTGTCAACGAAAACACCAGTGCACGACAAAAAAGTGACGGGTGCCACTGAAAAAAAACGTGCAAAGGATGCGGTCTATCGCAAAACCCATCTCAAAAGAGAATGGGTCCTCCGAAACTGTCCCCAAACTCAAAGCCAAAAGGCAGACGAGTAAAGGGGCTGAACCAACCCAACTGCCTAGACAGGAGGGTCAGTAACTTACTTGGTTTCCTCCATGGGCTGCCACCACCAGGAGTACTACCAAGCCAGCTACTTGCATCAGTCTCCTCAAGGGCTGCCACCCCAAGAGTACTACTGAGCCTGCAACTGTTGTCTATCTCCACAAAAGCAGAGACAGGCACTGGAGAGCAAAGAAGGAGGGAACCCGAGGGCCACACACTCCAACGCCTAGACTTCGGGTAGGACCCAAAAGGGTTTCCGCACCCCTACATCCACACAAAAACAGTGACAAACAGGTGACAAAACGTGATAAACAAAAAAGAATAAATAAGTGAATAGAGTGCCAGTGTACTGGCCCGGTCTATCTGCCGGATCTATAAAAAATTACCCATGCTGGATAAACCAAGCAATAGGGTGAGTGCTCCTCAGGTGTATTCAAGTGCTTGTGCAATGTGCCAAATTCAGTGGGTTTCCCAGGCCCAGTGAAATAAGGCACCTCTGGAGTCACCGTCCCCAGAGGCACTTGCACCATGAGACCTTCGAAAGCCTCCCCAGCCCCTTGGCTTCGATCCCAGGGCCCTCTGCAATCCCTGGTGTGGTTCCCTGCCTCATGTTCGCAGTGTTCAGTTGGCTCCCTACAGTGGGTTAACCACTCCCTCTGGAGGAACCAACCTACTGGCTGTTACTGATAAGAACAGATACTACACATGATCTTAGCCAAAAGGCCGAGAAGTGAAAGACAAGCTTTCTTCTGAACACTTGACCTTAGCCAGAAGGTCGAGAAGTGTTTCCCAACATCACAGATAACTACAATGTTAGGAGTCCGTCTCCCCACACAGTGTTCAGGTCGGTACATACAACTCTCACATAGTCATGTGAATGAAGGCTTAAAGGGGTTGTCCAAGCAGTTTTATTTTATTTAATTCTGGGGGTTCTGAGCTGGTTCTGACCTTGGGTCATGTGATTGGTACCTGCACCTGGCCCCTGGGTTACTCCACCTTTCCTACCATGACCACTCTTACAGGTGTGCTATGGGAACCAGCAGACTATAGTAAAGCCAATCTGCATAATACAGGTAACCAGTGGTGAAAACAGGAGGGAAGGGAGGAGGCGGAGCGAGTCAGAACTGATCACATGACCCGGGGTCAGACCCAGCCTGGAACCCCCAGGAAGTAAGTAGAATGAAACTGCCTGGACAACCCCTTTAAGAGGAACACCTTCACTAGGTTTTAGGTGCCAATTTCTGTGAACCCAAGCTGGATGGATTTATGTTCATATTATGAGGAAGATGAATGGGAACTGTGCCCTACTGGATCAAGATATTAGTGAAACCAATAATAATAACAATAATAATAGTAATAAACAACAAATACAAATAATAACAATGATTATAATAATTATAATAATAATAAATCATAATAAAAATAAATTAGTTATATAGCGCCAACATATTCTGCAGCACTTCACACTTCCACATCAGAGGGGACATGAGCAGACATTATATATCAGACGTTACAGTGTAACAAAATAATGAACATAACGAATAACAAAAAATTGCCCACAATTACTGTAAGTAAAAGTAACTCATAATTTATTAATTACAATAGATAAAAACATACAAAGGTACAGATACTGGGAAAAACATAAAGGGTAAACCAACAAATACTAACACTTAGGTGGATGTACCATAGGGGAATCACAATACAAGGTTAGTATACATGGTTAATGTGAAATATACTGTATACCACCAGAGAATATAAAGACCATGAAGGCAAACCATCATAGATAAATGTATAAATATAAATCAGCAATAGTAGCCAGTACTATAAATAGTAAGTCTATAAAAGGCGCCACTGGTCATATATAGATAGATGGAAAGAAAACCATATAAATCACATGAAATAACAACCCTAGGAAAACACACCTAGTGAACAGACCCCTTGATGCGCGTTTCGCCGCAGGCTTCATCCGGAGGTATGTTTGTATGATCATGTTCACTAGTATTTTAGTAGATGACCTGCCAATGACATATACCACACAATTATGTAGCACCTGGGAGTCTAGAAATACACTCCTATAGACATATGAAGCAGTTACCTCCTATACACATGCAGTAGAACAAACACTGACTCCATCTTGGGATAAATTTAATATGCGTGAAATGAAAAAGCTAATAACACTATAGCTCTCAATAAAGTCCATAGCGCATGCGCGAGAAGTCAATGCAGAAGTACCGTGGGATCACACAAGTACCTCCAAACACAGAATGAAGTGGAAGCGGTATAAACCATTAAGATCAAGAGCGCATGCATGAGATATGGACTTGGAGATACCGTGAGATTACACTAGTATTGCCAATATGCCCAGATAGTGAAACCAGTGCATGGATTGCTATGTAACATGTAAATATGTCAATGCCCAATAAGCTATATTCTCCTAATATAAAAATGCAATACATAAGAGGATAAACACACAAGTAATCACAAGAATGACCACAAGAATCGTGAAATACACTTCCATAAAACACACAGATGGACTTGAGGTGGTACAGACTTTCATCAGGATGTCAGATCTGGAATATGATTTAGGTGAGTTCCTGGTCAAACTTTTGGAATACGTGTTGACACATAATTTTTTTATGTCTGGTTATATGTTTTTCCTAAAGCTCCAGGGAGCAGCTATGGGGTACACCTAAGCAGTGTCGGACTGGGATGACTAGGGCCCACAGTGGAATTGTTTCTAGGGGCCCACCATCAGGACCCCTGCAGATCAGCGGTACCGAAACAGGGCGGCTAAACATGCCGGGAGCCATGCTGCTTACCCACTATACCATGTACACCACTGCACTACCTAAACCTACTGCTACACCTTGTATGGCAAGTGAACAGCGTGGCTCCAAGAATTGTTACCTTTACCTGTAGCCGCACTGTCCTAGAAAAACTGATCTGCAGAGGTCCTGGCTGTTGTATCATCGCAGATGTAATATTGATGGCCTATCCTAAGGACAGGCCATCAATATTAGAAAGATGGATAAATCCTTTAAAGAGGTTGTCCATGAATAGGAGCAACCCATGTAGCTGATGGGAGGTGTAAAGTAAAAAATAAGTAAATTAAAAAGCATACTCACCTGTTCCCGGCACTCTGTTGTCCGCTGCCAGTGTCCATTCAGTCTCATGCCGGCGACTCTTTGCTGGGAGTCCTGCACCTCATGTGATCGCTAAGACCAATTAGGTACAGGATTTCCAGAAATGAGGCGCCGCCATGAGACCGAATAGACACAGGCAGGGGACAACGGGGTGCTGGGGAGAGGTGAGTTTGCTTTTTTTTAAAATTTTCTTATTTTTACACCTCCCTGGCGGCCGACACAGTGGTCGCTCCGGTTTATGGACAACCTCTTTTAAGGGGTTGTCTGGGCCAAATTTTTCTATGGTCACTTCACTGATCCCCCCACATAGTGGCCTCTTCACTGGTCCCCCATACTGTATGGGGAACAGTAATGGGGTCATTATATTGTGTGGGAGCAGTGATGGAGGCTAACATCCTGTGGGGGGGACATTAAACTGTGTGATGCATATTAAAGGGGTTGTCCAGGGTTAATCTTTTTTATGGCCTATGCTCAGGATAGGCCATAAATACCTGATCGGTAGAGGGCTGACACATGGCCCCATCAGCTGTTCGGAGCCACTTCCGGAGCCCGTTCTGTACACAACACAGGGCCGGAAGCAGAAAGCTCCATCCACTGTATAGCAGCCCGGCGCCGTCACTGCAGCTCAGCTCCTACTGACTTCAATAAGTGCTGAGATACAGTGGACAGAGCTTTCTGCTTCCAGCCCTGTATTGTGTACAGGACGGGCATCAGAAGTGGCTCCGTACAGTTGATCGGTCCGGGGTCAGCCCCCTACAGATCAGGTATCTATGGCCTATCCTGAGGATAAACCATAACAAATTATGCCTGGACAACCCCTTTAATATACCCCCCAGGGCCCCCCTAATGCGCCACACTTTAAAGAGGTTGTCCAGTATAATTTATTTCTTTTTTTATAATTAGTCCGGGGAAGGTGAATCCCCCCTACCCCCACCCCCCAAGAAAAAAAAAAACATACTAAACAAACTCACCTGTCTCCGGTGTCCTCCCAGCACGGTCCAGTCCTGCAGCTCCGCTGTCTTCTTTTTGCCGGAATTCCTCACTGGCTGTGACGTCCCAAGTCCCTTCCCTTAGGCCGCTGATTGGCCTCAGGGATCACGTGACGTCACAGGTAGTCACGTGCAGGGGGAACGTCAGCTGGAAGAAAACAACAGAACTGCAGGACCGAACTGCGCTGGGAGACACTGGGGACAGGAGAGAAAGTTTTGGGGGGGGGGGGGGTTGTTTTTGTTTTTTTCACATGCCCCGGCGTAATTAAAAAAAAAAAATGAAGGAGCCACTGTATGGAGTATAAGCTCCACAGTGTGACCCCTTATTTTTTTATAGAGGTTATTGATCAGACTTTAAGAGACCATTCATAAGTAATCTGTTGCAAAGACGACTCATACTACAACGGTCCTGTCAGTAGTCAGAACAATTGGACTAATCCTATACTTAGCATATGACATTCCTTTCTTTCGGAGATCAACTACTGAAATCCATTGTCTTGGCGACTTACTTATTGTTAATATCACTATTTGGAATCAGACTCAAGTATCATGCAGCATTATGGCATGTAAACCCTCATTCTTCCCTATCCATTACATGATTCAGTAGGGGAGGTCCTTAGCAGAGTGAAGGTGGGCACTGTTCCAACGCCAGCCTCATTCAAGTGAATGTGATAAGAGGTGCAGACACTATAAACAGCACAATGCTGAGTTTGGTTAGCACTGAAGAAGCTGCAGAGCTTCTCTGAACTCTGTGGATTCTTCCATGAAAGCCCATTTAAGCTTTTGTCTTGTTTGCCTTGTTTGTAGACTCATTGGGGAAGTTTTATTAAAATGGTCTAAAAGCAAAACTGTCTTATTTGACAACCAATCACAGTGCTTTTTTAATTTTGTATTCGGCTCCTGAAAAGTGAAAATTGCGCTGTGATTGGTTGCAATGGGAAAATAAGACAGTTTTGCTTTTAGACCATTTTATAAGCTCCACAGTGGCCCCCACACAGTATTATATGCACCCAATACCCCCCCCCCCGCTTCAGTGCTATTACTATACTCTGGGGTCTCCTCAGACCCCAGAGTATAATAATCGGAGGCCCAGGGAAGTGATTAAAAATAAAAAACTCTCATACTCACCTTGCCTTACCTTTCCTTGGCATCCTCGCTCCATCCTGCTGTCTTCAGCGTCTTCAGGCCCTTTTCCGACGTCGCTGCCGAGGCCTGTGATTGGGCCTAATTACAGGCCTTAGTCATGACGGAGGGGCGGCGGAGAGGACGCTGTGCCCCGGAGAGGTGAGAATATGTATTTATTATTTTCAGTCACCTCCCCTGGGCAGCCATCTATTGGAAAGGGGCCTGCAATATGCCAGGGCCCCTTTCCAATAACAGTGTGTATAGCGGTCGGGGAACCAGGCTTTCCCCGACCGCTATCATAGTGGTCCAGGGCCCGGCCATATCCAGCTGGCCACGGGCACCATACCCCGCCGGGTCCGGTCGCGCCCCCTTCGACCGCGATCGTTACGCCACTGGTCAGGGGCCTGATTGGGATGGTCAGGATCCCGATCGGGCCCCCATGACATGAGGACTAATAGTCGGGGCTCGGGGCCCACCGGTGGATTCACCGGTTCCCCGGTGGGCCAGTCCGACCCTGCGCCTAAGTGAGAATGTATATTTTTGGGGCCGGTATATAAATGATGTGTTGTTTATTTGGCAGGGGATGGAAGTGGAATTGGAAACTTTTCTTGGATCCCTCAACAATAACAACTAAAACATGAAGCTTACATACCATTGGAGTAGGACAGAAATGTAATTCTTGGACATCAAATTACATGTTGCCTCGGATGGCAGTATTCAAACGAATCTATTTGGGAAAGAATCAGCCACAAATTCATTATTGCATTTCTCTTCTGCACATCCAGTAGGTCTTATCCAGAATATCCTGGTAGGACAGTTCCTACGGACACACTGTATTTGTTCTTCGGATCAGTCTTTTGAAATTGCAGCTCGTGATTTGAGTAATCGTTTCAGACAAAGAGGGAATCAAGAATGCTGGATGTTGAACGGATATCAGAGAGCTCGATCCTCTAATACTTGTGATTTGTTACGATCAGGACACTCATGAACTTCGAGACAAGAACCCAGTAAACATGTAAGATTCATCACCACATTTAACTCTAGGTGGTTTAATTGGCGTCGAATCCTTACAAAATTTTGGGGGATACTTTCAGTGACCCCATTTTGAAACGATATGTTGGCTTGCAACCAGCAATCACGTACCGGAGATCCAAAAATATGCGTGACTTATTAGTTCGCATATCACAAGGCATTATGGGAAAGGAGCTGGGGAGCTCATACGCCCTCTGTTGGATGTAACAGTCATTTTTCTGCTAGTTCCCAAATTAGTCCTTTTGGCAATACAGAACCAAGACCTGGATGCCACCCATGTGGTAAGTGTGTAGCGTTTGTTAACATTGATCACACTAATGAATTTACTAGTTCTGATAATAGACAACAATACAGTATAATGATCGGAGTCCCAGGGCAGGTGAGGTGACGTGGGTGGTCACGTGGGCCAGGCCGGCATCATTATGCATCGCGACGCCAGCCTGGCTCACATGACATCTGATCCAACATTGAAGAAGGCTGAAAGTAGCGGGGAGTGCGCCAGTTGCCAGGGAGAGGTAAGTAACGTTGTTTTTTATGTTTGTATACTCACGTGGGTCTCCGATCATTATACTCTGGGGTCTGAAAAGAGCAATTATTGTATAATAATTGTTCATGGATGGTCCACAATGGGGCATAATACTGATAACAGGGGAACCCATCAAGTCATGCAATTTTCACCAAATTTTTTTAACAAATTCTAGCAATAGGTATCTACAGTAGAGTAATGCTGGCCATGCAAATAAATTGAGAATTAACTGAATCCATCTAAATGTGTATTCATGTAATGAGGGAAAGAAGGATTGGCCATATTGGATTTCAACATGCTTGATCCTTTGTTCACACAAGATATAAGCTGTTACCAGAGATTCCTGGCAGTGACGTTTTACTGTCTCATGCTTGCTTGCATGAGCTGAAAGTGCTTGTGTATAGGGCAGAGTGGTGATTAGCAGCAATAGATGTGAGGCTGAGGACCACTTATCTAACAACTGTCTAGGGTATATCACCACTTTTAGATGTTCCCAGTAACAAATCTTTAAGGTTTCACTCATACCTGGGGTAAATTTCTTGCATCATAAATTATGATAAATCTGATGGGGCAATAGGCCTAACCCAACTTCACCACATACACTTTTTAGGGAAGTGGTGAAAGCAGGGCAAAAGTAAAAAAAAAAAAAGTCACAATTTTTTTGCACCGTTATGGAAGTCCATTGCTGTCTCCATCACAAAATCAGGGCAACAGACTTAAAAGCCAATAGAATGATTGATACGGACACCCTCCATTTGTATCAGTCTTCATTCACTGTAATGTAAAAAACATGATGGAAGCTTTCTGACGTTTTGTTTGTTTACTTTTCTAACGGAAGTAAACGTCGTACCTGCAGGACTTTTTCTTCTGTTACGCTAGGTTCACACTAGTGTTTGGGTCTCCGTTGTCCAGGTCCGCATGGAGACCCGAAAGATGGAGAGCCTTACGCTTAAAAAGCGGTTACTCATGGACCCCGTAGACTATAATGGGGTCCGCTGGGTTTCCGCTGGTTTTATATTGCAACCAGTGGAGAGAAAAGTCCTCCTTGAAGTCCTCCTTTTCTCTCCGCCAATTTAAGGCGGAATCTGCAGCGGTAGTCTCCTAAGGAGACTCCAACACAGATGTGAACCTAGCCTGAGAAAGTAAACAAACATGACAGAAGAAAGCCTTTGTCTTGTTCTTTACATTACAGTGAATGCAGTGATAGGGTTTGTTCATCACTAATATAATATCTGAAATTTAGTTTGATAAACCATATTAATTAGAAATCCTGGAATGAGTCAGAAAAATCACAACATGCACTGGTATCTATGTTAAATAGTGTGCAGCTGTCACATGTTTTAACCCTCACGTGACATTTTTTGTTTTTGTGTTTTTCCGACTTTATTCTCTGCATTCCAAAAGTCATAACTCTCTTTTTTTTTCATTTATGTAGTCATATAAGGGTTCGATTTTTGTGAGACAAGTTGTACTTCAAAATGGTACAATTTATTATTCTGTGCAATGTACTGGGAAGCGGGAAAAAAATTCAGAATGAGGTGGAATTACTCCCTACAGTTTTTATTTTTATGGTTTCCACTTTGCGGTAAAAATGCTATGTTAGCTTTATTCTCCGGGTCAGTACGATCACGGTGATACCAAATTTATATAGTTTTTTCCCCCCCATGTTTTAACCCCTTCCCATAGGGGCATTTTTTGATTTTGACTCCCCACCTTCCAAACCCCATAACTTTTTTATTTTTTCATTCACAGAGCCATATGAGGGATTAATGTTTGCAGGACAAATTATTTTTCATAATCGTACCATTATTTTTGTATAATGTACTGGGACGCTGGAAAAAAAAATTCTGAATGGGGTAGAATTGGAGAAAAAGTACATTTGTGCGATTTTCTTACAGGCTTCATTTTTACGGCGTTCACTGTACAGCCAAAATGACATGTCACCTACATTCCAGGTTTTGGTACGATTCTGGGGATACCAAATGTATATTGTTTTATTTACATTTTAACCATTTAACAAAAATACAAAACTTTGAAAAAAATTTTTTTTTCTTAAAGTTGCCATATTCTGACACCCGTAACTTCATTATATTTACATGTACAGGGATATATAGGGCATCTTTTTTAGCAGGGCCAGGTACTTTTTAGTTACACTATGGAGAAAAAGTGCATTTGTGCGATTTTCTTACAGGCTTCATTTTTACGGCGTTCACTGTACAGCCAAAATGACATGTCACCTACATTCCAGGTTTTGGTACGATTCTGGGGATACCAAATGTATATTGTTTTATTTACATTTTAACCATTTAACAAAAATACAAAACTTTGAAAAAAAATTTTTTTTCTTAAAGTTGCCATATTCTGACACCCGTAACTTCATTATATTTACATGTACAGGGATATATAGGGCATCTTTTTTAGCAGGGCCAGGTACTTTTTAGTTACACTATGGAGAAAAAGTGCATTTGTGCGATTTTCTTATAGGCTTCGTTTTTACGGCGTTCACTGTGCAGCCAAAATGACATGTCACCTACATTCCATGTTTTGGTACAATTCTGGGGATACCAAATTTATATTGTTTTATTTACATTTTAACCATTTAACAAAAATACAAAACTTTGAAAAAAAAATTTTTTTTCTTAAAGTCGCCATATTCTGACACCCGTAACTTCATTATATTTACATGTACAGGGATATATAGGGCATCTTTTTTTAGCAGGTACTTTTTAGTTACACTATTTTGGGGAATTTCTATTGCATTGATCACTTTTTATTCAAATTTTTATGACATTGCGAAACAACGAAAAAACAGCGCTTTGGCATTTTTCATTTTTTTTCCCACTACACTGTTCGCCGCATGAGAAAAATATTTTTATAGGTTTGTAGACTGGGCATTTTTGGACACTGGGATATCTAATGTGTATGTGTTTCACAGTAATTTTTTACTTGTATATGTATCCTAGGGAAAGGGGGGTGATTTGAACCAGGGGATCTGATCTCTAATGCAATGCAAATGTATTGCAATGCATAGCAAAATAATTACACTTCTATTAGAGGCTGCATACAGTGGTGTAAATACCGGGGTAGCAGAGGTAGCGGGTGCCATAGGGCCCGGGACATTAGGGGCCCTGGCGGGCCCCTGATGTTTTTTTGTTCTTTTTTTATAATAGGCCGTTACCTGCTGGAGCAACCCCAGCAGGTAACGGGCCCTATTTACTTACCGATCCCCACTCCTGCTCACGGCCACCTGTGCCTCCCCTTCTGTGGAAGCGGAGGTGGCTGTGACCAGGAGCGAGGATCGGTAAGTAAGGCCACGGGCCCGCGAACCACACAAACACTGCTATCATTATACTCTGGGGTCTTTTCAGACCCCAGAGTAAAATGATCGGAGGCCCAGGGGAGGTGAGGGAACATAAAATACAATGTTACTTACCTCTTGGGTGGAAACCCTATGGACCCCATCCGCAGGTAACTGCTTTTTAAGCGGATAGGTTTTCCGTTTTTCGGGATCCCAAGCAAACCTGAAGGACGGAAACCTAAACGATAGTGTGAACCTAGTATAAATTGCTATGTGTTCACCTGGGTTTTTCAACCTTTGCAATGTAGCAGAGGTGAAATGCAATACAGGTGGATTTGCGGCGAACAATGGCGCAAAATACCCCTTCAAGCTGATATCATAGGCGTGGTCAGTTTTTGAGGGTGGGGCTTATATAATGTTATTGTTATTTATTGTTATTAAAGTTGTTATTACATTGCTGTCATGTATACAGTGTATCAGTAATAAGGCTCAGACCACATCAGCAGCAGCCGACGAGCCGCTCACTACAGTCACAAGATCTTCCGCCACTTCCGCTCTGTGCTCACACCCGGTCACATACTCGTCCCTCCCGCCCGTAGTCTCTCACCCTCCGCCATGCTCTCCCGCCTGCTCAAGGAGCACCAGGCGAAACAGAATGAGAGGAAGGACCTGCAAGGTGAGCACTATTGCCGGGGCCTAGTCAGCTTCATGAAGCCTCGGGCTAAAGTCTCGGCTTGAGTTCTCCATGGTAACGCGGCCTCATAGTAATGAGTGGAGGGCTCAGCTGCCTGTCATGTACTGTGTACGGAAGGGACTGGACTCCTGCGTATAAGATATGGTGGATACATTTGTAGGACTGTGCTCTGGTATATAGGGAACTGTGTTACTGTGTATACGATATAGAGGGTACACTTGTAGGGCTATGCTCCTGTATATATGGGACTTCTGTATATATGACATACAGGATATATTTGTAGGGCTGTGCTTCTATATAGATAGATTTATATATGGGGACTGAGTTGCTGTCTGTAGGATATAGAGGATACATTTATAGGATTGTGCTCTCATATATAGGGGATGGGGGGACTTCTTCTGTATATAAGATATAGGGGACTGTGTTCCTTTATGTAAAATATACAGAATATAGTTGTTGGACTGCGATCTCATAAATAGGTGATACATTTGCGGTCTTTATTGTCCTCATGATTTTCCATATGATATTACTAGGTATCATCCTTCATGTCAGCGATCTGTGCACCACCATAACTAGTCCTTATACATCTCCGACTGTCCTGTCAAGCCCTATTGAATTTTTGAATCTTTATTATAATTGGGGATGAAAATAAAATTTTGCTGCCCTTTTGGAGAATCAGAGCTAATTCACATGTGACCTTCCAGGCGCTGTATCTTTTGAACAGGTGAATGGATTAAAAAAAAAAAAAAACACCAAATGTACAGGGTCGCAGCAGCACACAAGTGATGGGTGTAATTTAGCAATTTTTTATTATTTTGCTTACTTATATAGTGCCATCATATTCTGATGGCTTTAGAGATATTGTCAATACTGTCAAGTAGGACTCACAATCTTAATTCCATATCAGTATGTCTTTGGAGTGTGTGAGGAAACCCACACAAACATATTTGAACCTATGACTCGAGTGCTGCAAGGCATCAGCACTAATAACTGATCCTCCACGTTGTAACAGGTCTTCTTTAAGTTTGTTGCTGTCATCCTATGTGAATAGAGCCTTACATATTTGTTGTACCTTCCACAAAGACTGCACGTCTGTTTTCTATATGTATATATTCTATATGTCACAGTCACAATTTTCTGTAGAGAGGATTTTAGAAACATTTGAGAACTGCTTGTTTTTTTGTCCAGGATATTTTTTTTTTTTTTTTTTACTGACAGCATTGACGATAATTGTGTTTTAGTATTTAGATGTACTTGCTTTAAATATTACTTACATGTGGATAGGACAAGGAAGTAAACTTGTTGGTCTTAGTGCTGCAGTCTTTAGTAAGAAATACTGTTTCTTTTTATCAGAGAAGAGAAGAAAGGAGGCCATCGCTGCAGCTACCACCCTGACAGAGGCTTTAGTAGATCATCTAAATGTTGGGTAAGTGCCTGCAGGGGTCTTCATAACCCCATATTAAGCAGAGGGGACACCTCATTTATGAAGAGGCGCGCCAGGCCTGTGCGTCTGGAAGGGAAGTGTACGCCATCTCAAGCTGGCGTATATTTTCCATATCATTTACACCAGAAGTCTGATAAATCTGGTGGGGCCAACACACCTTCTCCACACCCTCTTTTTAGGGAAGCGGCATAGGCAGTGCAGAAGTAAAACAAAAAATAGTCATCATTTTAGGCAAAAAAAAAAATTCCACTTTTTAATCCTTGTACCCCATATAACTTAAATAGAAGCACAGAATTGCAGCGGTGGTGGTATCATGTTCTTATACTGTGTGTCCTGGCTGCATCTGCTATGCGCTTATTGACAGGTACTTACTGCACCTGCACTGCTTCGAATGGAACCACACATACATGCAGTGACCAGTGGCCTAATTGGAAGGTAATACCTCAGTTTACTCACAAAATCATGCAATGATTGGTCACTACATGTAACTGAAATTAAATACTGCATGCAGTTCTTCAGTAAATCAGCATCATGTAATGTAGCCAAAGGATGCTCAAGGAAAGGCACATAAAAACTTTGTGCTTCATCTGTATTTACTGCATAGACAAAACATTTTAAAAAATGCTGCATTTCTGCTACACTTTACACTGCACGGTAAACTGTGTGTTTTTGGGGGTTTTTTTGCCCTGCGGCACAAACTGATAAATATACTTGCACCCTTATGGCCTGTGTATTGCACAGCACATTACAGAGATGGTTAGCACTTACATATATAGCTGTAGTACAAAGGGGCTACAAAAGGCATCTCACTTGAGGATCCAGAATGTATATTATTCAGATAGCTGTTTGATTTCCGTGTGCACCATGTGGTGGCGCTGTGCTGGAATCAAACACTTGTTGCAAGCGTCCCCCACATATTTCAGCTGCTTATAGGCACCTCCAGTGGACAACCTATCAGCTTTTTTTTAAGCAGTCCTTTCTACAAAAATGGGATACATTCAATACCACAGGGATGGACTATAGACTTTAGTAGCCAGGCTAGAGATTTTGAGGGTGCACTTGTCACTACAAGGTCTGAGAGCTGCACTTTCTTGGGTGTGTCAGTGTTATGGATCATTACTGGCTTTTCCTGGCACGATTTTAATTAATTGAGGATGCACTGAATCCAGAGAATTATTTCTAATTATTATTTTTTTTTTTTTTTGCCATTTATACAGACACTTAATCAGCACTTAAGGGAGTGGTGCCACAGACTTAGGATGTCCTTTAGAAGTGCTCAAGTCCCAGACTTCCTTGAAGTCATTTTAATAACCTCTAATAATAGAGAAGACATAATTGGCTACCAGTGTCAGGATGTTTCTTTTCCTTAAGAACACTCTAAAATCATCACTGCAAACAACTAACATAATACGTTGGCTCAGATTTACTTAAATAGATACTCTGAAAATACACCAGATTTTTCACAGTGACTGATGCTGAATGATAAATCTGGTGTTTCTTTAGACCGCATGTGTCAAGCACAAGGCCCAGAGGTCATATCTGGCCCTCTGGATCATTATATGTGGCTTGTGAAGTCTCTTATTTAGTTTGCTCACTTTAGCTGGATGAAGGTCCATGCACTTACCAAGACGCATACACCAGTACAGGGAGCTTAGAGGATGGATATTGGAGTGCAGAAACAAAGTAGTTCTACATCAGCCCGTGAGGTATCTCAAGGCGAAGGTAGTGCTTGACTGATGGAGCAGCACCAGCAGTGGGGAGCGAGGGCAGCATCTTGGCATGCAGAAACAAAGTAGTTCCGGATCTGCAAGGTATCATGTAGTGGACACAGTGCTTGTCAGAGGAGGTGGTGCCAGGACAGGGGGCTGGTGCCATCTTGGCATGCAGTTTGCTGTGTTTATACATCAGCCCACAAAATTCTCACTTGTGGACTCAGCACTGGGCTTGACAGGTAGAAGGACACAGATTTTCACATCAGATAATTTTCCAAGTGGAATTGAGATATACTGGCGAATAAGAGAAAAAAGGCGGTTTAATGAAAGATGGGAAAGTGAATGCATGTTTTAAGCTTCAAGGAGAAAAAGCAGTAATTCTTTTGTGGCAGTATCGGTGGTAAAGGAGTACAATATGCATTAGCATTTTGATTTGAAACATGGCCCTGTGAAGGCAATCACAATCCTGATGTGGACCTCGGTGAAACCCCTTCTTTAGACTGTCGATTCCAAGTTAGACACCTATTAGATAACGTACTTTGTGCCAGAATTTTCACGCCTCAATTTTGGTGCAAATTTGGTTACATTTAAGCCACAGCCACACCCCCATTTTATGAGAAGCCACGCCCATATGTATAGCAAATGGGGAAAAATTTAGGTCAGAGCAGAGGTGCCACATTTACACTAGATTCTGTTTGTAACCAAAACCCTTAAGAGTGCATTGGATGAGGCGGCGGCTCCCCCCTTCACTTGAAAAGTTAGACGCAGGAGGCAGCAACCCTGACACACGCCACAGACACGTTTTCTTCAGCAGTGCACTAGGTGTGCTGAACGTCTGTGGAGAAAATCACGTACACCTGCAGACTTCCTCCACTTTAAATTTATACTTAAAACCTATTTCATCGCTCTCATCCCTTCTCTCTCCTGTCACCCTAAAAGGCTATTTGAAACTTTTCACTACTTACTCACCCCCAAGGTGCAGATGCCATTCACAGACCTTAGCACAGATTACCTGGCCACTTTTTTCCATGACAAAATTGATAAGATCCATCAGGAAATAACTGCCCAATCCTCAGGTGGCACTGACCCCCTCACCAGCCACACTTCAGACTGCTCGTTCTCATCTTTTGAACCTGTTACAGAGGAGGAAGTATCTCGGCTACTTTCTTCTTCTCGCCCTACAAACTGCAGTAGTGACCCTTTCCCCCTCACACCTTCTCCAGTCTCTGTCGCCTGCTGTCACGACTTACCTTACTAAAATATTTAACCTCTCTCTCTCTTCTGGAATTTTTCCCAACATTTTTCAAACATGCTGTTATAACCCCTCTAATGAAGAAATCCTTCCTTGACCTGTCCTGTGCTGCTAACTATCGACCTGTCTCTAACCTCCCCTTCATCTCCAAAATCTTGGAACATTTGTTTAGTCTATTCTCGTTTAACCCGCTATCTTTCTGCTAACTCTCTTCTTGACCCCTTACGATCTGGCTTCTGCACTTTACTGAAACGTCCCTCACAAAAGTCTCCAATGATCTCCTGACGGCTAAATCCAAAGGTGACTACTCTCTTCTTATTCTTCTAGATCTCTCAGCAGCATTTGACACTGTTGACAATCAACTCCTCCTCACTATGCTCCACTCTGTCTGCCTCACAGACACCGCGCTCTCCTGGTTCTACTCTTATCTCTCGGACCGCACTTTCTGTGTATCATTTGCGGGCTCTGTTTCTTCCCTTTGTCGCTGGAGTTCCTCAGGGCTTGGTCCTAGGCCCCCTGCTCTTCTCTCTCTCTACACGGCTCCCATTGGACAAACCAGATTTGGCTTCGGGTACCATCTTCATGCTGATGATACCCAATTATATACGTCATCCCGTGACATCACCCCTGCACTAATACAGAACACTAGTGACTGCCTCTTTGCTGTCTCAAATATCATGTCTTCGCTCTATCTGAAACTGAATCTCTCAAAGACTGAACTACTGCTGTTTCCACCATCTAATAGATCTGTCCCTGATACCTCCATTGCAGTCTCCAGCCTTACCATAACTCCTAGGCAGTATGCCCACTGCCTCGGGGTTATGTTTGACTCAGACCTTTCCTTCACCTCCCATATCCAATCACTTGCACGCTCATGTCATCTCCACCTCAAATACTTCTCCAGAATCCGCCCTTTCCTTACCACAGATACACTAAAGACATTTATTGTCGCTCTTATTCACTCTCGCCTTGTCTACTGTAACTCCTTACTAATTGGTCTTCCCCTTACTAAACTCTCCCCTCTACAATCTATTCTGAATGCGGCGGCCAGGCTCATCTATCAGTCTAGACACTACAGCAATGCCTCCGGTCTGTGCCGGTCACTACATTGGCTGCCTATTCAATTCAGAATACAATATAAACTTATCACCCTCATCCACAAGGCTCTCCATAATGATGCACCTCTTTACATTTCCTATACAAAAATAAAGTGGATAGTCAATGGCCACTAATAGGGTATATATATAGTGAATATATATTAAAATGTATAACTTTATTTCACAAATTAAAAAATGTTTTTTTTTTCGTCGGACACAAAGTCCTGCATGTCTGACTTTGTTATGGGTTTTTAAGCAATGCGTCGCTAACCTGTCGCTATCCAGTGCCTATTCAGTTTCCCGAGATTTTCACTCGGATTGGCAGCGGACGGACTCAAGCGCAAGTGTGAACCCACCCTAACTTGTTTCCAAATGAAACATCTAGCAAAAATTTTTTTTAGATCGTCTCCCACTGTCCGCAAGTTTCTGAAAATAGTGGTTCTATCTAAAAATAAACACCTAACGCGTTTCCAAGCCGCTAAACTATCGCAGCTTATTCATCAGAGGTGTATAAGTTTGTTTTAACTGAAGAGCTATAACGTTCCCCCGCTCCCCTCTCGGCACTGATACACGGCCGCGAGTGAGAGCAGAGGTATGCAGCCTTTTATGGCAGGTGAACCACCCACCACACTTCTCTAACAACCAATCAATTTAGCGGAATTCCAAACCTGACTCCAGCTAACTGAACCCACGTCACAGTGGGCCCATTGCGCATGCGTGAGTGACAACCAATCGCGCAGCAATTACATTTCCTCCCTCATCTCTGTCTATCGCCCAACCCATGCTCTCTGTTCACTCAATGACCTAAGACTAACATCCTCTATTATCAGAACCTCCCACGCTCGTATACAAGACTTCTCCCGAGTTGTACCACTTCTCTGGAATGCTCTATCCCAGACTATCAGATTAACCCCCAATTTCCACAGCTTCAAGCGTAAACTAAAGACATATCTTTCCAGACAGGCCTATCACAACTCCTAATGTAAACCCTTCCGTAGTTAGAATCCCTAAAACGTACCCTCCTCTGTTGATGCTCCAACATTACCTCACAGGATATGATGCCGTTTCAGACTAACTTTATATGTCCAGGCACCATCTGCACGTTAAAGGACACGACTGGTGACGGCTCATACAGCTTTATATATGTGTAATGACAGTAACCTCTATTACAAAATTGTCTGACCATTGTATAAGCAATGCTACTTGTGCTGCGGAATATGTTGGCGCTATATACCTAAAATGTATTATTATTATTAAATAGTAAAATTTTCTACATAAATATATAGGAAGATGACTGAACATCTTGTGCCATGTTCAGCAGTGCAGATTCTACACCTCAAATCCACCACAAATTCCTATATAATACATATGGATGGAGTTTTGAAAAACTTGTATCAGAAAAATTTCCTGCCTTCCATCCTTTTACTGTATAGAGGTGAATTCCATGTAAAATTTGCAGCGACAGATTTGCCCCAGATTTTTGCCAGGGACTTGAAGTAAAGGATCATAATTGTTAGAAAACAGCAAGAACTCACTGTAGCTTTTTTTTTTTTTTTGGCGGGGGGAGGGACAAATGAGTAGGATGGGACTTTGACAAAATATGAGAAGACTATAGTTGGCACTTTGGGAGAATTTTGCTGCCAGCGCATGGCACTTGAAGGCAGTATGACAATAGGTTCATTGTGGCTGACGTGGGAGGGTGGGCATTCTCACTGTGGATAGGGCTGAGACTGGCACTTGGGCTTTCAGAATGACAATGTATTTGACACAGGGGTTGGTATTTTAGATTTTGACAGTGCAGCTTGTGGACAATATAGCATGTTGAAGAAGAAAAGGTTCATGTAATTCAACAAGTCCTAGTGAAGCTCCTGCTTTCTCTTCAAAAGAGGTTCTGCAGCAGCTCAGGATTGTATTGTTCCTTTTACAATATAAAATATTTAAAGTCACTTAAAAAAGACTTAATATTCCTATAATTGATCCACCATGTAGATATGTGTGTATTTGCATCAGTACAATTCTCAGCTACATCATAACAGCATGCTAAGCTTTGCAGAAAGTGCCACATTTATTATCCCTTACAGCTCGTCTTTGTCAGTATGCCAGTTGTTTGCATACATAATGTGGTGTGGAGTGAAGGCTGTGTAGAAGATACTGGCCACCAGGTGGCACTCTTCAGTCACTGCTGAATGCTGCTGCTTTTGTACATTGCAGTCTGCTTCAGCCCATAATATTGAGAATTTACAGCACATCAAGCAACAATGGATTCTGTTTTCTGTTCGTATCCATTTCGCATTGATTTTTAATTCTATTATATTGGCATTCTTTCACAATGTTGGAAAATTAGGAGGAATGAATTGTTAAACCTCTGTGACAAGATCTAAGATGTAATTTAGAAAGTCATTATTGTCTCATTTTTTTTCCCCTTATAATGCAGTGTGGCCCAGGCTTACGTGAATCAAAGAAAGTTGGACCATGAAGTGAAGACATTGCAGACACAGGCTTCACAGTTTGCTAAGCAAACAACACAGTGGATCAGTCTAGTGGAGAACTTTAATCAGGCATTGAAAGTGAGTTTGGGTTAATCTTACACTTTACATAGTGGGCAACCAAATGCTCTTTTTGCTTACTGCCATATTTCTGACTCCCCTTCACACATACGCATGCTCAGCTCAGCTAAGCAATGCGTTTACTGACCTGGGAGAGGGCAGAAGACTGCTGCCAGATAACGCCAAACAAAAGGATCGGAAATTTACAATCCTACTTGACCGATCCTTAATTTCTCCAATATCTGCCATCACTGGTAGAGGCTGTACACTGTAGATTGGTGTCGTTTGGCCAGTGGCTATTCCTCCCACGCGACCCATCCCCTCCAAAGCACATGCTTTATGGGCAGAGGGGGATAATTTTCTGCCAGAATTCTTAAAGTTTAACAGGCCCGACCCTTCCATATACTGTGTATAAATATATATTGTATTATGTTTTTTTATGCTTGAACTCAGAAATTGCATATATTATACTAGTACAAGCCTGAACTTGAGAAGGTAAAACACCTCAGGAGACTCTGCTGAGCAATAAACAAACTCCCAAACGCATCATCATCATCCCGCAAACTCATTTCCTACATATTGCTACCAAACAAGTTTTTACTACATCTTAAAAACAGCTTTTTAGACTTTGGCCGAATACCCACATATGTAACAGCAAGACTGATCTCTGTTTTAAAGGGAGCCTGTCAGCATGAAAATGCTATTTAATCTGCAGGCAGCATGTTATAGAGCACAAGGAGCTGAGCACATTGATTTAATTCTCTATTGTGACTATGCTTAGATGGAGGAATAGCGTCTGGTGGGCGGCGCTAACAGTGACTGTGCATACAGAGATACCTGTCAGTGACTTAGAAGCGCCCACTGGACTGAATAACTCCTTCTGAGCATAGAAACAACAGATAAATAAATGGACGAGTATTATTTTATGGGAAAAGATTCCATATAGCATCAGTCTGCTCATCTCCTCCTCTACAACATGCTGCCTGCGGATTACACAGCAATTTACCCTTTAAGCAGTTAGCACTCTTAACTGGCCATCAATATCTGGTTGGTGGGGTTCCGAAAGCCAGGACCCCCACAGAGCAGCTGTTTAACCCCTATCTGCCGCAAACAATTTATTTATTTATTTTTTTTTAATTATTCCCTGCCTTTTTCTTTTTCCAGTCTCAGAGTTGTATGAGGTCTTATTTTTTGCAGGACAGGTTTTACTTCATAGTGGTACCTTTTATTATTCCGTATTATGTACTGGGAAGCTGGAAAAAATTCAGAATGGGGAGATTTAGGGAAAAAAAAACTGCATTTGTGTAATTTTCTTATGGGTTTTGTTTTTAGAGCGTTTATTGCACAGCCAAAGTGACATGTTACCTATATACTGCGGGCAGTTATAACTATGGTGATAGCCTTAACAAAAATCAAAAATTTTGAAGGAAAAAAAAAAAATTCTGGGAGTCACCATATTCTGACACCTGTAACTTTGCGGGCTGGGCTGCATAATGTGTTTTTTGCAGGGCTAGTTGTACTTGTTCATACCATTTTGGGAAATATTTTAAGTTTTGATATCTTTATTTAAAACAGAAAAACAGCGTTTTGAATTTTTTTTTCTACAACAGCATTCACCATTTGGAAAAAATGTTGTGTTTGCAGATGCAGGAATGTCTAATCTGTATGTTTTTGTCTATTTTTATTCAGAATCTAGGGAAAGGGGGTTGATTTGAACATATAGGGTTTTTTTGTTTTTGTTTTCTTTTTTAAACCTTTTTTCTTTTCTTTAGACCACCTTAGGGGGTAACTGATCACTTCTACAGTATACTGCAGTACTAATGTATTGCAGTATACTGAGAAATCCATCTACTTCTATTACAGGCTGCTATAGGCCTGTGTGGAAGACAGTCCTGGCTGTAACAGCTACCGGTTGTTATAGCTACTGGATGTCCACTCCTCGATCTGATGGTAATCCGATGCTTTGGTCACATTAGACTGAGGCATTGGTAGTGTTAATACCTGCAATCATAGAGTACTCTGTTCACATGCATTGCTGCCAAGTCTTCCTCGGCAACAGTGGAGCCCTATCAGCTCTTGAGCAGGCACCATTTTTAAAGTGTCAATATGTCAGCAAGGGGTTAAAGGGTGAGAGCTGCAAGCTCTTCAATGAATACCAGTGCTGCAAACATAACAGATGAATGTGACATCACTGGCCTGTGAAGTGGAAGGTTGGGGTGCTGCTGTTTCAGTCAGCTGATGAGGGTGCTAAAATATGTTTTTTTACTGCATATGTTTGTATGAAATAGTGTAGTATACGTTTATAGTGACCTGAGAGGTCAGAGGGGCCCAAATTTACATAACCCACACTGTAATTTATTCCACCATGTGTGAATGAATCAGTATGCTTAATTTTTTTTTTTTTTTTTTTAATAAAAGAAAATCTATTTTTTTCCTACAGGAGATTGGCGATGTGGAGAACTGGGCCAGAAGTATTGAAAAGGACATGCGTATAATTGCCACTGCTTTGGAATATGTGTATAAAGGCCAACTACAGCCTTCTGCCTCCTGAGCTGCTACACACAACTGAGACCCCCTGAAGCCTAATAACTTCCATACCACAATGTCCTCCAAAGTATTTGGGATTTCCTTGAAGAAGAAATCCTAACTTAATGTGGCAGAACTATAAAGCTGTTTCTTGCTGTTGCTGCACTGAATGATTTGTTGTGCAGTCCTACCAAGGTTGCATAATAGAAATTTACAATACTGTAAGCCTGAAACTGGAGGCTTACAACTGAGAGCCCACATAGAAATGTCATGCTACATCTCTGGCGCTAGGAACAAATAATACAAATACAAACAGCTTATACAAAATGTCAAGGTTTCACAGATGTGCCTTCAAGGCTTGAGCTATTAGAACATAAAATGCACGTCTAGCCAGTTATGTAATTCCTTCAATTTACTCTGCTTTAGAAATTCTTCCTTATGTACTCTTTAGTATTGAATTGAATGTATTGAAATATCTCCGTTGCTAAGCAGAGTCAGTACACAGCTTGGGTGCTGTAGACAGTGTTTAGGTGCCAATGTGTTTAGGATAAGGTATGTCCTAAGGCTCTATTCACATGGTCGAGGCCATCAAAAAATGGACATATCAGTCTGACTGAAGTTTGCATATGTGTGAAAACAGAATATGTTTTATTTTTGTCTATTTTTTTTGACAGTTCATTAAACAGACCATCAAGAAAACATGTGCGAATAGCTGCTTTGAAATCAATGGGTTTTAAAAATGGATATTACAAAAATGGCTGCCACACAAACTTTTGCACGTTCGTGTGAATAAGGCCTTAAAGAGTGTAATGGAAAAAGTTATCTGAAGATAAGCTGATCAGGCTTTATATGTTGAAAACCAGCAGCATTTGCATGTTTCCTATAGAAACTTATGGCTTTGTACAATGTTTATCCATAGCAAAAGATGTTGTTTTGCCCACTCTAAGGATAGGTTCACACGGCAGAAAATGTAGAAAACTTCCTTTTCATTTTCCTCCGCGGGATTGCCATGATGAAATGCATGGCATGTTGCGGCTTTCCCCTGCTGATAAGGCCCAAATGAATGGGCCTCCCGAGCTGCGGAATCTGTGGCAAGATCGAGCAGGACTCTGACTTTTTTTTTTTTTTTTTTTTCCGCATCCTGCTCTGATCTCTGCCTAATTTCAAATCCGTGAAGATTCCTCCGTGTAAACCTAGCCTAATAGAACAGTATAATTCTAAGAGACATTTATAATGGGTCTTCTAAATAAACCCTTTAGGTCGGTATCTACTATACATGTGCTAAAAGTTCAGTTGTGATGCTGCATTGTCTATTTAGTGTATGAGTTAGCTTTTTATATTAGAATGAAGATGGGAATTGGGGGAAGCATGTTTATCAAAGATGGTGGAAGCAGATATAACTTTCTGTTTATTCACAAGGGTGTGTCGTTCATAGTTTTATGACCGCTTATGATATTCAGAGTGCTGAGAGAGAATATAGATAACTGGAGATGACTAATACAAGTAAGTGTGCGCTTACACCCTCTGCGCCGCAAATCCTTTTTTTTTTTCGTCGGACACGAAGTCCTGCATGTCCGACTTTGTTTCCGACGAAAAAAAAGGATTCGCAGCGCAGAGGGTGTAAGCGCACACCCGCGCATTGCTTTAAAAACCCATTCAAATGAATGGGTTTTTAACCAATGCGCCGCTGACAGGTCTGTATCCGATGCCAATCCAGTTCGCCGAGATTTTCACTGGATTGGCAACGGACGGACAGCAAGCGCAGGTGTGAACCCACCCTAAGGTATGGCTTCTTGAATTAAGAACATCAGACAATTGTAACTGCACTCTATTCACTATAAATAGAAGGTATTGTAAATGGGCAACAAAATAAGATCTGTGTGAAGAGGCCATTAACATGATCATTTGTACTATTGGACTTGTACAGGCCCAAGATGCTTTGTTTTAGAATAATTACAAAATTATATTTTTGTTTAAACAAAGTATCTGTTACTTCTCACCTTTTTTTGTATTCATTTTCTGTGTCACTACCTGACATTAAAAAAAAAATTCTGGCCTATGAGCTTCATAATAGACTGACACTTCCTGCTCTCTAGAGATCACTTCATCTATTATTCATGACAGGATTACAATGAAAGGTATTACTTATATATACTGTAGGTGACCACACCGTTCACAATAGGTGATGTCACAGATCACAACCTGTCCGGATAGGTCACAACACTCTCTCCTAGAGAAGTCAATGAACACCTCCTGGCTGCAGGTTCCTGTAGTCCATGTAGCTGCTGTAAAGCATATGTCTAAATCACAACAGCAGCCCTTTAATTGTGTATTAATAAAATGACAATCATAAAATAACTTAGAAAACTGAATATGTATCAGTATCTGGTTTTGATTAGAACAGAACAAATCTAGGTGATACATTCCCTTTTAACTGCAATACAAATGCCAACTAAGGACATGACTGGGGAGGTATTGCTTAAGGCTATTCTATTTCTAGAGCAGGAGACCTGTCATTTTATGCCCTCACCTACTATTTACCAGAGGCAGCTGGTTGATGTTGACACTTTGCCTTGTAACCAGTCTCTCTCTTTTACAATGTGAAGGCGAGGCCGGTGACATCACAAGATGATATATTCTGAGCACCTGCTGTTGTCCCTCAGTCTGATTGTAAAGCTTGTTTTATGCCTTGTGTTTTGTCCTCTACCAGGGATAGAAGTTAACCGTTAATGGCAGCATTGTGTTAGTACATGCCCTGACCATCTGCCTGGGAGCTGCTCTACTATCATATAATAATCGGTTTGCCTTGCTGACTGATGATTAATTGATGCTTTGTCTGTACACCCTGAATCTAACAATTCTGCTACCAATTGTGGGCAGGGAAAGTGCAAAACACTATTTCTAGCTTCTTGGCTAACAATGTAGAATATTCCCAGCACTCTAAGAATTTTCAGTCTGTGAAATATGTTCCTGGATTGTGTTATATTAACAATAAACTTATGTCTATTGCTACTATACTTTAACGCTGTTTGTTCTGTACATGAGTAGGTTCAGATTTGTAGTAATATAGTGATCTGTGTTCAGGGCTGTCCTGGATCTTAACTACAAGTCTAGGAAGAAGAGGAGCTCCTAACAGTATAGGCCAAAAACTTACTTTTTCAAGTCCAAGCATTAAATTAGCTTGAATATTGCCTGAATCTAAGTTTAGAATGGCCTCAGGGACTCTGCCTTTACAAGTAAGCTGTAGTCTTGCTTGGACCAGTTAAAGAGGTTGTCCTAAACTCCAGAAAACCCATTTAGGCCAAGACCCGACATTGTGGAATAGCTGCTTTTTTTTGTTGCAGATTTTGCTGCAGTTTTTTGAGCCAAAGACAGGAGTGGATTGGGCAGAATGGAGAAGTATAAAAAAAGTTTTTTGCTGATTTTGCGGTGTGTTTTTGAGCCAAAGCCAAGAGTAGCTTTGACAGGAATGGGAAATATGAAGGAAGCTCTTATACTTCTCCCTTTAACTAAATTCATTCTTGGCTTTGGCTTAAAAACAAAAACAACCTGGAAGATATTCAACAAAAAGCTTTCCTGCAGTGTTGGGCCTTTAAAGTCTAACTCTTCTGCCCTCAAATGTTACACCACTTTCTCCTATTGGGGTAAGAGCGCAAAAAATTTTGTGGCGTTGCATTTAATAAATCAGCTTACCACTCCCTATTTCCCCTCCCATTTTATTTTGAAAGTGGAGTAATAAAACTAAATACCTCCCATTGTGCTGTATTATATTGTGTTGAGTTATGACCCAGAGGATTGGAAGTGAATTACTCTTGGTGAAGCATTTAGGATCCACATGAAGATATGGTATTGGGTGAAATAATTGATATTGTCCCCATACTGTTACTGTATCTACCAAATATTTTTCTTTGTAATCCGTCTAGTAGGTTAGTAAAGTTACACCCTTTAACAAAATGTTACAGCTTACATAAAGAATGAAATAATAAAGTTCTGCTTTATTTCTAGTCCCCTCAGCAAATCCAGTAATAATTAACAGTCACAACGTGAGAATAACATTTCTGTTTTTCTTAGCCATCATCTGCACATCCTGTTCCTCTTTCTTGGTTTTATATTAAGGCACAAAAATACCTGTTTATCTGAAACATTTGCCCCCTTTTTTTCACAGCTTATGCTTTTTATAGCATTCCGTATCAATAACACTTTTATTGTTGCCATTTTTATTTTGCCGTTGCTCTGAGCTGACCAGTTCCTGACCGCTACTAGAATATGAGCTGCTCATAGTGCTAATGTGAGTACTACAGCTGGGTGCTAGAGTTTTTCGAAGGTGCACCCTATGCCAATTATGGCGCTTCTGCCAGTCAGGTTAAAGGGATAATTGATACCTGTTACACTACATAATGGACAGATATTTTCTATAGAAACAAGCCTATTTCTATACATACAAGCTTTTTTAAATTTGTCATTAAATGCAAAAAAATTTTTAAAAACTAATAAAAACTGTTGAAATTTAGACAATTTTACAATAATAAATAATAATTTCATTATAATATATAATTAAAAAGTAAACTTAAAACCAACTTGGATTTTTTTTTTTTTTTTTTACAGCAGTATATGGACCCGGACTGACCGGAGTTCTCAGACGAGGCCTACAGCCTGACTTCCTCCCTTTGGTGCTGTCGCCTCTGGCTTCTTTTCTTCTCTCTCAACCCAGCCTGCAGTCTTCTAGCCATGCCAGGAGGCAGCCAGAAGGTCCAGGACACATGTCCACTATCTTTCCAGACTCCTGGCAGATTCTCTACGTTCCTCTGGTGATGCGGGAGAAGAAGCTGGCCTCCTGGCACAGACCGCTATTCCACAAGAATCCTCCTCCACACTGAAACCTCTCACCTGAGTTCACCATCCCTACTTTCTCCAACTCTCCTCAACCGCATTTGACAGGAGAAGGCTCCTTCTTTCAGAGTCTTCTGTCTCACTTACCGTCTAAGGGGGGCTTGGATAATCTGGAGGCCTTATGGAGCTCAGAATTGAGTACCTTGAACACGACAGTTGAAGTCGACACTGTAGAAACAAAAGTTGCTAATGAAGCTGATACAATTCGGCAGATGCTCTTATCTCTCTACTACTCTGCATTCTCTCTCACTAACTGTGATCAATCTGGGAGCCCAATTGTGACGCAATAATGTGAAAGTGAGAGGCGTCCCAGAAGCTTTGTCAACTAAGTTCCTAATGGACACAATGCAACACCTATTTGAAAATATCCTGCGAACCCCTTCTCCATCACCCCTTCTTATCAATGCCGCTTTCCAGGTCCCCAGGCCACGTAATACTGCTGGGGATAAGCCACGATGTTATTTGTAATTTACACAGCTAGAAACAGAGAGATGAATTTTTGGTGACAGCTAGATACTCTACGGCCCTGTTGGATCAAGGCAATCCTGTGTTTTTACTCCCTGATCTATCTGAAACTCCGCTTTAAATCCTCGTCTGACACTCCTACAGAATAAGGGGTGCCGTATCGCTGGGGCTCACAGTTTCACTTCTGTCACCCATGGTGTCCTAGAGGCTTTCTTCGGTCCCATTTGGCCTTCCCCTGCTAAATGCCATCCATGACTGGAGTTGGACATGGATTCCTGAGTCAGATATCTGTACTAGCCATTCATTGTGTCTGTTCCTCATTTCCTGATATTCTTAGTTTTAATGTGTTGGCACTTTCCCAAGGCCCTGTTGCTACCTTCCACTGTCCGCCCAGTAGGGCTTGGGAGTATATCTCCCTTATGGCATTATGCCACATGTCCTGGGTTATTGTTCTAACACAGTACCCTCCCGACGTGATTGTACCTTTCCCGTTGGGTCATGCATTCTATGAACCCTTTCCCCCTTATTGTCATTATTGCATTCTAGGTTCTGTTAAACTTTACCTTCTGAGTGAACAATTGTGTTTTGCTTAAACTGTACTTATATGTCCCTTTTGTAGAATTTTAGTATTTTGTCGCCTATATATCTGACTTCCTGTTTTATTGCTGGTCGCTCTTTACATTACATTACCTAATATTGTAAAGCCTGCTATATCCCTGGTAAGAAAATTCAATAAAAGTAGAATAAAAAAAAAAAAAAACCTGTAAATTGAGTTGTAACAGCTTTAGCCTCCATGCACAGGATGTGTGCTTTTCAATGTGCTAGCTGTGTTTTTAATAGCTAGCACATTAACGCATTCTATTCTAACAGCCCCATACACACCACCATACATGTATATGAGGATGGGTCTCTCTCTCTCCCTCTGTGTGTGTCTCTCTCTCTCTCTTTCTTCTCCTCCTCCTCTATTCTCATCTCTCTCCTGTGTGTGTGTGTGTATATGTGTGTGTGTGTATATATATATATATATATATATATATATATATATATATAACGTTTCAATACTTTAAAATGCTGCTATTTCTCCTCTGCTGTTACATGTATGACCTAATAGCATAGTTTTAAGGCTATGTTCACATCTGCCCCAGAGTCTACGTTGGAGACTCCATTGCGATGTCCGCCAAAAATCAGTTTTAAAACCATGGACACCTGATGGATCCCATTATAGTCAATGGGGTCCTCTGGGCTTTGTGTGTTACCGCTATTTTAGTGGTCAGTCTCTCCGTTGTTCTAGTCATCTGATGGACTAGAACAATGGAGAGGCAACACTAGTGTGTACCTGTAAGACTGTATTCACACAATGTTTTGGCCATGCTTTTGGCAAAAATTACAAGATTTTATATTTTGTTATTTTTACAAAAAACATAATAGGTGTGTACAAAGCTTAAGAACTCAGACAGTCATAATGCAGCTAAATTTTATTATCCATATTATGGCCACAAATCCTGGCCTAACCAAGGTCTCATGACCAGATCTTACAAAGATCCATCCGGTACTGATAGTTTGGGTCCTGCCAGTATTTGCAGCTGTAATTCGGATGCTGAAGTGTGTGCACGATGCAGTTATCTGTATGAGGTGTAACTGACATCCAGTCTCCCGCAATGTACGGCTCTCTCTAAACAGATATCTCCTTGGCTACATGTACATGACTGTATATTTTGTTCTGTGTCCTACTATTCTTTTTCCTGGCTAGCACATGGACTGATTTATTTTTATGGCTCCATATAGTTGACGGTAATGTATACAGATCTCCATGGGGGCCAAGGTGTTTTACAGACCGTTTTGCAGTCTGTCCTCATTCATCTAAGTGTATGGGTCCATGGAAAGCACAGGTGGTACAGGGATGCCATCTGTGTGATGTCCATTAGGTTTTTCACGGACCCATATGGAGGCCTTACTCAAAGCTTTATGCAGACTCCCTTTCATTTTTTTCTTTAATGAAGATTATTAAGACAAAGGCCATTTTCCATATGTGTGTCCTAATACTTTATCTCATGTAGCCTCTCAATAACTTTGTTTTTTTGTCTTCAAGAAGGTGGTGTCATTTTCCTCTTATTTCCGTCCAAGTTGGTCCATGGTGGTGCAATTGGTGGGCCACATTATACAAGGTAAACACACTTTTTATGTAAAATGTACACTGAAATTCTGCAAAATGTATGGTATGACATAAGATTCTAGATGTGCTATAGATTTTTGTGTAAATTTGTAGCCTGCTCCATCACAGTAATATTATTATATTAATTTAATTATATTATGCAATTATGGAGCCTGCCTTATATTTTACATAATTAAAATGCCCCATTTGCCATCTATAGTATGGCCTTGTACCTGGCATATGTGTGTCAGATAGTGGTCACACCATTGTATTGTGAGCCAGAGCACGATTTACGATTGTCAGAGAGTCTACATACGCAGGACCAGGTAATAATTCATTAAAAAAAACACATACACTATATATCGCCAAAAGTAGTAGACAGTCGGATATCTATCAGTGAGAGTGGTTAATGGACGGCTATAGAGAGAGTCCAACAATACACTGCTGCCTGAAGCTGTCAAGCACGGCTGTAAAACGTAAACAGTGAGTGGCTTAATTTAGGCAGTGTCACTACATTTACCAAACTATGGGCCCACACCAGTTTCAGTCCATCCTGAGGATGTGTTTTCTACCCTTATTATACCTATACAGAAAACGCCAGCATTTCAATAGGTATAATTGACATGCTGTGATTTACAAAAACACAAGCTTCCATTATACCTTTTAGGGCTGGGGTCCCCAACCACCAGTCTGCGGACCAGAACCGGGCCATTGGGGGTTCTTTGCCAGTCCATGGAGCGACGGACTGGCCTCTGTCTTAGCTGGATACTTCGCGCTAGGCCATATTGCTGTGGTAACGTGTAAACTATCGGGTAGCACGGCGTTCTGTAGCTGCTAAGGACGCTGTGCTACCCTATAGTTTACACATTACCATAGCAACATGGCCTAGTGCGAATTATCCAGCCTCGGTGTCGCTTACTATAGCATCCAGGCAGAGAGCCTTCCCGTCCACATGCTGGAGCCCGCCTATAACCTCGCCCCCATATGGCCAAAGCCCCGCCCTGCCGGGCCATCCTCTACGGCAGCCTGTCCCTGGTGCAAAAAAGGTTGGGGATCATTGCTTTAGAGAAACCGCCGACATTTCCATAGGTATAAATGACATGCTGCGATTTCCACAATGTGACGGTTTTGGAAATCGCAAAGTTTCAACTGCGCAATGTGTGGATGAGAATTGCTGGGTGAAACCCTGCGGTTTTTGCCTGTGGCCCCGGCCTTAATCCTTATGCAAATTAGGTTACTGATGCACCTGGGGTGTGGGCCGCACCTTTTGATGCACCCGTTTGTTTTTTTCACTACATGCTGTCTGTCATCACCCAGCAATGCCCCTTCCAGCAAGATTGATCCCCCCCTCCTGTCAGAGCCAGGGTAGTAGCTCCAGCTCCAATTTTAGAATCTCACACATGCACCCATACTGCAAGGGTGGGAAAATGCTCAGTACTGAAATGGATGTTTCAATTGGGGAGAGCAACAGAACTGCACATGCATCTACCTCTGCTGGAACGGCACATGTGCAAGATTTGAGAAAGGGAGCCTCGATGCTGGCTTTGATGGGTACATTAATCTTGCTAGAAGGGGCAGTGGATTGAAGAAAATTTGCATAAGGAATAAAATTGCAAAATAAAATCAATTACACACAGCAAAGGTATGTCCTCACTGCTGGTACAATGCCCTACACAGCACTGTGACTACTTGAATAATGATTTAAGCTTCCCTTAAAGCTTTTCTATTATGCTACCATTTCAGGCCTGAAAGTTCATTTTTTCACCATGTGACCATTTCCACCAACTGCTTAAACTGTGGAGAGTTCAGTGGAGGCCCCTGTAGACATGAATTGGAGGGTTAGGAAGATGTTTCCTTAATATTTATTAGCTGGTTAGGGCTAGGGCCAGATGGTGTGATTACTGTTTTTCTGCAGAATTTAAGAACATTCACTGCTGATTTTCCACAACAGGAAGCAATGGACACGTCCCATGTGAACATCTATCAAGAGGTTGTCTGGCAGGTAGAAAATGTTTACTAAAGGCTCAGAATGGATTAAAAAAATATAATCCGTAAATATCACAGATTGTCCCCTGCTTCCATTGTCACACTGCCAGGGATCAGTAAGGTGGATATTGCTTCTTTTTTTTTTTCGTGTTAGCCACACTGTGATAACATGTGATGTACAATTTTTCATTTCGGACATTTTGGCCACCTCATAAGCAACCAATGGAAATCCTTCTGCTGTTGTGTCCTTTGACCAGTAGTGCTGTGCACTGACCATAGAAAGCTGCAGAGCTTGGAGTAAACTAGTGTCAACCAGTATAAACATTTTTCTACTACTACTACTACCATAGCTCCATAACTTTACTTGTACTAGATGGTTAGGGATTATATCATGTCGGTCGATAATGGCATTTACTCTAAATACTAAGCTGGGTGATTTCCAGCCTGAGATGAGGGACAATATAATTTTATTATTGAGCTATATTTGTATGCAGTTATTAAAACTCTTCTACCATTAGTATTACATATCGCATTGTACTTTTATTAATATGGTTAGATTTTTAATGCGCCTTTACACTGCTATGATTGTTCCTCATTTTTCTGCTAAAGTATGTCCATTCAGCAGGCAGACACTGATGGACATGGATACCTTTGCAGGGGACAGTGGGTGACACTGGAAGCATCAGTAACATCAATTAAGTATAGGTGGGAGATGTCGCTGCCAAGATCCCTGGACATTTGCCTGCTGAAGAAATGCCAAGCAAACACTTCTAAGATTATGCATATGGCATAGAATTTAATAAGGTAACACACTGAATAAATTGTTTTCATTGAAAAAGTGATATAAATTTATAGATTACAATATTTAGAACATTCCTGATTCTCAAGTTCTCATTCTAACTATTTTCGTTCAGCCTGCAGTTGTTCCTGACCATCTGAAGTGCCAGGTGTACACTGTTCTTATCTATTTTTCCCATCTTATCGCTTATCTTAATGTTCATTCTGTACATTATGAGATGTGGACAAGAAGATATACTCCATAATTAAGTCCTCGCTTTGCCTTGTGCCTGAAACCAGTGAGCCTTCTACATAGCAGTTACATAGACTTAACCTGTATGCCACTCCACTGACATTGTGGCATGTAGCAGGAAATGGGAGTCTGATAGCGAGTCTCAAAAAGAAGCTCCTTGGTTCTGATGCAATACAAGTGCGTTTTACCTGGTAATAGCTACCCTGGCTACTGCTACCTTTGCACCACATTTTGCTGTGCCCCTGAGTAAGTGGATGCTTCTAAATGGGATTATTTATTTGTCTATTTGAAGTGAGAGGTATAACATATGTTGTAAAACCCATTAAAATAATAATAATAATAATAATAATAATAATCTATTCATGTGCCAGATGGGGCATACCCTAATATTCAAGTGGCCAAAAGTTTCACCAGAAGGGTACTGAATATCATATCTAACTGTGGGGTATCATCTACAAAGCCATGTGTATATCTGGCCTTGAATCTGTCACATGAAGCAATGAGAATGGTGGGAGACCATCTAGGGGACATCTCACATTGGAGAGACACACCTATAGCACGCCACATCAGTCCTAATCTCCAGGGGAGGTGCACAGATGAAGGATGATGTTCTTTATAGGTATAGACATTAGATAGATTGGATAACTGGGATAGATTGATTTTACCAATCTATTAAACATAATGATTTAATTCTCACAATTTTGCTGTGTTTAGCTAAACGTCTGTGAATTTATACATGTGAGGGCAGGATTTCCTGTTCACAGCTTAATTCTAATTATATTTATTAATAATTAATGTACCAGTGGAAACACATAGCCAAGAAAGACCACATTAAGACAATAGTCTGATGTCACATAGAGAGTTTTGTCTGCAGTTTCTATGAGAAGTTTGCTGTCAGTCTATAAAAACATAGAAGCATCTCTATATCATGGGGAAAATTTACTAATCAATTTATGATAATCAATTTTTCAGTGGATGGGGTTTATTGAAGAGGGCGTGTGACCCCTGCAGGAGGACAGATTTACCCTATATTCACACGACTGTGGTACAATATATTTCACAGCCTTTTTGCAACTCCTCAGCCCTCTCCATACATCCCCCATGACACCAATGACGTACAGGTACTTCATTGGTCGTTAAGGGGTTAAAATGGACCTTCAATAAAAATCGCTCATGTGAATAGCCCCATTCACATACAGTAAATTTAATTCAGCTTTAATTTAAAAAACAGCCATCACAGAGCCGATTATCACTGTCGTATGAATATAGGGCTATAAGGCGAGGGCTACACTGACTTTTTGTAGTAGTAGTAGTAATAATAATAATAATAATAATAATCATCCTTTAATAGTCCCACCATGGGGGATATTCAGTGTATTACAGCAGCAAAGATAAACAATACAAATACAAACATATACAAGAATGTTCCAAGGTAGAGGCATTTCATTAATAGTAGACAGACAGATAAGAAGGAGTGGGGGGGGGAAATATATTTCAGTTCTCTGTATGGACTAATCTTCGCTTAGGTCTGTGTTGGTTGTACAGCCTGACCACAGTGGGGAGGAAAGACTTCCGATAGCGCTCCTTCTCACACTTAGGGTGAAGTAGTCAGTCACTGACAGTACTGCCCAGCGCTATCACGGTCTCATGCATGGGATGGAACTTATTCTCCCGCATGGAGCACACCACGGACAGTATCCTTCTGTCACCCACTGCCTGCACTGGGTTCAGTGGGCTCCCCAGGACAAAGCTGGCCCTCCTAATCAGCTTGTCAAGTTTTTCTATCCCTGGATGATATACTGCTCCCCCAGCAGGCCACTTCGTAGAAGATGGCTGATGCCACTACCAGGTTGAAAAAATGGTTTAGGAGGGCATCCACATTTACGGAAGTCCACCACCATCTCCTTGGTCTTCCCAGCACTAATCCTCAGGTGGTTCCGTTGGCACCAGTCCACAAAATTCCGGTTCAGTTCTCTATACTCCCTGTCATCATCGTCTGTGATGAGGCCTACTATTGCAGAGTCATCAGAATACTTCTGTAGGTAGCAGCTAGATGAGTTGCACCTAAAATCTGCAGTGTACAGTGTGAAGAAGAAAGGGGCAAGAACTGTACCCTGAGGTACCCCCGTATTACAGATCATGGTATCTGTGAGGTAGTCTAGGATCCAGTTGGAGAGGTGGTGGTCCACTCCAGCAAGGCCCAGCTTGTCTCTCAGTAGCCCCAGCTGTATGGTGTTAAAAAGCACTGGAGAAATCAAAGAACATTATTCTCACCGTGTTCCCTGGTTTCTCCAGGTGAGAGAGAGCCCTGTGCAGAAGGTGTATGATGGCATCCTCCACCCCAATGCTTGGCTGATACGCATACTGGAGAGGGTCCATAGTGGGGCTCACTAGAGGGCAGAGATGTGTGATAACCAATCTCTCTAAGATCTTCATCAAGTGGGATGTCAATGCTACAGGTCTGTAGTCTTGAGGTCCATAGGGTGAGGTTTCTTTGAAACTGGTACCACACAAGAAGATTTCCATAATTCAGGGACTATTTCCAGTTTCAGGCTCATATTAAACAAATATGTAATTATACTACGCAGCTGATCCCCACTTAATTAACCTTGCACTGATGTTATTGGGCCCTGCTGCTTTCCTTGCTTTGATCCTTTTCAGCTCTTTTCTCACCTGGGCACTTGTGAAGGTCAGACTGTGGTAAGATAAAGACGGACTTCTGAATTTACATGTCTGGTGGGAAGTAGCCACAGGGGGTGAAGTCATTTTGGTTGAGGGAACAAAAGGACATGCAGGTATGGAAGGAGCTGGTGTGTTGTCAAATCTATTGAAGAATAGATTTAGTTCGTTAAGCCAATTAACATCTGCCACTATGTTGGAGAATGACTGTCTATGACCCGAAATAGACTTAAGCCCATCTCAAACTCCCCTTATGTCTTTACTTTTCATTTGCTTTTCCATATTTTTCTTATATTTGGCTTTTTCCTGCCTAATTTGATGCCTAAGCTCATTCTGTATCTCTCTAAGCCCCTCCTTATCTCTTGTCTTGAATGCCATCTTTTTCTTCTTAAGTAATGCTTTTATATCAGAATTAATCTATGGTTTGTTGTGAAACACCTCACTACTTTTGTGGGTATTGTGTTGTCCACACAAAAATTAATGTAGTCCGTTATGCAGTACGTGATTCCTTCTATATCTTCTCCATAAGAATCCTACAGCACTTCCCATGCGGTTGTGTCAAAACAATCCCTCAGAGCTTCATCACTCTCCTCGGACCATATCCTCACTGTGCGGGTGACAGCTGGTTCTCTACGTACAAGTGGCTTGTACACAGGTCAGAGATGTACTAGGTTGTGATCCGATCTTCCCAGGGGCGGTAGGGCTGATGAGTTATATGTCGACCTCACATTGTCAAAGAACAGGTCTAATGTTTTGTTGTCTCTTGTGTGGCAGGTTGCATACTGCGTGAAACTGGGTAGTGTGGATGATGGAGAGACATAGTTGAAGTCTCCAGACACAAGATGGAGGGTCTGGGGGTGTAGAGACTGCAACTGGCTCACCGTGGCTTCTAGGATCTCAGAGGCAGCCTCAGCTTTCGCAGAAGGGGGGGACATATGCAGCTATCACAATGATGTGCGATAGTTCCCTCGGTAAATAGAAAGGTCTCATGCTCACAGCTAATAGTGCTGTAATAGTATAATAGTGCTTGTAGTGCTACTAATTGATTTTAATTATTAATTACGTATTAATTTAATAAATAATTATTTGTTGTTGAGCTTTAGCTTTGCTTCAGTCTTGTGGACTAGGGCTGTCACTCAGTAGTTAAAATCAATCAGTAGTGCTACAGAAAGTCGCAGTATATCCCTTATGGTAGGAAGTATATGTTCTCCCGTGGACCAACAGGTTTATTATAACTTATACCAGAAACTGTGTGTTATAATGTATGCCAGCTCATAGCTGCAGTAGATTTGGATTTCTGGCACACAGCAAGTAAAAGATTTGCCAAATCTATTAAAAGCTATGAACTTCTTAATACATCTTTCTCCAGTGTACTATGGATGAAATGCCAGTCTTATTAAATTCCCTTCCACTATATCTCTACAGGAAAAGTGTAGAGTAGCAACTAATCACATCGCTTATTAGAGGCCATTTTTTTTTCAAAATGAAAGTTATGATTAACTGCCTGATGGCAGCACTCTTTTTTTCTGTTAAAAAAGGCATTTGTGAACACAACCTTATATGGCTATATAGGGGAGTTGTATACTTTTTGCTAGAAACAGAATCAAATTCTATCAGGACAAAACAGGGAAATTGTATCTTTTCTGTGTTGTTGGGATCTGATGCTATTCTTAGCAATAGAGGTACAACTCCTGCTCAGACCCAGCTGTGTGAATGCGGACTTGTCAGTATGTGCTGTGTGCACACTTGCATTTTTATTTCCATTAGATTTCTATATTTCTAGTTGAAACTAGAGCTTTCTCAGAAGGTTTTTCAAAGACTCTATTATCTAGTACCTCTACACCAGCTCTGAACTACTCATGTTTGTATAAGCTTATCACGTGTTGTGTAATCCTCTCTCTAACCTCTTTGATAATGTTCTTGGCCGGCTTAGAAGACATTTTTCCTATAACACATTGAGACTTTTTAAAGAAAGTGCTAAAAGTGACCCTAGGCATGTAGTCATCTGATGCAACTTAAATGTGATGTGAAGAGGCCTCTAGAGAGTCTGGAGTGAACATTCCACAGATCCAGTAAAGAGAAAACTTTAGGCTGATAAAAAGCCTATCACTAAGCTTTTCCTTCACACTGGGCAAAGACTCAGTTTCCTGTCCTAGGCCTGTATCTAAATAGCCACAACACAGGGCGCAGGTCTCCCCCATCCTCCAACTGGGGGCTAATTTTTAGATTACTGGCAATGAACATGCAAGACGTTACTTACGCCAGGTTCACGCTGCGCTCGGGTTTCCATTCTTCGGGTCCACATGGAGACCCGAAAAACGGAAACCCAGTCCACTGAAGGCTGAGGCCCCATGTTGTGGAAATGCAGATTTTTTTGTTGCAGATTTTGCAGCGTTTTTTTTTCAGCCAAAGCCAGGAATGGATTGTAAAGAAGACAGAAGTATAAGAAGCTTACTTTATATTTCCCATTCCTTTTGTAGCCATTCTTGGCTTTGGCTCAAAAAACCGCATCAAAATCTGCAACAAAAAAAAGCTATATTTCCGCAACGTGGGGCCTAGGCCTAAAAAGACTATTATAGACTATAATGGGGTCCACCGGGTTTCCACCCGAAAAATGCGGAGAGAAAAGTCCTGCTTGCATTTTTCAAGCGGAATGGGGGATGGAATCCCCGAACTGGCAACAAGCGCCGATGTGAACCTGGCTTATTTATTGTTATAGTTGCACTACATAGTCACTAAATGGTTGTACGTAGTCTGTTGCTAGGGAGCAATTACAAAAATTTCAAAAAATATTTTTGTTCAGTTAAAAAGAAAAATTGGGCAGTTGCATTTTTGTTAAAATAGAAATTTCATATGTACCTCTTTTAACCACTGCTCAATTAAGGGCCCTGTTTGTGAGAGTTTACCACCTATGAGGAAATAGGAGTTACACAAGAGGTAAAAGGGCATCTTTGGTACAATGGTCATATAAATGATGCTGTATGAGCCAGTCACCAGTCTTTATTTGTGAATAAACAGATACTAAGTGCATGGACTACCGAGTAACTTCTGGATGGAGGGGTCATGTTTTGAAGAATAAAGCTAATGTGAGCAAATATAGAAATGTATGATCAGATAGGGTGATAAGCCAGGCACTTATCTTTGTTTGCATGCCAGACACTGTGCTGGACTTTTATTAGTGGCAGCTATGACTACTACAGCTGTGTCTCATTCAAGTCTATGGAACACCACAAGGAAATAGCTAATCTGTGGAGATCTCGATACACTGACAATTTTAAATCGGTGGGGTCCGACTATTTTAAGACTAGGCCATCATTTTTTTTAAAAGGTGGATATTCCTTTTAAGCCGAGGGCCCCATGTGGTGTAAACACTGCGTTTTGGCCCCTGTGTTTTACAGTATATGCTTTAGTGAATCCCATCTGTGATGATTCCACTTAAATATGGCTATAATTCAAAGATGTATTTTGATCTCTGGGTATCGTATCTCCCTCTTACTTCCATTTACTCATAATGTGCGCAGCCCTAATCCTAGATGTATGTTGTCAGTAGTGGCAACAATGTAACAATAGGGCTTTGTATCCATCCCAGAATGGCTCCATTGAATTCCTACATAGCCCTGAGTGATCAAATACACATGCATTGTTCAGCCTGGGCTGTTGATCAGACATGGTTGATAACATATAGAAGGCATTGTGTCATTCCACTTGGTCCCATCTACTTACAAAGAATCTTGACTTGAGTGCGTTAATCAATCAGACTTGCCGTCGCCGGGGACCTCATTCTGGGTGGTGTAATCAAGGGTATAAAAGATGAGGTAAGAGGTCAGTGAGAGCGAATACTATGATGAGACTACAAGAGACTACTACTGAGAGACTGTGATGAGCATGCAGGCTGATGTTGCTGCCTTCACTGGTTATCCCCACATGCCATGTGTGAGGGTTGGATTATAGAGCCACATCCAGGATATGTGTGGTAAAGTAATTATTTCACTTTTATTCCCTTTTATTTTATTGTACTGTATATTGTAACTAGTAACTGTTAATGCTTGCATATATCTGCATATCTGTTCTGAACTGCATGTTTTAGATGTTAATACCGACCCATTTAGGGGTTAATAAATATACAAAATTTAGAAAGCTTGTCTTGTATTTATCTTGTGAACCCAGCACTCACTGACGGTGAGTGTGGTTTTTTTATAAAAGAAGTCTCAGGTGTGGGCCAAAGCAGTGTTGGCGCACTGAGGATCTTTCACACCATCCACACATTGCAGAAAAATAGGCGTAACAGAAATGCTGCGATTTCCAAAACCATCGCGTTTTTAGAAATCGCAACATGTCAATTAAGCCTACAGAAACACTGGTGGTTTCCCTATAGGTGTAATTGAAGCAGAAAGTCCGCAGAGAAAAACTCTGCAGACTTTCTGTGAAAAACGCTGCGTGATGTGTTTATGCTGCAATTTTTCCTGGAGCGCTTTTTCACTGCGGGCCGCTACATAGTATCCAAAAACGTCTCATGACATGGCCTTAAGAAATACTGTTTAGGTGTCATTTCTTGAAGCCATTGTCATCACTGGAAGGAATAGGGTATAGGAAATATCTTACTTCTTAGTTATTAGTTGACTTTTAGTTTTGGCTTCAAAAATTGCATCATGTGAAAGCACCATTTCTAAAAGTGTACTGGTCTGATCAGCTAGGTTTTGCTTTGCTAGAAATAAGCTCTTGCTCATCGGATTCCACAATAAACAAATAAGGGCATGATCAGATGGCGTATTTTTTTACATTGGAAAAATCCTCCTAGGAATCTGTGTCAGAAATCTGCAGCTGACCTCCATATTTCTGCGGAAGATTTGCAGTTTGATGTGCTTTGGATTCACACGTGGCTTAGCCCCATTTAGTGGAGGTTCAGATTTCAGGGGGCCTTCATTCAGATTTTGTCACAGAAAAGGGGTGTCACCATGGTAGATGCTAGAATGGACTGTTTTCTGTCTCTTCCTCTCTCTCTCCTGAAAAACCTACTTTTTCTCCCATCACTCCTGGTGAGGAACCCATGCAACTGGGAGCTATGGACGCCAAGATTCGATGAGAGCATCGTTTCCGGAATAACCTTTGCCTGTACTGTGGTACTTCAGGTCATATCATCCGAGACTGCTCGATCAGACCCCGCACACCAGCGGAAAAACTTCAGTATTCGGAAGAACCACTCAGGCAACCAGGTATTTGCTAAAAATAACAATAAGATGGTGTTATTTGTGTGTCTGTCCTCTGGGGACAAATCTGTTTCTGGCCAGGCCCTAGATGACTCTGGGTCTGCAGCAAACTTTGTCACATTCTCGTTTGTCTCAGCTTTAGGCATTGAGCTTTTGCCACTCGACACTCCTCTGTCTGTTACTGGGGTGGATTTTGCCCCATTGGCCAGGGGTAAGGTCCGGTTCAAGACCCCCTTAATAACTGCATGTGGGCTCTGCATATTCGGAAGTCATAAGCTTTTTTTGCTATGGAGCATCTGTCTTCCGATATTATTTTGGGGCTCCCCCTGCTTGAACCTCCTTAACCCTATTTTTGATTGGGGTAAAAGGGAGTTGGTAAAATGGGGAGGTCAGTGCTCATCCCACCGTATTGTTTTGTATACCTTAGATTGTGTCAGTGAGGAGATGGTCTCAGCTACTAAGGGTTGGAAACACCAGGCGAATAAAAAACGTTTGTCTTGTCCACCAGCACCTCTTGTTCTTCAGGGAGATCTAGAATTTAAGGCAGACAAAATACTGAAGCCTTCTAAAACTGGTTTGTCTGGTGAGGGTCCGGTGGCCCCTCATAAAAGGGGGGGTAATGTAACGTTTCTGCCTGTTCGGGTCTCTGCACCACCCTCTGCTTGCACGCTGCGGCACAGGAGGCATGTTCAGTTTGATTCCTTGAGTAAGGTTCTTGTTGCTCAGTCTGAACAATGTCCTAGTACCTCTTGTCTGTAATTGAATTTCAGACACGCCCGTCTCCTGCACCTTTGTTTCTCTCCACTCCTCAAACAGTTAATCTTAGCCTTGCTTGTGTGATCTTCCAATCAAGTCTGGGGCAGGTCCTGGACTTGCTATAAACAGGTCATCAGCCCACACATGGTCGCTGGCTATTGAGACTCTGACCTGTGACCTTGTCCTTGCTAAGCTGTTCGTTGCTATTGTATTACTTCCCTCTGACCTTTGGCTTCCCTTGACTACTCTCTTGGATTTTGATTCTGTACTGCATTGCTCGACTGTTACTGAACCCTTGGCTTGCTGACTCTGCGTCTGTGTTGTTTTGTCTTGTACTGTTTTGTGTGACACTTATTTAGAGAAGGGATTGGCTCCAAGTTGTCAGCTGTCACCTAGGACGGTCAGGCAAGTAGGCAGGGCCAGTGGGGGGGTTCAGCTTTAGGGCTCACTGTCTTGTCGTGCCCCTCCCCCCAGGGTTCACCAGCAGCTACTGGGGAATCGCTCCTCTAGCAATTTCCTTACAATGATACAGGGATTTTTTTTTCTCCCCCTAAGGTAAATTTCCCCGATGGTTTGTTTCGACTTTTGGATCTTTGGATCCAGTGGCATTCATCTCAGGTAGTGGACAGGTCCAAATGCAGCAAGTTCTGTGGATGACACATGACGCCACCCATTGTGATGTCATGATGTCGACTCCTGCCCAAAGTTACATTACAAGTGTTATGAGGGTCAGCATCCCTGATGGGGATAATAACATTGTGTGTCCTCCTTTCTACAGTTGTGCTAAAAAGTTTACATACCCTGGCAGATTTTTTGGTGTTTTGGCCTTTTTTTCAGAGAATATGAATGATAACACAAAACCTTTTTCTCCATTCATGGTTGGTGGTTGGTTGAAGCCATTTACTGTCAAACTTCTGTGTTTTCTCTTTTTAAATCATAATGACAACCAAAAACATCAAAATGACCCTGTTCAAAAGTTCACATACCCTGGTGATTTTGGCCTGATAACATGCCCAGAAGTTGACACAAAGGGGTTTGAATGGCTACTAAAGGTAACATCCTCACCTGTGGCCTGTTTGCTTATAATCAGTGTGTGTGCAGAAAAGCTGAGTGAGTTTCTGGGATCCAGACAGACTGTTGCATCTTTCCTCCAGCCACTGACGTTTCTGGATTGTGAGTCATGGGGAAAGCAAAAGAATTGCCCACGGATCTATGGGAAAAGGTAGTTGAACTGTATAAAACAGGAAAGGGATACACAAAGATATCCAAGGAATTGATAATGCCAGTCAGCAGTGGTCAAACTGTGATTAACAAATGGAAACTCAGGGGCTCTGTAAAATCCAAACTACGGTCAGGTAAATCAACCAGAATTTCGGCCACAACTGCCCGGAAAATTGTTCGGGATGCAAAGAAAAACCCACACATAACATCAGCTGAAATATAGGACTCTCTGAAAACTATTGGTGTGGCTGTTTCAAGATGCACAATAAAGAGGCACTAGAAGAAAAATGGGCTGCATGGTCGAGTTGCCAGAAGAAAGCCATTACCGCGCAAATGCCACACAGAATCACGCCTTCAATACGCCAGACAGCACAGAGACAAGCCTCAAAACTTCTGGAACAAGGTAATTTGGAGTGATGAGACAAAAATCTAACTTTTTGGCCACAACCATAAACGTTACATTTGGAGAGGTGTCAACAAGGCCTATGATGAAAGAAACGCCATTCCTATTGTAAAGCACGGAGGATCACTGATGATGTGGGGATAGGTGAGCTTCAAAGGCACAGGAAACTTGGTCAAAGTTGAAGGAAAGATGAATGCAGCATGTTATCAGCAAATACTGGAGGCAAATTTGCACTCATCAGCCAGGAAGCTGCGCGTGGGACGTACTTGGACGTTCCAACATGACAACAATCCAAAACACAAGGCCAAGTTGACCTGTCATTGGCTACAGCAGAAGAAAGTGAAGGTTCTGGAGTGGCCATCTCAGTCTCCTGACCTCAATATCATTGAGTCACTCTGGGGAGATCTCAAGTGTGCAGTACATGCAAGACAGGCCAGGAATTTACAGGAACTGGAGACTTTTTGCCAAGAAGAATGGTCAGTTTTACCATCTGAGAAAATAAAGAGCCTCATCCACAACTACCACAAAAGACTTAAAGCTATCATTGATGTTAGAGGGGGCAATACACGGTATTGGGGTATGTGAACTTTTGAACAGGGTCATTTTGATGTTGTCATTATGATTTAAAAAGAGAAAACACAGAAATTTGACAATAAATGGCTTCAACCAACCACTAACCATGAGTGGAGAAAGTTTTTGTGTTCTCATTCATATTCTCTGAAAAAAGGCCAAAAAACCAAAAAATTTGCCGGGATATGTAAACTTTTTAGTGCAACTGTATGTATATGCCTGAAAGAAGACGAAGACTAAAGACTGAATCAAACAGAGAAACCAAATACAGGGAACACGACTGATAAGGAGTCTATGGTAGACACCTGAAACACCTTATAGCCACCCAATTTCTATGCATACTTGTCAACTCTTCCATGTCTGTGAGGCTCCTGAAAAGAGGGGGGACCTCCTGGACTCCCGGGAGAGCTGACAAATATCCATTATGGCCAGAACACTCCCTGATTCCAGGGACATTGCCTCTGCAGGAGAGGCATAAAAATCATGTTGCCGATAGCCACCATGCACAGACCTCTGGACACCTGCATTACTTTCAGGCAGCAGAAGAACCAGGGCTGCTCTGTTCTGTAGATTTGATAAACTATGTAATCCACACTGAGCACTGGGGTATGTATACACAAGGGAGAAGGAGTCCAGCAGGAACAATAATAATATCTCCCCATGAACCTACAGAGTCTGTGACTTTACTATGAGAGGGGTTATAACATAGCATTATATTCCCAATTAAGGGGGCATTATACTGAGTGGGGGCAATATTATACTGTGCTGAGGCCACAAAGGGGCTATTTTGCAGCACACAAAATGGTGCGACATGCTATACTCTTTTGTTGGATTTTTTGACCTGTAAATAGAAAGGGTTTCCTTGTAGTCAAGGAACATGGCATGTAAAAGGGACATGATCTAAAATTATTTCAGTTTCTTTGCCCCCTGGAAACAATTTTCTAAAGTTGGCAAGTATACTGGTACTATATTAGTATAATCCCGATATAGGGCTGTCTAGGCCCTTGACACATAAAAACCTTTAAAAAGGAAAGGTATACCGATGCTAGGTTCACACTAGCGCTTGGGGACCTGAAAAACGGAAACCCTATCTGCTTAAAAAGCGGTTTCTCGCGGAAACTAAACTAGACTATAATGGGGTCCGCTGGGTTTTTGCCCGGTTTCCATTCGAAATCAGTGGAGAGAAAAGTCCCACTTGCAGGATTTTTCTCTCAGCATATTTTAAGCAGAATGAGGCACGGAGTCTCCGAATGGTCACCCAACACTTTTATGAAAGCAGCCTTATACTGGTATTATACACAAGTGGACAAAATTGTTGGTACCCCTTGTTTAATGAAAGAAAAACCCACATTGGTCACAGAAATAACTTAAAGCTAGACTGGAATTTGCCAAACTACATGGTGACAACGCACAAAGCTTCTGGGAGAATGTTCTATGGACAGATGAGACAAAAATCGAAATTTTTGGCAAGGCACATCAGTTCTATGTTCACAGACAGAAAAATGAAGCATATCTTGAAAAGAACACTGTTCCTACTGTGAAACATGGAGGAGGCTCTGTTATGTTCTGGGACTGCTTCGCTGCATCTGGCATAGGGTGTCTTGAATCTGTGCAGGGTACAATGAAATTTCAAGACTATCAAGGGATTCTAGAGAGAAATGTGCTGCCCAGTGTCAGAAAGCTTGGTCTCAGTCACAGGTCATGGGTCTTGCAACAGGATAATGACCCAAAACACACAGCTAAAAACACCCAAGAATGGCTAAGAGGAAAACATTGGACTATTCTGAAGTGGCCTTCTATGAGCCCTGACCTAAATCCTATTGAGCATCTTTGGAAGGAGCTGAAACATGACGAATGGGAAAGGCACCCTTCAAACCCGAGACAATTGGAGCAGTTTGCTCATGAGGAGTGGGCCAAAATACCTGTTGAGAGGTGCAGAAGTCTCATTGACAGTTACAGGAATCGTTTGAGTGCAGTGATTGCCTCAAAAGGTTGTGCAACAAAATATTAAGTTAAAGGTACCATCATTTCTGTCCAGGCCTGTTTCATGAGTTTTCTTTTTTAAAAGATTCTTTTGACGCATGGTTGAAAAGCAATGTCTGACTTTCATTAGTTAATTTTCATAGAATTTTTATATATTATTACTTTTGTCAGATTCAAGTTATTTCTGTGACCATTGTGGGTTTTTCTTTCATTAAACGAGGGGTACCAACAGTTTTGTCCACGTGTGTATTAATATAATCCTGATATAGGGCTGTCTAGGCCCTTGACACATAAAAACCTTTAAACAGCTACTTATACACAAATACATTTTATAAATATTGTAGCAATGCTGGGTCTGACTATTATTACAGCAGATTTGTGCTTCATTGCCCTTCCAGACCTCCGCATACTACAGTACATAGCATTTATGTGAAGATTGCTGTCATACAACATGATTTCTGGCTTGAGAAACCTTTCCAGAGATTCTGAGCATTAATCATTGTTATTGGCAATTACTTTAGGATCTGATATTCACTCCACTTACAGTACTTTACATTATTCTGGCTTTGTTTCTAGAAACCAGACATGAAATGAGAACCATATGTCTTGCACTTATGTTGCCATTTCCTTATGCAGTTCCTTTGTACACAGAACACACACATTGCTTTGTTGTTTCTGATTCATTGTTGTTAATTGTCATTAAATTCTAGATAAAGCAGTATTATTATTACGTTCTATGATATACCTCAGTATACACACGTGGACAAAATTGTTGGTACCGCTCGTTTAATGAAAGAAAAACCTACAACGGTCACAGAAATAACTTGAATCTGACAAAAGTAATAATATATAAAAATTCTCTGAAAATGAACAAATGAAAGTCAGACATTGCTTTTCAACCATGCGTCAACAGAATTTAAAAAAAAAAGAAAACTCATGAAATGATGGTACCCTTAACTTAATATTTTGTTGTACAACCTTTTGAGGCAATCACTGCAATCAAACGATTCCTGTAACTGTCAATGAGACTTCTGCACCTCTCAACAGGTATTTTGGAACACTCCACATTAGCAAACTGCTCCAATTGTCTCGGGTTTGAAGGGCGCCTTTTCCAGACGGCATGTTTCAGCTCCTTCCAAAGATGTTCAATAGGATTTAGGTCAGGGCTCATAGAAGGCCACTTCAAAATAGTCCAATGTTTTCCTCTTAGCCATTCTTGGGTGTTTTTAGCTGTGTGTTTTGGGTCATTATCCTGTTGCAAGACCCATGACCTGCGACTGAGACCAAGCTTTCTGACAATGGGCAGCACATTTCTCTCTAGAATCCCTTGATAGTCTTGAGATTTCATTGTACCCTGCACAGATTCAAGACACCCTGTGCCAGATGCAGCAAAGCAGCCCCAGAACATAACAGAGCGTCCTCCATGTTTCACAGTAGGGACAGTGTTCTTTTCAAGATATGCTTCATTTTTCCATCTGTGAACATAATGCTGATCTGACTTGCCAAAAATTTCGATTTTTGTCTCTACTGTCCATAGGACATTCTACCAGAAGCTTTGTGGCTTGTCAACATGTAGTTTGGCAAATTCCAGTCTGGCTTTTTTATGATTTGTTTTCAACAATGGTGTCCTCCTTGGTCGTCTCCCATGAAGTCCACTTTGGCTAAAACAACGATGGATGATGCGATCTGACACTGATGTTCCTTGAGCTTGAAGTTCACCTTTAATCTCTTTAGAAGTTTTTCTGGGCTCTTTTGTTACCATTCGTATTATCCTTCTCTTTGATTTGTCATCAATTTTCCTCCTGCGGCCACATCCAGGGAGGTAGGCTACAGTCCCATGGATCTTAAATTTCTGAATAATATGTGCAACTGTAGTCACAGGAATATCAAACTGCTTGGAGATGGTCTTATAACCTTTACCTTTAACATGCTTGTCTATAATTTTCTTTCTAAGCTCCTGAGACAACTCTTTCCTTCCCTTCCTCTGGTCCATGTTGAGTGTGGTACTCACCATGTCACCAAACAGCACAGTGAGTATCTGTAGCCCTATATACAGGCCCACTGACTGATTATAAGATTGTAGACACCTGTGATGCTAATTAGTGGACACACCTTGATTAAACATGTCCCTTTGGTCACATTATTTTCAGGGGTACCATCATTTCTGTCCAGGACTGTTTCATGAGTTTTTTTTTTTTTAAATTCTGTTGAAGCATGGTTGAAAAGCAATGTCTGACTTTCATTTGTTCATTTTCATTGAATTTTTATATATTATTACTTTTGCCAGATTCAAGTTATTTCTGTGACCATTGTGGGTTTTGCTTTCATTTAAACGAGGGGTACCAACAATTTTGTCCACGTGTGTATGTGTCTGCTCATTACATGTACATACCCCAATAGAAACATTTCAAAAGCCAGACCAGCCATAGGTGGAATTTAATTTTATTCATACAGGTCCAGGTTCTTACCAAATAACAGTTGGCAGATCCTGTTGGTGCATTCCATCATCCACCATTGGCACTGCTGCTTAGCGGCATAGACTCATGCTGAGTACCCCCTCTGGCTTCTCACGTCAGGGATGAGTGGAGGGAACAGTGTAGGAGAATAGTTTACTCTATTTGGGAATATAGGAGAGACAGTCAGGACAGTTTTTAAAGCCCATGCATATGGGGGAATCCAGGCTGGAAAATCCAGTCTGTACATCAACCGAATTTTTTAGTTTGAACTTAGTCCAGTGATCTGGGTTCTTGTATCATAGGGATCTATGATGCCAGAAGTCCCTGCCTCAACAAAGCTCTACTGTTCATATTTTATATAGTGAAAGGCGCCTAGCATCATAGATTACTATGATGCAGGGAATCAGGGTCTCTGGACTGAATTCAGGCTGGGATATCTGACATGGATTCCCCCATGCGCAGGAACCTAAGGGAGAAAAAACTTAGTTTGTTATATCTGCATTTACTGTCCAGTTCATTAACACATATTGCTCACAATCATTTCAGTCAACAGTTATTTCATCCAACAAAACCATAAACATGCACACTTGGTTTGAACAAGTGGTGCATCTGTTCTGAATGTGAAGAAGGGAGAAAATGGCTGCCAAACAGCTCAGCTACCAGATGCCAAAAGGATCAAGATATGAAATCCAACTACTTATCTTTATCTCCCCTGACATCAGCAGTTGTGAAAGTCAGGAGTCTCCCAACACACATTAGATGGTCGCCTGGTCCTGCTGAAATAAGAGATTTCAGCTCATACACATCTAATTTGTATGGGCTGCTTATGTCGACAACAATTTCTGCCCCTATGATCTTTAGTTTATCTTGCATCTTCTGAGAACACCCAGAAATATTTACGTACATGTGTGAATGGCATTAGCAGCTCTTTTTATGAGCAGCACTTTTATAACATTTATACACCATATATACTTTTTCTTTAAGAATGCAGGAGGTATATATCTGTACTTCTACATGATCACCTTAGTTGTCTGTTTACTCTGAGAGGAGGAAGTGAGGTTAGTTCTGCATAAAATGTAAAGGACAGAGAAATCATTCATAACTTGTGATCAGGATCTGTCCATTGAGTAAGGACTCTCCCCCATTTACCAAGAACATTAATTCTCCCATTGTTCCATGTAGTTAATCCTCTTTCTGATCCGCATCAGGGGAAGAGTTTAACCAAAGCAGCTGAGCAGTGAGTGTGGGAGCAGAAGACTCTCAATCACATGAGAACATTGTGATAGAAATCTGTACCATCGCACCTCTACATGTGGCAGTAGCAGTTGCCATATATCATATGTGTAAAATATGTATAATATATGATGCACCTGAAAATCTGCCACACAAAATATGATCTGGATAAGGTCCTGGTCCTCTCAATGAGGTGGTACTTTGCAGCGGTTTCACGGGGCATATACTGTATATACTGTTTATTACATTGTCTGAGATAACTGTTTTTAATCAGTGGCAGTTGCCTATTCCTAATATACCCCTCTACACCTGGAGTATATGCTGGGAAACAAACACTAAGTACTTATAGAATAAGTACTTAGTATAGTATAATAATAAACACTATAAGTACTTATAGAATAATCTCTAAAGATGTATTCACATGAATGATGTTCACGGCTGTGTGACAGACATTATTTTAATGGCCGTCACACGGCTGCATTAAAATCAATTTACGTGAATAGGGCTATTCAGATGATCAAATTTTTGACAGTCCGTTCTAATGGACCATCCATCAAAAATTAGAACTTGTCCTATTTTTGCCCTTTTTCACAGATCCTCCAATTGACTTATATCTATGAGGGATCCATAAAAATAGATGCCCTACAGATGTACAGCAGACGATAAAAATATCCCTTTTTCATGGCCATTTTGCACACCATCTATCATCTGAATAGAGCCTAAGATTCCAAGGAACCTGAAAAAGTATAAATGCATTGTTATACAGTGTTGCACACATGCTTTCTCCCTCTACCTTTCTGCTCTACAATTGAAATATTGCTGTTCTTGCTGTATATTTATGATCCATAAGGTATTGCAGCGATGCCAACAATGCACACTAAAATGGATAATGCATTGCTTTGGATTATGTTGACAGATGTAAAAACTAATAAACAAGCTCCTAAATTTCTTTATTTATGCATTTTGCCCATAATAAAATTCATATAAATTAAAAACACGTATGTACCCAAAAATGGGTCACAAAAGCAAGATCTTATATAGCTATGTCAGTATGTCATAGACAAAAGAACAAATGGGCAGCAATCCTAATTGGTGAAAAAAATGGTGGGTTTATTCCATGTGACGTTTCGGTCCTAACAATAATGGACCTTTCGCAAGCCTTTCTCTATGTAGTATGTCAGTGATTAAAAAAAAAAAAAATCTGTCTAAATGCTGGGAGTCAAAAAGCTAAATTTTTTCCTTAAAGGGAGTCTGTCATTCAGATTTTCGATTTTTAACTAAGCTTCATGTAGCCTTCATGTAGGTACTTCACGTAGTCTTTAGAAAGGCTATTGTAGGCATACCTTTCATTTCCTGAATCTTGCTGGCGTTTTCCAGAAAATGTCCTTTTCTTGTTATATAAATTAGTCTTAACAGAGCACAGGGGGCATTCCCTCTGTGTGCCGAGCACACCCGCGTCATCATCCTCTCCCTGCATCACCGCCCCCTTCTTCCTTGTTATTGACGCCTTCCCCTCCTCTTCTTTGACCCGCGTCATCATCCTCTCCCTGCATCGCCACCCCCTTCTTCCTTGCTGTTGACATCAACAGCAAGGAAGAAGGGGGCGGCGATGCAGGGAGAGGATGATGACGCGGGTGTGCTCGGAGCACAGGGGGAACGTCCCCTGTGCTCTGTGTGAATTAATCTACATAACATAAGGCACATAGGGACAGTGGCGTAACTAGGAATGGCTGAGCCCCAAGGCGAACATTTGACATGGGGCCCCCCCCGAACCAGTTACGAGTCCACAAACAGTAAAATATGCTCATCAGTAGCCCCACATAGCATTATATGCTCCACAGTGGCCCCCATACAGTATTATATGCTCCACAGTGGCCCCCATACAGCATTACATGCTCTACATTGCTCCCCCCACACACAGTATAATATGCTCCCCACAGTGGCCCCACACAGTATAATATGCTCCACACAGTGGCCCACACCCTGTATTATATGCTCCCTGCAGTGGCCCCCACCCAGTATTATATGCCCCCCACGGTGGACCCCACCCAGTTTTATATGCTCCCTACAGTGGACCCCACCCAGTAGTATATGCTCCACAGTGGCCCCCACCCAGTAATATATGCTCCACAGTGGCCCCAACCCAGTAGTATATGCTCCACAGTGGCCCCCACCCAGTAGTATATGCTCCACAGTGGGCCACACCCAGTATTATATGCTCCACAGTGTCCCCCATCCAGTATTATATGCTCCCCACAGTGGCCCCCACACAGTATTATATGCTCCCCACAGTGGCCCCCACCCAGTATTATATGCTCCCCACAGTGGCCCCTACCCAGTATTATAAGCTCTACAGTAGCCCCCACTCAGTATTATATGCTCTACAGTGGCCCCCACCCAGTCGTATATGCTCTACAGTGGCCCCCACCCAGTATTATATGCTCTACAGTGACTCCCACCCAGTATTATATGCTCCACAGTGGCACCCACACAGTATTATATGCTCCCAACAGCCCCCCTCTGCTTCGGTGCTACTATTATACTCTGAGGTCTCCTCAGACCCCAGAGTGTAATAATCTGAGGCCCAGGGAAGGTGATTAAAAATAACAAACATTCATACTCACCTTGCCTTACCTTTCCTTGGCATCCTCGCTCCAGCAGTTCTGCACTTTTGATTCTTTTCCCGCTATGGCGTTTACCATACGGGAAAAATATTTTTAGAAGTTTGTAGACTGGGCATTTTCAGATACAGGGATACCTAATGTGTATGTGTTTCACAGTGGGTTTTTTTTTTTAATTGAACCCCAGGGGGTTAAGCAGCCTATCATAAAAACTAATTTCAAACAAGCCTTCAATAGGCTTCTGGCTGTCATGGCAACGGATTGCCGACCCAGGATCTCGTTCCAGGTGCCTGTGATTCTCAGCAAAATGGCCCCTCGGTTAGCTTTGACCAAGGCACTGGGGGCCTTAATTCCTGGGTCAGTATAATACAGCAGACACCCAGCGGCTACGGCGGCCACTCAGCTCCTGAGCGGCAGGCGTATTTAAATGCCCAACATCCACTGTACTATTATAGCAAATGTCGAGGAGGGGTTAATGTCTGTTATGATTTTTTTTAATGGACTCTATCATTACGGATTTCCAACAGTAGTGTGAATGCCCTCTAAGAGCTTCCTTTATATTTCCCATTACTTCTGTAGCCAACAAAAAAGCAGTGTATCCACAATGTGAGCCCTTAGCCTAAGAACAGGACCCCACATTGTGAAAATGCAGTTTTTCCGCAGCAAAAAATGCTGCGTTGTGCAGTACCTGCAAAGTGGATGGGATTCTGGCTAATCCTATCCACACATTGCAGAAAAAAATACGCAGTGGAAAAGCTGTGTTTTTAAAAACATGTTTTTGAAAATTGCAGCATATCAAGGGGTTTTCCAGGCTTTTCATATTGAAAATTAGCATGTAATCTGATACTTTAGTGATGTGAAAGTCCATTTCATCCTACAGATTTTAGCTGTGAATTATGGATGAATGAACAGGTTAGGAGGTGGGGGCAGTGGTGGTTCATAGATGGAGAAATTTTTCTCTAATAAGATATATCACAAAGTCTCTTAGCTTCTCTCATACTATTGATTTATGTAAATGTGCTGAGAGTACCGTGACTAAGTGTATAAATCTAAAAATGTCTTGATATAATTAGTTTAGCATTTCTGCCCTGGGACATTTTATAATTTCTGTTTATATTATTTGCAAGGCTTTCTATAATCATTGTGTTTTTTATTTCAAATTTTCCAGTTTCATTATAGGTCCAAAAAATATAGTGTGCAAACTTGAAAACAAGAGGTCCTTAAGGCGGGGACCACACTTTGCGAATATGCTAGGATTCTGGCTAATCCTGTCCACACATTACAGAAAAAAAAATCAGCAGCGGAAAACCTGTTTTCTGCATAGGTATAATAGGGGCAGGAAAACTCTGTAATGTTTTTTGTTGCAGATTTTGCTACAGTTTTTTGAGCCAAAATCAGGAATGGAAAATAAAAATGAAGCACTTAGACTTTGGCTCAAAAAAACACAGCAAAAACTGCAACAAAAAAATGTTGTTTCTGCAATGTGGGGCCTTAACCTTAAAGAACTTGATGACACAAAATATGTAGTAAGAAATTTTAAGAAATATTTTTCAGACATTTATTTGAATCCTGCAACTAATGCTCTTAAAAAAGGCTGCTGCAAAGAAACATGAAAATGAGGATAGGCACAGAAGAGGTACAAATGATATCGACAGAAATCTTCCTCATCAGACACATCAAACCTTTGTTGTTCTCCACACTTTCAGACAGGGACAGAAACAGAAGAGAGTCATTTTTTTTTTTTTTTTTTTAGAAAATACAGCTGAAATTAAAGGAGACCTTTGGGGCCTTCTCAGGGTCCAGGGCCCACTAGCGACTGCTACTGCTGCACAATGGCGTAACTACCACTGTAGCAGCCATAGCGGGGCCCAGGACCTTAGGGGGCCTTGTGGGTATAATGATCGGAGGCCCAGGGGAGGTGAGTAAACATAAATAAAACACTGTTACTTACCTCTCCTCGGCTCTGCTGGGTCTCCCTGCTGTCTTCAAGCCTCTTTAGTGACATCACAGACATCATGTGGGTCAAGCTGGCGTCATGACACATAATGACGCTGGCGTAACTCACGTCTGTGACATTATTGAAGAGAAGTCGCGTCAAAGTCGTGCTGAAGCCCAGGAGAGGTGAGTAACACTGGTTTTTATGTTTGTCACCTCGCCTGGCCCTCCGGTCATTATACTCTGGGGTCTTAAAATGCCCAAGTATAATGGTTTGTGGGTTGTGTACCCCAAAAATTTCAGGTTCTGCGAAATCCTTTGCAATATCTGTAATGAACATCATAGGGGCCACTATGCGACATAATACTGTGTGAAGGGGCCACTGTGGAACATTATAATGTGTGGAGGGGCCGCTATGGAACATTTTACTGTGTGCAGGGGCCACTATGTGACATTTTCCTGTGTGGAGGGGTGATTGTGTGACATAATACTGTGTGTATGGACCACTATGTGACATCATACTGTGTGGAGGGGCCACTATGTGACATTATACTGTGTTTATGGGCCATTGTGTGACATTATACTGTGTGGATGGGCCACTATGTGACATCATACTGTGTGGAGGGGCCGGTATGGGAGATTATACTTTGTGAAGGGGCTGTTATGGGACATTATACTGTGTGGAGGGGCTGCTATGGGACATTATATTGTTTGAAGGGGTGGCTATGGGACATTATTCTGTGTGGAGGAGCTGCTATGGGACATTATACTATGTGGAGGGGCTACTATGGGACATTATATTGTGTGGAGGGGCCACTATGTGACATTATACTGTGTGGAGGGGCCACTATAAGACATTATACTGTGTGTAGTGGCCGCTTTGGGATATTATACTGTCTGGAGGCCACTTTGGGACATTATAGTGTGTGTAAATGGGGCATTATACCATGTGGGGGCCAGGAAAGGGTGTGCTATGTCGTGTGGGGAAGGGCCTGTCAAAAGTTTGCTATAGGACCCAGGCTTTGCTAGTTATGCCCCTGCTGCTGCCCCCTATAGCGAACCCCCTGGTTGGTACAGCAGCTGGTCTCCAGGAAACTAATGTTACTGAAATTCCAAGTCTTCAAGATTCAATACTTATTGACATTGATTTCAATCTGGGATCTCAAATGACAAGCAAAGGTATTGGTTAAATTGGAAAACCTGGACCTGTTAACATCTGTGATGAAAGAAGCTATGTATTATTGTGTATGTATTATTACTTAATCATATCTCTTATATATATAAAAATTGGTTTCTGTCTATCTGTCTGTCTGTTCTTTATGTGCGACCAAACGACTGGACTGATTCTCACCAAATTTGGCACACATGTACATCAGGTGTCCGGGAATATTTTAAACTGGGTCTCATCTCTCTTGGACGTACTGTTCCTGAGATACAGTATTCCCAAAAAATGACCAACATTAGCTAATACAAGCCTGCAAGGCTTTCACTCATATTCCAACTGCCATACACATGGTCACATGTCCCTTATCAGCCAATAAGAGCTCGCAGGCGCTTACTCTCCTCAGGCACACAGGTTTCCATAGAAACCAAGCTATTTATGACCTGTATTAGTCAATAGCAGTTCGCCGGTCCTTAAATATTCAGTCATATCACGTGTATCAGCCAATATCAGTTCACATTTAATTTACCAGGTTTCCATAACAACACAGCCATAAATAGACTGTACCTATACTGGACTCAGTGGCGTAACTAGCAATGGTTGGGCCCCAAGGCGAACATTTGACATGGGACCCCCCCCCCCCGCACAAACTGCATTCCTGCACACACTATTATGCCCCATAGTGGCCCCTGCACACACTATTAGTCCCCATAGTGGCCCTTGCACACAGTTTTCTGCCCCATAATGGCCCCTGCACACAGTATCATAGTTGCCCCTTCATATAGTATTATGCGCACTCCCCGCTACCTCTTCAATGTTGGACCAGATGTCATGTGAGCCAGGCAGGCATTGCGACGCATAATGATGTCGGACTGGCCCACCGACATCTGGGACGTCACCAAGGAGGCCCGAAGCCTGCTGAAAAGACCCCAGAGTATAATGATAGCAGTGTTTGTGTGGTTCACGGCCCACAGGCCTTACTTACTGATCCCCGCTCCTGCTTACAGCCGCCTCTGCAGAAGGTGAAGCGCAAAGCGGGAATCGGTGAGTAAATAAGGCCCGTTACCTGCTGGTGTTACACCAGCAGGTAACGGCCTATTAAAAAAAAAAAAAAACAGGGGCCCGCTGGGACCCCTAATGTCCCGGGCCCTGTGGCAGCCACTACCACTGCTACCCCGGTATTTACGCCACTGACTGGACTGCCATACTGGATTTCAGTATTCTTATACCTGTAAATTGAAACGTTGCTGCTGCTCGAGCTAATGAAAACTCTCAGCAGACCCAAGCCTTCTCTAATCTGACAAGGTATGTCACAGACAACAGCGAGCTGCTGAAACAACCCAGCAGACGCAAGCCTGTCTCCAATCTGACAAGGCATTGTCAGCCACATGCACACAGCTGCACTCCATGTTTCCATAACAACCCAGCCATTTTTCTTCACTGCTGTGGGTCAGCTTTAAAGGGGCAGGACGCTGTGGATGACACTGTTACACAAGGTCACATACACACAGCTTTACTCCAGGTTTTCCAGAACAACCGATCGCAGGTCTTTCACTGATATCCAAACTGAGATACACATGATCATATGACGCTTATGGACCAATGGAAAATCGCAGGTTCTTCAGTCTTGACATACACATAGCTTTACACCAGGTTTCCATAGCAACCAAGCTATTTATGACCTGTATGAGTCAATAGCAGTTCGCAGGTCCTTAAATATTCAGTCATATGAAATGCATCAGCCAATATAAGTTCACATTTCATTTACCAGGTTTCCATAGCAACACAGCCATAAATAGACTATACCTATACTGGATTGCCATATTGGATGTCAAGTGCAAAACTGGCCAATTCTTTCTTATGGGGTCACTACACAAACAAAAAATATACCTGTGCGAAGCCGGGTCCTTCTGCTAGTTAATTATATATATACTGTATATATATACAGTGTATATATATATATATATATATATATATATATATAAACACACACAGTACAGACCAAAAGTTTGGACACACCTCATTCCAAGAGTTTTCTGTATTTTCATGACTATAAAAATTGTAGAGTCACACTGAAGGCATCAAAACTATGAATTAACACATGTGGAATTATATACTTAACAAAAAAGTGTGAAACAACTGAAAATATGTCTTATATTCTAGGTTCTTCAAAGTAGCCACCTTTTGCTTTGATTACTGCTTTGCACACTCTTGGCATTCTCTTGATGAGCCTCAACAGGTAGTCACCTGAAATGGTTTTCACTTCACAGGTGTGCCCTGTCAGGTTTAATAAGTGGGATTTCTTGCCTTATAAATGGGGTTGGGACCATCAGTTGTGTTGTTCAGAAGTCAGGTGGATACACAGCTGATAGTCCTACTGAATGGAGTGTTAGAATTTGTATTATGGCAAGAAAAAAGCAGCTAAGTAAAGAAAAACGAGTGGCCATCATTACTTTAAGAAATGAAGGTCAGTCAGTCCGAAAAATTGGGAAAACTTTGAAAGTGTCCCCAAGTGCAGTGGCCAAAACCATCAAGCACTACAAAGAAACTGGCTCACATTAGGACCGCCCCAGGAAAGGAAGACCAAGAGTCACCTGCGGAGGATAAGTTCATCCGAGTCACCAGCCTCAGAAATCGCAGGTTAACAGCAGCTCAGATTAGAGACCAGGTCAATGCCACACAGAGTTCTAGCAGCAGACACATCTCTACAACAACTGTTAAGAGGAGACTGTGTGCAGCAGGCCTTCATGTTAAAATAGCTGCTAGGAAACCACTGCTAAGGACAGGCAACAAGCAGAAGAGACTTGTTTGGGCTAAAGAACACAAGGAATGGACATTAGACCTGTGGAAATCTGTGCTTTGGTCTGATGAGTCCAAATTTGAGATCTTTGGTTCCAACCACTGTGTCTCTGTGCGAAGCAGAAAAGGTGAACGAATGGACTCTACATGCCTGGTTCCCACCATGAAGCATGGAGGAGGAGGTGTGATGGTGTGGGGGTGCTTTGCTGGTGACACTGTTGGGGATTTATTCAAAACTGAAGGAATACTGAACCAGCATGGTTACCACAGCATCTTGCAGCGGCATGCTATTCCATCCGGTTTGCCTTTAGTTGGACCATCTTTTATTTTTCAACAGGACAATGACCCCAAACACACCACCAGACTGTGTAAGGGCTATTTGACCAAGAAAAAGAGTGATGGGGTGCTACGCCAGATGACCTGGCCTCCACAGTCACCAGACCTGAACCCAATCGAGATGGTTTGGGGTGAGCTGGACCGCAGAGTGAAGGCAAAAGGGCCAACAAGTGCTAAGCATCTCTGGGAACTCCTTCAAGACTGTTGGAAGACCATTTCAGGTGACTACCTCTTGAAGCTCATCAAGAGAATGCCAAGAGTGTGCAAAGCAGTAATCAAAGCAAAAGGTGGCTACTTTGAAGAACCTGGAATATAAGACATATTTTCAGTTGCTTCACACTTTTTTGTTAAGTATATAATTCCACATGTGTTAATTCATAGTTTTGATGCCTTCAGTGTGAATCTACAATTTGTATAGTCATGAAAATACAGAAAACTCTTGGAATGAGAATGTGTGTCCAAACTTTTGGTCTGTACTGTATATATATATATATATATATATATATATATATATATATATCCTTTAGTGAATGTAATGTTTTTGTTTGTGTTATCAATCAACCTCAGTATGTGTATATACAAAGGGGAGGGGTCAGAGGTGAAATGCTTTTCCTGCCTGGCAGGAGGTGACCAGTTTTTGGTTTATGACGTTTTGGTTGGGCAGAAAGAGGAAGGAATGTCATGACCCTGGGATAACCTCCAAGGCCCAGCAGAAACACAGCTCTACAAGGCAAAGAGAAAATTCATCTTTCCCAGATAAAGATGACTCGTTGATTTCCCACTTCAGGGAGTAGAAGGAGGACTGGTACCCTGGAAGGGAGGTGCGGCTAAACACAAGCCATAAGAAACTGTTTTATCTTACCACCAACACACATCTGTGGAGGTCAGCTAACAAGGCAGGGTGTGTCCAATTGCATCAGAAGATCATCCAAGCTTCCTGGTACCTAAGACTTTTAAAGGTAGTCTATCACTGTCCCCAGCTACTTTAAACCGCTTCCATAGTGCTGTAGATGCTGTTAGCATAATAAAAACTAAAAAAAAACTATACCTTTCTTATGTTTCAGAGCCCCAGGGATGCGGAGAAAAAGCACTTTTATTCTTTATTCAAATTAGGATCTTGGAGCACAGGGGGAGTTTACTTCTATTACTGAGCACTGCTGCATCATCAGTAAACACGCCCATCCTGCATTCAGCTCATCCCCCTGTGCAGTGTGAGGATCAACTGACATTGGGAGGATCAAATCACACTGGCCAGGGGGACGAGCTGAATGCAGGATGGGCGTGTTTAGTGATGATGCAGCAGTGCTTAGTAATAGAAGAAAACTCCCCCTGTGCTCCAAGATCCTGTGCATCTACAGCACTATGGGAGCAGTTTAAAGTAGCTGGGGACAATGATAGACTCCCTTTAAGTATTATTCTGTTTTTCCGCCGTTATTTTAAGGCTGTTTGCATTTCGCATCATTTATTATCTTGTATATATAGCATTGAACCCTTTGGATGTTAAATTTAAGGCTTACTTTGTATTGATCTATGAACCGATTATCCGTTTTGAGGTGTGTTTGTGTCTGGCTGTTGGAGAGACGTGTGTATATTTAGTTTGTTTTCCGCTGAGACTGTCATGTCAGTGGTTGTGGCAGCGTGTATTTGGGCTGTGTGGACTGTGTTGGGATGCGATTTACTTTCACTTTGCAGCCTGAGTGCGATAGAGTGAGTTGACCCCTGACAGCCACACCCGCATCATGTGCTAGGATGGCCAATATGCAGGGCCGCTTTAACTTGCACCGGGCCCTATGGTAGCAGGGGGCCAATTGGGACAGCGGGACACTTCTGCATATGCTGTCCCGCTGGTCCGGGCTGCCACATTTGCATATAATGATGACGCAGGGAGTTGTCTGCTCCCTTCTTCACCATTCTTCCCTGGGAGCTACAGTCACGATGTGATGACGTCACTTACATCATGCCTGCAGCTCCCTGAAGACTCTAGTCCCAGGCCTCTGGAGACAGCAGGTGAGAAAGGAGAGATGAGTATTAAGGTTTTTTTTGTGTAGGAGAGGGACATTAAACTGCAGGGCTATGAAGATGACCTTGAATTCATTTTAGAGATGAAAGTCTCATGTTTAAAAAGATACCAAGATCATCATCACAGTCCTTAACAGCAAATCACTCTGAAGCTGTAAGGGTTAGCATGATGATCTTGGGATCTTTTTAAAGATGAGATTCTCTTCTTTAAAATGAATTAAAGGTCATCTTCATAGCCATGACGGATCCTGAGATATAGGGCTCTAAAGTGTCCTCCTCTCTTCTGCCTCAGGCAGCATCTTAGAGCTGCAGACTGTATGTGACCCCAGGAGGAGGGGTAGCATGGACTCCTGTCCATGTTATCCCCTCTCCTATCAGTCAGAGAGCATACTATACCTTTGCTCACTGGTTGTCACATAGAGAGATAATGTAATGCTCCCACTGAGCCTAATCTCAGGGGTATTCTTAAGTAACACCCCTCTGAACATAACCAGGAAGTTTATTGGCACTGTGACCCAGACGTTTACTATCGTCCAGATCTCAGCGCCAAAAGAGTTGTACAACTTACACAACACATACACAAAGTCATCAATAAAGTTTACATTTAAACCTGTCCCTATCCTGTCCATACCTGATCTTTATAGAGTAAAATACGCTAATATCCGTTAAACACTAAAATAATAATAATAATAATAATATTAATAATAGTCCTTTAATAGTCCCACAATGGGGAAATTCAGTGTGTTACAGCAGCAAAGATAAGCAGATACAAATACAAATACAACATGTACAGGAATGTTCCAAGGTGAGAGGCATTACGTTGATAGCAGACAGACAGATAGGAAGTAGCAGAGGAGGGGGGGGGGGATTTAACAGGCAGAGAGATATTTCAGTTCTCTGTGTGTAATGATCTCCGCTTAGGTCGGTGTTGATTGTACAGCCTAACCACGGTGGGGAGGAAAGACTTCCGATAGCGCTCCTTCTCACACTTAGGGTGGAGCAGTCGGTCACTGACAGTACTGCCCAGCGCGATCACAGTCTCATGCATGGGATGGGACTTCTTCTTCTGCATGGAGCTCACCACGGACAGTATCCTTTTGTCACCCACCACCTGCACTGGGTCCAGTGGGCTCCCCAGGACAGAGCTGGCCCTTCTAATCAGCTTGTCAAGTTTATTTCTGTCCCTGGTTGATATACTGCTCCCCCAGCAGGGTACTCCAAAGAAGATGGCTGATGCCACTACCGAGTTGAAGAAAGTCCTAAGAAGTGCCCCCCGGATTCCAAAGGCTCTCAGCTTCCTAAGCAGGTAGAGCCTGCTGTGGCCCTTCCTGTACAGGGCCTCCATATGATCTGCCCAGTCCAGCTTATTATTAAGGAGCAAACCCAGGTACTTATAGGTGTTCACAATCTCGATGCCCGTCCCCAGGATGTCCACTGGTTTAGGAGGGCATCTGCCTTTACGGAAGTCCACCACCATCTCCTTGGTCTTCCCAGCGTTAATCTTCAGGTGGTTCCGGTGGCACCAGTCCACAAAGTCCCGGTTCAGCTCTCTGTACTCCCTGTCATCATCGTCTGTGATGAGACCTACTATTGCAGAGTCATCAGAATACTTCTGTAGGTAGCAGCTAGATGAGTTGCACCTAAAATCTGCAGTGTACAGTGTGAAGAGGAAAGGGGCGAGAACCGTACCCTGAGGTGCCCCCGTATTACAGATCACGGTACCTGACACACAGTCTTGGGCTCTCACGTATTGAGGTCGATTTGTGAGGTAGTCTAGGATCCAGTTGGAGAGGTGGTGGTCCACTCCAGCAAGGCCCAGCTTGTCCCTCAGTAACCTGGGCTGTATGGTGTTAAAAGCACTGGAGAAATCAAAGAACATTATTCTCACCGTGTTCCCTGGTTTCTCCAGGTGAGACAGAGCCCTGTGCAGAAGGTGGATGATGGCATCATCTACCCCAATGCCCGGCCGATAAGCAAACTGGAGAGGGTCCATAGCGGGGCTCACTAGAAGGCAGAGATTTGTGAGAACCAATCTCTCTAAGATCTTCATCAGGTGGGATGTCAGTGCTACAGGTCTGTAGTCGTTGAGGTCCATAGGGTGAGGTTTCTTTGGAACTGGTACCACACAAGAAGATTTCCATAATTTAGGGACTATTTCCTGCCTCAGGCTCATATTATACATATATGTAATTATACCACACAGCTGGTCCCCACAAGCCTTAATTAGCCTTGCACTGATGTCATCTGGCCCTGCAGCTTTCCTCGCCTTGATCTTTTTTCATCTCCTTCCTCACCTGGGCCCGTGTGAAGGTCAGACTGTGGTCAGATAAAGACGGATTTCTGGATTTACTGGTCTGTTGGGAAGTAGCCGCATGGGGTGAAGTCATTGTGGTGGGGGGAGCTGAAGGACATGCTGGGGTGGGAGGAGCTGGTGTGTGATCAAATCTGTTGAAGAATAGGTTTAGTTCATTAAGCCAATCAACATCTGCCTCAATTTGGCAGACAGACTGTTTATGACCCGAAATTGACTTAAGCCCCTCCCAGACCCCCCTTATGTCTTTTCTTTCCATTTGCTTTTCCATTTTTTCCTTATAACTGGCTTTTCCCTGCCTGATTTGATGCCTCAGCTCCTTTTGTACTTCCCTCAACCCCTCTTTATCTCTTGTCCTGAATGCCATCTTTTTCTCCTTAAGTAGTGTTTTTATATCAGAGTTAATCCATGGTTTGTTATTGGAGAAGCACCTCACCACTTTTGTGGGTACTGTGTTGTCCACACAAAAATTAATGTAGTCCGTTATGCAGTGTGTGAGTCCTTCTATATCTTCTCCATAAGAATCCTGCAGAACTTCCCATGTGGTTGTGTCAAAACAATCCCTCAGAGCCTCATCACTCTCCTCGGACCATATCCTCACTGTGCGGGTGACAGCTGGTTCTCTACGTACAAGTGGCTTGTACACAGGTCGGAAATGCACTAGGTTGTGATCTGATCTTCCCAGGGGTGGTAGGGCTGATGAGTTATATGCCTCCCTCGCATTGGCAAAGAACAAGTCCAGTGTTTTGTTGTCTCTTGTGTGGCAGGTTACATACTGTGTGAAACTGAGCAGTGTGGATGATGGAGAGGCATGGTTGAAATCACCCAACACAAGAAAGAGAGCTTGGGGGTGTTTCAACTGTAAATGGCTCAGCGTGGCTTGTAGGACCTCGCAGGCAGCGTCAGCTTACGCAGAGGGGGGGACATATGCAGCTATCACGATGACATGCGATAGTTCCCTTGGTAGATAGAAAGGTCTCATGCTCACAGCTAATAGTTCAATGTCCTTACAGCAAGTTTGCTCCTTAATCACAATGTGCCTAGGATTACACCATCTATCATTCACAAACATTGCCAGCCCTCCACCTATCCTCTTACCCCTCTCCCTTGTCCTGTCTGCCCGAAGGAGTTTAAAACCATCCAAGGAGACCAAAGGGTCAGGAGTAACTTCAGTGAGCCAAGTCTCTGTAAGTAGCATCATGCTACACACCCGAAACTCTTGATGATGCCTGGTGAGCACTGTTAGTTCGTCCATCTTGTTTGCAAGGGATCTCACATTGCCCATTATGATGGAGGGAAGAGCTGGTCTGTAATGCCTCTTTTTAATCCTCTGAAGAGTTCCAGCTCTGCAGCCCCTCCCCCGCTTTTTCTTTCTCCAGAGCTCTAGGGGGATGTGTGGGCAAATGGTAGGCAGCCCTGCTGTGTCTCTAAGCTGCAAAAGTTTCTCTCTGGAGTAGACAAAAGAATTGTCTGCAGACACAAAAGTTCCCATTTCAAGCAGAACAAAAAGACAGATAAAAACAAAAAAGTATCACAAAGGTCCAATTCCAAGTCTTTGTGTGTTTCTTCATAGTGCAAAGTCCCTTAAGTAGAGAGATAAAAAACAAGACAAAGAAAGAAAAATAAGAGAGAGAGTCTCAGAGCTGCTCTAACAGGCTGCCACTCCAGCGGCGCCATCTTGGAAAAAAATAAATAAATAAATAAAATAAAATAATAGCAATAATGATTATTACTAGAGATGAACATATAAAACATTTCTGACAGGCGGAAAAGTTCCATTAATCAGATAACCAATTTTCACCAATTGAATGTCACCATATATAATTCCAGTTTTTGGCAGCTTTCAGATGGGTATAATATCAGGTGGTGATGGGGGGGCCACTTATGAAACCTTTGCACTCGGCCCACCAATGTGTTAAAATGGCCCTACCTGTATGTGACAATAACCAATATACAGCTGAAATTCATGAGAATGTTCAGAAGAAACATTTTCTTTGTAGCTCATAGCAACCAGTCACAGCGCAGCTTTCATTTCCTACACTTCTCTTTAAGATGAAAATTGTTGCGTTATTGGTTGCAATGGGCAGCAAAGATGGTTTTCTTTGAGACAAATATGTCCCATAGAGATTAAAAAACATGCCCATGACCACCCCTTTTCAACTGAATTCTATAAAGTTGTGTTTCTACGTTCAGTTTTTTTTATGCAGTTTTTGAAACCAAAACCAGGTGTGGATTGAACCTATAGAGGACAGGTACTAATCCTCCTGTTTTTCAATCCTCTCCTGCTTTTGGCTTTAAAATCTACATACAGAAACCTGAGTGTGGAAACCCAACCTTAAAGAGTGCTGGTTAATGGACAACTCTGAAGGGGGAAGTGGTTAACGTACTGAAAGCTTACAAAGTGTTAAGGTTTTGTTGTAACTTAAAAAGAATAAAAAAATCCCACCAAGGTCATCTCTTACTTTAGAGGAATTTCAAGACTTGCAACATATTGTGGTGTTTGAAAGTTTGTGAACTTTTCAGAATTTTCATATAAATCCTAAAAGTAGATGAAGAGAACCAAATCAAACAAATGAGTCAAAAATATTAGACTTAGTCATTTATTCATGGAAGAAAATGATCCAATATCACATATATATGAGTGGCAAAAGTATGTGAACCTTTGCTTTCAGTATCCGTGTGATCCCCTTCTATAGCAATAACTATATGCCCTGGTAATTGTTGGTTAATTCTGCACATTAGCTTGGAGGAATTTAATTTAAGCCCATTCCTCTGTATAGAACAACTTCAACTATGTTATGTATGTGGGTGTAATGCTGGTGCTCTGCATTCACTGGAATAATGCTTTTCCATGCAGACCTTTGTGAGTGCTCCTGTTTCTTCAAGGATTAGTGTGCACCTCACTGTCTGCCTGTATGCATATAGGTTTGCTTATCTAACCACATTCTGGCAACATAGTAATAACACAACTTAGGGTGGGTTCACACCTGTGCTTGAGTCCGTCCGCTGCCAATCCAAGTGAAAATCTCGGGAAACAGGATAGGCATCGGATACCGACAGGTTAGCGACGCATTGGTTAAAAACCCATTCATTTGAATGGGTTTTTTTAAAGCAATGCGCGGGTGTCCGATTGCACCCTCTGCGCTGCGAATCCTTTTTTTTCTTCGGAAACAAAGTCGGACATGCAGGACTTCGTGTCTGACGAAAAAAAACGGCTTTGCGGCGCATATGGTGTAAGCGCACACCTGCGCATTGCTTTAAAAACCCATTCAAATGAATGGGTTTTTAACCAATGCGTCGCTAACCTGTCGGTATCCGATGCCTATCCTGTTTCCCGAGATTTTCACTCGGATTGGCAGCAGACGGACTCAAGCGCAGGTGTGAACCCACCCTTACCAAAATAAGAATAAATAAAAAAGGAGTATAAAAGAGAAGTTTTCCTTTTCCTTCATTTCATCTTTAACGTAAATACATCATCCCAACACTGTGTGAGCCCTGTATTTCTGTTTTAGACCTGTTCCTATTTCTATTCTTCTGTTACCAGTCCTGCTTTCCTGTTAGTTTTTAGTTTGCATATTTTCTGTCTGCCCTAGTTTTAGTCAGTGTACACACTATGAGTTTTGTCTGTTTCTGAGGTGTGCTGCCCCATAGTTCTGACTTGCCTGGTCAACTGCTACGGAACCAGTACCACCTCAGGTAGCAACATGACAGACTAACCTCAACAAACTCCAGATCACCTTATAGGAGTTAAAGGAAAAACAGTACCTTTAAAGGTGGCCCTAAGCCAAATTGGTTTGGTAGCACAGTGGGTCCAGAACTCACTGTCCCTTACAGTGTGTTTCCTCTAATGAACTGCTTGCTTCAGGTCCTTCTACAACATTTCTCTTGGATTAAGGTCAAGACTTTGACTTGGTCATTCCAAAAGTTTCACTTTATCCCTTTTTACTCTTTTAATCTTTGGTAGAATAACTTATGTGCTTATAGTTGTTTTGTTGCATGAACCATGTTTTCTTGAGATCAGCTCATGGACAGATGTCCTGACATTTTCTTTTAGAATTTGCTGTTCTAATTCAGAATTCATTGTTCCTGCAATGATGACAAACCATGATAACTACTAACACCACTGTATTTTACAGAATGTACACGGTTTTTATGCTGAATTCTTTGTTTTCCTATCTCTAAACATAACGCTTCTCATTTCAAACAAAAAGCTCGATTTTAGGTTCATCCGTCAACAAAACATTGTTCCAATAGCCTTCTGGATTGTCTAGGTGAACCTTAGTAAATTGCAGATGGGCAACAAGGTTCTTTTAGGAATCAGCAGCTTTCTCCTGGCAATGCTGGTATGTAAACTATTGTTCAGTGTCGTCTTCTAGAAACAGATGACCAAGTCTAATATTCTGACTCATTTGTTTGATTTGGTTCTCTGTATCTACTTTTAGAGCTTGTGTAAAAATGTGATGTACTTTTAGGTCAAATTTAGAAGAAATATAGAAAATTCTGAGGGGTTTGCAAACTTTCAAGCACCAATGTTTGCCATCTATATCAACTCAAACTGAGATTTGGCTAAAGACAAACGGATCTTAACAAATAAGATCATATAAATCAGGTGAGACAACACTGGTAAGATAAATGGAGTTTAGCATTTATCATCTCCTTACTTTTCAAGGCACCTGACCCACATTGTCCTCACCTGCACACCCATCCTGCTGCTACCCCCAATTATAAAAGATATAACACCCCATAATGAATAATAGCCCCAATTAATAACTTTCCTGTTTACTGCCTTTAAATAATGCCCTTTATTAATAATGCCCCAGGTGTTTCCTAATTATAGAGGACCTTTCATTTCCTCAGGCACATGCGGTTTTATATACCGCTAGAAAGCCGACAGTGTGTTGAATTCAGCGCACTGTCGGCTTTCCCAATATGTGCACCGAACTCTGCCCATCGTCAGAAAGGCGTGCCTGACAGTTTAGCTGGGCTCTGAGGAACTCCCCCCCCCCCCCCGACTGTACTTGTCCATAGACTTGTACTGGGGAAAGTGTTTCTTACAGCTCAGCGTCATTGCTGGGAGGTAAGGAACGCCCCCTCTGACAGTACTCGGCTATGGACGAGTACAGTCAGGGGGGCATTCCTCACAGCCCAGCTACACAGGAATGTCCTTCTGACGATGGACAGAAAACTAACAGCAGTTAGTTGCGGAAGGTGTTTTAACTACATCGGTGTCTGCAGACACCGATCTAGTTAAAAGTAAAGCATGTATTAATGGCGGCCCTGGGGTGGGCCCCACAATGTCAGTGGGCCCGGGGCAGCTGCCCCCTCTGCCCCCCCCCCCTAGCTATGCCACTGGTTCTATCTCTTGTCTTGTGTTATCCTTTCTACCTCATAGATGGTAAGCTCTTGCAAGTAGGGCCCTCACTCCTATTGTGTGATTTAATTTATTATTGTAATGTTTAATTTTGTCTGGCCAAGTGCTGCGGAATATGATGGTGCTATATAAATAAAATGTATTAATATTATTATTGACTTCCCCACAATGGATTTGCGGATACTAACACAAAGTTCATTTTATGAATGGCTTTCCAAGTACAGTGAAGGCACCAAATTATAAAAGGAAAAAAGTTATCCTCTATACATGTTTTATAAGATACATTTCTTACAAGTCCAACCTTTAAAGGGAAAAACAGAGATTCCCAAAATAATTATTTATTGGAGAATCCTTTAGATTTGAGCTGTGCTGTTTAGTACGCAGCGGACATAATATTTCTGCTTGCAGGTGACAACTTCAGAGCTCTGTTTCCTGCAGATGTCCTGTGATATTATCCACACTGACAAAAAAGTAATGGTAGCATTTATCTATATATGCTCCCAAGCCCCTGCTCTTATTTTCCTTGCAGTCTTCTTCATGGTATTTAGTACCTGGCCAGATTGTGACTTTTTGTCTCAATACCATTTTGTTTTATTGCTATTTTTTATTACACCAAGGAGCATTAGGATGAGTTTGCCTCCATATAAGGCTGGGTTCACATCTGCTCCAAAATTCCCATTGGAGACTCCATTGCGGAAACCGATGAAAATCGGCAGAGAAAAAAGTCCTGCACAGAGGACTTGTAACAGTCCCTTGACAGACCCAAATGACAGAGAGCCCGCTGCTAGTGTGAACCTAATGTAAGTGATTTTGTTTACTTTTGTGGCATCGGTCAATTTCACTTAACAAGAAAACAAAGCACAAACAGAATAGAATAAAATGCTTTAGTGTCCAGAATCCAAAAGATGCAAAGGAAACAGATTTAGCAGGGGCAAACTACATGGTGCATAGTGATAGTAGTTATGGCATGCAGAGGTAGTAGTTATACCAGAGTATTAGTGCATGAAGGGACCCAAAGTCCATTTTTTTTTAATTGTAATTTTTATTGAATTTTATAAAAATTCTAAAAAGAACAAACATAACAGCAAAAGTGGTACAAAGCAGAGTAAAATAAAGAAAAAGTGCATATATAATAATGCAAGCAAAAGAAGCATATAATACTAATACATAAGGAAAAAATAAACCCAGACCTATGGAATATAATGAGAACAGACAAGACAGAAAGGGAGGGGGGGACGCAAGACAAGAACCAAGAGGGAAAAAAACGGTAAGGGTAGAAAATGGGGAATGAGAGAGTCGCAATATCAGTGAAAGAAACAAGGGGAGTCAGACCGTCAATCATTAAATGTCATGAAGCACCCAAAAGGTGTCCCAAGGTTCCCATATAGCCCAGTTTTGGTCCTCGTCATTCAAAAGAGCAGTTAGATTTTCCAGGGTCCTGAGCTCTCTCAGTCTGATGTACAACTCTTCCAAGGACTGTGGGGTGGTATGCCCCAAGTGTTTGGAAATAAGACAGCATAGAGCCGTGAGTATATACAGGAGTAATTGGAGAGGCTTTTCCCAAAGCTTCACCACAGGAAAATGAAGAAAAGTGTGGGGAAGAAGGGGGAGACTAAGTCCCAATACCCACTCGATCAGAATCTGAACCTGGCGCCAAAAGCTAAAGTCCATTCTACATGGTAGGTGGTGGCTCTGGTAAAGCTTTTTGTATTGGGGCCGGGAACTTCAAGTTAGATTTTGACAGTTCAAAAAGAAATGAGGAATCTATAGCATAGGTACATTGATGGTATATTGTATATTTACTGTAGCTTCAGAATTCAATGAGGCAAAATTAAAGTTACCTAATAGTCAGATTTTTGTTTTTAGTTAAACCTATTTATGAGTATTTATACACAATACTGTGTGACATTGCCAATATGAAGAATACAAATGCTTCCCACGGTTAAGTGCTAGATACATCTTTTGTCCAGCAGTCTCGGTTTCCATGGATATGCCAATCTGAATAAATTGTATATTGATCTTGCTGAGCCCTGTTCAATTTATAGCAGGGTAAACATCTATTGAGTAGATTATTAGACTGGATATTTAACCCTGAGCATTCATATATATATTTAGATATGACTCAATTTCCATACATTAAGAAGGGATTTTTTTTGTGCATAAAGCACGAGAAGTAGCATATACTGGGTAACTTGCTGTGGCTAGACAACCACTTTAAGGGACAACAGTGATAAGAAATAGTCTATTCTGGATCAAATGACCAAGGGGTAGCAAGATGACCATTTGCAGCTGGAATTTAATCTATAGGGTTAGAATGGATAGAATATTCCACCCTCCAGTTGGTTGGGCAGGTAGCTGAAGGTGAATCAGATCTCCTGGAATTTTTTATGACAAGGGGACACCCATCTGTGAGGGAAATTGTCTGTTATAGAAGGTCTCTATTAGCCAGTCAAGGACTGCTGTGGTGGATAGTATCATTACACAGTCAACTGTCTCTATCTGCAGGAGGTGACAGGTGGGGCCGACTACAATTCAGGTAGGTGAGGAATACATGCACCCAGCTATTGAATGGAGGGTTGCGATTGTGTCAGACTCACTGTATTTTATTATAGATTAAAGAAGTTGTGCAAGTTCACAACTTATCAGCTATCCAAGTGTCAGATCAGTGAGTGTCCGTCCACTGTGACTTCCGCTGACCATGAGTACATGGGTCCCTTCTGCTCCATCTACACAGGAGTGCTGCACTTTATTCATTTGTATGTGACTGATACAGACAGGCTGCATACAGGTACTTCGGCTATCACTTATGTTACCACCACTTCATTCAGATGGGAATACAAGGACCCCTATTCTGGTGAGCCATGGTGTTCCCAGCAAAAAGACTTTCACCAGTCAGACACTTATTGCCTATACACAGTATAAACATAGCAGAAACCTTTGAATAAAACTGTCTTCCTGTTCACCACATTTTGCCAAAATGATCTGGTTTGGGTGTTATTTGTTTTAATAAGGTTGAGTTGTATCCACCTTATGAGAGAGTATTACATTACGCTTTTCAATATAAGTGGATCCCACTAAAACATTTGTAATTTTATTTCTGATGTATATCTGAATGCCATATAAATAGAGCATAACCTCCACTCAAACAGCTGTTTATAAGAGCATGTATATAAACTATCTGTCCCTGACTTGTTGCCAACTTCCTTCGATTTTGCCTTTTCTCTATATCCCATCTCCAGCAATAGCAATGGTAAGCGTTAATAGCACAATCTCCTCCTCAATCCCCCTCTGTAAGTAAGTCTAGGAAAATCTCTCCTGTAAAGCTGATGGACTTTGCCTACAAACAGCGGCTGTCTTCACAAGTATTCAGGCAGAGGACAGCACAGCACTGCACAGAGGTAAGGAGATAGTTACTACTGCTAATAACCAAAGCTACTGACAGCTGTTCCCAGAGACCCAAGATCCTGCTCCACCCAAATACTGTGTACCAAACAGGAAAAGCCTAAGGGATTGTCAAGGTAAGAGTTGTAATGACAGTGCCTGCTGTGTGTGTTTCATGTCACTGACAGGCACTGCTGTCACAATGTGCTCTCTGTTAATATTTAACTCCATCTATACTAAGTGACCACACGCAGGGTTGTGTCCACAAACACATGGCGGACTACTTGTGACATAACATCATCTGGTATATGCAACAGACTAAATTGTGCCTTATGTATGTTCATGGTGCTGAAGTTGTATATAATGTTGTAGTGATGTTTTTATTGATATGTGCATGCATAATGTGTTTTTTTAAAAACATTCATTCATCTACTTGTTATTCTACTTGGCTGCTTTTCTAAGGTTTTTGGATCAACATTCCAGTTTACTCTAAGCTTTTGATAAAGGATTAGTGAAGCAACAAGCTTCTAATTTATATAATAGACTCATGCAGCAATGTAGGCGCCTGTGCAACTTAATACATCTATGGCAAACAGGACATTTACAACTGAGATCAGCAAGTCATGGGGTTTTGGAAATAAGCTGAAACTAGACAGCTGAATGATTCATGTAAACTTCACATATCCACACATTGCAGTTTTTGATGCAGTTTTTTGAGCCAAAGCTGGGAGTGGATTCAAAAGGAATGGGAAATACCTGTATACAGAGGCGTAGCTAGAGGTTCAGCACAGGGAGGGGGGTGAACATGTCCAAGTGGGCCCCCAACTTGGGTATACCAATATTATCACTATACGGTGACTGTATAGCGGTATATATCGGCTCTACACAGGGCTCTGCAGACCAATTAGGTTTCCCGTCTCTTCCATCTGGACCACCATGACAACTTCTTTCAATCTCTGTAAAATTTGCAGAACAGACATCTTTGTCTCCTTACTTTTCTAGGCACCTGACCCACATTGTCCTCACCTGCACACCCATCCTGCTGCTACCCCCAATTATAAAATTATTAATAATGCCACAGGTGTTTCCTAATTAATAGGTTAAAGAAAAGGTTAAATTAGTGGGGTTCCAATACCCGGGACCCCCAAGGTTCAGCTGTTTGAATGAACTGTGGTACCTGTGTAAGCGCCGTGACCCCTTCTCTGTTTACATAGTGTCATTATAAACAGGGTCACTATAAACAGACAGCGTGTGATATAAACAGGCGCCATAGCCCCTTCATACAGTTGCTCAGTGGGGATTCACTGATCTCATATTGATGATCTATTCTGAGGATAGATCATCAATAAAAATAAGACACCGATCTAGTAAATAGTAAAGCACGTATTAATGGCGGCCCAGGGGTGAGACCCACAGAGTCAGTGGGCCTGGAGTAGCCGCCCCCTCTGCTCCCCCCGCTAGCTACGCCACTGCCGGTATATAATAAGGACTTCTACATCGATCCTCTTTTGCCTCTTACCTTGGAACATTCCTGTACATGTTGTATTTGTATTTGTATCTGCTTATCTTATCTTTGCTGCTGTAACACACTGAATTTCCCCATTGTGGGACTATTAAAGGACTATTATTATTCTTATTATTATTTTGTCTTCAGTTTAAAAAACTAAATAAAACCTGATGTGGCATTTTTTTCCAAGAAACACTTGTGGACATTTATCATGAAGGGCAGCGTTTTTCATTTTGTTTTTGCTGAGTTTTCTCTGCAGAATTATTATACCTAAAGGAAAAACGCCAGCGTTTCCACAGGTATAATTGACATGCTTTTCCGCAGCAGATTTTTTTCTCCAATGTGTGAAAGGGATTAGCCAGAATCCCATTCATTTTGCAGGTACTGTAAAATGCAGCGTTTTTGCAGCTGCTTAAACGTGGAGCCTTAAAAGTCAGTTTTGACGAAGTTGCATTGCAATAATTTGCACCAAACTTATATAAACGTTTGATAAATTTGGAACATCCGTAAGTCTAAGGCTAGATTCACATGAAAGAGGTGCAAAACAGCCATGAAAAAGTCAATTTTTCACGGCCATCTTGCACCAGAGGGACACCCATTTTCACAGATCCCCCATCAGTACATGGAGGGATCTGTGAAAATGGACAAAAATAGAACATGACCTATATTTTCTGTCAAAATGTTGGTCTTGTGAATAGCCCCCATTCTCAGACAGTGAAATTAATGATGCCCTGTGACAGCTGTTAAAAGATGGCTGTCCCTTGGCTGATATTCATGTGTATATAGGGTCTGACTTCATGCAGACCAAGTGTGCAGTCTGAGGGTCTTCAGATGCTCCGTTCTGTTGCGATATTTTATAGAACCTGCTCTAAAAATATTAGAACACACAGGGAAGACCCCAGACTGCACACTCAGTTGTATGCATGAAGTCTAACACTTCTGTCTTGAAATGTTTCTTCACTTTTTGCTCAAAAGTAGACTAGAAGTTGCAGTCGCTGAACCCTTGGGGTCACAATGCCACTCCAATCACTTACATTGGTGAATGAGTTGCAAGGCGACACGGCAATCTTTGGTCAAGGGAGTCGCTGTGTAGTCCTAGCCTTACCCTATCAATATCTAGACTTGCCATGAAGTCAATTTAGAATATATAATATACGTACACTATTATGTAAGTTATTGCAGTGTAAATGTTAAAGGGGTTTCCATTTTTAATTCTTTGACAACACAGGACATGTCAGAAGGTAACGATTTCAGTGTCCTGTAATGCACTTCTCCAGCACTTCTTAGGGTATGTTCACACGGCGGAAAATGAAGAAGAATTCCTCTTCATTTTCCTCTGCCAGCATTTTCGCCACAGTCTGCAGTGCATCAGCATTCTGTCATGGCATCCCGCTGCTGATTAGGCCCGGCTGAATGGGCCTATTCAGGAGGGAGTCTCAAGCCGCGGACCCACAGCAGGATTAAGCAGGACACTTCTTTTTTCCGCATCCTGCTGCCATCTCTGCCTCCCATTGAAAGCAATGGGAGGCGGATTCCGGGAGGAATCTGCTCTGGATTCGGGGGGTGAAATCCGCCCCCAAATCCGTGGCAAATTCCTCCGTATGAACACACCCTTAGATGCCCATAGCTCAGTTTTTCCAACACCCGGTTTATTCAGAGGCATCATTGATTTACTCTACCGCTAGGGCCACATTATTGTGAGCATTGGTTAGAGTACTAGCTCATGGGTCCACATCAATGATATGACAGAAGCAAAGAAACAAAAAGAAAGACTTCTGAAAGGATACCCCTGTATCACTGTTATATAATGTGTATGGATGTAGTAAGTAGTATCTCACCATGGTACGCACCTGATGCAATGGTAGGGGTATCTTTTACATTTTCTCAGCAATGTGATCATTGTACAGAGGTCATTGAGATAGAGATGTGAGCACTGAGACAGACAAGGGCTGTAATTTAGTGGTTAATTTATGTGTACAGTATATAAGCTGGAGTGGGCTTCATTCTTCAATACACTGTAATTTTTCCAATTTCAACATCAACACTCATGCTTGAAATGATATGTTATTGCAGCTCTGTGCTCCCATCTCTGCTCGCTGCAGGAGAATTACTGATATAAAACATATTATGCGTCAGGAAGCTGACAGCTACTCCTGTTATAGATCTGTAGCGTGTCAAGTTTTAATAAAAAGTTGGCTTTATGAGATGTAAATTTTGTTTTATGCCATGATTGTCTGGGGCCTATCATTTTTATTCATGATATTCGCCCTCTACTCCTGTTTTATGTTTCTAGTATGCTGTGTTGTTTAGTATCTCATATAAGTTTTCTTATTTATGTAGAAAACTATAGGTATAGTGATAAAAAAAAAAAAAAGCTTCAAAACGTCAAAGAGGTTCTGTAGTTTCTAGTCAATAAGGCTTATTAATCACTTTACAGGTTACAAACTTCCTAATGTATACTAAGTTCAGATTTAGAATGCAAATGCCTCTCGAGAATCGCCGCTACAAACACATGCCGTCCCAGTTTCAATAGACAGTCCCAGATTTCAGATGCTGTCCTGGGTCGCGGGCAGTATGTCCTGTCCTTAACTCTAGAGTGGAGTGAAGTGGTAAAGCGGGGAGCTCATGGCTTCTGCTTTTATCATGGACGCTCAAGGAATGGGGTAACGGTTATTTTACTGTGTGGGGTCCACAAGGAAGACGTATCATCATTCTTGCGGGCCACAGGTAGGATGTTATACTGTGTGGGGACATTACATTGTGTGGGAGCCACAAGGGGGCATGATACTATATGGGGGTATTAAGGGAGTAATATACCATGTTGGGCACAAAGGGACTCGGTGGGACTTGGCTGGGTTAAAGGGGCATGGATGGGGTTAGAAACATAAATTTGCTGCTGCAGATTTTGTCCCTCTTTCTTTCATCTGAAAGTTGTGAGGCATGCAAAGTGAAGAGATTATTAATTTACCTTCATGTATCTATGAAGATTGGGAAATGCAATAAGCATAACCAGTATGCTGAGTTGACTACATATACGTATGTACTTGTAGTATTGGTACTTCAGGAACCAATTTAGGCCTCATGTACATGGCAGTATTGTACTGCCGTAGGGTCTCCAAGTGCTGCCATAAATGGCATCTGACGGGGCATTGCAGCATGGTACATCCAAATAAATAAAATATAGGCAAGATAAATGAAACATGGAGCAGTATTACATTGTGGATTTATGAACAATTGCAGATATTTTAGAGTGAATTTACCACACTGGGCACCAAGTGAACTCAAGCAGCAGGGGATCAGGGCACAATGAATAATAGTTATGTTAAGGTCCCTGTGTTTAGGATATTAAGGATATTTCTTTATTGTATTGACTCTACTAACCCACTTTTGTATAGATAACATGGGAAAAGCATTTACTGCCATTATTCTGAGCAGAAACCAGTGATCTTCCAAGTCTCTCATTCTATGTCCAGCTTAATAAACTTAATGGCCCACATTTACTAAGTGTTTTTTTTTTTTTTTTCTTTATTTCAGGCTTCTAAAAGCAGTCAGTTGAAGTGATTTCTGGCAAACTTATTGGGCCAGAAATCTTGCGTAGAAAAGTCGCAAACCTTGGTTTTGCGACTTTTAGACACCAGCAGCACAAAATTTGCTGAAAATGTTGTATCTGCACTTTCCAGGCCGCTATCATGAAAGATGAAGTTGTGCTATATTTAATATTTAAGTCACTTTACTGCTCCAAATGATCCTTGAAATCTATGCCGGTCCATTGAATGGAGCAAGCTTCCTATAAATTTTGTGCGTTTTTAAACTCTATGACAGTAAGGAGAGCAAATCCACATCTTGCATAAACTACATCTTCTTTTGGGATTTCTACCATAAACATTTCAGTTTACTCCAAATCCTGGCAAAAACTGTGTAATTATTGTGAGACATTGGTGGATGTTTATGAAGACTGACATATTCCATGCCAGTCTTTATATCCCTGGCAGAAGAGACGCTTCATCTTTGTGGAGGGGCATGCTTGTGCTCCTGTGCTGTAGTCTACGCTAGCTACTGATCAGATTAAAGTGGCACATGTCATATTAGAAGTAGCTCACCGCCCACACCACAAATCTCTTCTATTGAAAGCAGTGTCAGAGGCGCAAAACCGCCAGTTGTGACAATTATTGACACAACTGGCAGTTAAAAAGTCATAAATCCAAGGTCTGCGACTTTTTACACTAAATATCTGGCATAAACTTAATAATAAATCTCTCCCAATGAGTTTTGGAAAGACATTATGACATTATGTAGAGAAATGCATGCTTTGGAAACTGTCTAGACTCTCGAGTCTCACAAGAATCTTTATAATAATTTGAAAAAAGTTATTTTCCAAAGTACAATACTCAAAATCTAATATACAAGCTAGTACAGGACCTGTCTACTGACATGTGGTACATAAAGTAAGTGAAGCATCTGCACTGCAGGCCACACAGAGGGATCTGTCACCCTTTGGGTCCCAATCTTAAAAAAAAAGTATTCATTTTTACTGGGTGCCAGCATACTGATTAATACTAGTCAGACATAGGTCAAAAGGACACCCTTTTGACACCATTGGACTACTTGTTAACCTATGGACACTTTTAGTGTGTATGTTGACAACTTAGCCCAACATAAATACTCAACATACATCACAAACGTGAAATACACCTAGTCTTAGGCTAGGTTCACATCTGTGTTGGAGTCTCCATAGGAAACTCCACCTAAAATCGGCAGAGAAAAAGTTCTGCTCGGAGGACTTTTCTCTCCGCTGGTTTCAGTATAAATCCAGCAGAAACCCGATGGACCCCATTATAGTCTATGGGGTAACCACTTTTTTAGCGGATGGAGAGAAGGACATTAGTTTGAACCTAGCGTCACATGTACACTTTTCTGTACAAAACTTTTAGGGTATATTCACATGTGGCATATTTCATATTTTCTTCCAAAGATTTCTGATTAGTTAATATTAACCTCTCCCCTCTCTGTGTTGTACTATTATTCCAGTTAATGCTCAGCACAAGGAGTTTGTATGTTCTCCCCAGGTTTTCTTGGGTTTCCTCCAGGAACTCTGGTTTCCACCCACACTCCAAAGACATACTGATAAGAAATGTGTGGGGTCTAGGCTCACCCGTTCCCAAGACTCTCCTGCATTGCTAAGGAAAATAAGGTTATCTTATTAGGTTAGCTTATATTATAAAATGCTATATTTTCTTAAAGCATCAATGGCACACATTTCACATTTATCATTGTATCATGTTTTTCCTTTTTTTGCACCATATTATCGCAAATACCCCTCCCCCACCATGTTTATACGGCTGTATGCTATTTGTGGTAGCATCCTGTACAGGATCAATATTGGCTATAAAGAAGGAGATGCTTTCTTTGCCTGGAGAATTACATTTCTGTACATATGAGCTATGGACTTTGTTCCATTTCTATCTGACTAGAAATAGTAACATAGCTACAAGAGCTGGTGATGTAATAGCAGACATTCACATTATATTCTTTATGAAAGCTGATAAGAAAGGTCACTCATTGTCCATGCTTTATACAAAGGGGATAATAAAACATTCACATACTATATGGGATTTCATAATAAGCCTGGAAAAGAGGAAGAATGTTGAAATACTAAGCAATAAACCACTTCTCACTTCTACAAAACTTCTTTCTGATCTTATTCAAAAAGTATTTTTATTGTAATTGTCATTTAAAATCCAATATTTTCAATGATCATTTCTTACCATGTGTACTTAAAGGAGCCGTCCAGACAACCTGATGCACTATGTTATATCTCGTGTAGAATCTGAGGTGCGGTGCATGACACCTAACAGTGAGTGCCCCTCAGGCCCTGCACTAGACCTAAGGACCCTCAAGCATCTTCATGGCCACATAAATGATCCTATCAGTGGAGAAAGGAGCATTTGGTCATTTGCTGGCAGATCCCTGCCCTGTTCACATTGTATAGTGATCGAGAACAAGCATCCTTGCAGACAATTCTTCCAATGTCCCTTGTAATAGTGGATTAAGACAGTGTGAGTTTTGCTGGAGTGTTCCTTAAAGGGAATCTACCACCTTCTCCAAGTCTACTCAACTGCCACTACCACATTACAGAGCACATTACAGTGATAAACATCATATCTATATTATGTATGTCACTTTTGTAGATTTGGCAGAAGTCTCATGCAATTGAGACAGTTGGTGCACTGGGGGCGGGCCTTCAGTCCTGGGAGCATTACTATTGCTGCTCAAGTAAGGTGATGTCATAGCAGTGTACGGTTCAACTCCCATTGCACAGCTCAGCGCAGGCAGGAGATGGTAGCGATCTGAGTGGCAAGAGCAGTGCTCCAGGGAGTACAATACCTGTTCCCAGTGCACCAACTGCCTCATTTGCATAACACTTCAAAGTTATTTTTCTCCAAATCTACAAAAGTGACATACATAAGAGGTATGGTGTTTATCACTGTATTATGCTCTGTAACACGGTGGTTGAATATGCTTGGGGGGGAGGTGTAGACTGCCTTTAAACAAACCATACCATTCTGCTTAAAACCTAGTTATCTCTGGGTTCACTTTGCATCCACATATTAGTATACTATTGGTGTTGATGAGATTGTGGTTCAGACTAAGTTGTATCTGTGGGTCCAATAACACTTTGCCCACTTTCCTCTATTTCTACTCATGTAGCCCATAATAACAGTTTAGCAGACGCATGTTACAATGGGGCCATGAGAGTGTATGGCTTTGGACATGGACCTTATCATATGCAGTTTTAGGCTACTCATATCAGATTTTGATAATTATTGCAGTGCTGAGCACAGATATTTTTTTTTGCCTTTCTTTCTAGAGCAAGCCTGTAAAAGGGCTCCATGTGGTGCTACGTAATCCTGTTTGCTGTTGCCTGGGCTATTGGATGGTTTCTGAGAGACAGGCAGACTATCTCACGACTGTCCGACAAGCATGTCTTTATCACAGGATGCGATACAGGCTTTGGCAATCTATTAGCCAAAAGATTAAACAGAAAAGGTTTTCAAGTCCTGGCGGGATGTCTCACAGAAAAAGGAGCAAATGACCTGCAAAAAGCATGTCCTACGGGGCTGAAAACCACTTTAGTGAATGTCACTAGCTCAGACAGCATCAAGAAGGCGGTGGAATGGGTGAAGGCAGAGGTTGGGGACAGAGGTAAGGAATCGATCATGAGAAAGATATATGTAAATTTATAATATATACAGGAAGTACTTGCATACACGGGCAGTACATGCATACATGGCAGAGATTTTGTACTTTTTGTCTCATTTGTATTGATTTAAAGATTGATATATATAGTGCTGTAGAATATATTATAGAAAGACTATTATTCATTATTATTATTACTGAAGTACAGAAAGCAAAATATACATACATACATACAGTAAATGGATCAGACTGTTATAAACCTAAACAAATATTTTATTATTTCAGAATATCTATGTAAATATTTATAATTTACCATTGTCATACCATGATTAGGCGTTGTTCAGACATAAAAAAAACAGCAAACCAGATCCATCATATGATGGACACCAGCTACACCTGGAGGACCCCATTGACATGTAATGGGGACCATTGGGTTCCACTGTGGTGTCTGTCCTTTTGACGGGAAGAATACTGCTGCATGTTACACTATTCTTCCTGCCAGATATGTTGGAATCCCCTGACAGAATTGCTGAGCTAGTTCTTTGACATGTTCTCTCCTTCTACAGGTCTTTATGGTCTAGTTAACAATGCTGGTGTTGCCAACCCCATTGGTCCAACTGAATGGATGACCCTAGGAGACTACAGGAAAGTTATGGAAGTGAATACATTTGGCACCATCGGAGTGACACTAGGTTTTCTGCCTCTGGTAAAAAAGGCACAAGGACGGATTGTTAACATGGCCAGTGTACTTGGGAGAATATCTGCCAATGGAGGGGGTTACTGTGTTTCTAAGTATGCTGTGGAGGCTTTCTCTGACAGTCTCAGGTAAGAAGCTTTGTAAGTGTAACTTTCCACAAAGCCACTTTGCAGTCTGCTAGAGTTAGAGCAATACATGTGGACATATATGGAAGTAATGTCACCACTTAGAAATCCAATAACAGATGGCAGAGGCAGATAAAATACAGGTTTCTGCAGCGCAAACAGTCTGAACGTCTAGTGTTTTATCAGATGTGCTTCTTTATTATGGTTCTATTCTATGAAGACACTGTATGGGAGAGGAAGCTTCATTGTCTTTTTATTATTTTTACCCAGATTTTGTTCTAACACATATGAACAGCTCAATGATGTGTTACAGCCATTAAACTTCCCATAACTAGTGCCACTTAAAATAGTTTTTCTCCTTATTTTGTATTTGCTAAAATACAATCAAAAGTACAAAATTTCATATAAAATTTACCCATTACCTCATAGCATCCCCTACCACAATCTACCCCATCCCAATGCTTCCTCATGGGGGGAAGGAAAAAAAAAGAAAGTAATCCCTTAAAGGGGTTTTCCAGGCAAAAATTATTTTTTGAAAAAGGTCTGTTAGTGATATTAATAGGTTAATAAGTGCACCCAAATACCTTTAGCAGTGTTTTGAATGATTTCTGGGTTTCTCTGGGAGCTCCTGGCATCTTCTGCATTTGTTTACATGGGTAACTTCTTGTTCGTTTATCCTACAACTACCATGATGCATTGCTCTTCACTTCCTCCCCTCCCTCTCTCACTCCCTCACACCCCCCTCCCTGCCTCCCTAGCTAGCCCACCCACTACTAGCCCTTCCCAACTAACTCATTATTTATCCTAGACAACCCCTTTAAAGATATCCAAAGATACTCTAAATATTACATACTAAATTCTAACTTGACATATCATTCCCTTCTAAGCATTTTTAGTGTTACAGTGATAAACATCATACCTTTTTTATGTATGTCACTTTTGTAGAGTTTGGAAAAAAATAACTTTGAAGTCTTATGCAAATGAGGCAGTTGGTGCACTGGGGGCGGGCCTTCAGCCTCGGAAGCACTGTTTTTGCAGCTAAAGTAGGATGAGTGATGTTATAGCAATGGGAAAATCAATGGTAGGGGTCCAGTGAGGACCAGGGAGGTAATGGCTGATCCCCAGTGCACCAACTACTTCAATTTCATAGGACTTCAAAGCTGTTTTTCTCACATCTCACTGTAATGTGCTCTGTAACACTGTGGTAACAGTTGAATATGCTTGGGGAGGTGGTAGGCTGCCTTTAAATATGGCACAATCCAGCCATATTCACGACTGATGTAGTTTGCATTTACTTCTTGAGGAAGTTCATGTGATCAATCCCCCTCCTCTCTTACACTTTACATTACTGTCAGCTTACACATGGGGATGTGCTGGTGACAAACTACCATTTGTATACCCAGATAAAAGATAAAATGAGTGTTTTCTTGTTTTCCGGCTGATCGCCGGGCAATGAACAGAAATGAATGGTTGCATGAACAATAAATTGGGCAATCGCTGCCATGTAAAAGATCCTTTACTTATACTATACAATTTGTATTGTTAGATAGTTTTTGTTGACACCTACCTAATATCCAGTGTCTAATTCATGTGTACTGTATATTCCTATGTAATTTATTTCTATGTCTGTGTGAACAGTAAATGTGAGAACCTTGGCCCCTATGCTAACTGGTGGACCCCATGGATCAAACATTGACACTCTATGTTGCTTCCAGAGTGGTCTATTAAATCTGTTATAATTCTGCAATTGATCATGAGAAAAATTGTGAAAATGAAAAAAGACTCTCATAGTTAAACAGTAGCATCCTGCAGAGATAACCCAGGGTGACGGAACTACTGCTGTAACAAGGCTCACTGTGTACTAGAAATGTCCGCTATCCTGTGTGGTTACAATGGATCAATGTAATGTGATTTTTCCATTTATGCTACAGGAGAGACATGCAGCACTTTGGAGTCAAGGTCTGTATTATAGAGCCTGGCTTCTTTAAGACTGCAGTAACTGATCTGGATTCTATTGAACATTCCCTGAAGCAGCTTTGGGACCAGATGCCACCCGAGACAAGAAAGAGTTATGGGGATGTATTTTACCAAAAATGTGAGTTTCTAGTAGGGGATTGTAAATTATGCAGAACGATAAAATCCTCTACTATACATTTTTCTAGACTGTCTTTTTTTTCTTGTAGTCATTTCCAGCGTTGTAAATCAGCAATATAGATAGTACAGATTGCTGATATACAATGTGCTGTAGACCAGGCCTGCACAGCCTGCAAGTAATAGACAATGCATTTTATGAGTCACAGTTCCTGGTGGACTTAAAGTGGTTTTCTGGGACTTACATATTGAAGACTTGTCCTTAGGATAGGTTATCATTATGTGGCCGATGGAGGTCCGACACCCAGGACCCCCACCAATCAACTGTTTGAAGAAGCCAGGTAAGTGTTGCAGCCTTTTCCCTGTGCTGATCATGTCACGTTCATTGTTCACAAGGTACAGCAGCAGCGCAGTCCCATTCAAGTAAATGGGGCTGAGCTGTACAACCAAATTCAGCCCTTACGATATGTACAGTGCTGTGCTTGGTATTCAGTAAAATTAAAGTTAAAGTTGGTCCACAAATAACATGATAGAGATGTATAATCATTGGGACTTCCATCATTTTCAAGAACAGGGTTCCTCAGCCCCCCGATTAATTCGATTAATTGGGGATGTCCTCACACATACACATTACTACTCTTGTCTATGGAACTGACAGATAGCTGTCTCTTGTTTGGCTAAAATCCCTAGTCATTTTTCTAGACTCCTTACTAGGTCCAACATTGACTTACAGAGTAGCCACCTATATGTGGTACTACAAACACAATGTTCTTCCTTCTGGAGGAGAATTAAGCGCTAACGCATGGCGATTTTTTCCCGCAGCGCTTTTGACAGAAAGTTTGTAGAGGTTTCCTCTGCAGACTTTCTACTTCAGTTATACCTATAGGGAAACCGTCAGCTTTTCCGTAGGTATAATTGACATGCTGCGATTTCCAAAACCGCAACGGTTTTGAGAGTCGCAGCGTGTCCACTGCGCGTATTTCACCACACTGTGGGGATGGGATTCACTAGAATCCCATCCACTACACAGTGACTTTAAAACCCCCGGTTTTTAAGCGGCATTTCCGCCACGTGGGGCCCCGGCCTTATGACAGGGCTTATGCATATGGCAGACTTGTGTGCATGGAACCTGTAAGTCAGAAAACAATGGGGGGAATTTAAAGACTGGGGCTCTGTATGCCAGTACCCAGCTGGTGTGAGATGCGCCTGAATTATTAAGAGGTTCCAGACTATTAATAATTGAGGCGCACTTCTGGGATCCAGTAAGTAATTGGCTTAGAATTAAGCTTTCAGGTTGAATGCCAAATTTTGACATGTTTTTTGGGTATAAATTAAGCCAACTAATAGGAGGTGTATGGTTAGATTAGACATTGTAATATTGCAACAGATTTATCAAACTGCATTAGACACTTTAAGGCCAGGGCCCCACATTGCGAAAACGCAGCAATTCCACCATGGTCTTTTTCGCAGCGTTTTTTGGCTTTGGCTCGCTACTTAGCCTAATAAATCTTATGCAGTTTAAGACTGTCTAGTTTAGGTTTGCACTGTCTAACTTCTCGAAAGTATTATTTATATGATTACAAATCTGCCCCACTATCTAAGAATTAGAATAAACAGATTTATCACAGTATCTGATGCTGAATGATCAATCTGGTACATCTTTAGACTTTCTAGTCTAAGTCTGCGCCACCTATTAGTTGGCTAAGTTTTAACAAAAAAATGCATCAATATTTTAGTGCATTTTTTGATGCTCAATGGACAATGCTAAGCACCCCCAATATTGACAAGATACAAAAAGCATCTAAAACAAATTGTGATGTACAAAATGTACTCTAGTTATTTGCCTCATATTGCACTAGAATTCGGGTGCTTGTTCATTAGTAAATCTGCCCATTGATGTTACTTTTAGTAAATAGTTTTTTATGATATTTTCAATAACAATGCTCATAATTCCCAATGTTGTTATTTTTCTCAAAACTAGATATGAAAGTGCAAAGGCTGATCATGAATTTCATCTGTGATGCTGATATCTCCAAAGTGCCAAAATGCATTGAGCATGCCTTGCAAGCTGCGTATCCCCGAACAAGATATAGTCCAGGATGGGATGCCAAGCTGGTGTGGCTTCCTGTATCATACATGCCAGCCTTCATTGTGGATGCTGTCCTTGCTTTTGTTCTACCTAAACCTGAACAGAGAGTCCACTAAGAAACATTCTTGAAAATTCTCCAAATCAGGGTTTTAGGAAAGTAACGTTTTTTTCTGCAGACTGGGACAAAGCTTGTTTTGTACTGGGAATGTATGACCACTAAGAGGCTCTACACATAATCACAATGAGACGTGTCTTTATGTATGGCAGGGCGACACATTGTACAGTTATATCCTCATCTGTCATGCATTTTATAAAGTGAGACTGTGAAATAATGCTCATGACATGACTTGTAGTAGCCTGCTGACCAACGGGTGTAACCATTGTAGGGCTGAATTCACATGGCTGTAATATGTCCATATTATAGGGACTGCACTAGAGCTGCCCTAAATTTGCAGTATCATAGGTTTCTGTGATGCTGTACGTTCGGGTCATTAGACCTACAGCCAGAACAGGATTTGCGGCTGTAATATGGTGTGTATAAATACAGACTTCTTACAGCCATGTGAATCCAGTGTAAGCTTTTGATGTGACAGGATCAGTTCTGTGTGACAGGCTGGAAATGAGCTGCTGATATTGACTTACATCACACAGATGGGGAAGATATATTAGTACTGTCCCAAGTTTAAACAGTATAAAACTAGATACGACAGAGACTACACCAAGTATGCCATATGCTCATGATATATACAGTACAGACCAAAAGTTTGGACACACCTTCTCATTCCAAGAGTTTTCTGTATTTTCATGACTATAAAAATTGTAGACTCACACTGAAGGCATCAAAACTATGAATTAACACATGTGGAATTATATACTTAGCAAAAAAGTGTGAAACAACTGAAAATATGTCTTATATTCTAGGTTCTTCAAAGTAGCCACCTTTTGCTTTGATTACTGCTTTGCACACTCTTGGCATTCTCTTGATGAGCTTCAAGAGGTAGTCACCTGAAATTGTCTTCCAACAGTCTTGAAGGAGTTTCCCAGAGATGCTTAGCACTTGTTGGCCCTTTTGCCTTCACTCTGCGGTCCAGCTCACCCCAAACCATCTCGATTGGGTTCAGGTATGGTGACTGTGGAGGCCAGGTCATCTTGCGTAGCACCCCATCACTCTCCTTCTTGGTCAAATAGCCCTTACACAGTCTGGAGGTGTGTTTGGGGTCATTGTCCTGTTGAAGAATAAATGATGGTCCAACTAAACGCAAACCGGATGGAATAGCATGCCGCTGCAAGATGCTGTGGTAACCATGTTGGTTCAGTATTCCTTCAATTTGGAATAAATCCCCAACAGTGTCACCAGCAAAGCACCCCCACACCATCACACCTCCTCCTCCATGCTTCACGGTGGGAACCAGGCATGTAGAGTCCATTCGTTCACCTTTTCTGCGTCGCACAAAGACACGGTGGTTGGAACCAAAGATCTCAAATTTGGACTCATCAGACCAAAGCACAGATTTCCACAGGTCTAATGTCCATTCCTTGTGTTCTTTAGCCCAAACAAGTCTCTTCTGCTTGTTGCCTGTCCTTAGCAGTGGTTTCCTAGCAGCTATTTTACCATGAAGGCCTGCTGCACACAGTCTCCTCTTAACAGTTGTTGTAGAGATGTGTCTGCTGCTAGAACTCTGTGTGGCATTGACCTGGTCTCTAATCTGAGCTGCTGTTAACCTGCGATTTCTGAGGCTGGTGACTCGGATGAACTTATCCTCCGCAGCAGAGGTGACTCTTGGTCTTCCTTTCCTGGGGTGGTCCTCATGTGAGCCAGTTTCTTTGTAGCGCTTGATGGTTTTGGCCACTGCACTTGGGGACACTTTCAAAGTTTTCCCAATTTTTCGTACTGACTGACCTTCATTTCTTAAAGTAATGATGGCCACTCATTTTTCTTTACGTAGCTGCTTTTTTCTTGCCATAATACAAATTCTAACACTCCATTCAGTAGGACTATCAGCTGTGTATCCACCTGACTTCTGAACAACACAACTGATGGTCCCAACCCCATTTATAAGGCAAGAAATCCCACTTATTAAACCTGACAGGGCACACCTGTGAAGTGAAAACCATTTCAGGTGACTACCTCTTGAAGCTCATCAAGAGAATGCCAAGAGTGTGCAAAGCAGTAATCAAAGCAAAAGGTGGCTACTTTGAAGAACCTAGAATATAAGACATATTTTCAGTTGTTTCACACTTTTTTGTTAAGTATATAATTCCACATGTGTTAATTCATAGTTTTGATGCCTTCAGTGTGAATCTACAATTTTTATAGTCATGAAAATACAGAAAACTCTTGGAATGAGAAGGTGTGTCCAAACTTTTGGTCTGTACTGTAAATTTGACATATCTTGCTAGATGTGTTATGGTGGGTTCACACTACCGCTATTAATGCCCATTGGTCTTATCCATCATAGAATTCAGGTGCATTTGACTTAGTAAATCTCCCCCAATGTCTGCATAGTGATAATCTGACATTTCCATTGTAGACACTAATGTGACAAATATTTAATGTGATTCTGTTTTGGACTTCCATAGATATAAACTTGAACTGCTAAATACATTCACATATTATGAATATTCTCTCTCCGTTTTATGACCTTACAAACATTCTTAGTTTAGCTGAAGCTACAAGTTTATGAACATTTCCGTCTACCTTACTTAGGCTGGGTTTACATGGTGCTTTTTGTCCTGAAGACCTGCAAGCAGTTTTTAATTTCATTAACGCCGGGCACACATTGCCATTCATTTCATCATTATGATAACCAGTAAACCAAAGCTTTTCAATTTCATGTACATTACCATACAGGTGACATTAGTACAATTAACCCCTTCAAGACCGACCCTAAAAGTACCTTCGTGACCAGGCCTCATTTTTCATCTGACATGTATCACTTTATGTGGTAATAACTTTGAGACGCATTAACTTATCAAAGTGATTCTGAGATTGTTTTTTTGTGACACATTGTACTTCGTGTCAGTGGTACATTTTGGTTGATATTTTTTGTCTTTAATTATGAAAAAATAGGAAATGTGGTGAAAATTTTGAAAAAAATGCAGTTTCCAAACTTTGAAATTGCATGTCTTTCATATAGAATGTCATACTACCCAAATTACTTCATAAAGATAATTTACCATATCTCTGCTTTATGTTAGCATCAAACTTTAATCACCCTTTCATTTTTTTCACATGTTAGAAGGCTTACAAGTCAAGCAGTAATTTTCCAAATCTTTAAGAATATTTCCAAAACACATTTTTCAAGGGACCAGTTCAGTCCTGAAGGGGTCTTGGAGGGCCTCTCTAATAGAAAACCCCATAAATCACTCCATTCTCAAAACTGCACTCCTGAAAGAATTCAAAGCTGCATTTAGGATGTTTCTTAACCCTTTCAGCATTTCAAAGCAATTAAAACAAAATAGAGGTCAAATTTACACTTTTTAATTTCTGTCACTAATATATTCATTTAGCCCTAGAATTTACACATTTACAACTTGTTAAAGGAGAAAATGCATTCCACAATCTGTTAGCGCACTTTCTCCTGAGCATGACATTTTCACATGTGAGAATGTTAAGTAATATATGGGCATACTGTAAGGTAAAGAACGGAAGGAGTGCTATTGGGATTTTGGAGGGCAGATTTGGCTACAATTTCTTTCAGGCACCATGCTGCATTTGCAGAGCCCCTGAGGAACCAGAACAGTTGAAACCCATCCAAAATGACTTTCAGAAATTGCACCCCACATTTTGTTACACAATTTCTCCTGAATACAACAATACCCCATATGTTCTGGTACACTGATGTACGGGCACATGGCAGTGCTCAGAACGGAAAGAGCGCTAATTGGGTTTTGGAGGCCAGATTTGGCTGGAATCATTATCAGGCACCATGTCCCATTTGCAGAGCCCCCAAGGTGCCAAAACAGTAGAAACCTCCAATTTGTGACCCAATTTTGTCAACTAGACCCCTCAAGGAATTTATCAAGGGATATAGAGAGCACTTTTACCTTTCATGTGTTTCACAGAATTGGGCCTTTAAAATGGAAAGTGACATTTTTTCACACAAAATTTAGCTTTAACCCCAATTTTTGCAGTTCCACAAGGGGTTAAATGAGAAAATGCACCCCACAATTTAAGCATTTTCTACCAACTACAGAAATATCCCACATGTGGATGTAAAATGATGTATGGGCACACTGTACAGTAGGGTCCAGAATGGAAGGAGCGCTATTGGGATTTTGGAGGGCAGATTTTGCTGGAATCTGTTTCAGGCACCATGTTGCATTTGGAGAGCCCCTGAAGTGCCAGAACAGTGGATACCCCCCAAAATGACCCCATTTTGGAAACCAGACCCCTTAAGGAATTTATCAAGGGGTATAGTGATCACTTTGACCCTACAGGTGTTTCACAGATTTTTTTACCATTGAGATGTGAAAATGAAAAATTACTTTTTTACAATAAAATGTCACTTTAGCCCAACATTTTTCATCTACACAAGGGGTTAAAGGAGAAATTGCACCCCACATTTTTCTACACAATTTCTACTAAAAATGACAATACCCCATATGTGCTGGTACACAGATGTATGGGCACATGGCAGCACTTCAAACAGTAAGAGCGCTAACTGGGTTTTGGAGGCCAGATTTTGCTGGAATAGTTTTCAGGCACCATGTCTCATTTGCAGAACCCTCAAGGTGCCAAAACAGTGGAATTCCCCCCCCCCCCCCAAATGACCCCATTTTGGAAACTAAACCCCTCAAAGAATGTAGCAAGGAATATAGTGAGAACTTTGACCCTACAGTTGTTTCACAACATTTTTTACGATTGGGACTTGAAAATAAAAAATTACTTTTTTTCAAATAAAATGACACTTTAGCACCAAATTTTTCATCTTCACAAAGCAAAATTGCACCCCACATTTTTTACACAATTTCTCCTGAACTCGAAAATATCACATATATGCTGGTACACTGATGTATGGCCGCATGGCAGCGCTTGCAACAGAAAGAGCACCAATTGGCTTGTGTAGGGCAGATTTTGCTATAATAGTTTTCAGGCACCATGTCCCATTTGCAGAGCCCACAAGGTGCAAAAACAGTGGAAACCCCCTTTATGTGACCCCATTTTGGAAACTAGACCCCTCAAGGAATTTATCAAGGGGTATGGTGAGTATTTTGACCTTTCATGTGCTTTGCAGAGTTAGGCCGTGAAAATGGAAAGAGACATTTTTTTCATATAAAATGTTGCTTAAACCCCAATTTTTGCATTTCCACAAGGGGTTAAAGGAGATAATATACTCATAATTTGTTAAGCATTTTCTCCAGACTATGAAAATGCCCCACATGTGGCTGTAAACTGATATATGGGCACACAGTAGGGTACAAAATGGAAGGAGAGCTATTGATCTTTTGGAGGGCAGATTTTACCGAAATAATTTTCAGATGCCATGTTGCATGTGCAAAGCCTCTGAGGTACCAGAACAGTACAAATCCCCAAGCAGTGACCCCATTTTAGAAACTAGACCCCTCAAGGAATTTATAATGGGGTATACTGAGCATTTTGACCCCACAGTTGTTTCACAGATTTTAAGAACATTGGAACATGAAAATGAAAAATTACTTTTTTCCCAATAGAATCACTTTAGTCCCAAATTTTTCTTTTTCACAAGGGGTTAAAGGAGAAAATGCAACCCTCAATTTCATACAGAGTTTCTCCCAAGAACAGAAATGCCCTACTTGTGGATCAAACTGCGGTTTAGGGACAGCAGGCAGGCGAAAAGCGTCATTAGACTTGTGGAGGACAGAATCATTTTCAGGTGCCATGAGCCATTTGCCGAGCCCCTATGTTGCCAGTGCAACTGAAAGTACCAAGAAGTGACCTCATTTTGAAAACAGCACCCCTCAAAAAATGTATAAAGGGGTATAGTGATCATACTGACACCATGGATGCTTTCCAAAACGAAATGCGTTTTGGATGGTGCAAAATGAAAATTTTCTCAGATATATGGTGTTTCATGCCTGTTATGTCATGCCTAGCTTGCGGCACTGTGAAAAGTCAGCACTCCAGTTATTATGCTCTGTTTCCTGATTTTGAAAACCCCCTACATGTGGCCCTATTCATTTGCCTGGAAATATGACAGGGCTCGGAAGTGAAGCAGCACAATGCGTATTTGAAGACTAATTTGGTTATTTACACTGCATCGGCAAGCAGTTGGAGAGGCCCTGAGATAAACTTAAAAACAAACCCCCAAAATATGACCCCATTTTATAAACTACATCCATCAAGGAATTTATCAAGGGGTACAATGAGTATTTTGAGCTGAAGAGTGCTTCCCAAAAATGAATATGCAAAGTAAAATTGAAATTTTTAAAGAAATATGCCATTTTAGTGCCCAATTACTTAAAAAAAAAAAGACACCCACGTCTAAAATTGTAATTGGGTTATACTGGGTACAAAAAAGTTGTTTATATGGGTGTAAACTTCTGTTTGAGTGCACAGCAGGGATCAGAAAGGAAGGAGTTCTACACTTTTTAGCTTATGGAATGTAGATTTAGAGAGATTAGTTTTTGCACGCCAAAAGGCTCTTTTGCAGAGACTTGTGGTGCCAGAAAAGTGAAATTCCCCATGCAGTGACCCCATTTTCTAAACTATGTATATAACAGGCATTTTTAACATGAGCAATTTAAAAGTGTGGCTCTGTGTGGAAGATTTTAAAGCAATCACTGATAGACAAGCCTGGCAGAGATGGGCAATCCGGACAATAGTAGCGGGTATCACGCCTCATTCCTCTCTTGCTACATACACGGCATCTTTTCTGAGGATTCTTTCTTGACTCTGTTGAGGGAATTGGTGCAATAAAATGTTGTTCTGTGAGTCTTTTAACATGTTCAGGTTGAAGTGGATGTGGGGGCAAGTACTTGCAAAAATAAGATTTTCAATGACCTTTTCTTGGTAATCAAGGAAAGTATCTGAATTTCCTGCCTTTTTGTATAACACAAATGAATTATATGTGGCCACCTGAAACAAGTAAACAACTAGTTTTTTGTACCAGGTACAGTACAGACCAAAAGTTTCGATACACCTTCTCATTCCAAGAGTTTTCTGTATTTTCATGACTATAAAAATTGTAGATTCACACTGAAGGCATCAAAATTATGAATTAACACATGTGGAATTATATACTTAACAAAAAAGTGTGAAACAACTGAAAATATGTCTTATATTCTAGGTTCTTCAAAGTAGCCACCTTTTGCTTAGATTACTGCTTTGCACACTCTTGGCATTCTCTTGATGAGCTTCAAGAGGTAGGCACCTGAAATGGTCTTCCAACAGTCTTGAAGGAGTTCCCAGAGATGCTTAGCACTTGTTGGCCCATTTGCCTTCACTCTGCGGTCCAGCTCACCCCAAACCATCTCGATTGGGTTCAGGTCTGGTGACTGTGGAGGCCAGATCATCTGGCGTAGCACCCCATCACTCTCCTTCTTGGTCAAATAGCCATTACACAGTCTGGAGGTGTGTTTGGGGTCATTGTCCTGTTGAAAAATAAATGATGGTCCAACTAAACGCAAACCGGATGGAATAGCATGCCGCTGCAAGATGCTGTGGTAACCATGCTGGTTCAGTATTCCTTCAATTTGGAATAAATCCCCAACAGTGTCACCAGCAAAGCACCACACCATCACACCTCCTCCTCCATGCTTCACGGTGGGAACCAGGCATGTAGAGTCCATTCGTTCACCTTTTCTGCGTAGCACAAAGACACTGTGGTTGGGACCAAAGATCTCAAATTTGGACTCATCAAACCAAAGCACAGATTTCCACAGGTCTAATGTCCATTCCTTGTGTTCTTTAGCCCAAACAAGTCTCTTCTGCTTGTTGCCTGTCCTTAGCAGTGGTTTCCTAGCAGCTATTTTACCATGAAGGCCTGCTGCACACAGTCTCCTCTTAACAGTTGTTGTAGAGATGTGTCTGCTGCTAGAACTCTGTGTGGCATTGACCTGGTCTCTAATCTGAGCTGCTGTTAACCTGCGATTTCTGAGGCTGATGACTCAGATGAACTTATCCTCCGCAGCAGAGGTGACTCTTGGTCTTCCTTTCCTGGGGTGGTCCTCATGTGAGCCAGTTTCTTTGTAGCACTTGATGGTTTTGGCCACTGCACTTGGGGACACTTTCAAAGTTTTCCCAATTTTTCGGACTGACTGACCTTCATTTCTTAAAGTAATAATGGCCACTCGTTTTTCTTTACTTAGCTGCATTTTTCTTGCCATAAAAGGACTATCAGCTGTGTATCCACCTGACTTCTGAACAACACAACTGATGGTCCCAACCCCATTTATAAGGCAAGAAATCCCACTTATTAAACCTGACAGGGCACACCTGTGAAGTGAAAACCATTTCAGGCGACTACCTCTTGAAGCTCATCAAGAGAATGCCAAGAGTGTGCAAAGCAGTAATCAAAGCAAAAGGTGGCTACTTTGAAGAACCTAGAATATAAGACATATTTTCAGTTGTTTCATACTTTTTTGTTAAGTATATAATTCCACATGTGTTAATTCATAGTTTTGATGCCTTCACTGTGAATCTACAATTTTTATAGTCATGAAAATACAGAAAACTCTTGGAATGAGAAGGTGTGTCCAAACTTTTGGTCTGTACAGTATATGACTTTCTTGATACCTGGTATGGCTGTAGCACCTGGTCCGCCAGGTCCACACCCCCATGTTTTTATTGTAATCATTAATTGCTACTGGTTTTTGCTTTGGAGTTGTGGAACTGTGGCATCCCAGAGCTGGCTATGGCTGGGCTGAGGGTGATCTCTGTGCATTGTATTATTTCCTGTTGCTTCATAGCCTGTGTGACATAGCAGGGGGTCCTGAGTCTCACACAACACAGCGCCACCTAGTGAGCCTCACACGTGCATTACACCTCCCATAGGATTGAATAGTAACCAAATGTCCAATGGGAGGACATCGCCTGGGAAAAGGGGAGGAGTCAGCTGATCACTGGGTCCCCATGGTATCACCCCTGCAGGAAGGTCCTGCGTGTGAGGAGTTAGAAGTGTGGAGTGTTAGGAGGAGGAGGTGAGGAGATAAGTGTGATGTCCTGTGAAGAAAGCAGTGAGTTTAGTGCAGGAATCTCAAGTCCTAGACAGGTCCAGGAAGGTTGGAGAGCTGACATACTCCAGCTATTCAGAAGATCCTGTCCCCTGTCTGCCTAGCCATCGCCCTGAAGGAAGTCAAGCATCATCATCTTGTCAGCATGAGACTGTGGAGAGAACATTCTGGAACACGTGCTCCATAGCCAGTATCACAGGATCCAGGGGCCAAGGCCAGACCTGTGGAATATCCTGCCACCCTGACTATTGCACCCCGAAACGCTGAGCTATCAGGACCACATAACGTGAGTGGGGAATATTATGTACTAGTATCATGGTGGGCATCCTCCTATGAGCCAAATAGGAGCCCAGACGCACCTTAGGGCTGTAACACTGAAGTATAAGGGGCTAGGAACACCTTTCATCAAGTCTACCCTGCACCCCAGGACTTTGCTGTGTCACCAGGCGTACCCCGTTGTTTTGTATTGAAGAAACTGTTTAAGCATTTGTGCCTCCACACCCATGGAAGTAAAAGTTCAACTTTACAACCGTTTCTGTGTCTGACTCTGCACCGACAACATCAGGGCGCCCCAAACACCACCAGTCGGCACAGTATAGGGGAAGCGCCCCGGGGGAACAATCACCACCAACATTTGTGCAGCCCCCTCATCACCGGTACCAGTGGTGGTAACGTGGGACAGCACCAGCGCTGCGCCCTCGTGCCCAGAGACCGTGACAAGTCTGCGCTGTTTGCACCCCGCAATCCCAACTGCAGCGTTACCTTCCATCTGGTCACCGCAGAACCTAGCTCTGAAACAGTTGTTGTGGCATCAGTGTGGATTGAGCTCAGGATGAAAATGTCTTTTTTATTCTTGTATTTTAGAGCAAGCAGCTCTTCACTGCGAACACTGCCTGACTGCCCCTTTTTGAATTTTTCATTGACCAGTGATTGTGGAAACCCCTGTCGATTATTTGAATGGTCCCACAAGCCCCTGTGTTATGTTGCACCATAACTTTAAAAAGGGGTATACTACTGTAGTAGTTGTCTACATACAGGTTATAGCCATTTTGTACAAATAGGCCAGTCAACTCCCAAACAATTCTACCACTTGTCACCAGATAAGTCGGACATCCTTGTGGATTTAGTTGGCTATCCTTCCCCTCATAGATGACAAAAGCTGATGTGTATCCTGTTGAACTCTCACACATTTTGTAGAGTTTTATTCCAAACCTTGGCCTCTGAGATGGAATAAACTGCTTAAGGTGCAGTCTCCCTTTGAATTTTACAAGGGACAAAATTAAATATTTTGTGTTGGGGTATAAAGTTTTAAAAATGTTTCGCTGAGCATTGTGAGGATGGGCCTGATTTTGTATAATCGGTCATATTCTGGGGCACTTCTAGGTGGGCACTGGCTGTTGTCATTGCAATGGAAAATCGCATGAGTATTTCATAACGGGCCCTGGGAAGAATGGCAGGAAAGGTAGGGGTGGTATGAACAGGGCGGGAAGACCAGTAAGATCGAATAGTCTGCTTTTTAACAAGCCCCATAGCTAGAGCGAGGCCTAAAAATTTTTAATTTCAGAAACATTTGTGGGTGTCCATTTATTTTGTCTGGCATAAAGGGATCGTGGATTCTGGGAGATAAATTTGGAGGTGTATAAATTTGTTTGGGCGACAATATATTCTACTAATTCATCTGTAATGAACAAACTAAAAAAAATTAACTGGTGTAAAATCTTCCACATCCACATTTATACCTGGGGTGACCTTAAAATCAGGGGTGAATGGAGTGGCAGAATCAGAAGCTGTCCAGCTGGGAAACGCTACATCTAGCGGCAAACTCCCTTGTAAATGTGCCCTTCTGGTAGGCATATTACTTGTACTGTGTTTTGAACACTTGATAAAGGGGTATTAAACACCCCAAAACACGTTGTGTGGTTTTATCTGTCTACTTTGGAATAAAAAGAAATTGGTTATTTAGTAGTCCTGGATCTGCGCAGTCCTTTGGTTGGTCCCTTCCATTGATAAAAAAACAAAACATGTCTGGTTTCTTCCAAGAACAGCAACTTCAATGGAGCCAAGCTGCAATAACAAACACAACCCATGGTCAGGTCTGTCATGGCTTGTTTTGTTTTTGAGGCTGGGTTTACACAGTGCTTTTTTTTTTGCTTAAGAACTGCATGTGTTTTTTAACCGCTTCGCGACCGCCCACTGTATATAAACGTCGGCGCTTGCTGAGCTTTGTGCAGCGCCGACGTTTATAAACGGACCCTGCTAAATTGGGGATCGGGTCTCCCCAAGGGTCCGGAACTCCGTGAACCCAGCACAACTAGCTGCTGGTGTTCACGGAGACTTGATCTAAAGCTGATTGGTTCAGGTCCCGATCACGTGACCAGTGAGGTTTAGATCAGGGAAAATTTGTTATAGTACCAAACTTTCCCTGGGTTCTATATTTGTAATAAAAAGAAATTGGTTATTTAGTAGTCCTAGATCTGCGCAGTCCTTTGGTTGGTCCCTTCCGTTGATATTTCCTCTGCACCTGAAAATAGGTGCTCACAGGTCTCTGCTGCGATCCTGCACTCTGATTGTGATTCAATTATTGTATTTTTTGTTTGTTGTGACAACACACAACCCCACAAGGTGAGGAGCCATCACTACTTGTATGTTTTTGTAATATTATAAGTGGTAATGCACGATGAACTGCTCGGTGCTTCTGTTTTTTGTCTTTGCATACTTTTTTTTTTTTTTTTTTTTTTTTTTAGTCCTGGACAAACTCTCTGAGGCTATTGCCACACATGGTGATGTGCTGGGGGCGCGCCTGCACCAAAAACTGTCTGGTGTTCACCATAATACTGAAAACCACTGCAATAATTGACATATTGTGGGTTCTAAGACACTTTGCACTACAGGTTTGTTCTGCAATGGGTGAATATCTACTACCCTATAACATCCAATCCCTTCCAAAATAAAACACAAGGGAACAATTGTGGGTAAAGTGGGGGTCAGCCACAGCGTTATTAATAAATTAATTTAAAGGGATTCTATCATTAGAAAATGACGTTTTTAAGTAATGGCACATTGGAATAGCCTTAATTCTACTCCTACCTCTCATTCTCTTGTGGTCCCCACTGTTTCTGTAGAAAAGCGTTTATTCTGATATGCAGACTATGCTCAGGGAGCACAGGGGGTGTTCGCCCCTGTGCTCTGAGCACACCGGGTGTTCCCCCTGTGTTCTGAGCACACCAGTGTCATCAACTGCTCGACGCCCCTTAGTGCCTCCTGTTCACTTCTCCTCGTCTTCAGCCTTGTGTAGGCATCCAACGCAGTGCTATACGTAGTTGAAATCCCGCGCAGTCGGATCTGCCACTTCGGGTTTGGGCAGAGCCGACTGCGCATGTGTGGAGAACCCTGTTCACAATTTAACTCAACATAGCATGTCACCAGACGCGGGGGCCATGTATGAGTTGTTCCACTAGGTGACATCATCATTCTCCATCTCAAAAGGGAATAAGGTCATATGCCTAGACCTAACAAAGAAATAGGAATTAATACACAATAACTTCACTTGAACAATACATCAACAAGAGGGGAGGAAGGATGGCTCTGACAAGATTGTTGGCCTGCGTCCAAGAGGAAGAGGACCACATCCATTCTGTCTATATTACCCAACTGCTCCTTCCTTTTTCCCCAAACCCATCCAATCGGGACAGGAAAGGACCACATTTAAGTGGGAGCATCAGCACTGGTCAAGAGCCTCCAGGCTTAAATAGTCCAGAGGCTCACAGGATTTGTTGAAGTTCCTTCCACTTTACTGCTACCGTAATTCACAGAGGGTTAGCAACATGTGGCCCCGGCTTACATTGGATGTGTCACTGACAGTCAGTTGAAAAAACAGGATATGAATAAGGGAGAGAAGCAGAGTGTCCTAATATAGATATATATATATATATATATATATATATATATATAAACCAGGGCCACACATACTAAGGGATCACACAGCAGTTTAGCCACCGCAAACTTGCTGGCGACCAACCTGCTGCATCATAAATGAGAACACATTTTAGAATTTCCTGTAAAAACAACCTTACAGTAACCTTTTCAGGCTGGGTGACGAACCAATATGTCTGCCATTGCAACTCTTGCTCTATGCATTGGTAGCCACCTCTATTAGGCTTCTGAATATCTGCTAAACACATCTTCCTCGTATTGCTGCATATCCAGGCAGATTCGAAGTTTATAAATTTTAGAAAGCTGGATGACATGGATAGATAAATAGAAATGTATTCAATGTGACACTTCTAATTTATCTTTTCTCATTACCTTTTTATGTGACTATACGCCTGATTCCAGCAATGAACAAGTTTCCAGTAGAACTTTACTCAGGAGATTACATTGGAACAATAATAATCACCTTTATTGGTAAAAGGCCAAGACTTTCCTGCATGAGGCCGCTGCAGTTGTATTTTCATTGCTGATATTAGCTACTGTACAATATTTTGTGCCATTTGGGAAAATGGTGGATAGGTGTGGGATCAATTCTGTGCCACCCTTAAATAGGGTAACAAACTAGTAACAGATCCACTTTACGCTGAAGCCCCACGTTGCAAAAACGTTTTGTTTTACAGTACCTGCTAAGTGGATGAGATTCTGGCTAATTCCATCCACACATTGCAGAAAAATATCCACAGCGGAAAAGTCAATTATACCTGTGGAAACGCTGGTGTTTTCTATATAGGTACACAGACGGAAAAATGAAGCATATCTTGAAAAGAACACTGTCCCTACTGTGAAACATTTTTTTAGTAGTTTTTTTTTTATATTAAATAAAAAAAAAAAAAGTGAAAAACAGATGTTTTCCCTCCTCTTTTGTTTATATTTTCCTGGATATAAAAAAAAAAAAAAAAAAGATAAAGCCCTGTGTGTCACGGAAAAAAAAAGACACAGAAATTAGTTGAATACCCCAAATGATAAAAATATTACAGCTATCAAAACCACACATACAAAATACCCAAAAATGTGTCTGGTCCTGGACTAGAAATAGGCCTGGTACTGAAGTGGTTAAGTGAACTAATAGGAGGTGTAAACTTAGACTAGACAGAATACGCCAGATTTACCAAACCACGTCACCTATTAGACTCTGACCTATCCTTCAAGTCGCATATTCAAACCCTCAACACCTCCTGCCGCCTCCAACTCAAGAACATCCATCAAATCCGCTCCTTCCTCACCCCTGAAACTACAAAGATACTAGTCCACGCCCTCATAATCTCCCGCCTAGAATACTGTAACACCCTTCTCTATGGCCTCCCCAGCTAACACCCTCACCCCCCTCCAGTCCACCTTAAACTGTGCTGCTCGCTTAATACACCTTTCACCCCGTTTTTCATTGGCCGCTCCCCTCTGTCAATCCCGTCACTGGCTACCCATCGCCCAGCGAATAGAGTTCTAATTGCTAACGCTGACATACAAAGCCATCCACAACCTGTCCCCTCCATATATCTCCAACCTAATCTCCCACTACCTGCCCACACGTAACCTCCGATCCTCCAAAGACCTCCTACTCTGCTCTTCACACAATCATCTCCAAGACTTCTCCCGTGCATCCCCCATACGCTGGAATTACCAAGACACATAAGACTGAACCCCACAATCACAAGCTTCAGGAAGGCCTACAACCTCCAATAACACTACTGTCACCACACCACCACCTGAACAGCCTCTACCCCCACCTTCTGTCTCTCTCCCTCTTCCCTCATAGATTGTAAGCCCTTGCGGGCAGAGCCCTGTATCCCACTGTGCCAGTTGGTCACTGTTAGTATCATATTTGTCTTGTATATTTTGTGTACCGTATGTAAACTCTCAAATGTAAAAGCACCCTGGAATTAATGGTGCTATATAAATAACAATAATCACTTTGATAAGTCTGGTGCAGTTTAAGACTGTCTAGTCTAAATTTGTATGGTCTAGCTTTTAGATAACATTAGTAAATTTGCCCCACTGTGGGCCAGAGTAATATATCCACTTTTTGCTCCTCTTTCCACAGCTGATCACATCAAGACACGTACTTTATATATTACTATGGTATATGGTGACTGAAAAGACTACTTTATGGCAGACTCCTGATAGCAGTCACCTTCGTCCCAGAATGTGTGTCTAGTAACTGGAAGAACTGAATGCCACTTCTTAGAGCACCGCTCCCTATGAAAAGGCAGACACTGGGTGTGTTCGTGCAGCCTCACAGGATATACTAAATAATGCAAGCTGGAGAAAAAGTTTTATGGAATTTTACCACCATAACACACAGCAAAAAGACATTACAATACTACTCAAAAAGCTGCACACCGGTCCCTCAAGTTACGATATTAATATGTTGCATGATGAAGAACATTAGTTGATAATATTGCAAGTAAGGGAAATTAGTAACTAGTACTGAAACTTGTAAAATACCAAAACATTAATATTAAATATAAGCATATAATGCAAGTCCTCAGTCAGACAACAGGAAGCTGTAAATCACTATGTAAGTCAGGAGATTCTTCAGGGTCCATATAGTAAATCTAGATTGTAGCCAACCCGAGCTGGTGTGTGATAAGCATCTTATCCGGGCACAGGTAAACAGCAGTACACAAACAGCTGGTGCAAATAGCTGATAAATATGTTACAGATATATACTCAGTAAGTAATCGAGTATTTTGGTAAGGGGGGGGGGGGGGGGAAACACACGAACTAAAAGGCTAACACATGCATGCCAATGAGTTAAAGACCCTAACACACAGGAAGCATGTACCAGCTTAAAAGGGCTATGCCACAAAGCATTCATATCAATGGGAGCACTAGAGATCAGGCTAAATTCACATCAGTGGTAAAACCTCCACCAGTTATTTATCTTCTATCCTATGGATAAATGGATAAACATTCTTCATGGCATAACAAAAATTACCTGTATACATTGGGGAGGGGCACTATTTTACAAACATCTCTGTGGCACCCCATCATATATAATCTAGGGATTTCTGGGGAAAATGAGTTTCCCTCAGGCACCGTGCCATTCTAGTCAGGCAGCTGTGTACTGTATTGCAGTACAGCCCAAAGCTACAAGGCCACCTTTTCTTCTAATTCCAAATTAGAAGTCTAATCTAATCCAGAATTATTTCCAAAAGGTTTTACACTCCAATGAATAAATACAGAAAAAGCCAGGTATGTTTTCTCCAAATATCTGCAATTATGCCATACCTTGGCAGCTTAGTTACCTGACCTTCAAACTCTCCATCTTGCATTTCCCACTCAAGTACCTATTAAATGCATTGGTCTCATCTACTGGGAAAACCCTGCTTGTTCTATGTCAGAGACAAGCTGGCAGGAAGGTACAGCATGTATAGGTCTCACCTATAAAGCCGCTATACTAATGCATGTAGCCTGTGCCAGTCACTTTACTAGATGCCCATTCTCCCCTACAACCTAACACTCATCTCTGTTGGCAGAAGGTAGAGTGCAGGTAGGGCAGTAGACAATCTAAGATTAAACCCTCAATATTCCAAACTTCCGACTCAAATATTTTATCTGTACCATTTCTCTTTCCCAACAGCCACAGTATTAAAGGGATCCTATCATTCAGAAAGGCCAATTTTAGTAAGACCACATCGTAACAGCCCTTATAAAGGCTATTCTTCTCCTACCTTTGTTGTTTCGCTCCTCGTTTAGAAGAAATCTTGACTTTCTTATCTTTATGCTAATGCTTCTTCAGAATGCACAGTGGGCGTTCCCCCAGTGCTGAAACTGCACAGTGGGCGTCCCCTGTGCTCTCCTCAGATGCATTTTTGAACTTACCAAGCCACCTCTTCTTTAACAGACACCTCTTCTTGAAGTCATCCTTCGTTCGGGAGACGTGCGCCGACTGCGCATGTCCATTCGGCCATTTTCCTGTGGCCTATTACATGAGCGTACTGCATGCGCTGTATGTAATAGTCACAAGGCATTATGGGAAAAGGAGCTGGGAAGCTCATGCACCCTCTGATTGATGTAACAGATCCTCAATTTGCTTTTGACCCACTGAGTCTTGAGACAGCAAAAGGGATTTTAGCCAAGCCAATTTCAATCATCTGCATACAGCGCTGTTTTGGGATTTTTGTCCCTCAGTGTCTCAAGACTCAGTGGGTCAAAAGCAAATTGAGGATCTGTTACATCCAACAGAGGGTGCATGAGCTTCCCATCTCCTTTTCCCATAATGCCTTGTGATATGTAGATGCTTAGTAGAGGGCAAAAGGCAATTCAAAACTCTACACACCTTCACTGGTGCTCAGAGAGATTCCCTTCCCTGTATGTAATCGGCCACAGGAAAATGGCCGAATGGACATGCGCAATTGGCGCATGTCTCTCAAACGAAGACTCGTACAAGGATTGACGTCAAGAAGAGGCATTCTGAAGATGCATTAGAATAAAGTTAAAAATCAACATTTCTGCTAAACGGCAGCGAGGAGTGAAACAAAGGTAGAAGAATAGCCTTTATAAAGGCTATTACGACGTGGTCTTACTAAAATTGGCCTTTCTGAATGATAGGATCCCTTTAAGCATGGGTACAATACACATCATACTCCCTTATCTGATGCCTTCAATTTCATCACCTGTTCTTTCCAAGGCCTGATTCACACAACATAGGTTGGGCTTGTACTGAACTGACAGAATTAAAGGGGTTGTCCAGGCAAAAATGGACAACCCTTTTAAAGATTAAATAAGCTGGAGGCAGTAAAAATAAATAAAAATGCACACACTCTCACCTGTCCCCATTGCTCTGGCATCCTCCCGTGACATCTGCTCCCGGCGTTGTGTTGAAGCCGCTGATTGGCCTCAGAGGTCACTTGAACGCTGAGGCCAATTAGTGAAGGGCCTGAATGTCACTACCTGTAACATCATGGGTCCTCTTCCTGAGGCTGCTGTTTGCCGCCAATCAGTGGCTTCAGCACAACGCCAGGAGAGCAAATGAACCGGGAGGAGAGGGACGACAACGGTATTCTTTTTTTTTTTTTTTTCCACTGCCCCCAACGTATTTAAACTTTTTTTTTTATATCAGAAGATAATGGCATATTGCCTTACTTTCAAACCATAAGTGTCCAAATCACAAGACCACCACCAATCCTGAGAACAAGGGGGCTGCAGCAATGACCTAGCCTCCATCCACCAGATCTGAAGGAAGTGCAAAACATTGGCATACACACAAAACTTAAGAATCTGTCTTCAGACTAAGGCATTTATTTACAGCTGTTTTACACCGACACAAGATTTACTGCAAGCTGAACTGAACTCAGGTATGTCCATACAGTCCAGTTGAAGTCTGGAAGGTAAATGTGGCTGACACAATGACCATATTTCCTGGACCAAACACTGCTGTAAGAATGACCATAATACACATAACTACAAATCCAAAGTGAAAAAATAAAGTTCAGATAGACAGCCGTTTTAATCACTTTATTCTTGGCTTTAAAAATTCAGTTTTATAGAAATTGAGTTAGATACAGTAATTGTAAAGTACAACAAGGCACATGCTGTTTAGCAAATATTACAGGACATTACCCCTTGGCATCACTTATGGCACACTTACATACACTTTTTACATTTTTTCTGCATTGAAATTTTTTTTATAGTTAGCCCTATTTTGTACAGAGGCAAAAGGCACTGAAGGAATGTTACAGTCCATTATTTTCTATACTTTTTTTTTCCCCAAAAAAAACTGTTGTCATGGACAAGACAGATCAAGCTTTAAAACAGAATAAATCAGCTACTTTACAACTGCTTGCAGGCACATCTGTAGCTAAAGTGTGCAGCATATATAGAAGATATGAGTAAGACTAACGTGACAGCTACAGTTTTCTTCCTCAAACACATAAAAACAACTAGTGAAAGAGAATATACTTAATTCACACAGGGAATAACATTTTGCATTATCAAGCTACAGCGTGGCATATGCAAACAAGTTGCAGTTCAAGCAAATATAGCAGATGCCAGTGTGTTTCTTAATATGGCAACAGAGGAAGTGACATCACGGCATAATCTTATACAGCAGAGTAGATCACATGACTTCATATCCACTGCGGATTCCCTTCATTAGACAGCAGGCAAAGACGATTCCCAAGATCTGACAAAAAGAAGAATTGAAAAAGTGTTGATGCAACTTAATACCAACAACCTTACGCTAAGGTCAAACTTGCGTCGAACTGTCAGTTGTCCTGGTCCGTTGGAGAACCAGAACAATGAAAAAAGGTACCACTACAATTGCGGTTACATATAGAGACAGAGACCCCACTGACTAACGCAGGTCATCATTTTAATACAATCCGGTAGATGAAAAAGTCCTCTATGCAGGACTTCCGTCCACCGATTTCAGCCGGACATTGCGACATTAGTGTCTAAAAAAAATACTCACCTCAAAGAACGCAATTCCCAAGGCTACTCCAGCTACAATTCCTATGTTTTTCTTAAGCAAGTTTTCTATTGTAGACACACAACCCTGTATAAGAAAGAGTTAGACATAAGTACATAAACTCAGTAAATCAGTAGTCCACTACTACCACCACAGAATGCCATAAACCACACTTATGAAGTGCTACTGACACTTTTTGTCACATGAAAAGGGGTGTGGTTTCCAGTTTGCCACAATTTTTGCATATAATAATGATCTAAAAGGTAAAGGAATCTTGTCCCCCAAAATGCTGGTAGGAAATGACAAAAAAAAAAAAAAAAAATTACTCCATTTATCAATCCTTTGGATGAAGTGCTCCTCAAACAAAAACCACCTTCAAAAACGTGGTGGTGTCCATAACCACCAAGGCAGAGACATAGCTTGAAGCTCCAGTGCCCTGATGTAAAGTCTGTGGAGGGGACCCCCTTTACCCTGTGCCATTTAGAATAGTGTTATATCTTGCATCTCATGGAGCTCAGTAGTAACAACTACTTCGGCACTGCCTACAGTTATGCCACTGAATAGAAAGGTGCTGCTCTGGTAGGTAGCCATATACAGAGTAGTCCCATTGAATGAAGCTAAAACAGCAGCAAATATGGGTGAAATCTGTGCCTCAACTTTCTGCAGAAGGCTTTTCAATGTGTATTTTTGGACTGCAGAAGAGAATAACATTACACAAAATGCTGAAAGCTGCATCTCCTCATACGAACCTCAGTGTAGATGGCGGTAGAGTTCTTGCCACAGTCTTTAGTAATAGATTTGCAGCAAGAATCGGGCACTTGGTTTGTGCCTTTGAAGGGGTCATAGTTTTTCCAGTCAGAAGAATTAGCAGCACCACAGCACTGAAACTAGAGTGAAAAATGACAAGTGTTAGGAATTTGTTCCATAAAATACATATGTTTTAAGCCACTCCTGACTAGACAGCAAGAGAAGTTTTGTTTCATTTACTCCATATCTGCTTCACTGTATAGAAATATTTCACTGCAAAAAAAAAAAAAAAAAAAAAAAAGCGCCACACCACACAAAACACACACATTCACGATCCTGAATATATCCATACACAGGTAGAGGGCTCCTTAAAAAGAACCTGTCACCAGGTTTGGTGCCCCCCCCTCCTAAACCAGCAACATGTCCTTATGCTTCTGAGTTTCAGGGCCCCAAACCTTGTAACCAGAGCCCCATATTCAGCAGAAATTGCATCTGGCACATACATAGTGCACAACTGAAGTCAAAGGGGAAGACGTGACAAGACACGTGTGTCCTCAAATCAGACACCATCTCTGCAGGGTCATACGCCTGCACTAGAAACAGAGGCACTCGCTAGTGTAACTGTAGCCTAAATCGTAAAAATGTGATACTTGTTGTAAAGATGCTAGCTACAAAAGCCAAACTGTTCCAAAACTTTAAATAACTCTCCTGTTCTCTGATGGGCCAGGAGAAAGGAAACCCAGCACAGATGTGAACCTAGCCTTATCAAACTAAACACACAAAACCAAAAACTTATTTTTACTACAATAATTAGAGAATTCTGTTAATAGTCACACAGTAACTGTTTACAAACCACACAACTTACATCTCTCTGCATGTCATCAATTCCTTTTCTTGCATCTTGAGTTGTGTTGTAGTTTTGCAATCCATCTGTGATGGAGTCTGTGAATGCTTTCTGTAGCTGAAATATTAAAATAACAGAAATAGTTATGAAGAAAGTCCATGTATATATCCATTCATGTTTGGCTGAGAGCTACTGAAGGTCTGTTAATGCAGATTTTATCTTTCTACTCCAAAAGAGAACCTTGCAGTGAAAAATCCACCAAAAAAAAAAAAAAAACACGTGGATTTTAAAATCTGTATGAGACTATTTCTAAGTAATACATTTTTGCGGCAGATTTCTGAGATTTGTACAGTCTTATCTTAATAGTCTGTTACTATATTGCACTGCAGATCCGCAGGTAAAATCCACAGCAACTCTGTCCTGTGTAAGCCTGAATTAGGGCATGTACAGTCATGGCCAAAAGTTTTGAGAATGATACAAAAATTAATTTTTACAAAGTCTACTGCTTCAGTTTTTCTAATGGCAATTTGCATATACTCCAGAATGTTATAAAGAGTGATCAGCTTAACAGCAATTACTTGCAAAGTCAATATTTGCCTAGAAAATGAACTTTATCCCCCAAAACACATTTCAACATCATTGCAGCCCTGCCTTAAAAGGACCACCTAACATCGTTTCAGTGATTGCTCCATTAACACAGGTGTGGGTGTTGATGAGGACAGGGCTGGAGATCAATCTGTCATGATTAAGTAAGAATGACACCACTGGACACTTTAAAAGGAGGCTGGTGCTTGCCATCATTGTTTCTCTTCTGTTAACCATGGTTATCTCTAAAGAAACACGTGCAGTCATCATTGCACTGCACAAAAATGGCCTAACTGGGAAGAGTATTGCAGCTAGAAAGATTGCACCTCAGTCAACAATCTATCGCATCATCAAGAACTTCAAGGAGAGAGGTTCCATTGGTGCCAAAAAGGCTCCAGGGCGCCCAAGAAAGACCAGCAAGCGGCAGGACCGTCTCTTAAAAGTGTTTCAGCTGCGGGATCGGGCTACCAGCAGTGCAGAGCTTGCTGAGGAATGGCAGCAGGCAGGTGTGAGTGCATCTGCACGCACTGTGAGGCGGAGACTCTTGGAGCAAGGCCTGGTCTCAAGGAGGGCAGCAAAGAAGCCACTTCTCTCCAGAAAAAACATCAGGGACAGACTGATATTCTGCAAAAGGTACAGGGAGTGGCCTGCTGAGGACTGGGGTAAAGTCATTTTCTCTGATGAATCCCCTTTTCGATTGTTTGGAACATCTGGAAAACAGCTTATTCGGAGAAGAAGAGGTGAGCGCTACCACCAGTCTTGTCTCATGCCAACTGTAAAGCATCCTGAAACCATTCATGTGTGGGGTTGCTTCTCAGCCAAGGGAATTGGCTCTCTCACAGTCTTGCCTAAAAACACAGCCATGAATAAAGAATGGTACCAGAATGTCCTCCAAGAGCAACTTCTCCCAACCGTCCAAGAGCAGTTTGGCGCTCAACAATGCCTTTTCCAGCATGATGGAGCACCTTGCCATAAAGCAAAGGTGATAACTAAATGGCTCAGGGAACAAAACATAGAGATTTTGGGTCCATGGCCTGGAAACTCCCCAGATCTTAATCCCATTGAGAACTTGTGGTCAATCATCAAGAGACGGGTGGACAAACAAAAACCAACAAATTCAGACAAAATTAAAGCATTGATTCTGCAAGAATGGACTGCTATCAGTCAGGATTTGGTCCAGAAGTTGATTGAGAGCATGCCAGGGAGAATTGCAGAGGTCCTGAAGAAGAAGGGTCAACACTGCAAATATTGACTTGCTGCATTAACTCATTCTAACTGTCAATATAAGCTTCTGTTACTCATAATATGAATGCAATTATATTTCTGTATGTGATAAAAACATCTGACAAACACACATAAAAACCAGAGGGCAGCAGATCATGTGAAAATAAAATATTTGTGTCATTCTCAAAACTTTTGGCCATGACTGTAGTAGTTCATGCCCTGATTGTATTGCTCGATACAACTAGAGTAGGCCGTATTATACGAGCCAATGATTGGACCAAATATGAACAGACATTATAGGAATGCTTAATCCTGATAACTGGCCCACGTAGATTACTTGAGAAATGAGCAAAATCTTGTTTCTCAGCTTCTCATCCTTTTAGGTAGTGCAAAATAAAAATCAGTGTTTGTCCAAAGTATATCACGCAGTGTAAACAGGTGTGTGCTGCGACAATACAGTGGGGGATTTATTATCACATCTATGCCAGTTTTCTAGTGTAGATGGGTGATAATGTGGTGCACATTTGGTGCAAGTCCCTTGCCCGCACCAAATATGAAACATTTCCTGTCCCGTGCCTCACTTACTTCGGTCTAACTGGCCTCTTGATAAATGAGGTGTACCTTGCACCAACCCCAAATCTTAATAGGTCTGCCACAATGTGTATGTTAACTTTAACAAATACCACTTACCTGATTCCTGTAAACATATCCAGCAATTGCAGCTGCTATTTCCACCAGGAATATCAGAACCATCAAAACTGCAAACTGGTCACACGTAAAAGGGACACAGAAAAGAAAAAGATATTAAACATAAAATTATCTTTAATACTATCTCTAAACATGAATTAAAGGAAGGTGGCCTTACCGTGGTGACCATGCAGTAATTCTCTCTTGCAGCTCCGCAGCAGCCAAAGAAGGAAATGAAGAAAATGACGACTCCCACTGCGATAATGACAATAGGGGGACCAAACGTGGAGGCATTTTTAAATACTTGTGGGTTGTGCATTTGGACCAACACAAAGATTCCCAGTCCTATGAGAGCACAACCACAAATCTGAAGAAAAAGAGGGCAAGTCAGAAGAATGGCAGGGACAATACACATTAGCTGTGCAGAGAGCAACTATTTAGTGTGACAATAAGTATTAATCATCACCAAACAATGCAGAAAACCACTTAGTCCCATGAAATGAATTTCCCAACCTTCTTATAAACAGAGAACTATTTCTTCCAAAGCCTTAAGTAGCAGCTATGCACACAGACTGGAGTATGGTTCAGGTTTGTTTGCATAGTGTTCACTAGACACGTCTCTGGCAGAACGCAGGCACAGACTGGCTCCTAATCCTACAGACTCTAAAATGGACTAAACCCCTCAAACCTAGGAGGTGGCCAATTTGATAAAGAGGTTATGAGCAAAAGATACGTCTGGCGTACTAAAATCCCCATTCATCAGCAAAATATAGAATGTGCTTTTAATTTCTTTTGGCTGTTGGTGCAACCTACATAGGATATCATGAGAAAGTGACACATTACTGTCAAGGAATGCTATATCATACATATATATATATATATATATATATATATATATATATATATATAGACCAGTGAATGACTGCTACAGACACACGCTTCTATGGTGATCCCAGTTGGTTTCATTAGGACCAAAGGGAGCCTCAGTTTTAGTAAGCACACTAAAATGTTGCTACATTGGGCCATCTCTCAGTGCGATTAGACTTTAGGACAATCATCATTTCTTACTTGTATAGCGCCAACATATTCTGCAGCGCTTTACAAATTGTCATATTTAAAAATAAAATAAAAATAAAGGGGGCGGTAAATGATACTTCCCAACTGCCAACTTGTCTGTTTATAGCCGATACACAACTCAGATTTAAGGCTGGCCATACCGTGGATAACGCGCTGTTGACATGTTTTTATCATTATGTAACTGATGCTAAAAACGCTTAAATAGAATCAAATATATATATATAAAAAAAAAAAAAAAAAAAAAAAAAAAAGATAAATTTCTGTTCTTTTTGGGGGACACGAGTGTTTTTCTGTCCTTGAGAAACTGATCCATTTTTCTTTAACATTGACCCTATGTAAATAGATCCTCAGCAGTTTTATAGATACAAACAAAATTGCTAAAAACTTAATCAGTAAAGGTGGAGGGGGGGGGGAGGGGGTCACACTACCATTGTTTAATGGCCGTTCCACTCATTCGTCACAGGATGTAGGACTACTCCTTCCATTACAAAAGTTAAACATGGTGGTAGAAAGTGTCCAGTCATGCTACTTACCTTATAGTCAATGGGAATGGATGCAGACGGAGGGGGCTCAGTCTGTTTCTGTGACTCTGCTACCATTAATGTCATCCTATGACTGATGACAGCAACGGACATTAACAACAGGAGTGTGAACATAGCCTTAAACTGATCATCCCCAAAACGTGTTGTGAAGGGCTCACAAGATTTGATAATCCTAAATACTTGATACTACTGATGGGCTTGATTTATCATATTTTATAGAAGTTTAAAGTGTAACTAAACTTTCGGACAACTTTTGATTTTCTGGCAGTATTTGTGTCATTAATAAATTTTGTAATATACTTTACTAACAGGTGGGGGGGGGGGTCACTTTAAAACAGCTATATAGTAGTAGTACAAAAGGTAGAAACTGCTACCTGGAGACTAAGGATGCAGTTCTACCTCTATACAGAGATATCGCTGGATGAAACAGTCGGGAGTGGGATATTTATATGTGGCTACAGATGAGAGTCTCCTCTTTCATATAACACCAAAAGCAAGTTTCTACATTTTATAATACCACAGATCTAGCCATGCAACATGACCCTCCCCTACCCTTAGTCTCTCCATTTTACATAGCCCATACACTGTACACAATGAGAAGGGAACAGCTCTTAACCAAGAAGCAAAGTAAAACAAAAAAAAAAGCTGGATTTCACAAAGACTAAATTTGTTACTAAAAGTATATTACAAAATGCATTAAATGACACAAAAGCTGCCAGAAAATCAACATTACGTTGTCTGAAAGTTTAGTTGCGCCTTACAAGACAAAAAAAAAAAAAAGAACATAGTGACAATTAAATCCCGCATGATCTTTAGCAGTAGCAACAATTCCAGTTACACCACTATCGCAATTCAGTCACTGTTTTAGTTACTTTGTTTCCAACAGGTTTATGAGCCTGGACAATTCACGGAAGTGACCAAGATCTACTCAACCAAAAACAAGAAGGACAGCTGATAGCTGTTTTGGCACATAAAACTGGGGACATATAAGACAGAATGTAAAGTCTGATGTCTGGTGCCAACTGTAAAAGAATGCTATAGTCTGCCTCTGATAGGCTGATAACAGAGAGTAACAGAAAATGGATTCACTGTCTGAAAAGATTTTCCATGCATATTGGACAGAACTTGGTCATACCTGCTGACTTCAGCAGGACCAGTAGATGAATTGAAGTGTATGTGGGTGACGGGGAAAAGAAGGATCAGTCACACAGAATATCAACGTACATGAGCCTTGGTTCCTAGTGCAGATACGCTGTGTGGCAGTGGCTTATTCCCTTGGCCGAGATGAGTATGGTTATTTTGATGGGCAAACTGTACTGTATCTGTAGTGTGTGTGTGTGTGTGTAAAATAGATCTAAAAAAGTAATATATATATATATATATATATATATATACAGTCATATGAAAAAGTTTGGGCACCCCTATTAATCTTAATCATTTTTAGTTCTAAATATTTGGGTGTTTGCAACAGCCATTTCAATTTGATATATCTAATAACTGATGGACACAGTAATATTTCAGGATTGAAATGAGGTTTATTGTACTAACAGAAAATGTGCAATATGCATTAAACCAAAATTTGACCGGTGCAAAAGTATGGGCACCTCAACAGAAAAGTGACATTAATATTTAGTAGATCCTCCTTTTGCAAAAATAACAGCCTCTAGTCGCTTCCTGTAGCTTTTAATCAGTTCCTGGATCCTGGATGAAGGTATTTTTGACCATTCCTCTTTACAAAACAATTCCGGTTCAGTTAAGTTTGATGGTCGCCGAGCATGGACAGCCCGCTTCAAATGATCCCACAGATGTTCAATGATATTCAGGTCTGGGGACTGGGATGGCCATTCCAGAACATTGTAATTGTTCCTCTGCATGAATGCCTGAGTAGATTTGGAGCTGTGTTTTGGATCATTGTCTTGCTGAAATATCCATCCCCGGCGTAACTTCAAATTCGTCACTGATTCTTGTACATTATTCTCAAGAATCTGCTGATACTGAGTTGAATCCATGCGACCCTCAACTTTAACAAGATTCCCGGTGCCGGCATTGTCCACACAGCCCCAAAGCATGATGGAACCTCCACCAAATTTTACAGTGGGTAGCAAGTGTTTTTCTTGGAATGCTGTGTTTTTTGGACGCCATGCATAACGCCTTTTTGTATGACCAAACAACTCAATCTTTGTTTCATCAGTCCACAGGACCTTCTTCCAAAATGAAGCTGGCTTGTCCAAATGTGCTTTTGCATACCTCAGGCGACTCTGTTTGTGGCGTGCTTTCAGAAACGGCTTCTTTCGCATCACTCTCCCATACAGCTTCTCCTTGTGCAAAGTGTGCTGTATTGTTGACCGATGCACAGTGACACCATCTGCAGCAAGATGATGCTGCAGCTCTTTGGAGGTGGTCTGTGGATTGTCCTTGACTGTTCTCACCATTCTTCTTCTCTGCCTTTCTGATATTTTTCTTGGCCTGCCACTTCTGGGCTTAACAAGAACTGTCCCTGTGGTCTTCCATTTCCTTACTATGTTCCTCACAGTGGAAACTGACAGGTTAAATCTCTGAGACAACTTTTTGTATCCTTCTCCTGAACAACTATGTTGAACAATCTTTGTTTTCAGATCATTTGAGAGTTGTTTTGAGGAGCCCATGATGCCACTCTTCAGAGGAGATTCAAATAGGAGAACAACTTGCAATTGGCCACCTTAAATACCTTTTCTCATGATTGGATACACCTGGCTATGAAGTTCAAAGCTCAGTGAGGTTACAAAACCAATTTTGTGCTTCAGTAAGTCAGTAAAAAGTAGTTAGGAGTATTCAAATCAATAAAATGATAAGGGTACCCAAATTTTTGCACCGGTCAAATTTTGGTTTAATGCATATTGCACATTTTCTGTTAGTACAATAAACCTCATTTCAATCCTGAAATATTACTGTGTCCATCAGTTATTAGCTATATCAAATTGAAATGGCTGTTGCAAACAACCAAATATTTAGAACTAAAAATGATTAAGATTAATAGGGGTGCCCAAACTTTTTCATATGACTGTATACAGTACAGACCAAAAGTTTGGACACACCTTCTCATTCCAAGAGTTTTCTGTATTTTCATGACTATAAAAATTGTAGATTCACACTGAAGGCATCAAAACTATGAATTAACACATGTGGAATTATATGCTTAACAAAAAAGTGTGAAACAACTGAAAATATGTCTTATATTCTAGGTTCTTCAAAGTAGCCACCTTTTGCTTTGATTACTGCTTTGCACACTCTTGTCATTCTCTTGATGAGCTCCAAGAGGTAGTCACCTGAAATGGTTTTCACTTCACAGGTGTGCCCTGTCAGGTTTAATAAGTGGGATTTCTTGCCTTATAAATGGGGTTGGGACCATCAGTTGTGTTGTTCAGAAGTCAGGTGGATACACAGCCGATAGTCCTACTGAATGGAGTGTTGGCTGCTTTTTTCTTGCCATAATACAAATTCTAAGTAAAGAAAAACTAGTGGCCATCATTGGGAAAACCTTGAAAGTGTCCCCACGTGCAGTGGCCAAAACCATCAAGCGCTACAAAGAAACTGGCTCACATGAGGACCACCCCAGGAAAGGAAGACCAAGAGTCACCTCTGCTGTAGAGGATAAGTTCATCCGAGTCACCAGCCTCAGAAATCGCAGGTTAACAGCAGCTCAGATTAGAGACCAGGTCAATGCCACACAGAGTTCTAGCAGCAGACACATCTCTACAACAACTGTTAAGAGGAGACTGTGTGCAGCAGGCCTTCATGGTAAAATAGTTGCTAGGAAACCACTGCTAAGGACAGGCAACAAGCAGAAGAGACTTGTTTGGGCTAAAGAACACAAGGAATGGACATTAGACCTGTGGAAATCTGGGCTTTGGTCTGATGAGTCCAAATTTGAGATCTTTGGTTCCAACCACCGTGTCTTTGTGCGACGCAGAAAAGGTGAACGAATGGACTCTACATGCCTGGTTCCCACCGTGAAGCATGGAGGAGGAGGTGTGATGGTGTGGGGGTGCTTTGCTGGTGACACTGTTGGGGATTTATTCCAAATTGAAGGAATACTGAACCAACATGGTTACCACAGCATCTTGCAGCGGCATGCTATTCCATCCGGTTTGCATTTAGTTGGACCATCATTTATTTTTCAACAGGACAATGACCCCAAACACACCTCCAGACTGTGTAAGGGCTATTTGACCAAGAAGGAGAGTGATGGGGTACTACGCCAGATGACCTGGCCTCCACAGTCACCAGACCTGAACCCAATCGAGATGGTTTGGGGTGAGCTGGACCGCAGATTGAAAGCAAAAGGGCCAACAAGTGCTAAGCATCTCTGGGAACTCCTTCAAGACTGTTGGAAGACCATTTCAGGTGACTACCTCTTGAAGCTCATCAAGAGAACGGCAAGAGTGTACAAAGCAGTAATCAAAGCAAAAGGTGGCTACTTTGAAGAACCTAGAATATAAGACATATTTTCAGTTGTTTCACACTTTTTTGTTAAGTATATAATTCCACATGTGTTAATTCATAGTTTTGATGCCTTCAGTGTGAATCTACAATTTCTATAGTCATGAAAATACAGAAAACTCTTGGAATGAGAAGGGTGTGCCCCCTCTCTTTCCCTCTTCTCTATATATATATATATATATATATATATATATATATATATATATATATATATATATATATATACTACTTTTTTAGATCCATTTTACACACACAGACACACACACACACACACACACACTCTGTTGCTCATATGGACATTTGGACAACAGTATTAACCTGCATGGTGACTAAGAAGAATCCATGACACATGCCTTATGAGTGTAACACCCAAAGATCTGCAAACAGGAATATTTACCTAGTTCCTTATCTGTAATAAAGGATAACATTACTAGGCAGACACACGCCTTTACTCTACCAACAACCCACCAAGGGCACACAAGACATGTTCATAGTCACAGGCCAAATATCATGAGTCAAGTCATAATGTCCTCTCTACTCAAAGAGGAGACCATTCCCCCCATGTCACATCAGTCAGGAGTGCAATTTCCTCTTTTGCTTTTACAGTGCAATACCTCATAAAGCAGAGACATGGCCAGTGCTGTGTGCAGTAGTGACAAAGGTTTTATTACACCACATAATGGTATCATAAGTGACAAACCCTCAGCCTATAAAAGGTGCATTACTAAAGGGAGATGTTGGCATCATTTACTCATAAAATGCACCAAGAAAGGGAAACAAGTGTACAACGTATCACTAAACCAAGATAGTTAATTCACCAACTTACCAACTCTCCAGGCATCCTAGAAAAGTGGGCAAGTCTCCCGGGCTCCCAGTCATATTATACATGACAGCAGGACTTTATATGTCGGTCAAGTCACAGAAGTTTTGTGACGCATTTTGCACACCATAACTCCCAGCGGTTAAAACAACAAAAGATGGCACGTATAGTTTACCCATCACTGACACCTTAGAGGCTATAATGGTGTAAATTTGGAATACCAAGTATCCAACCCCCCCATGGATAATAGGCATTTATGCAGAGGTTTAGCATTCTGAACCTGAGCACCCTTTCTCATATATAATAATGTAGCCACCTTGCAACCTGTTGGGAATTAGCGTTTTACCCTACCCTTCTATCAGCAAGTATGTATAGCGCCACAGGGAACAGGCACGGCCTAAGACATTTTGCACTGTGTGCCGCTAGTCCTTTTGCCCTAAAAACTGAATATTCTGGGAAATCCTGCACACTACAAGCCACACCCACAGTCCCTATAAACAATTTTCAAATGTTGGCAACTATGCCCCATAGGTTAAGTGTGGTATTACAGCTCAGCCCAATTCACTTAAATGGAGCTGGGCTGTTTTCTCAACCTGGACAATCCCTTTAAAGTGAATGGAAACATTCTCAACTAATGTTTTATTATTTTAATGCCTCTTAAATAAAAAAAAAAATGAAGATTTTGCAATAGGTTGTTTTGAAACAAATTAATAGGAAATTTCTAGTCATCTTCTATGCTGACCTACGAGTTTGTGGTAACAAAGCAACCACTCCTGTACAGTCAGATCCTGTGGTCATATTCCCTTCTGTGTGTCCTCTACTTTTCGCAATCCTCCTAAATGTATATAAGCATGGAGTAGGATCAAACAGAAGGAGGTAAGAGACTGCAGAATGATAATATGTCACTTTTTTCACACTCTCAAAAAATATTAAAGCTCTTCCTTTAGTCAACTTTTGGCTTTTTCTCAAAAACTACTGTGTCTTTTCTGCTAAACACTAGGGACATTTTATGAAACACACTTTGTTTCCCATAGAAACCAATGACTGCATAGCTTTCAGGTAATATTTTTCTCTTGAAAAATGAAACCTGTGTTGTGATTGGTTTCTGCGGGCAATATCAGACAAACAGCAGATACTGTAATACTGTAGGGGTGGGGGATATGTACTGTAATAACATATAGCTTAAGCAGTTCTAGCAGGCGTAACGGCAGCAGATCGGTAAAATAATCCCACAACTATGAGATCAGCCTTTGGCTAAGCACAGCCTTGTGAGATCATACGTTTTCTGCATTGCAGTCACATGCCCTGTAACCAGACATTGCCTTTATTCGTTTCCTTCCTCAATGTCACATTACGTACGTTCTATATGCTTGCAGATTTATAGAACGTATTCCATAGAGGTGAAGGACATGGAAGGGCTAAGGGAAGTGTTGTTTCATCACAAATACCCTTTTTCTATGAGACTCCAGGTAAACAGGGCATATCGCTGTCATTGGGCCAGATATACATTTAAACCTATACAAGAAATAGAGTTTCTGTTAAGGCTGGGCCGCATATAATCCCCACATACAATATATAAAAAACCCCACACACCTATGTTTATTTTGCATCTCAGTCAACATATAAACTAAAAGGGGTTTCTCAGAACTAACGTAATGACCTATTCCAATATAGGGTAGATCAACATTACACTGACATCTGGTACACCCACGTATAAGTTGTTTGAAGACCCCATAGGCTATGATTGATATTGCAGCTCTGTCCCATTCACTTGATGATGAATTCAGGCCACATGACATCACAGATGTGAAGTGAAAGCTCTCACTTTAAACAACTGAAGGACCGGAGAGCCAGGTGTCGATTCCTGCACATATAACATTGGTGACCTATTACCGAAGAAGAATCAAGTCCCAGAAAACCATTTAATTTACTAACAGGCATGTACACAAAAATGGTACAAAAATAAATAGTCATGCAAAAATCTAGGCCTGATACATTGAAAAACACAAAAAAAAACAAAACACAACAAACAAACATTATGACCACAGAATGCTGTAGGGTTAAAAAAAACAAACCTTTAGGCACTGCCTTCTAAAATCTACAGCATGTGACAAGGCTGTTCAGATTGTATTCTCTCTAATAGAAAGCCATAGGTGACACAGCCATTCCCTATCATAGCGGTGCAGGAACAGATGAGGAACTGGTAATACTAAAACATGGAACCTAAACCACACAAAACCACGGCCTCCTAACCTAGAAGACAAGTGGTTAACCCAGTACAAAAGGTCTGTACAAACTCCTGTGCTTGTTCTCTCCAGCTGCTTTATATCACATTGGCAAATATTGATCCAGGCAGTCACCAGGCAATGAGCACTCAAATATAGAGACTAGTCACATGGGATAAGCCGGCACCATTCCTAATGAAAGCATAGTTCCCATAGTCCCAAAACTTCAGTAAAACTCTCAGCAAATCTGACTTTTCCAGAACCAAAAAGGGGCAGGGTTTGTGCAATCTACACCCAAAATGGGTGATAATAGTCAGTTTGAGGCAGTCCAGGAGGTAGGACTTGATTTTCCCTATTTTTACCCATTAACATTTTCCATGTAAGCTTTAAATGTATAAATATAGATATTAAATATATATTTCTGTGACTTGCGCTAGGTTCACACTCAGTCGCTTGGGTCTGTCGGGGGACCCTAATGACGCACAGACTCACCGCTTTAACAGTGGTTACACATGTACACCATGGGACCCCCTAGATTATAATGGGGTATGTAGATTCAAGTCAGAAAGAGTCACAGAAAAAAGTCCTCCGTGCAGATGTGAACCCAGCCTCATAAGGTCACTTTTACACTTCCGTATTTTGCATCAATATCCGACAGCCAACACCAGAGGCAAGTCCGAAACATATAAGGGTATGTTCACACAGCAAGATCTATCATCCGTATCGGTTCTGCCCCTCATTGTTTTCAATAGGAGGTAGAATCACAAGAGGACACTGACAAAATAAGTGACCTGCTTGATCTTGCTGCAAATTCTACAGTGGATTCAGCTCCAAAGTCCGCAGCTCAAGACTCCCCGCTGATCAGGCACATCCATCCCATTCTGCCGCTGGGTGGAAAATAAAGAGGAATTCAAGGAGAATGTCCACCTCAAATTCCTCTTCATTTTCCACCATGTGAACATACCCCAAGAAGTGCAAGCCTTTCCACTATGCTTTTCTCTGTATAGAGTCCACTGCTTATTTTAGATAAATACTGATGTGAAACACTCAAAGTGTGCAAGTCTGAATGAGGCCTAACTTATTTAAATGCCAAATCATTTTCAGGTTGAGGGTCTAGAGCAGAGGTTCCCAAACTTTTTTTTTCTCGTAGACCACTTTCAAAATTTTACTGGTTTCGGTGGACCCCCTGCTGCTACATTTCTACCATATTCCCAAAACTCGTCAAAAAATGTGAAGATTAGATCTAACGTAGACCCCCGGTCAAGTCTCCCGTGGACCCTTGGGAGTCCACCTGGACCACTTTGGGAATCACTGCTCTAGAGGGTGGTCCCTACACAGTGACTGACAGTCATCTCCGCATGAACAAGGAGAGTTGTCAATGCAAGATACCACCTACTGGACTCTCAGGCTCAAAGGGAGCAAGGATTTAGAAAGAAGGACTTTAAAAGTTTTATAGTTTTGAAGGGTAAAGATACAAAAATACATAAATCTGCTCAGCTCCCAAATGTCCATTCTGTTCGCAGCTCAGAAAGAAGGCTCACTTTAAAAATAACAGTCAGGTTAATTTAGAGGAACAAAAAAAAAAAAAAAAAAAAACACAACACACACGTTTCCCATTGTAGTCATTTATAGTTTTTTGATAATGCCTACATTTTATTTATTTGTACAGTGTGGCCACTGTTGAGGTTTCACATACTAGTAAAAACTATTTCGCTTCTCAGAACTATTCCAATTATTATGCACTTGTCTAATGGCAACTTCACATCAGTTTTGTATGTTTGCTCATCTAATATCCCATTCATATGGATTGAGAAAAAAAAATTAAAAAACTTACACAGATAAAGGGTAGCTGCATGTTTTAAAGTCTACAGCATGTTCTTTATTGCTTTAGACTCCACATGTAGGAAAAGGTGTGAACTTTCCCAATTAAGCAATGTGTTATTTAGCAGCCTATCTGTGGCACAAGTCCTAGTTTTCAGATTTCAGCTGCAGATTTTTTGGAAGACATTCACAGTGGATTTGTCAGTGGTAAATCTATGCTGGTATAAACTTAGCCTTAAGTTTTATAAAAGGAATATAATTTTGGTTCTACTCTGAACCTAATAATATTTCCCAGGGAATATTATCTGAAGTTACAAAGACAAGTTGCCCCTGGCGGAAAGCAGTTCCGCAGCAGCATTATTCAAGACCTTACATTTGCAAATTGTTAAGTTTGTATATCGCTATAGTACGACAGACATAAGTTTTGCAAAAGAATCCTGTCACGTTCCATAGGATTCTGTAAAAAGGTCTATTTGCTGAAGTCCAAAATGTAGACGAGAGACGGGATAAAGGTTGGCCAAATAATGATAGTTCTAGGTCTGATCAGCGGTTGGTCCACATTCCCTAAGAGTGATCCCAACATAGTTTATTCTCATATTACTTACATAACGTAACAAAAAAAACCTTCTGCTGCTTCCTTATGTTTATTCAACACCACAGAGGAAGCTGAAAATCATGATAAAGAGGATAGTGAGAAAGTCAGCCCTTACACCACCTCTGGCAGGGCTGTATTTCATCACTAGCAGTTTCTCAAAAAGACAACCCTTATTTAAATAGAAGCCAATGTCACGATCAGCGGATTGCTGCAAGACTTGCTTTGTTAACCCCTTGTGAAGTGCTCTACTACAAATGAAGGATTACACGTCAGATATTTAGATCAATGACCATCTATCTGAAGTACGAATGGGTTGGTCCAACTCCCTCTAAGACATCCATAGGCCATAACAGACCAGATGGACAACGAGATATCACCTTTAATGTGTGTCCCAACCAAAGCACCGCTTATAATCTAAAATGTTCATGTCGGCTGTAAGTCACCCAGCACACAACCATGTTTTAGCCAGGAAACACTGTGTGGGCTGCATTTCCCAGACTGACCATGACCTCACTAGATCATAGTCAGTTGTCTGCAGTGAGCTCCCACATGGCCCATTCACTACTCTACTAAACTGACAAAGCTGTGAGTTTAGTATAGTAGCCATCGAGCTACTCGGGAGCTTACTGTAGCACAACTGACTATGATTCACTATATAGAGTAGGAGTTCAGTCTGGGAAATACAGCCCACACATAGACCAGGTTTCCTGGACTGAACACGGTCAATGCCACAATGCTCTCAGTCTGGCTCAGTAGACCAGGACTTGTAGCCATAATATGCCCATATTACACAAGTCTAAAACTGCCCAAAAGTCATAGTTCGGTCAATCTTGAAACTTCAGGTTCAACTTCAAGTTTGTCTGAATGAAAGAACAGGCCTTGAGCCTGTAGAATAGTATTTGTTCTGAGGAGCCTGCAGTCACACACTCCAGCATCCAGTTCTGGATATGACTTGGGGAGGGTAATATCTGTGCTCAATCTAGGCAGACTGGTTTTGCTTGAAAAGATGCCATTTCTAGACTACTTCCCGAAAGGTAAGACTGTAATGTAAATCAAGCCATATACATGTTTCAGATGGTAATAGTTCACTCCCCTTACAAAATACCTTAATATCAGTGGTCACATTTTATCCAGATCTATACAGCTTATTTTGTAAATGGACTTACCAGTCATATAGTCCGTGACCCTAAATAACAAACATGTAAACTTTCCTCCTGCATCCCTAGATACCAACTTAAGGCCAGAGCCACCAAGGTTTTGCCATGGGAAGGGGGGGAAAAAAAAACCAAAAAAAAAAAAAAAAAAAAAAAACACACAACATGCAGCATTTTAGCATTTTACAGACCCTGCGAAAAAAAAAAATTAAAAAAATAAAATAAAAAATACAGACTGCGGACACGCTATGATTTCCAAAACCGTCGTGGTTTTGGAAATTGGAGCATGTCAATTATACCTACAGAAACGCCGGCGGTTTCCCTATAGGTATAATTGAAGCAGAAAGTCCGCACAGGAAACCTCTGCAGACTTTCTGTGAAAAGTGCTGCAGGAAAAGAAGCAATGCATTGCGGCCTCAGTTTTTCCCATAGAGCTTTTTTGCTGCAGGCCGCTACGTGGGGCCTTAGCCTAAAGGAATTTTCTGTGATTTGCAAAATAGGACTGAGATTCAGTGCTATTCAGGAGTTGTGTCCACGTGGGAGGTAGCACCGTGGCCCTACAATCAGCTGGGAGATGGGGGTGCCCGTAGTCAGCTCTAATACTGAGGAGCTATCCTAAAGATTGGTCATTAATATATGAGAAAGAAAATCTTCTTAGGCCACACACTGCATAAAAGCTGCATTTGTACTACATTTTTTCTACCAAATCCACTGCTGGCCTGACCACAAAATCTGTAAACAAAAAAAACCCAAAAACTAGCTTTTACACAACATATGAAACAACACATTCAGCCTTAAAATTGTTTGCCAGGAATAAACCATATTCACAATTAAGCAAAACCCGCCTTAGGGCCCATGCACGCCACTGTGCGCTATTCGTGTTTTACCCATTCATTTCTATTGGCCCCTGCACACGACCGTGATCTCCACATTTCCGTGTGCGGGCCAGTCTGTACCCAAAACTCAAGACAGGTCCTATTCCTGTCTGGTTTTGCGGCTGTGCTTGCTGGCCTCAATGAAAGGGGCCGCAGAAGCACAGCTGGCACACGGATGACATCCGTAAGAGGCCTGTGCCATTCAATCACGTCTAGTGGCTCGCACACGGTCGTGTACATGAGCCCTTAGGTTGAAGACACATGATCATTATGTTGATTTTTTTGGTACAGATTTTGGTCTAGATCTGGTTTGGTCTATAGACTGCACAGCCCTGCCATTTTAAACTGAACTCAATAAAATCATATGACGTAAAATGTATATATATATATATATATATATATATATATATATATATATATATATAAAACCAAAGCAGAGGCAAGATTTTATAGTATAAAAGGAAACTTCAGCTGAAACATTGTCATACACCACCTCAGCTTCTCACATGACAGTCTGCTACTTCCGACCATGTCATTTCTAACTTGTTTTTAGAAGTTACATAGGTCACTGAAATAGTGAGTAGGATGCTCTAGATGCAGGTCCAAGGTACAAAAGGGGCTGAAAATAGGACCCTATGCTGTAGCATTCATGTCACAAGCCCTGTACAAACTCCAGCCCTCTGCAGAGAGGCGCAGATACGGCTGACAGGACTACACATGACAATTCACATGAAAAACTAATGGATTTTTCCCCTATGAGATCATTTTATGGGACTGTACACTGTTATAGGCAAGATTAACGTGGCTTATTTTCCAGATACAATTTTGATGCCAAACCTGTCCGGCTTCTAATTCTTTATAAAACATATACAAACTTGGCTTTTACATTTGCAAGTGGCAGATAAATATCAGAAGTTATATCTAGAAAGAGCTAAAGCTACTATAGCTACCTGATCCAAAAACCATCTAGTTTCTGACAGCTTGTGCACCGTTAGCGGAAATTGTGCACAGTTCAAGACCCTTCCATTGAGCTCTATGGGTTGTTAGAGTTGTATTGACAGAGATAAGTCAAGAGTTGCAGGCCTGGCACCAATCTCTGATGATGCCATGTTGGCCCAATGCTGCCCTATCGTACACAACAGAGACAATTAGTTACACTTTTCTGGGAATTCATTACCTAAAATCCTCCAAAGTCCAGGGTACAAATCACTGGCATAGAGCTTTATGAGGCTGAAAGTGCTTAGTTTAAATAGACTCTCTAATAGGAACCCTTAAATAGAAGTTCAGGATGAGGGGACCAATAGCGAGACAACCCTGTACAGCAGAAGTCAATTACAACAAAAGCGTGAAAACTAATGAATTCAATTAACTCAATAAGCTCCATCCGACTTTGCAATGTGGCAATAAAGTAAGTAGTCATTGTATGCAAACGGTTCTGTGTGCAAGGAAAGCAAAAATACCTCTGAATAAGCTCTGTGGTGAACATCATGGGTCCATCACATGCCAGCTGTATACCCCCAAGTTGAGGAAGTAGCGAATCACTTATAGGCCTCCTGCACATGGCATTTTCCAGATCGCATTATGGCCGCAAATTCCGTCCCTACCATGGGTTAAACTACCCAATCTTATAACATGATGCTGTAACTTTGGGTCATTAGACCTGATTTAGGAATGGGATTTGTGGCGATTATATGGTCTGGAAAATCTAGACAAGTTACAGCTGAGTGTAGGACGCCTTAAAGGCCTATTACACTGTCCAGTCAGGGTGGTAGCAATTTTTAGGCAAAAGTATCAGCAGCACATCAGCCATTGTAAACAGGGATGTGATACCATTAATCTATACAACAGAATGGGATGGGGGGGAGGGTATAACAATCGCAATAGGCCGATGCAAACAAGCTCCCATTAGTAGGGGGGCAAATTCATCATACCATCTACGTCAGGATCATATAGAAGCACACGTTTGGCACAAGGTTGGATGCTCACCTGCCTCATTCTACTATGCTACCAGTTCCTACCTGGCGTAGATTTCCATTCTGGCATTGGGGCATCCAAAAGATTTATGAAAGGGCTACAACCATTTATCAGGCCATTTATTAAGACAGGCATACAATACACCAGTCTTAACATCAGGCTCAATATCAGGCTATGGAATAGGACCAGGAATCTTCACTGTGGCTTGCTCCATCCCACCTTTAGGCTAAGGCCCCACGTAGCAAGCCGCAGCCTAAAAGCGTTGCGGGAAAAAACTGTGCGGGAAACGCATCATGGTTTTTCCTGCAGCACTTTTCACAGGAAGTCCGCAAAGTTCTCCTCATACAGAAAATGCCAAGGTTTCCGTAGGTATAATTGATATGCTGCGATTTACAAAAACGATGTGTGGATGGGATTAGGCAGGACCCTATCCACTTTGCATGTATTGTAAAACGCTGTGGCTTCTGCCACAGCAAAAATCACAGCACTTACATTACGTGGGGCCCCGGCCTTAGGCTTTATTCACATGTACAAAAAAACCTATGAAGTCCATGACAATAACTGACTGTATCTAGACCCTTTTTTTTTTTTTTTTTTTTTTTTAGATTACAAGGAAACAAAAAACATGAATTATGGACCAACCATGACCAGCACACCATCCACAAATTAGCAGCATGTGGGGCTGTTCGTATCGCAGACATGTAAATACGCCTTAGGCTATGGATTCACAGCAACTTTAGTTTTGACTCCTATCATGCAACGTCATCCTGTGACTCCATCACCAATGTAAGTGAATTAATGAGCACCAAAATGATTTTATACAAAAAAAACACGACTTGACTTATGCATCAGATTAACATTCCATTTACTATGATTGAGGCTAGGTTCACATCTGCGCACGGGTCTCCGTCATTCAGCTCTGCCGGGGGACACGAACAACGGAGAGCTGGACCGCTAAGACAGTGTGTCTGTCAGGGTTTCCACTGTTTTTATACTGAAACCGGCAGAGAGAAAAAACCTCTGTGCAGAACTTTTCTCTACAGCGGTTTCTGCAGCAGAGGCTCCAGCGCAAATGTGAACCTAGCCGTGGGGCAAAAATACATCACGTAGGAAACCACAAAGATGTCCTCCTGCCTATATCTGTCAATCTCACAGCATCACTGTTTTTGGATGAAAGCAGCCATGATTTTCTAATGCTGGACAAGCCCTTTAAATGTGATTATGATCTATACAATAAACCTATGTGATAAAAAGGCTAACCAATAATTATGGCATAGATTACACAGCATAAAGAGTTCACACTATAAAGATAAATGGATACAAAATATTTCTGTCTAAAAGTGAAGAGAAGAATCATAATACCAACTACAGAGTGATTCAGGAAGCAAAGAGTCACATTCCCGAGACCACATGATTATAGCCTTCTTTGCTTTTTTCCTTCGTGCTTACTCTTTTCACCAACCAAAAATATATACAGCTGTAAGAGGCTTCAGCAAAACCTGTAGTTCAAATTCAGGATAGCAAAGGAGGCCATGGACAAACATTACACAACAGTAAAATATAGTTATAATTATATGAGTTCTAAGTAGCAGTCCATGGTAAAAGTAAAAGCAATGGGAAGAAAAAACAAGTTGAGGGATTAGGGGCTAAAGGGCCCAACAACATATAGGCTTAAAACTAGGAGTACCGGTATTTTCAGCGTTAATATAACCGTCACAAGAATCTAGAGTTTGACACTCAGTTCACAAGATCAGACTTCATTTAGCAGCTCAAAACCAGTTTTTGATGAACCAATACAACTCAGTTAAAGGGGGAAAAAAAAATAAAAAATTAATTAATGTGTCTACACAGATATAAGGGCATCAAAAACAGACCATATAAATAAAAAAAAAAAAAAAAAAGTTACACAAGAAAAAAAAAACAAAAACCCACAAGTCTAGTACAGCTACGATAAGACCTGGACTACAAGACTGTTTTTTTTTTTTTTAACACACTGAAATCCCACAGTTAAATTTATGTTTGAGGGGGTCTTTTTAGGAGGGCTCTAGCTGGCTGGAATACCTCTATACTACACAGACAATATTATGGCAGCAAATCCTGTCCCAGTTACGGGGATCTATGATGCTGATAGTTAGGGTCATGACTCAAACTAGTGACAGGATTTACAATCTTATGTATAACATGGATGCGTTTTGACCATCTGAATAAACCCCTTACATATATACACCCACTAGAAGTCCAAACACATCTAACAAAGCACAGGGATTGGCTTCTATTCTAGAAACTGGCCATATGCATGAAATATTTATCAGTGGACTTTGTCAACAGATTGCAGCTTTGCCTTCATTAAATATATACTTTGGAAGCTTTTTCCACCATGTCTAGTGACCAGAGGCAATTATTGTGATGTGAACAGAGCCTTGAATAGGGAGGTTTATCAGGGCTTCAGTGAATTAAGCTTTCAGCTGGCCAGGCAACCATAAACAATTGGCAGAATTGGTCATGGCTTTATACCAGAAATGTGGTGTGCATAAAACAATTTAGTACAATCCTCATTTGGTCCAAAATTAGCAACTTTTAGACATTTTTTACCTCTCCCCCAAAAAGAGAGTATGACTTAAAGGGTTGTGCCACTATACATCAGATCACTGGGGGCTGGGTCCAACCATTGGGACCCCCAGCGATCACAAGAACAGGGAACAGAAGGCCCTCCTGAATCATCCCATTGATTAAAGCGCCAGTGCGCTTGCGTGGTTGGCTCTCCATTCACTTTTATAGTGCTTCTGGAGATAGGAGTCCCAGCTGCCTCATAGAAGTAAATAGAGTGCTGGCCATGTGAGATACTTCATTCACAGGTACCTTTTCTTGCCTGTTCTTCTGGTTGATACAGGTCCCAGCAGTCAGACCCCCAGTAATCTGACACTTACCTCCCCCCCCAAGGATAGGGGTAAAAGTGTATGTATTGGCACAACCTCTTACACAGAAAGTTGTAGTGCAATCCTATGCCAGTCTATAGTTGGCATAGATTTTCTGGAGCACAGACAGACAGACACAACAAGTTTATTAAGGAGTCTGTGCTTCTTAAACATGGCTGCCTTTTCCTAGATACAGCATGCCCATGGGTTGTGTCTGGTAATGCAGCACAGCTCCGTTTGTTACAATAAATCTTTGTATTACTCCTTTAAGAAACTTATCACATCTTACTTCAGCACAGTTTGGACTAACACCAGTCTAAAAAATCCCCCCCCCCTTAATCTTTTTGCTGTCAACCTTTTTATGTGTAGGTAACAAAAAAAAAAAAAAAAACCACCAGCAAAAACAAATGATGGCCGGAGAATGGAGAAAACCAATGTTCCCATCTTCCTATTTCCATGCGCTGCACATGATCCCGTTAGGAATCACAAGGCATTATTGTACTTGTAGTCCATGTACACAGTGTTGTTGGCTACCGCTGAGAGTTGGAACCCACAGTTTGATTTTCCTGTATGAGGCATCGGACGTAGGTTATTTTTTTTTTTTTTTTTTAACTATAAAACTTTGCTATCAGTTTTTCATTGCATCAGCAACTGATCTTGATGATGGAAGTTAAAAATAAAAATCTATGAGAATAGTAGCGATGACCCCGCCATCAGTCTAAGCCCCAAGGAAATTGATAGGATCCATGATAAATAGTTTCCTGGAAAAAATAACCTGTTGCCATAGTATAAAAGCCTATAGAGGCGGCGATCACTGTGCCATATGACGTAACAGGAACCCGGGGCAAACAGCTGCTGCTGATCTGCCCACACCTGGCGGGGGGGGGGGGGTACACAAGTTTCAGATTATTTGGCTTCTGTAGAACTTGAACCTTGGCCACCAGCTGAGTGCACGGGATCCAATCCCAAGGAACAACATCTTCCAGAAGTGTAATGTATTCCCTTCATCCCAGAGGAAGCCAGGACATCATCATGTGATGGCTACAGGAGCGAGGTTATTATAACGCAATCGCTACGTGTCCTCCCTGGACTACAAAGAACTGAAAAACACCACACTTACCCAGAATAAGAAGTTAAAAATGAAGACCAGATACTTCACACACTTCATCCCTCCTTCCACCGCCATCCTGCTGCCGTGTCTGCACAATACAAGGAGGATAAGGTGTTATATAGGGTATTATATAGGTTTATGAGCGTGCACAGATCCTGGGAACGCTGGCCCTCCCCACCACTGCTGCTGCCCGGTTACACCCTACTAAACAAAGCTGGGCAGACGAGCACAGGCGCCCCCGGCAACGAAAGAGTTATAAGAACCTTCTATAGAGGATTCTACCAGAGGAAGACTCACTGCCTGTTTAACAATGTCACTCCCAAAGTGCCCACTGAGCCCTCTATAGTGGCGGGTGATGTGTTTCCAGTCTACTCACCTTTACTGCGCTCCAAGTAGCTGCACTCCCTCACACTGCTGTCTATGTCTGCCTGTTGCTGCTTCTCACTGCGAGCGAGCTCAGTTAATGGCGGGCACCACCCCTCAGCTAAACTTCCTGCCCCCGCAATCTCAATCATGTGACTGTGAGGCTGTGGGTGACTGCCTTATCCGTGTACCTTGGGTGGCCCCTTACCGGGAACCCCCGTGACTCACATTGGGGTGTCATTACTGAGTGATGACGTCGGGCACAGTGTTATGAGGGTGACTCAGAGTCATGACTTCTTGCGTTATTTTACCCTTGTCATATGTCGTGACAGTACAACCTAGACATGTTACTGCGTTACTTCTATGTCCTATAGTAATGTCTATGGGCCATAGCAATGGCGTTTAACCCCTTCAGGACACATTTGTGGGGTTTTGAGGGCTGTAACATTAGTTTTCATTTGGGTTATTCAAAACTTTTTGCATCTTTTTCTTTGATACATAGGACATTATTTTGTCATTTTTATTTTTGTCCATTTTTTTTCTTTTTTTTTTCTAATCCAGACAAATGTAAACAAAAAAGGGGGATCATTTTATATGGGTAACACATATTCTGTCTGGTCCTCCGCTTATTATACTCTGGGGTCTGAAGAGACCCCTAAATATAATAGCAGTTTTGGTTCGGCTGTATTTTGGTTTGTCCAACACGTAATCATACTGTAAAGGGGGTGTGGCTTAAAAGGGGCGTGACCGTCAATAATCGTAATCAAGGTAAAATTCCTGATTAATCACAAATTTTAAGAATCATGTTATCTGGTAACCCCAAGAAAACTCCAACATTGGCTAGATCCTTCTACTTCTGGCGACTGCGTAGTTCATTAATGAAGCCGGAGTAGTACACCCTGGCTCCATTGTGCATGCGTCCGAGGAGTACTTCCTGAGCTCACTAAAGAGCCGTGCAAGCGCTGGGAGCACCAGAGATGAGTCTGATGAGTATTCTCTAAGTAAAAACGGATCAAGGTTTTTAGGGTATCTATGGTGAATCCGCGGCATTTTCGCAATGAAATTCAGAACAAAAAAGCACCATTTGAAGCTTTTTTTTCTGCTGCACATTTCCAGCAAAAATGCTGATAATTTTACTACTACAGAAAAACTAGTATTTCAGTCTCATGGGAACCTAGTCTTAGCCCCCATGCTCACAACCGTATGCTTTGTCAGTGTGCTAGTGGTGTTTTTACTGGCTAGAACACTGACCCATTATGTTCTTATGGCACCATACACAAGACCATGTATAACCACAGGTCCATTTTCCTTTACTTATAAAGTGACTAAACATGCATACAAATCAGGACATCATTTTCGGATATTACATGCAGAAACACTTCCCACTGGTTATGTTACAGTGTCATTGGGATCAGTGAGCCACATTTCTGTACATTTTATGTGCAGCATATGCAGAATTGATGTAAATGGCCATGGCTGTATTAAAGCAATTCTCTCTTCTCTTTTTAGATTTGTCCATGCACCAATGTGCTGGTTCTCTCAGGGTATCAGACCACTGTTTCCGATAAAAATGCTACATAGAGAACTTTACAGCGTTTCCTACAGTTGTAATAGACCTAAGTAACCAGTTGATAATAAATGGTTATATGTTCCATAAAAGTGAAAAGCAGACTGCAAAATACTGTCAAATAACCTCAGTCACATACTTTGGAACGAGAGACTGGCTATTGATTTTGGAGAGTTCCTAACCATGGCTGAAGTAGGGAGAGGCTGTTAGCTGATAGCTCTTGTGTACACACCCAGCACTTACTCACAAGCCAGAATAGTCTGGGTATTTAGGATGTGTACTGCATAGTTCAGCAGTATTCTTTGTTATAGTTAACACTTTTCCTCTGTGTTTGGGTAGAGGGACAGGTAGGCCACACCAAGTATAATGGTGCGTCCACATAAAGCAGTAAAGTAAATGATTGTGGGGTTTACTGTGAGGTTCACAAAAATGCAATCTGGAGAAAGTTTTACTAGATGCTTTTCCCTTTCGTCGTCCTGGAACTTGTCATGGAGAAGTGTAAAAATTGAGTTCTGTGTACCAATAGGGTATGTGGTTATAAGATCTCAGCACCGTGCCCTAGAAACCACAGAGCTCTGTGCAGTTATTTCTGTTTACTAGGGGCTGCTTACACTATATTGTTGTCACGGTATACAGAAATGACACGCTACTGTTACAAAAGAAAATGGTTACACTGTGTAAGGCCGCAGGACCAGAATACATATTTTCTGGGAAACAAAGTGGTGCAGTTATATCCATGTAAAATTACAGTATTATCTATAGCAGCAGAACTGTGAAATTTTCATGCCTTATACACTGGAAAACTGTACAAAGTAACACATGTTAAATTTCTCCCATAGTATTTGATTGTTTCACTGAGACAGACAATGTCAGAATATCAGGTGACTAACTGGCATATGTAGTATGGCCGATATTAGGAGGACTTTGCAGTTATTACCCAAATTGCACATAAAGGCCCCTTTACATGGCCCTGGTATTGCTTCTTGGAGAAGTCATTCCTGATATTTGGTTTGTATAAATGTGCACAAGATCAAACAAGGAAATGCAACATAAAAGATACTAAAATATTGTCAGCAAATCGATGTGTGTAAACTATACAATGTCCTGCTGAAAAATGCAAACTGTATAGGGATGAAGTATTCATTCATCCCATTACTGCAATGATGATCTGCTGTATTTAAAGAGGGCCTGTCACGAAGTAGAAAATGCTAAATACTATGACATCATTTTATTCTTGTTTTTTTCCCATGAACAATCGTATTTTTCTTTTTAACATCGGTCCACCCATTTAAAAGATATGGCCACTGGTAGATAGGTAAACATGCTCTGATTCTCCATGTGGGCAGTAACCTTTTTATTTTCTCAGAAAAAGACATAAGATTACCACCCACTTGGAGAATCAGAGCTATAACCTTCTAGGAGTCAAATCTTTTAACCTCTTACCGACATCCACTTGTACTATTAAGACCTGATGTCAGGTCTTTGAAGATGGCGGACGCTCTGCTGCAGAGCGGTCACCATAGCTCCCGGGTCTCCGCTATAATGTACAGTGGAGACCTGGTGCTAATACTTGCGATCAGAATCCACTCTAATGGTGGGCATTGTGTGGCGAAACACCCCCCAGGACGGCTCCCGTGCCTGCCATAGGAATATTACTATTGAGGATGGTCTATGACCATCCTCAGTAGTAATGTAGCAAAAGTCCCATAGACTGCTATACAGTTGTATTGCAATCTATGGAGCTTGAAATGAAATGATTGCAGGTTCAAGCCCCCTTGAACTAAAAAAATAGTTAAAAAAAAAGTTTTAAAAATATTTTAAAAAATCAATAAAAACCTAAAAATTCAAATCACCCCCTTCCCTAGTTTTTAAATAAACAAAAACAAACATATAGATCACCACGTCCAAAAACGCCTAGTCTACAAACATATAAAAATATTTTTCTCATATGATGAATGCTGTTTTTTTTTTTGCCATTTCGCTTCCCATAAAAATTTAAATAAAAAGCGATCAAAACATCAAGACATTCCCCAAAATGGTATAACTAAATAATACACCTGCCCCCCCCCCCCCCAAAAAAAAAAGGTGCCTTATGCATCCCCGTACACGGAATTATATAAAAAAAAGTTACGGGTATCAGAATATGTTGACTCCAAGAAATTTTTGTTTTTGCAAAATTTTGGATTATTTTTTTAAGGGATTAAAATGTAATAAAAAACTATATAAATTTGGTATCCCAAAATCGTACTGACAGCTGACATAGAATACAGCTGACATGTCCTTTTGGCTGCACAGTGAACGTTGTAAAATCAAAGCCCGTAAGAAAGTCACACAAAAGCAGTTTTTCTCCAATTTCCCCCCTCAGCAGAATTTTTTTCCAGCTTCCCAGTGCGTCATACAGAATATTAAATGGTACCATTATGAAGTACAATTTGTCCCGCAAACATTAAGCCTTCGTATGGCTCTGTGAACAGAAAAATAACAAAGTTATGGAGTTTGGAAGGCAGGGAGTCAAAAACAAAAATAAAAAATTGAAAAATGCCTTTGACAGGAAGGAGTTAAACAGGTCGACAAATTTTAAAAGAGAAACACCAAATTGATAGGGGACACAGCATTTTCTACTTGGCGACAGATCCTCCCTAAACATAGGAGTGGGCAATGATCAGGAACCAATGCCACTAGGAGCTTCCATGCCCGGTCATTGTTTACCCTTGTTAAAGGGCCTTAGCTATCAGTACACAGTCAGACAGTATTCTGAGAGATAAGCAGATTTCAGTTAAGTATTGCTTTCATAACAACAAACTGTAGTGAAATTCAGGAAGGATTTGTTAACATTGTTAAAAGGGGAATTATTAAAATAGCAAACTGAAGAATTACTTTTGATAAATGTCACTGAAACCATACTGTCCCATGGGTTTGTGGGTAATGATGGCAGAGTTTAATAGCTGGCACCTACACTTTGTTATTTCGTAGTATCCATAGTTTTTGCCACCCCACGTGGAGTAAATGTGGATGAGCCAGAGGCGTAGCTAGGGGTTCAGCACAGGGGGGCGAACATGTCCAAGTGGGCCCCCAACTTGGACATGTTCGTATACCGATACTATGAGTATACGGCAGAGGCGTAGCTAGCGGGGGGGGCAGAGGGGGCGGCTGCCCCGGGCCCACTGAATTTTTGAGGGCCCACCCCGGGGCCGCCATTAATACATCCTTTATTTCTAACTAGATCGGTGTCTGTGAACTTTCTGATTTCAATACACCTATATGGAAACCGACAGTGTTTCTGTAGATATAATTGAAATGCTTCAATTTCCAAGACTGCAACGGTTTTGGAAATTGCAGAGCATCTGCTGCACGTATTTTTCCGCAATGTGTGGATGGGATTTGCTAGATGTAAAATGCCGGGTTTTTTTCTGTGGGTTTTCAACACATGTGGTCCCCATCCCCACTTTGCAGTAAAATATGTGCAGCGGATACGCTGCAATTTCCAAAACAGAGGCAGTTTTGGAAATCACAGCATGTCAATTATACCTACGGAAATGCTGTAGATATAATTGAAGCAGAAAGTCTGCAGAGGAAACCTCTGCGAACTTTCTGTGCAAAGTGCTGCAGGAAAAACTGCAATGCGTCGCCGCTGCGGTTTTTCCCGCAGCTCTTTTTCTGCTGCAGGACACCACTTGGGGCCTTAGCCTTAAAGAGGACCTTTCACGTCCTCATGTATATGCTGTTTTACATACCGCTAGAAAGCCGACAGCGCGCTGAATTCAGCGCACTGCCGGCTTTCCCGGTATGTGCCCCGGGGCTGGAGATATCGGGGGTCTTAGTTTCATGGTTTACTGTCAGAAAGGCGTTCCTGACAGTCTAGCTGTGCTGTGAGGAACGCCCTCCCTGACAGTTCTCGTTCATAGACTTGTACTGGGGGGTCGTTCCTAACTACAACTCAGCGTCATCGCTGGGCTATAAGGAATGTCCCCTCTCTGTACTCGCCCATCGCACTGTACTGTCAGAGGGGGACTGGATAGAGAAAGGTTTGAGATGTTTTGCTAAAACCCATCCTCTATGGGTTTAAAGCAATAGCACTGTGCTGTAAAGTGAAACAAAGTCGGACATGCAGGACTTTGTCTCCGACGAAAAAAACCAGCTTTGCGGTGCAGAGGGTGTAAGCGCACACCCGCGCATTACTTTAAAAACCCATTCAAGTGAAGGGGTTTTTAAGCAAAGCGTCGCAAACCTTTCCCTATCCAGTTTTTCGACATTTAGGTCGGATTTGCGGCGGATGGAGTGCCGGCGCAAGTGTGAATCCACCCTAACACAGACCAAAAAGTCTAGGTTTGCAAAATGTGAGAGACTTTCTCCAGATCACTTTATAAATGGGGAAGGCATTACTTAGGACTTCTTATTTTTTTTTTTTACAAGTAATTGCACACTAAGATCAGTTATTGGTTAAATGTCACATGAGATTACATATATCTAATTTTAGGACTTTAGGTTGATAACAATCTCATGATGTTCAACACTACAGATTTGAGGAAGGGTATAGTTTTGTTTCCACGTTAATATATCATTCATTTCACTGATATTTGTAGGAGTAAACTGCTATGATCCTGTCCTATAAACATGAAAGGAGCACAATGAACCCATTCTGGAAATTGTTAGGGTTCCTAGACCTCCACAATCTGACACTTATCCACAGGATAGAAGATAAGTGTCAATAGTCGGACAACCCCTTTAAGGGTCCTTTCATGCAATGATTTGTCAAACCACTAAAATAACAACCAGTGCTTTGAAAATAGTTGGTGAGGCTCTTCTAGGCATTTCCATTATTGCAATCCTTGTTTCCAAAGGGGAAGAATTTGTAATTTTTTATTTTTAATTCCTACTTTTTTAATGTCTAGGAGTCCAGTGGGCGCTCCTATTCACTGACTGACAGCTATTTCTACATGCAAAATTATACAGGAAAGGCTGTCGTACACAAATAAAACCACCCAGTGGACTAAGCCTAGAGTGAACATGAACTGTGCATACAGAGAGAGATTTTTGTGGTCTGATCTGCTGTCTTCATTACTGTATTTTGCCATCTGGACTGAGGCCCAAATTAATTTTTGTGTCTGATGTGGGGTCTGATAAATTTATGAAGTCTAGTATTATTAAATTAAAGCCTGCCCCCATAGCACAGGTAGTCAGTTACCTGTGACATGGGAGGAGGAGAGGGCAGAGCGATCCAAGTCTAAATTCATTTCGGGACCTAGTGTGAGGTCTGAAGTGATTTAGTAGTCTGGTCTAGGGTCTGAATGAAGTTAGCTGTCAGACAATTAACATAATTCTGGTATTGGCCAAACCTAATACATCTATCAAACTGCCAGATAGAGAGACATGATTTGACACTCCACAGAAAATGTTTCCACTTCTCTAGAGCCTAGTGATGGAGTGCTTTACACCACTCTATGCAACACTTGGCATTGGGTTTGGTGATGTAAGGCTTGTATGTCATTGGGTTTTTCAGAACTGGTGACAGGTCCCTTTAAATATATTTTTTTGTGGAGGAAACCATTTGTTTCACTGTCCAATATTATCTGTTATGCTCCACGAAAAAATAAATGCCTCCATCACTGACACTCGCCTGCTTTTTCATAAAGTCTGGGTTCCTTGGGTCAATAGGTCTAACATCCCAGGTCTGCCATATTGCCTTCAGCTGTGATTGTCAGGTTTGGATTGAGTGTCTCTCACTTTCCCTCTCTCAGGTATGATTTCCCTCCTACCCACCCCTTATCCATTTACACTATAGCACTATACTCCTTTCTCATGTTTCCCCTGTGTTGGTTTTGGGTTTTGATGCCTTTTTTACCCTTTTACCTTACTTTCTACTTATGCTGCCCCCAACTGCTTAGCAGTAGTCATGTTTTACTCTTATGTTATTTAACGTTTTTGTATTTATGCTTTCATTGCCTTCTTGCTTCCCATGTTTTCTGTTATTGCTGTATTTCAATACATATTTTTGAACCTAAAGATATTTTTCACCGATCACTAGGGAGAACTTAAATAAAAAAATAAGCTATATTAGGTATGCATTAAAATGTGTTGAGAAGCTCAAAATCTATTCTTTACCTGAAAGGTAGAGAGAAAAGAGAGAGATGGCCATAACCCAGAGTGACTGCAAAAGTAAGAGGGCTTAACAACGTGTTTCACCCCTGGTAGTAGAGGGATCATCAGGAGTATAGACACAGAGGAAAGGCACTGATAATTATCTGACCACAGTCTGACCTTCACACGTGCCCAGGTGGGAAAGGAGCTGAAAAAGATCAAAGCTAGGAAAGCCTCTGGACCAGGTGGCATCAGTGCAAGGCTAATTAAGACGTGTGGGGACCAGCTGTGTGGTGTCATTACATATATGTTTAATATGAGCCTGAAGCTAGAAACAGTACCTGAATTATGGAAATCTTCTTGTGTGGTACTGGTTCCAAAGAAACCTCATCCTATGGACCTTAACGACTACAGACCCATAGCATTGACATCCCAACTGATGAAGATCTTAGAGAGATTGGTTCTCACACATCTCCGCCCTTTAGTGAGCCTGGCTATGAACCCTCTCCAGTTTGCTTATCGGCCGGGCATTGGGGTGAATGATGCCATCATCCACCTTCTGCACAGAGCTCTTTCTCACCTGGAGAAACCAGGGAACACTGTGAGAATAATGTTATTTGATTTCTCCAGTGCTTTCAACACCATAGAGTCGGGGCTACTGAGAGACAAGCTGGCCCTTTTTGGAGTGGACCACTACCTCTCCAATTGGATCCTAGACTACCTCACAAATTGACCTCAGTATGTGAGAGCCCGGGACTGTGTGTCAGTTACCGTGATCTGTAGTACGGGGGCACCTCAGGGTACAGTTCTTGCCCCTTTCCTCTTCACACTGTACTGTACACTGCAGATTTTAGGTGCAACTCATCTAGCTGCTACCTACAGAAGTATTCTGACGACTCTGCAATAGTAGGTCTCATCACAGACGATGATGACAGGGAGTACAGAGAATTGAACCGGGATTTTGTGGACTGGTGCCAGCGGAACCACCTTAGGATTAATGCTGGGAAGACCAAGGGGATGGTGGTGGACTTTGGTAAATGCAGATACCCTCCTAAACCAGTAGACAGGCATTGAGGTTGTCAACACCTATAAGTACCTGGGTGTGCTCCTCAATAATAAGCTGGACTGGGCAGATCATATGGATGTCCTGTACAGGAAGGGCCACAGCAGGCTCCACCTGCTTAGGAGGCTGAGAGCTTTCGGAGTCCAGGGGGCACTTCTTGGGACTTTTTTCAACTCAGAAGTGGCATCAGCCATCTTCTTCAGAGTGGCCTACTGGGGAAGTAGTATACCAACCAGAGATAGAAATAAACTCGACATACTGATTAGAAGGGCCAGCTCTGTACTTGGGAGTCCCCTGGACCCTGTGCAGGTGGTGGGTGACTGTCCGTGGTGAGCTCCATGCGGGAGAATAACTCCCATCCCATGCATGAGACCATTACAGCGCTGGGCAGTACTGTCAGTGACTGACTACTTCACCCTAAATGTGAGAAGGAGCACTATCGGAAGTCTTTCTTCCCCGCTGCGGATAGGCTGTACAACCAACACCGACCTAAGTGGAGATCAGGCCATACAGAAACTGAAATATCTTTTTGTTGTGATACCCCTCTGCTACTTTTTACCTCTACCTTTCTATCTGTCTGTCTACTATCACTGCAATGCGTCTTATACTTGGAACATTCTTGTATATATTATATTTTTATTGTCTTTCTTTGCTGCTGTAACACATCGCATTTCCCCATGGTGGGACTATTAAAGGATTATTATTATTATTATTATAACTGCTATGGCATAAAACTTAGCAAGTGAACTTTTCAGATAGAGCTCTAACTTGTATACATTAGTGGTCTGTTATGGTAAAGGGTGTGTAGTGGTGTCACTATATCGAAGCCCTGATAGTGGACTCTGGTATTTGTAGAGTCCTGATGGTGGAGCCAGACATCTGCATTCCACTTTCCACACCACAACTGCAGACAGCCCTCAGATAGCTAGGTTACAGGAAGAAAGCTGTTGTAGCAAAGCCCCTATAATGAGCTTTATTAACTATTTTGTCTCCTGCCCCTGTTTGATCTTCTGCTCATTTCACCACATATGGAGATTGGCAGTGAAATTTGCCAAGCCAAAATCCTGATGGTGAACTCCAGTTCTAGCACTGACAAATATTTCAATTGAGCAACGAGAACTGCTGTGCCTAAATCCTGGTGGTGGGCATAAGGCTATGGCCCCACGTAGTGGGCTGCAGCAAAAAAGCGCTGCGAGAAAAACCGTGATGGCAACGCATCGCAGTTTTTCCCACAGCGCTTTTCATAGAAAGTCCTCAGAGGTTTCCGTAGCTATAACTAACATGCTGCGACTTCCAAAACATCAACGGTTTTGGAAATCGCAGCGTGTCCAGCGCACGTATTTTTCCGCAATGTGTGGATGAGATTCGCTATGCAGAGGAAAGGCTGCTGCCCTGCTCCTGTTACTTGAATAGGAGTGGGGGTGTATGTACTGCCCATCCACTCTCAGCTTCCAGCACCTGGTGGCTGCTAGAACAGATGATGATCTGTGTGTGGTCCGGGTGTTGGACCGCCACAGATTACATACTGTGAATAGGTCATCAGTATAAAAACACAGTTTGGGCCTGGAAAACCACTTTAAGGACCACTGGCATAGTAACTGATCAAAATAGTGAAAACTGCTGTTTCATAGTCCTGATGGTAAGTTCTGGCACAATGCAGAAAGCTAGCATTTCTGTATCAAACTTGACTTTTATACTGTACTAGAGGAAGGACCCGGCTTCGCACGGGTATATTTCATTTTTTGTTTGTGTAGTGACCCCATAAGAATTGGCCAGTTTTGCACTTGACATCCAGTATGGCAGTCCAGTATAGGTATAGTCTATTTATGGCTGTGTTGCTATGGAAACCTGGTAAATGAAATGTGAACTTATATTGGCTGATACACGTGATATGACTGAATATTTAAGGTCCTGTGAACTTCTATTCACTAATACAGGTCATACATAACTTGGTTGCTATTGAAACCTGTGTGCCTGAGGAGAGTATGGGGCATAATAGTGTGTGCAGGAATGCAGTTTGTGCGGGGGGGGGGTGCCATGTCAAATGTTCGCCTTGGGGCCCTGCCATTGCTAGTTACGCCACTGAGTCCAGTAGAGGTACAGTCTATTTATGGCTGTGTTGTTATGGAAACCTGGTAAATTAAATGTGAACTTATATTGGCTGATACACGTGATATGACTGAATATTTAAGGTCCTGTGAACTGCTATTCACTAATACAGGTCATACATAGCTTGGTTGCTATGGAAACCTGTGTGCCTGAGGAGAGTAAGCGCCTGCGAGCTGTTATTGGCTGATAAGGGACATGTGACCGTGTGTATGGCAGTTGGAATATGAGTGAAAGACTTGCAGGCTTGTATAGACTAATGCTGGTCATTTTTTGGGAATACTGTACCTCAGGAACGGTACGTCCAAGAGAGCTGAGACCCAGTCTATAATATTCCCGGACACCTGATGTACATGTGTGCCAACTTTGGTGAGGATCGGTCCAGTCGTTTGGTCGCGCATAAAGAACAGACAGACAGGAACTCATTTTTATATATATTAAGAGATTTATTTTATTTTTTGTCTCCAGTACACACAGTGAATGTGCATGTCTGTGATACTCAATGTGTACATGCAGGTCTGAAATGGATGTGTTTAATATAGTGAGTGTATATACAGTAGGTATACCTCCCAACCGTCCCAGACTCAGCGGGACAGTCCCGTATTCCAGGTCCTGTCACGCTGTCCTGGTTGGCGGGGAGGTATGCCGCGGTTTCAACTCATCTGCGTCCTCCAGATGCAGATGAGTTGAATACAATGGTGAATGCCCCCTGTATGCTCCGGCCCCTGGAGCTGTAGGCGCGATGTGATGACATCACTCATATGGGGCCTGCAGCTTCCTGAACACTCCGAGAGAAGAGACTTCACAGAGCAGCAGGGGAGTGAGGAGAGGAGAGTATCATTTTTTTTTTTATGTTAAACTTTGGGGGCAAATGAAGGGGGGGGTTGTTAAATTGGGGGCAGATGAAAGGGGACATTAAACTGGGGATAGATGGAGGGGGGACATTAAACTGGGGGGGAGATGAAGAGGGAAATTAAACATTGGGGGTCGCTGGACAGGGACATTAAACTGGGGCAGCTGGAGGGGGACATTAAACCATGGGGGTAGCTAGAGGGGGACATGTCTGCCTCTAGTTGCCCCCAGTTTAATGTCACCCACCAGCTACCCCCACGGTTTAATGTCACCCTCCAGCTGCCCCAGTTTAATGTTCCCCTCCAACTACCCCCACGGTTTAATGTCACCCTTCAGCTGCCCCACAGTTTATTGTCCCCCTTCAGCGACACCTGGAGAGGGACTTCATACTGTGGGGCAATTGAAGGGGAACATTATAATGTGGGAGCATATAATGGGTGACTGTAGGAGCATTATACTGTGTGGGGACACAAAGAAAAATGGATGAGAATGGGTGGATTCAATGTAGAAGAGGGTAGAGCTAAATTTGCCGTACCGTAGTCCCTCTTTCTATCCTTTGAAAGTTGGGAGGTATGTATAGGTAGGCATGCACATGCATGTAAGAGATACACAGCAAATTTCACTGCAGTGTATGATCAGGATTTTTATAAATCCTTTATACTTGTATTAAACAGGTAAGTTGTTTTTCTTTGCTATGTGTTCTTCACCCTATGGTGCGAGTCACAGCGTCATTTCACTGTTCACCTTAGGCATCAGAAAGCCTTGTTGCATCCCTGTAGAATATAAACCAAAGCTGGTCTTTTCCTGCATTCACACTAAGTAGCTATCATTATAAAACAAGGAAATCATTACAATAAATTTGTTGGTGTAAATTGACCTTAGAGAGGAAGTCCAAGGGTCAGCAATTTTTCCAGGGAAAGTGAAGCTCTTGTCCATAGGATATGCTTGGTAATGAAGTTCGCTCACTGAGATGTGAATGGGGCCGAATGGCAATAACAGAAACAACCCATGAACAAGAATGTCATTGTTTCTGGAACAGACTTTTTTTTTGTCTAATCTCAGAAAACCATATGAGGCTAAGGCCCCATGTAGTGAGCCGCAGCCAAAAAGCTCTTTTCACAGAAAACTTCACTTTCTGCTTCTATTATACCCATACGGAAAATGCCAGCATTTCCGTAGGTATAATTGACATACTGCGACTGAACGGTTTTTGAAATCACAGCATTTCTGCTGCAGATATTTTTCTGCAATGTGTGGATGGGATTTGCCAAAATTGCAGCATTTACACTACATGGGGCTACGGCCTAAAAGAGTAGCCAGGGTGAAAATGAAGTGTTCCACAGTTATAGCATAGTGGGTTAGCTGAACAACACTTTCCTATAGTAATCAATGGAGAGTGGCTGTGAAAGGACAAGGACAAGGCCGCATGTAGCAAATAGCTGCAAAAAAACTACTGCAGTTAAAAACAGCAGAATGCATTTTGTATTTTTCCTGAAATGCCATATTCTGCAGGTAAAATTAACATGCTGCGTCACAAATGCCGCTATTAAAAGTACAATGAGTGAATGCTGCGGCTCCCAAACTCATGGGGGATGGAAACAGCTGAACTGTGGGATTACGAAACTGATGTCCTATCTACCCAGACAATTTTGTGTTTTCCATGGAAACTCACACTTTTATTTATCAAATGAGTTGCAAAATGAATAGAAAATATAGTCAAGACATTGACAAGGTTAGAAATAATGATTTTTATTTGAAATAATAATTTTCTCCTTCAAACGTTTGCTTTCGTCAAATAATGCTCCATTTGCAGCATTGCAGACCTTTGGCATTCTAGCTGTTAATTTGCTGAGGTAATCTGGAGAAATTTCACCCCATGCTTCCAGAAGTCCTTCCCACAAGTTGGATTGGCTTGATGGGCACTTTTTGCGTACCATATGGTCAAGCTGCTCCCACAACAGCTCAATGGGGTTGAGATCTGGTGCCTGTGCTGGCCGCTCCATTACAGATAGAATACCAGCTGCCTGCTTCTTCCTTAAATAGTTCTTGCATAATTTGGAGGTGTGATTTGGGTCATTGTCCTGTTGTAGGATGAAATTGGCTCCAATCAAGCACTGTCCACAGGGTATGGCATGGCGTTGCAAAATGAAGTGATAGCCTTCCTTATTCAAAATCCCTTTTACCTTGTACAAATCTCCCACTTTACCTGCACCAAAGCAACCCCAGACCATCACATTACCTCCACCATGCTTGACAGATGGCATCAGGCCCTCTTCCAGTATCTTTTTAGTTGTTCTGCGTCTCACAAATGTTCTTCTGTGTGATCCAAACACCTCAAACTTCGATTTGTGTGTCCATAACACTTTTTTCCAATCTTCCTCTGTCCAATGTCTGTGTTCTTTTGCCCATATTAATCTTTTCCTTTTATTAGCCAGTCTCAGATATGGCTTTTTCTTGGCCACTCTGCCCTGAAGGCCAGCATCCCTGAGTCGCCTCTTCACTGTAGATGTTGACACTGGCGTTTTGCGGGTACTATTTAATGAAGCTGCCAGTTGAGGACCTGTGAGGCGTCGATTTCTCAAACTAGAGACTCTAATGTACTTGTCTTGTTGCTCAGTTGTGCAGCGGGCCTCCCACTTCTCTTTCTACTCTGGTTAGAGCCTGTTTGTGTTGTCCTCTGAAGGGAGTAGTACACACCATTGTAGGAAATCTTCAGTTTCTTGGCAATTTCTCGCATGGAATAGCCTTCATTTCTAAGAACAAGAATAGACTGTCGAGTTTCACTTGAAAGTTCTCTTTTTTCTGGCCATTTTGAGAATTTAATCGAACCAACAAATGTAATGCTCCAGATTCTCAACTAGCTCAAAGGATGGTCAGTTTTATAGCTTCTCTAACCAACAAAACTGTTTTCAGCTGTGCTAACATACTTGCACAAGGCTTTTCAAGGGTTTTCTAAACATCCATTAGCCTTCTTACACAGTTACCAAACACAATGTACCGTTAGAACACTGAAGTGATGGTTGCTGGAAATGGGCCTCTACACCTATGTAGGTATTGCATTAAAAACCAGACGTTTGCAGCTAGAATAGTCATTTACCACATTAACAATGTATAGAGTGTATTTCTGATTCATTTAATGTTATCTTCATTGAAAAAAACTGTGCTTTTCTTTCAAAAATAAGGAAATTTCTAAGTGACCTTAAACTTTTGAACGGTAGTGTATATACTATATATATATATATATATATATATAAAAGCAGTACTTAGGAACTAAACCTTAGAAAGTGGCATTGCACTTGATATCAGCATCCATCTAATCTGGTTTCCCTGGTCATGTTACATTTTATAGCTGTTATGTGACCAGTGGACGTCATCTGCTTATCTTGGTGCTAGAGGAACTATGGTTTACTACTGTTTTCACAGCTTGTATTGTACTGTAAATGTAGGTAACACCCATACAGCTGAAGAAAATTCTTTAAAATTCTTTTTAACAACTTCAGTAAGAGAGAACTTCAAGAATGTAAAGGAGAACAGGGAGGCATTAAAAACATATCACACAGGCATCTTCACAGAGTAACCACTTAAGACATGATGATAGCCACACCAGCTGTCTGGACCTTGTGATCTGGCTTTGGGCTGCTCACATTCAGAATTGTATTTCTGCCAATTGCATTAAAAGGAGAAGTAACTAAAAAGTTTATAAAGGTAAAGTATCATTTACAAACAAGTATGTATGTTTCAAGAGGTTCTCAGAACTGGAGATACTTGAGATATAATTGTGAAGCTGGGACAGACATTTTTCTTGGCGTCCTATTAGTAATCCGATTGAAGAACAAAGAAAACCTTTTAAACAATCTTATCAAAGTAATAGGAAAATCAGCCTATCCCAATGGGGAGTCTTACAGTTTCCATACATACAGTGGGGAAAAAAAGTATTTAGTCAGCCACCAATTGTGCAAGTTCTCCCACTTAAAAAGATGAGAGAGGCCTGTAATTGTCATCATAGGTAGACCTCAACTATGAGAGACAAACTGTGAAAACAAATCCAGAAAATCACATTGTCTGATTTTTTAAAGAATTTATTTGCAAATTATGGTGGAAAATAAGTATTTGGTCACCTACAACCAAGCAAGATTTCTGGCTCTCACAGACCTGTAACTTCTTCTTTAAGAGGCTCCTCTGTCCTCCACTCATTACCTGTAGTAATGGCACCTGTTTGACATTGTTATCAGTATAAAAGACACCTGTCCACAACCTCAAACAGTCGCACTCCAAACTCCACTATGGTGAAGACCAAAGAGCTGTGGAAGGACACCAGAAACAAAATTGTAGACCTGCACCAGGCTGGAAAGACTGAATCTGCAATAGGCAAGCAGCTTGGTGTGAAGAAATCAACTGTGGGAGCAATAATTAGAAAATGGAAGACATACAAGACCACTGATAATCTCCCTCGATCAGGGGCTCCATGCAAGATCTCGCCCTGTGGGGTCAAAATGATCATAAGAATGGTGAGCAAAAATCCCAGAACCACACGGGGGGACCTAGTGAATGTCCTGCAGAAAGCTGGGACTAACGTAACAAAGGCTACCGTCAGTAACACACTACGCCGCCAGGCACTCAGACCCTGCAGTGCCAGACGTGTCCCCCTGCTTAAGCCAGTACATATCCGGGACGTCTGAAGATTTCTAGAGAGCATTTGGATGTTCCAGAAGAGTATTGGGAGAATGTCATATGGTCAGATGAAACCAAAGTACAACTGTTTGGTAGAAACACAACTCGTCGTGTTTGGAGGAGAGTGAATGCTGAGTTGCATCCAAAGAACACCATAACTACTGTGAAGCATGGGGGTGGCAACATCATGCTTTGGGGCTGTTTCTCTGCAAAGGGACCAGGATGACTGATCCGTGTACATGAAAGAATGAATGGGGCCATGTATCGTGAGATTTTGAGTGCAAACCTCCTTCCATCAGCAAGGGCATTGAAGATGAAACGTGGCTGGGTCTTTCAGCATGACAATGATCCCAAGCACACCACCAGGGCAACGAAGGAGTGGCTTCGTAAGAACCATTTCAAGGTCCTGGAGTGGCCTAGCCAGTCTCCAGATCTCAACCCCATAGAAAACCTTTGGAGGGAGTTGAAAGTCCGTGTTGCCCAGCGACAGCCTCAAAACATCACTGCTCTAGAGGAGATCTGCATGGAGGAATGGGCCAACATACCAGCAACAGTGTGTGCCAACCTTGTGAAGACTTACAGAAGACGTTTGACCTCTGTCATTGCCAACAAAGGATGTATAACAAAGTATTGAGATGAACTTTTGTTATTGACCAAATACTTATTTTCCACCATAATTTGGAAATAAATTCTTTAAAAATCAGACAATGTGATTTTCTGGATTTGTTTTCTCATTTTGTCTCTCATAGTTGAGGTCTACCTATGATGTTAATTACAGGCCGGCCTCATCTTTTTAAGTGGGAGAACTTGCACAATTGGTGGCTGACTAAATACTTTGTTTCCCCACTGTATGTCTGGATATATATATATATATATATACAGTCATGGCCAAAAGTTTTGAGAATGACACAAATATTATATTTTCACATGATCTGCTGCCCTCTGGTTTTTATGTGTGTTTGTCAGATGTTTTTATCACATACAGAAATATAATTGCATTCATATTATGAGTAACAGAAGCTTATATTGACAGTTAGAATGAGTTAATGCAGCAAGTCAATATTTGCAGTGTTGACCCTTCTTCTTCAGGACCTCTGCAATTCTCCCTGGCATGCTCTCAATCAACTTCTGGACCAAATCCTGACTGATAGCAGTCCATTCTTGCAGAATCAATGCTTTAATTTTGTCTGAATTTGTTGGTTTTTGTTTGTCCACCCGTCTCTTGATGATTGACCACAAGTTCTCAATGGGATTAAGATCTGGGGAGTTTCCAGGCCATGGACCCAAAATCTCTATGTTTTGTTCCCTGAGCCATTTAGTTATCACCTTTGCTTTATGGCAAGGTGCTCCATCATGCTGGAAAAGGCATTGTTGAGCGCCAAACTGCTCTTGGACGGTTGGGAGAAGTTGCTCTTGGAGGACATTCTGGTACCATTCTTTATTCATGGCTGTGTTTTTAGGCAAGACTGTGAGAGAGCCGATTCCCTTGGCTGAGAAGCAACCCCACACATGAATGGTTTCAGGATGCTTTACAGTTGGCATGAGACAAGACTGGTGGTAGCGCTCACCTCTTCTTCTCCGAATAAGCTGTTTTCCAGATGTTCCAAACAATCGAAAAGGGGATTCATCAGAGAAAATGACTTTACCCCAGTCCTCAGCAGTCCACTCCCTGTACCTTTTGCAGAATATCAGTCTGTCCCTGATGTTTTTTCTGGAGAGAAGTGGCTTCTTTGCTGCCCTCCTTGAGACCAGGTCTTGCTCCAAGAGTCTCCGCCTCACAGTGCGTGCAGATGCACTCACACCTGCCTGCTGCCATTCCTCAGCAAGCTCTGCACTGCTGGTAGCCCGATCCCGCAGCTGAAACACTTTTAAGAGACGGTCCTGCCGCTTGCTGGTCTTTCTTGGGCGCCCTGGAGCCTTTTTGGCACCAATGGAACCTCTCTCCTTGAAGTTCTTGATGATGCGATAGATTGTTGACTGAGGTGCAATCTTTCTAGCTGCAATACTCTTCCCAGTTAGGCCATTTTTGTGCAGTGCAATGATGACTGCACGTGTTTCTTTAGAGATAACCATGGTTAACAGAAGAGAAACAATGATGGCAAGCACCAGCCTCCTTTTAAAGTGTCCAGTGGTGTCATTCTTACTTAATCATGACAGATTGATCTCCAGCCCTGTCCTCATCAACACCCACACCTGTGTTAATGGAGCAATCACTGAAACGATGTTAGGTGGTCCTTTTAAGGCAGGGCTGAAATGATGTTGAAATGTGTTTTGGGGGATAAAGTTCATTTTCTAGGCAAATATTGACTTTGCAAGTAATTGCTGTTAAGCTGATCACTCTTTATAACATTCTGGAGTATATGCAAATTGCCATTAGAAAAACTGAAGCAGTAGACTTTGTAAAAATTAATATTTGTATCATTCTCAAAACTTTTGGCCATGACTGTACAGTACAGACCAAAAGTTTGGACACACCTTCTCATTCCAAGAGTTTTCTGTATTTTCATGACTATAAAAATTGTAGATTCACACTGAAGGCATCAAAACTATGAATTAACACATGTGGAATTATAAGCTTAACAAAAAAGTGTGAGACAACTGAAAATATGTCTTATATTCTAGGTTCTTCAAAGTAGCCACCTTTTGCTTTGATTACTGCTTTGCACACTCTTGGCATTCTCTTGATGAGCTTCAAGAGGTAGTCACCTGAAATGCTCTTCCAACAGTCTTGAAGGAGTTCCCAGAGCTGCTTAGCACTTGTTGGCCCTTTTGCCTTCACTCTGCGGTCCAGCTCACCCCAAACCATTTCGATTGGGTTCAGGTCTGGTGACTGTGGAGGCCAGGTCATCTGGTGTAGCACCCCATCACTCTCCTTCTTGGTCAAATAGCCCTTACACAGTCTGGAGGTGTGTTTGGGGTCATTGTCCTGTTGAAAAATAAATGATGGTCCAACTAAACGCAAACCGGAAGACATAGCATATGCCGCTGCAAGATGCTGTGGTAACCATGCTGGTTCAGTATTCCTTCAATTTTGAATAAATCCCCAACAGTGTCACCAGCAAAGCACCCCCACACCATCACACCTCCTCCTCCATGCTTCACGGTGGGAACCAGGCATGTAGAGTCCATTCGTTCACCTTTTCTGCGTCGCACAAAGACACGGTGGTTGGAACCAAAGATCTCAAATTTGGACTCATCAGACCAATGCAGATTTCCACAGGTCTAATGTCCATTCCTTGTGTTCTTTAGCCCAAACAAGTCTCTTCTGCTTGTTGCCTGTCCTTAGCAGTGGTTTCCTAGCAGCTATTTTACCATGAAGGCCTGCTGCACACAGTCTCCTCTTAACAGTTGTTGTAGAGATGTGTCTGCTGCTAGAACTCTGTGTGGCATTGACCTGGTCTCTAATCTGAGCTGCTGTTAACCTGCGATTTCTGAGGCTGGTGACTCGGATGAACTTATCCTCCGCAGCAGAGGTGACTCTTGGTCTTCCTTTCCTGGGGCGGTCCTCATGTGAGCCAGTTTCTTTGTAGCGCTTGATGGTTTTGGCCACTGCACTTGGGGACACTTTCAAAGTTTTCCCAATTTTTCGGACTGACTGACCTTCATTTCTTAAAGTAATGATGGCCACTCATTTTTCTTTACGTAGCTGCTTTTTTTCTTGCCATAATACAAATTCTAACACTCCATTCAGTAGGACTATCAGCTGTGTATCCACCTGACTTCTGAACAACACAACTGATGGTCCCAACCCCATTTATAAGGCAAGAAATCCCACTTATTAAACCTGACAGGGCACACCTGTGAAGTGAAAACCATTTCAGGTGACTACCTCTTGAAGCTCATCAAGAGAATGCCAAGAGTGTGCAAAGCAGTAATCAAAGCAAAAGGTGCCTACTTTGAAGAACCTAGAATATAAGACATATTTTCAGTTGTTTCACACTTTTTTGTTAAGTATATAATTCCACATGTGTTAATTCATAGTTTTGATGCCTTCAGTGTGAATCTACAATTTTTATAGTCATGAAAATACAGAAAACTCTTGGAATGAGAAAGTATGTCCAAACTTTTGGTCTGTACTGTATATATATATATATATATATATATATATTATGAGAATTTCACATTATCTTGTTTGTCAATCCAGCTGAAATCTTCAGGATCAGTCAACATGTATCCAATATAACAGTGCTTTCCTTAATAATAGTTGTCATGATTATTAGACAGACTCCGGGGCGTAAATACCAGGGTAGCAGCGGTAGCAGCTGCCACAGGGCCCGGGACATTAAAGGGCCCGGAGCCCTGTGGCAGCCGCTACCACGAACCCCACAAACACTGCTATCATTATACCGGGGGCCCTCCCCCCCCCCCGAGTATAACGATTGGGGGCCCTGGGGAAGTGAGCGAACATAAAAAAACACTGTAACTTACCTCTCCTACTCTCCAACAGGCTTCGGGCCTGTTTGGTGACGTCCCAGACGTCAGCCGACGTCATTATGCGTCGCGACGCCAGCCTGGATCACGCGAGATCTGGTCCAACATTGAAGATGGCCGAAGTAGCGCACGGGAGTGCAGCGGAGCAAGGGAGAGATAAGTAGCATTGTTTTTATGTTTGTATCCTCCCCTGGGTCTCCGATCATTATACTCTGGGGTCTGAAAAGATAATAATATATAATCTATATAATCATTCATGGGTGGTCCACAATGGGGCATACTACTGTGTGCAGGGGCCACTATGGGGCATAATACTGTGTGCAGGGGCCACTATGGGGCATAATACTGTGTGCAGGAATGCGGTTTGTGTGGGGGGGTGTTGGAGGGAGCGGTCTTGGGGGGGGTTGGGGGATGATATTGAAGAATAAATCATCATTTCCAGAGCAATCATATAATTGGAAAAAAAATCCTAGACTGACCTGAAGGTGCCCTTACACTATGTTTTTAAAGCGCATCAAAAACGCTTTTGAAAAACATGTAAAATCATGCGATTTTTAAAAGAACACATGTATTTTGTCGTTTTAGCCAATTATATCGTATTTTACAATCATTTATCACTGACTAAATCATGTATGTGTTTTTCAAATGTGTCTTTGATGCATTGATGCATTTTGAAGCACACCTGAAAAATACATTGTGTAAAGGAACTCTCAGGCAGCTAATGTTATTTATCAAATTAACTAAATACTTCCATCTTAATTATTATAAGGCCACGTTCACACTGTGTTTTCAGTATTCACCGAGAAAGCTTCTAGTGGATACAGCAAATGTTTACATATGCACTCATTTAACCAATGGAGCATAACTCCATTAGACTGGTGATTTCTGCTGTCGTATCTGAGAATCTTTTAGAGACTGAAGTTGATTTCTGGATAAATTGGTTTATGTGTTACATCAGGATTTATGAGTAAAAGGCAGAGAAATCCTAAGAGGACTCCTAGAAGAGACAGTGAGAGACAGATGACCCCACCTACAAGCAGTGATTCTGTGTGTCTTCTGTATATGTACGTTGGCAGAATAAGCAGGACTCTTACCATCTCTCCTAGAAGCCCTGTTAGGATTTACTCAGCTTTTTACTCAAAAATCCTGCTTCGAATCACATAAATCTGTACATGATGGAGCTCAAAATCTTTCTTTTTATCATATTCTTCTCTCAAAAATAGCAGCATAAATCACTTGACATGTTGCTAAAATTACTGATAACCAGATAGGTGAGGGTCCAACATTCTGCACCCATACTGATCAGCTGTTCTCAGCAGCAGATACACAAAGAATTGAGCAGGAAGCAGAAAGCTCCGTTCTCTGTATTGGGTGAATCGAGTCACTGAGCCACTTTAAACTTTAGTCAAGGATATCATGGTAAATGAACATTACATGTAAGGTATGATACCTTACAGCTATTATTGCATGCAAGCAAAACAGTAATATTGCATGCCAACTTTTTTCACATGGGGAATTATAGATGAATGGGACACAAAAGACCTCATCAATATGCCAATATTATGGCTGTTTTTCTATGGCGCAATAGGCCCACCAGTGGAGTAAGTATAGAGTGTGCAAAGGTAACAATCGCTACCAGGCCCTGGAGCCTCAGGGGGCCCAAAGACCTCTATACAATATAACAGGGGTAGGCAACCTTCGACAATCCAGCTGATGTAAAACTACAACTCCCAGCATGCATACTTGCTTTGCTGTTCTTGGAACTTCCATGGAAGTGAATGGAGCATGTTGGGAGTTGTAGTTTCACAGCAGCTGGAGTGCTGAAGGCTGCTGACCCCTGCGATATAAGAAGACACCAGTATTATACACAGCATATGGTAAGTGGGGGCCCTGATACATATTTTACATTGGGGCACAGGAGCCTCGAGTTAGGCCTCTGAAACCCACTACTATAACTCTACATGAATTCAACAAAAAAGTGTCATGTTCATGTTTTATAATTCTAATATATCTACTATGGAAAAAATGGTTAAGAGGAAGGCTGAGTTCACTGGTGTCACATGATTGAGTTTCATCATGGGATAAGGTTGTGAGAAGCTCACATGAGCTATGAGCTGGGCTACACACTGTACGAAGGGTTGTGACAGGATGAATGATGCAGCATAACCTATGCCTGGAAATAGCAAATGTGTGCAAAGTTCAAATGACAAAACAAAGACCTTATTTAATATTACTTTACTTTTATGCAGAAGATTTTTCTTTGACACACCATGACTGAAGATCTATCCTATTTATCCATGATGTATGGTGAGAAATACCCTATCAGATAATCCAGGGTACCCTATAATCTCTTATACACTATAAGGATATGACTGACCAAAGTGGACAGTCCCTTTAATACAATATCCAGTTGACTAATGCCTACAGAGCAGCAGACAGGTGTGGATAGCTTCTGTAAAGAAAACAGATATTTGCACAGTTGCACCTCCTATGTAGTATGTTTGTACAATGTCATTGCCTAATTACTAAATAGATTGTTATCATATATAAAAAAGCATATAGCAAAAAAAACATAGAAAACAAATTTAATGCATCCAATTGGTTGTAATTATTAATAAACTGATGATTCTGCTTCCATCTCTCTATAGCAGACATCATCAAATGTTTGTAGCCGATAGGTTTTGAATTTCACGGTCCCGTGTGCGGGCAACACCGGGAAAGGAGCCGCGGAAGCACAGCGCATGCCCATGCCTTTAATTCATGGCAGGCTGTTTGCAGCAGGGTAGTCTGCAAGCGGCCTAAAACATCGAGGATTAGCGGTAGATTGTGGAGCTGGAGGATGAATGCTTAAAGGGATTGTCCAGGATTTTTTTTTTTCATGGCTTGTCCTTAGGATAGTCCATAAATATCTTGTCGTTGGGAGAGACCAATAGCCAGCACCCACAAGGATCAGCCTGGGGTGTGTTCGTTCCTGTACTATACAGTGCACAGAACCTGAAGAAGATACCTCTGTGCCCTGTATAGTCGCTGGACACTGTTACTGCAGCTAAGTTTCCACTATATGTGCCATCACCCTCAGACCTGCAGGTCATGTTAATGCTGTTTTCTATGTCAAATGTGGATCATAAAAGGAGAACAAGTCTCGAGCACATGGTAGGTACATCTCCTCTTTGTTTTGGCTCCTGAACTCCTGTCTGTAGCTTCAAATACTGCCTAAATAAAACCTACAAATGTGCCATAAAATACCATCATATTGATGTGGATGTTGTACATGTCAGGATAACAACATAACTGATTTATCACTCATTTATCACTCTTGCAGCTTCCATTGCACTTTCTGATGCAGTTTTTTTTGCGTCAAATACCAGTGGATATCAAGTGGTTGCAAAGAAAAAGGGGAAATATCAGTCTTTCCTTTATGCTTGTTCATATTTTTGGATCCTGTCCTCTCTTTAGCTCAAATAACTTCACTAAAAACTATTTCTAAAACTGCATGTCAGAGTGTTCCTCTTTTGGAGATACAGTCCCTACTTTTGACTGTCCCTTTGTCTCTCTTTATACCTTAAATTCCTGTTTTTGATATTGGAAATAGATGTAGTTTAATAAACATAACTATTTTGCTTCCGGAACTATTTTTGTGGGCCCTAACTATATATTATGTGATAATGTCATCATTTGGTGCATTTTAGACCTTACAATGTCTATTATCAGAAATTGTTTAATTGCTAATATTTTAATAAAAACCTATTTGAGCATATACATATGCTAAATAACACATTCTACATGTTTATCCAATGAAGTGTCCCTCTTAAACAGTCCAAAAAGTTAGTTAGTATGTATGTGTGATTCCAGCCTAATGTGTCCAGGGCTGCACTGCTGTCATCTCCACTAGAGGGAGCACAACAAACATTTCTGAGTAAAATCCACCATTTGTAGGAATAACTAAATTAAATGCTTATAAAATTGTTATATTTCTAGGATCTTCTATATATGATTAGCACATACATAAAGCTTTATCAGATTTCTGCTTCTAGTCATCACAGATTATGCTATTTGCCAAAATAAATGAATAAGGCAGGCATCACACACACAGTCTTTTTCTGTCAATTTTTGCGGCAGTTTTTTTTGAACAAAAGCCAGAAGTGGATCCAGCAGGAGTGCAACACATTCCTCCATACTTTACACAGGTCTGCTGTACCCACATTATTTCTTACATGTGTAAGGAATGAAGGGGATGCCGCAGTGTTGTGCGAGGAATGAAGAGGTGCAGGCTGCAGCAGTACAATGTAAGGAAGACGGGGGTCTTGACTCCTGGTGGCAGCAGTCCTGTGTGAGATATTATTTTTTACACAAAACTGCTGCCTCCAGGAGTCAAGACCCCTTTCTTTATTTACACAGGACTGCTGCCTGTCCTTCCTGTCCCTCAGTACTTAAGTACACAAGACTACTGTCTCTGCAACCTGCAGTTCTTTGTAAAGTATGATGGGAGAGACAGTAGACCTACAGTATGTATCCCCTAGCCAAGACTCCCCAATAATAAATAAACCCCCATTCCCACACCTTTTCATACTGTGACCGGAGTGGCGCCTCTGTGTACATATTAGACACGTCTGGCTGTTCATAATGCAGACATACTTTAATATTTGTCTGGCATGGCAGTGATTGGCTTATGAGGAAGAAGGCGGAGCTAACACTGTTAAGCCAATGAGGACATCTTGACGCTAGTGGTGGTGTCAGGACAGGGAACGACCAAATCAATAGTTATTAAAGAGCCTCTTTAATAACAAATTGGTACATTAATTCTCTGACCTGATGCCAGCACTAGCATCAAGACTTTCTCAGTCACTTAATAGTGTTACTCTAAGTTCATACTATCGCATTGGTCTCCATCGTTCAGGTGTTCATCATTTCAAAACTGAAATGTGCAGGAGATTTCTTACCACCGATTTTCGGTAGTTTCTGCGACAGTCTCCAATCGAGAACCCAGACTTAGCATTGCCTCTGCCTCCTTCCTCACAGGCCAAGCACTGTTGTGCCAGACAAAGGCGGCTGATGTGCCATCCTTGACATGCGTGCTAGGGGTTGCCGTCCCATGGTATAGACAGTTCTATTGGACACACTGAATGTAACATCGCTGCCTGTTCGGGTCTCTGCACCACCCTCTGCTCGCACGCTGTGGTGAAGGAGGCGTGCTCAGTTTGATTCCTTGTGTAGGTTTCTTGTTGCTCAGTCTGAACACTGTCCTAATACCTCCTGTCTGTAATTGAATTTCTGCCACACCCGTCTCATGCATCTTGGTTATCCTCTGTTCCACTAATAGTTAATCTCAGCCTTGCCTGTGTGATTGACAGCCTGTCTAGCAATCCAGTCTGGGGCAGCTCCTGTCTTTCTATAAACAGGTTGTTTGGCCTCACATGGTTGCTGGTTATTGCTTCTTGCGTTCTGGCTATTGCTCCTTGCTGTTTTTGTTACCTGTATTCTTATTCCTGACCTCTGGCCTTGACTTTTGACTATTCTCTTGGACTTTGATTCTGTACTATATTGCTCGTCTGTTACCGACCCCTGGGCTAGCCGACCTCCCTTTTTGTTGTTCGTCCTGTCTCCGTTCTGTGTTGTTACCTATTTTAGGTAGGGCCTGTCGACCAGTTGCTGCTGTCGCCTAGAACAGATAGGCAAGTTAGCCAGGGACAGTGGGGGGGTTCAGCTTAGGGCTCACTGTATTGTTGTGCCCCTCCCCCCCAGGGTTCTGCAGCGGCACTGGGGAATTGCTCAACTGGCAATTCCCTTACACTGGAGAAAGGATCCATGGGTCCAGTGAAGTGATATACTGCCCTCCTTCTCTGACCATCTCTGTTATGATAGGGCATTTTATAGGATATTTACTTCCTAATATGTCTGTATATAGTGGTGCTAAAATATCACTACACATAAAGAACAAGGGCCTGCAAATTATGATCTCTGGACTTCCCTGAGAATTTGTGCAATGGATTATGGAAGGACTTCATGAAAGCTTTTGGTTCCTATGTAGTTCAATCACACTACATTCTGCAGATATTGCTGGGGGAACTAATTTAGTTTTTCTATTAAAGGGGTTATGTCACAATGAAACATTAATTTACTCTTTTAGATCAAGTGAAACAGAAATTTCTAACTGGAATGATTTAAAATGCTCCTACGTCTATATATTCTTGTTATATGCTCATTATGGCGCCACCTTGTGTTCCTTTGATTCACTCTCCATGACCATCAATTGTGTCCAGGACTAGTAAGAATTAGTTGCTTTTAGTGCATTGATTCTTATTGGCTGAACTATACAATAGCAGGAGGCGCTCTAACCACATAGGTAGACATGCTGAGAGGAATTAAAGTGGTTGTCCAGGGAGTCTTTTTCTTCCAACTTGGGTTTTTAGATGGTGTACCTAGGCATTCTGGGCTGGTTGTGATCCTGGATCATGTGATCGGAACCAGCACCTGCCCCTCCGGTTTGTGCGCTATATGCACCAGTTTTTGTAAATACTCACTGTTTCCTTGTGCAGCCTTTTCTTGGATTTATTTTACTTGAGACTCCTTGTATCACTGTTATTTACATGCAGTGAATCTATGAACAAACTACAATTCCCATAATTCCTCTCCCTGCTCACACTCTTTGTGTTTGCTGCTTACAGGGGGCAGGGTGGAGTGAGCTTGCAAATGAAACATCACAGCAGCATGTGACCTTAGATGTGGGAGTTATTTATTACCTGTGATTTCATTGTAGGGGAGAGTGGAGAAGGGAGAGGTACACAAAGAGTGAAAGCAGGCAGATGCATCATGGGAACTGTAGTTTGTGCACAGATTCACTCCATGTAAATAACAGTGATGGAAGGAGTCTCAAGTAAAATAAGGACTAGCAAAGGCTGCACAAGGGAACACTGAGTATTTAGCACTGCTGTGGATACTGTGAGAAGGTGACAGGTAAAGTTCTGGATGGTCGCAATATCTCCCCCAGATTCCTCACTTATCTGTGGTAAGTGAGGTTACAACACTGATGTCTGTAGCAAAACCTCAGCTGTGAGAAGGCCTTTCTATTAACCGTTTCCTGTCCTACAGCAGGAAGGAGCCTTCAAGCACAGGTGGAAGCTGGGCCTCATTAAAAGGTTGTCAAGACCTCAGTCCTGGGGAGAGAGGAGGTTCTGTTCTAAGACTCTGATATCTTGTGAGAGACCAGTGTGAACTGTTGCCTTTATTTTTGCCCTGTGTATTAACCGTGTTCCTGAAGCAAGCCACACATATAGTGAGGGCCTCTTTGTATAGTTATTAGCTCAGACGAGCAGGGTTTCTGTTATCTTTTTGCCTGACTGTTAAGGCTTATTTTGTTTTGCTGTTTTGGAAAAATAAATGCACAGGGTAAAACCTGTTTGTACCTGACTTTTTTAGGTCCGCTGCTGCTACCACTGAGCCAATCCTCCCACAATGCATATGCCGATATTTTTTGGAAGCTGGATGATCCCTTTAAGCACTTACTCAAACAGAAGGTGCTGGGAATCCTTCAGTACAGAGAGCCCAGGATACTGCACATGAACAAAATACCCCAGGGACACTAACAATCCCAGCACCAGGGAATTACTACTTGGATTTGTTGGTCATGCAAACTGCATGCCCATCAACATAAGCATGTTAAAACTGCTCTCCCCATCACCTATTTAGCGCTGTCAGCGGTTTTCAGGGGACAAAAATGCTGACAAATTCTCTTTACGTTTTTTAACTTAAGAGTGAAGCTGCTGTTATAAAAAGAATCCCGTAACATTCTGGCGTTCACTTTGCATTTTGAAAAGAGAAGTGGCAATAAAATTTACTAGGTAAATTAGAAGAAATTCCCTTAACAGTGCAGTACACTGAAAAATGACTTTGTGTGCTTCATTAACCTGCCTCATTTAGAAAAGTGTTAAGTGCACACAAGACGATACAAGTAAAAATCCTAAATTATCATGGGAATTATAATGGAAAAGCACAATAAATCAAACTATCAGAAAATCATCTCTGCCTGAGCTCTTACATTCACACCTCACAGAAACACCACCTGGATAACCATAAATCTTGTCTGAATATTTGTATACATAGAAATAGTAAACTAAGGCTAAGGCCCCATGTAGCAAAATGCAGTAAAAAAGATGCTGCGGAAAAAAAATGCATGTTTTTTTACGCACTGTTTTTCATTGAATTTTTGCTGTGTTTTTTTCTTCCCCTGTTTAATTTATAGGGAAAATGCAGCTTTTCCACAATGTGTAGATGAGATTAATGAAATCTCATTCACTTGGCCGGTATTGCTGGCGTTTTTCTCAGCTGCATTTCCGCTACGTGGGACCTCAGTTTATTTGTATACGTAGAAATAGTAAACTAAGGCTAGCTGAGAAAATGCATTGCGATTTTTTTTTTTTTTTTTTTTTTTTTTTTTTTTTCCCCACAGCATTCTTGCTGCATTTTTCTCTGATTTTTTTTTCCCCCTATTTAATAGTAACATCTCTGCCTGTTTGGGTCTATGCGCCACCTTCCGCTCGCACGCTGCAGCGCAGGAGACGTGTTCAGTTTGATTCCTTCCTTAAGGTTCTTGTTGCGCTGTCTGAACACTGTCCTAGTACTGCTACTATGTAATTGAATTTCAGCCACACCCGTCTCCTGCACCTTGTTTCTTTCTGTTCCTCAAATACTTAATCTTAGCCTTGCCTGTGTGATTGACAGCCTGTCTACCAATCAAGTCTGGGGTAGCTCCTGGGCTTCCTATAAATAGGTCATCAGCCCTCACATGGGGGCTGGCTATTGTACTCTGTCCTGTGACTTTGTCCTTGCTAGCTTCCTACTTGCTTTACTTTATTATTCTGACCTTTGGCTTCCCTTGGCTACTCCTTTTGGATTTCGATTTGGTACGGCTTGTCTCTCTGGTTTGACCTTGGCTTGCTGACTCTACTTCTGTCTTGTTTTGTCTTGTCCTGTTCTGTGTGTCACTTATTCAGCGTAGGGATCGGCGCCAAGTTGTTCCTGTCATTAGGACAGTGAGACAAGTAGGCAGGGACAGGGGCTGGGTCGACTTTAGGGCACACTGTCTCTGTCATTCCCTTCCTCCCAGGTTTCTGCAGCAGCATTGGGGAATTGCTCAACTAGCAATTCCCTTACATTAATATATAGGGAAAACGCTCACGATTCCACAGCTAAAATTAACATGCTGTGATTTTCAAAAATTCAAATGGTTTTCTGCAGCTCTTTTTTTCCACAATGTGTAGATAGGATTAACTATTTAAGGACACAGGGTAGTTTGTATGTTAATACTCAGCGACTTTTTTCAGATTTTCCTTCCCCGTCTTCCAAAATTCATAACTTTTTTTTATTTTTCTGTCGACATAGCTATGTGAGGGCTTATTCTATGTGTGACAAGTTGTACTTTCATTTGTCACCATTTTGGGGTACATATAATGTTTTGATTAGCTTTTGTTTACGTTTTTGGGGATCCATGTAAAATAACACACAATTCTATCATAATATATTGCATTTTGTTTTTACAGCATTCATTCTGCATTAAAAATCACATGGCAGCTTTGTCCTGTGGGTCATTACAATTACTGCGATACCATATTGATTTTGTTACGTTTTACCCCTTTTACAAATAAAACGTCACTTTTTGAAAATGAACAATTTTCCTGAGGTCACTGTATTCTGTACTGTTGATGGACTTATACGCATGTGGGGATACCGAACATGTTTGTCTATTTTTTTTGTTTACATTATATATTTTTTAAATATAAAGGTGGTGTTTTTAAACTCTTTATTATTTGTTTCTTTATTATTGTGTGTTTTTATTATTTGGGATGTTCCAGTTGAGGCTCGAACTCACAACCTCGGCATTGCTCGACAGTTACTGCTTTATAAATACCGCACGCTGACCAATTGTGCCAAGAGTGGCGCAATCAGTCAACGCACGGTACTTATAAAGCAGTGACTGTCAAGCAATGCCGAGGTTGTGAGTTTGAGCCTTACTGGAATATCCCTAGCATGAGCTCCAGTGGTGCAATTGGTCAGCATATGGTACTCATGTCCCACAAGGCATGTCAGATCCCCTGTGCAATATACTGCAATACATAGTATTGCAGAACATCACACAGTAGCTCCTACTGGAACTATGCGAAGGCAGTCAGGCAACCTATGATCTTATCATGAGGGAAGGGTCCAAGGGGTAACAGGGACCCCCTGAATGCTGCAATTAATCCACCAAGTTCTGAAAGTAATGCCGCATGTGGTATTACCCAAATGCATTTTCCTCATAACCAGGGGCGCACCGCTAATGAGGCGAGGTGAGGCGGCACTGTCCGGGGGGCGGCATTTTACTATTTAATGTAAGCCAGCCCAGGACAGGCCGCTTTAAAAAAAAAAAAAAACAGAGCTGAGCGCGGCCTGTCCTGGGCTGGTTTACAAGACGTCGCATCTCAGCGCAGGCGGCGATACAATGACGTCATCACGCCGCCTACGCTGAGACACAGACGTCGCGGACAAGAGGAGGCGGCGGCGGCTGCATCAAGGCATCGCAGGTGAGTATAGCTTTTTTTTATCTATATAAATAGGCCGTAACCTGTTGGAGTATCCCGGCAGGTCAGGGCCTATTTATTTACCTACCCGCGTCTGCTCGTGGCCGCCCCCGCTTCCCCTTCTGCTATGGGCCGCAGAAAGGGAAGCGGATGCCGCTGTGAGCGGCCGCGGGCATCGGTAAGTGAGGCCGCGGGCCGCAAATACTACTATTATTATACTCCGGGGTCTATTCAGACCCTGGAGTATAATAATCGGAGGCCTAGGGTTGGTGAGGGAACATAAAAAACAGTGTTACTCACCTCCTGCGATCCGATGTAACTCCGAGCAGGCTTGAGGCCTGTGGTGACGTCATCAGGTCGCGTCGCCGGCCTGATCACGTGACGTGTGTGCGCAATTAAACAGGGCCGAAATCTGCAAGGAGTGCACCGGTGTCCAGGATAGGTAAGTAACTCTGGTTTTTATGTTTGTATTCTCCCCTGGGTCTCCAATCATTATACTCTGGGGTCTGAAAAGACCCCAGAGTATAATAATAGTTCATGGGTGGTCCACTATGGGGCATAATACCCTGTGCAGGGACCACTGTAGAGCATAATACCCTGTGCAGGGGCCACTCTGGAGCATAATACAAGTGCAGGGGCCACTATAGAGCATAATACCGAGTGCAGGGGCCACTATAGAGCATAATACCAGTGCAAGGGCCACTATGGAGGATAATACCAGTGCAGGGGCCACTATGGAGCATAATACCAGTGCAAGGGCCACTATGGAGGATAATACCAGTGCAGGGGCCACTATGGAGCATAATACCCTGTGCAGGGGCCACTCTGGAGCATAATACCAGTGCAGGGGCCACTATGGAGCATAATACCGTGTGCTGGGGCCACTATAGAGCATAATACAAGTGCAGGGGCCACTATGGAGCATAATACCAGTGCAGGGGCCAATATGGGGCATAAAACTGTGTGCAGGAGTTGCTGCGGAACATAATACCGTGTGCAGTGGCCAATGCGGGGCATAATACCGTGAGCAGGGGACACTATGGAGCATAATACCGTGTGCAGGGGCCGCTGAGAGGCATAATACAGTGTGCAGGGGCCGCTGCGGGCCATAACACTGTGTAATACTGTGTGCAGGGGCTGCTGTGGAACTTTATAGTGTGTGTAAATGGGGCACTATAAACATGGGCTATGGCACCTGTTTATATTATACGCTGTCTGTTTATAGTGACCGTGTGATGTAATTGTAGCCTTGTCACATACTGTAGACATGTACAGGACGAGGCTGCAGTTACATTACATGGCCGCTATGAGATGAAATACACTATGTAAACAGAGAAGCGGTCACGGCGCTTACACAGGTACCATTCAAACAGCTGATCAGTGGGGGTCCTGGGTTTTTGAACCCCACTGATTAGTTTATTAATGACCTGGAAAACCTTTTAATTAGTTAACACCTGGGGTATTATTAATAAGGGGCACTATTTATACAGGGTACACACGGACATTATTAATATAAAGATGCACTTGGGGGTATTATTCATTATGGGGGGTTATATAATATATTTTATAATTGGGGGTAGCAGCAGGATGGGGGCTTTGTGTAGGTGAGGACAATGTGGGTTCTATGCCTGGAAAAGTGAGGAGCCAAAGATGTCTGTGTTGCAATCTTTACAGAGACAAGTCACAGATGGAAGAAGTGGTCATGGCGGTCCAAAGGGAAGAGAAGGGAAATGTGACCGATTAGTCAGAGACGTCACCGGTAAGTCACAAAATGTTACTGCACTGTATTCACCTAAATGATAGAGGATAAATACCTGAGTGATGGGGGTCTGTCTGCTGAGACCCCCACTGGACCTGAGAATTGGGTTTTTCCCCCCACTAGGTGGGAATTCAGCCTGACTGCAGCCATATATATAGGTGTGTCACTTGGTGGATGGACGAACCCGCGTGGTTCTCATTCACTTCAATGGGAGTGCCAAAGATACCCGAAGTCCAGTACTCAGCTATCTGCGGCGCTCCTATTATAGAGAATGGGGGCCACGTGGGCTCGTCCATCCACCAAGCAGAAGATGTGTGACGTTACTTTCATTGTTAATGCTGTGTTGTTGATCTGATACTGAAGTAATACAGGAAGAAGAATTCTTAAAAACTGTTTTATAACTTTGTGTATTGTGTATATTGTGCGACGATAACAGTGTGTTAAACTAGTAGCATGGAAACTCAGTTTTTTTTTTTTTGGGGGGGGGGGGGCGTCTTTCTATAGTCCGCCTCAGGCAGCAAAGAGGCTAGGTTCACCACTGCTCATAACAGTGCTACTGTTTTTTTTCTCTCAAGCTCTGCTTCATATTTCTCTGCAGTATTCCTAGGAAATCTGGGTCTGATGTAGCTCACACTGTTTTGGATTGCACTTTCTATTTAATAAAGGAATTGCACATGATAATCCCTTTTGAGTGCCTAGATTCTCTTTTTGGATAATTGTGGGGTGAAACCCTTCCAATAGCACCTCAACTTTCTTGGAGTGCAGTGAATATCCTTATCACAAGATGCCCATGACATTACAACACCATACTATTATGGCGCAGAGCAGGAAGGGGTTAATGAAAACTCATTCACTTTGCTAGTACTGTAAAACAGCATTTTTTTCTGCTGTGTTTCCGTAGCAGCCAAAAGCACTGCATTTCCACTATATGATGCCTTAGCCTAAAACATACACAAATTCTCCAAATATACAAAAAACATGATCTATACAAAATGTACATGCCACATTTGTTTACCTACAAAGGTGATTGAGAAAAATCATTCATGAACACCCACTTACAGTATATACCAGTGTTCTGTTAATAATATTCCATACAAAATAACATTGACTATCAGAGTTCGGCATTGTAAAATAGGAAAAAAGTCTATACCAGCACAACAACATTCCCGAGTCATTTATTAGCGTAGAATCTCCTTGGAGGATGTCTCTAGAGCTGGCTGTTTATTAAAGTCCAATAGTGTGCAATGTGTTGGCTAGATTGATTAGAGCCATGTAGTATTCAAGGGCATTTTCTCTTCCTCTAAATCTCCATAATGCATCTCTACAGTGTGAACAGTCAGAGGGCTTTAGACATTTCAGCATTCATTACTATCCCTGAATCACCTTTTAACATTGCATTACTAAGGCTTGGGATATATGGGGACATTTTGTGGTGCAATTTTTAACTATAGTTTGACAGATTCAGTCTACAGTTGCATGCAAGTCAAAATATTCATCTACATGAACCAATGAGCACAAGTAAATTACCAAAATTAAAAAATATATACAGACAAAAGATGAAATGAATAAAACGATACTAGAGGAGGAGGGTACGATGGACAGAAATTACATATACAATATATCAATACAAGGCATAAACAGGTGTTATCCAAAATAAATAATATAGATAGACACTCAACTGGTGTGATGTACTGGAATAATAACTATAAATGATCAAATACCAGCCCAGTGATGAGGAGAGCTATCAGCCTACAGTGACCACAGCCAAACCCTCCAGCACGCGTTTCACAATGCTAAAATGCACATTAGAGGGTGAGGCAGTGGTCTCTGAGCTAACAGCTCTCATTATCGCTGGGTTGGTATACACTTAATTGGTTAAGGTACTTGGCCAGCAGATAGCAATGTATTAAAGATTGTTAGGATTGTTCTATTCAATAATTCGCCATAGTATAATCATTCTGGAACACCTTTTCTTAATACTCTGTCATGTGCCATTACTTTGTTATTCCTTTTAGAAGTTTATGAGTAGTTTGCCAAGCGGGTTTTACCCATTGCGGGGGGTGTACCTGCACACACTGACACACAGTGCTGCTTTATGAGACTGCAGAGGTACACACACCTAACTGGTAACTCTTGGCACATCAAACATATCACAAAAAAAACGCCACACTTACCCAATACCAGATACAACAAGACTGTGCAGGATGCAGACAGGCCCCATTGCAGTATATCATAAAAAGAGCACAGGTGCAAAATGCTAATAGAACATCCACTCACACACCTACAACCCATGAGGGGGCGGATGCCATCATTTCAAATGCACACAGATAAAACTCATACAAGGCGTTGGTCACATAATAATGTGAGGTGCATAGCACCAGAAAACAGCCAGTTGGTCACACCCCATACTATTCGATCAAGCAGGTTGTTCTGCAACTCCATACGCGCATCCCACTACTACCAGAACCCTGAAACATAACATAACAGGGCCTTACTGCATGCTGCAAAAAAGGTTAAATAACCATGAGGTATTTCTCAATATTTTGGCCATAATACGGAAGCTCGCAATCCATAGTCAAGGCTTTTCATGCCATTGCGAGGCCCTAACCAAAAAATCAAAAATACACTACTAAAAATAGGACATAATATGTCTTCATGTCCGTTTTCAGTAGTGTCCACTTGGACATTACTCAGAAATTTCTAAAAGGAATAATAAAGGAACATCACGACATAGACTTATAACAAAAGTTGCACCAGAAGTATTATTTCATAGGAAGTACATAAGAATTTAGTAAAACATACAGTACAGACCAAAAGTTTGGACACACCTTCTCATTCCAAGAGTTTCCTGTATTTTCATGACTATAAAAATTGTAGATTCACACTGAAGGCATCAAAACTATGAATTAACACATGTGGAATTATATACTTAACAAAAAAGTGTGAAACAACTGAAAATATGTCTTATATTCTAGGTTCTTCAAAGTAGGCACCTTTTGCTTTGATTACTGCTTTGCACACTCTTGGCATTCTCTTGATGAGCTTCAAGAGGTAGTCACCTGAAATGGTTTTCACTTCACAGGTGTGCCCTGTCAGGTTTAATAAGTGGGATTTCTTGCCTTATAAATGGGGTTGGGACCATCAGTTGTGGTGTTCAGAAGTCAGGTGGATACACAGCTGATAGTCCTACTGGATGGAGTGTTAGAATTTGTATTATGGCAAGAAAGAAGCAGCTAAGTAAAGAAAAACGAGTGGCCATCATTACTTTAAGAAATTAAGGTTAGTCAGTCCGAAAAATTGGGAAAACTTTGAAAGTGTCCCCAAGTGCAGTGGCCAAAACCATCAAGCGCTACAAAGAAACTGGCTCACATGAGGACCGCCCCAGGAAAGGAAGACCAAGAGTCACCTCTGCTGCGGAGGATAAGTTCATCCGAGTCACCAGCCTCAGAAATCGCAGGTTACAGCAGCTCAGATTAGAGACCAGGTCAATGCCACACAGAGTTCTAGCAGCAGACACATCTCTACAACAACTGTTAAGAGGAGACTGTGTGCAGCAGGCCTTCATGGTAAAATAGCTGCTAGGAAACCACTGCTAAGGACAGGCAACAAGCAGAAGAGACTTGTTTGGGCTAAAGAACACAAGGAATGGACATTAGACCTGTGGAAATCTGTGCTTTGGTCTGATGAGTCCAAATTTGAGATCTTTGGTTCCAACCACCGTGTCTTTGTGCGACGCAGAAAAGGTGAACGAATGGACTCTACATGCCTGGTTCCCACCGTGAAGCATGGAGGAGGAGGTGTGATGGTGTGGGGGTGCTTTGCTGGTGACACTGTTGGGGATTTATTCAAAATTGAAGGAATACTGAACCAGCATGGTTACCACAGCATCTTGCAGCGGCATGCTATTCCATCCGGTTTGCATTTAGTTGGACCATCATTTATTTTTCAACAGGACAATGACCCCAAACACACCTCCAGACTGTGTAAGGGCTATTTGACCAAGAAGGAGAGTGATGGGGTGCTACGCCAGATGACCTGGCCTCCACAGTCACCAGACCTGAACCCAATCGAGATGGTTTGGGGTGAGCTGGACTGCAGAGTGAAGGCAAAAGGGCGAACAAGTGCTAAGCATCTCTGGGAACTCCTTCAAGACTGTTGGAAGAGCATTTCAGGTGCCTACCTCTTGAAGCTCATCAAAGAATGCCAAGAGTGTGCAAAGCAGTAATCAAAGCAAAAGAAAGCTACTTTGAAGAACCTAGAATATAAGACATATTTTCAGTTGTTTCACACTTTTTTCTTAAGTATATAATTCCACATAATAATAATAATAATAGTCCTTTAATAGTCCCACAATGGGGAAATTCAGTGTGTTACAGCAGCAAAATAAGCAGATACAAATACAAATACAACATGTACAGGAATGTTCCAAGGTAAGAGGCATTACTTTGATAGCAGACAGACAGATAGGAAGTAGCAGGGGGGGGGGGGGGATTTAACAGGCAGAGAGATATTTCAGTTCTCTGTGTGTAATGATCTCCGCCTCCGCTTAGGTCGGTGTTGGTTGTACAGCCTAACCGCGGTGGGGAGGAAAGACTTCCGATAGCGCTCCTTCTCACACCTAGGGTGGAGCAGTCAGTCACTGACAGTACTGCTCAGCACGATCACAGTCTCATGCATGGGATGGGACTTCTTCTTCTGCATGGAGCTCACCACGGACAGTATCCTTCTGTCACCCACCACCTGCACTGGGTCCAGTGGGCTCCCCAGGACAGAGCTGGCCTTTCTAATCAGCTTGTCAAGTTTATTTCTGTCCCTGGTTGATATACTGCTCCCCCAGCAGGCCACTCCAAAGAAGATGATGCCACTACCGAGTTGAAGAAAGTTCTAAGAAGTGCCCCCCGGATTCCAAAGGCTCTCAGCTTCCTAAGCAGGTAGAGCCTGCTGTGGCCCTTCCTGTACAGGGCCTCCATATGATCTGCCCAGTCCAGCTTATTATTAAGGAGCAAACCCAGGTACTTATAGGTGTTCACAATCTCGATGCCCGTCCCCAGGATGTCCACTGGTTTAGGAGGGCTTCTGCCTTTGCGGAAGTCCACCACCATCTCCTTGGTCTTCCCCGCGTTAATCTTCAGGTGGTTCCGGTGGCACCAGTCCACAAAATCCTGGTCCAGTTGTCTGTACTCCCTATCATCATCATCTGTGATGAGACCCACTATTGCAGAGTCGTCAGAATACTTCTGTAGGTAGCAGCTGGATGAGTTGCACCTAAAATCTGCAGTGTACAGTGTGAAGAGGAAAGGGGCGAGAATCGTACCCTGAGGTGCCCCCGTATTACAGATCAAGGTACCTGACACACAGTCTTGGGCTCTCACGTATTGAGGTCGATTTGTGAGGTAGTCTAGGATCCAGGTGGAGAGGTGGTGGTCCACTCCAGCAAGGCCCAGCTTGTCCCTCAATAACCTGGGCTGTATGGTGTTAAAAGCACATGTGTTAATTCATAGTTTTGATGCCTTCAGTGTGAATCTACAATTTTTATAGTCATGAAAATACAGAAAACTCTTGGAATAAGAAGGTGTGTCCAAACTTTTGGTCTGTACTGTACATGTCAGGACTCGGAACATGTTTACATACAGACAGCTTATATGAGCATCTAGAGGAGAAGATCCTTATCGGAACAAAGGAATCATTCAGTATATGAGGGCACAAGATGGAGGTTTCAGTTGTGTTATTATACTGGTTTAGAGATCCCCCATGTTCATGGTTCCAGCATTTATTATCCAGCAGTAGTATTTTCTAGTATTTCATTCTTGTGCCAACAAGCAATTTATTGAATTAATTGCTTGGTGCCCAGTTTTTTGTTGCAGCATGGAGTATAGTAGTTTGTTACCCTAGTCCTCTGTGTTCTGAAAGTTGAGTCCCTGGTACCTGCATTTGATTTCAAAGTCCAAATTCACATGAAAATTCGTTTACATGTCCTTGGTATTCACAATTTAGTGCCACAGACCATTATCTTCAGCAGTCACGACTAGTGCATTGGCTTCTCTGTTGACAGGAAGCCTGGAGAACATCTGCATAATTCTATACTGGATGGGAAAAAAACACACAAATAATGATCTACCTGGTTGCAGGGTCCTTTTTTCTAGAATTTGTTTTTACTGTGTTATTGATGTCTACACTTCATATTTTAATGGTTGATCTTGATGTATCGAAAACAAACCCTGGATCTCCCCAGATAAAGCCACCAGGTGCAGCAATACGCGTGGGGTTCTCATCCTATAGCACTTTCTTATCCTATATACAGTGCTGGCCAAAAGTATTGGCACCCCTACAATTCTGTCAGATAATACTCAATTTCTTCCAGAAAATGATTGCAATCACAAATGCTTTGGTAATAATATCTTCATTTATTTTGCTTGCAATGAAAAAACACAAAAGAGAATGAAAAAAAACTCAAATCATTGATCATTTTACACAAAACTCCAAAAATGGGCCGGACAAAAGTATTGGCACCCTCAGCCTAATACTTGGTAGCACAACCTTTAGACAAAATAACTGCGAACAACCGCTTCCGGTAACCATCAATGAGTTTCTTACAATGCTCTGCTGGAATTTTAGACCATTCTTCTTTGGCAAATTTCTCCAGGTCCCTGAGATTTGAAGGGTGCCTTCTCCAAACTGCCATTTTGAGATCTCTCCACAGGTGTTCTATGGGATTCAGGTCTGGACTCATTGCTGGCCACTTTAGAAGTCTCCAGTGCTTTCTCTCAAACCATTTTCTAGTGCTTTTTGAAGTGTGTTTTGGGTCATTGTCCTGCTGGAAGACCCATGACCTCTGAGGGAGACCCAGCTTTCTCACACTGGGCCCTACATTATGCTGCAAAATTTGTTGGTAGTCTTCAGACTTCATAATGCCATGCACACGGTCAAGCAGTCCAGTGCCAGAGGCAGCAAAGCAACCCCAAAACATCAGGGAACCTCTGCCATGTTTGACTGTAGGGACCGTGTTCTTTTCTTTGAAGGCCTCTTTTTTTTTTCCTGTAAACTCTATGTTGATGCCTTTTCCCAAAAATCTCTACTTTTGTCTCATCTGACCAGAGAACATTCTTCCAAAAAGTTTTTGGCTTTCTCAGGTAAGTTTTGGCAAACTCCAGCCTGGCTTTTTTATGTCTCTGGGTCAGAAGTGGGGTCTTCCTGGGTATCCTACCATAGAGTCCCTTTTCATTCAGACGCCGACGGATAGTACAGGTAGACATTGTTGTACCCTCGGACTGCAGGGCAGCTAGAACTTGTTTGGATGTTAGTCGAGGTTCTTTAGCCACCATCCGCACAATCTTTCATTGAAATCTCTCGTCAATTTTTCTTTTCCGTCCACATCTAGGGAGGTTAGCCACAGTGCCATGGGCTTTAAACTTCTTGATGACACTGCGCACAGTAGACACAGGAACATTCAGGTCTTTGGAGATGGACTTGTAGCCTTGAGATTGCTCATGCTGCCTCACAATTTTGCTTCTCAAGTCCTCAGACAGTTCTTTGGTCTTCTTTCTTTTCTCCATGCTCAATGTGGTACACTCAAGGACACAGGACAGAGGTTGAGTCAACTTTAATCCATTTCAACTGGCTGCAAGTGTGATTTAGTTATTGCCACCACCTGTTATGTGCCACAGGTAAGTAACAGGTGCTGTTAATTACACAAATTAGAGAAGCATCACATGATTTTTCAAAGGGTGCCAATACTTTTGTCCACCCCCTTTTTTATGTTTGGTGTGGAATTATATCCAATTTGGCTTTTTGACAATTCTTTTTGTGGTTTTCCATTGAAGGCAAATTAAATGAAAATATTATTACCAAAGCATTTGTGATTGCAATCATTTTCTGGAGGAAATTGAGTATTATCTGACAGAATTGCAGGGGTGCCAATACTTTTGGCCAGCACTGTATTATTATTCAGTCACATTATTATTATTACTATTATTATACTTTTGGACTGGGTGTTTTTTATTGACTATTCAATTATAGCTTATTTCTCTTTTTTTTACGATTGTATTCTGGTTTTATTAGTATTTTTTTGTTATCTGATTGTTAGGAATCTCATTATGTGACTCTGATCACTGCTGCTGCTTTAAGGCTGTCATGCAAACACATTAAGCTTTCTTTAGGTGTGTGAAAGATCCTCAGTGCGCCAACACCGCTGTGGCCCCACCTGAGTCTTCTTTCATATAAAAACCACACTCACCTCCAGTGAGTGTCGGGTTCACAAGATAAATACAAGACAAGCCTTCTAAATTTTATATATTTATTAACCCCTAAATGGGTCGGTATTAACATCTAACATATACAGTTCAGAACAGATATGTAGATATATGCAAGCATTAACAGTTACTAGTTACAAGATACAGTACAAATAAAATAAAAGGGATAAAGGTGAAATAATTACTTTACCACACATCTCCTTGATGTGGTTCTGTAGTCCAACACTCACACATGCTCTGGTATGTGTGAGTAACCAGTGGAGGTTTGTTAGCATGTGGCATTAATACAATAATCCAGCCTGCATGCTTTTCACAGGGATCTCAGCATTAGTCTCTCTGTAATATCTCTCAGTCTCTTATAGGCTCATCATCGTCAGCAGCAGCATTCCAACCTGCCTGCTCATAGTAGCATCTCAGTGATAGTCTCTCTCAGTGGAAGTCTGTGATGGTCTGTCTCAACTCCATAGCATAATCTCCTCCCACAGACCTCTTACCTCATCTTTTATACCCTTTATGCCACCTCCCAGAATGAGGTCATCGGCGGCAGCAAGTCTGATTGAATAATGCACTCAAGTCCAGATTCTTTGCAAAGAACTGAGACCAAGTGAAATGATACAATGTTATCAGCCATATCTAATCTACCAGTGCAGACTGATCAATGCATGTTCCTTTGATCACTCAAGGCTGTATATGAATTCAATTGAGCCATTCTGGGATGGATACAAAGCCCTATTGTTCCAGCCTGGCCACTATTGCCAATATACACCTGGGATTATAGCTGCGCACCTTATGAGTAAAAAGATACGCTACCCAGAGACCGAAATACAGCTCTGAGTTATAACCATATTTCAGTGGAATCATCACAAGGTGTCAGAGCTCTTCTATGCTGAATCTATCTTAAGGCCTGTTCTCAATGTCCCATGTACCTCTTATTAGTTAATTTTTACTAAGTTTGGCTCCAGAACTCTGTTCATATCTGTTTCTTGCTGTTATACTGACCTTGGGTTGTTTACTGGATATTCTCTTGTCTTCTGATTTTAGCTTGACTTTGACCTCTTGGATTGACCCCGGCCTGGATACGTATATTCTTTTGAGTCCGCTTTCTTGGTTTGATTTGCCTAGTGGTTAGTACTGTGGGTCTTGGTTTGTATCCAGAATGCAAAGCAACTCTTTCTTGCACTTAACTACTCAGATGAGAACCTGTGTCCAAATTCAGCATAAGTTCAACTAGCTTTGCAGCAGGCTCTGGTGAAGAATGTTTGGGGTGCCTTAGTGAAGTGTGAGATTTAGGTTGCTTGTTCTACTTCTCTCTGGTAACTGGTGCCATTTCCTGCATTTCTCGGGAATTGATCCAGTGGAAATTCCATAACACTGATATTATATTTTTTGCATTTTCTGTTTTGGGCTGTTTTTTTAATGTGTCATATTTATACCCTATTATGGTTTAGTGCTATTGGGTGGACTTCTGATATTATAGTTGTCCCCTGTCTTTATATATTGTTTTTAATTGCTTTAACCATGTATGTGACTTTTTTGTGCCCCTTGTGTGACATAATAAATACACATTTTTGTCTTTATTTGGGTGTGCCTTCCAATTATTGTGTGTTGCTTCTTTGTATATTGCAGAATAGTTTTTTTGACGCACATAGAGCACCCCAGTTTATCTAATGGTGCTCACTTTTCTTCTTTTTGTATTTATGTATTGGAAAGATGTCATGGCTGGCTAGGTTTGCTGGAAGAGACATATTGCCATTATGTTATGTAATGTTCTGAAGCTGTTCAATATAACTTCAAGCATGACTGTGTCAGTTTCTTAACTGATGTCAACCTGAACCCAATAGTGATCTTTACCATATGCTTCATTAGAACAGTCACATATAGTAGTTCAGGTCCAACGTGGGTTTAGCTGCAAAGCCAGTATTAAGGAGCAACTACTTACATTTCCGCAGTGTACTGAATAACTATACACATTTATGTATTCATAGATTTCAGACACAGAAGAGGGAATTTATTGTACCAGGAAGGGAATTGTTGAAGTCATTTTTGATTTGGCATAATTAGCTCCAAATTTATCAAGTCCAACTGCCCAATCCTTCTTTCCCCTGAAAGCCCCCATGCACACAAAATGGGTGGCAGATTCAACCAACATGTTTATGGGAGGGTCAGAAGTAACAGTTAGCAACTGAACAAGCTTTTCATGTACACACCAGTGTAAAACGGGCATACATGGCTGTTTTTAAAGTACATAGCTTTTATATTCACGGTAGTTTTTTTGTATGGTCTGTTTTAACTGACCATCAAAAAATGGGACATGTACTATTTCTGTCTGTTTACACAGATTCGTCAATAGACTCAAGTCAGCTCCTCCACGGAAGCAAAAAGGCTGTGAAAAAAACAGACTTTGCACCTGTTTTTCATGGCCATTTATCACAACATGCATGTAACCTAAGGTGTATGCCCATCTTTAAACTATTAGCATCCTAGTATAAACCAGGTGTGTATGAATGGTGTTTAGTTATAAGGCAATCTATTTATTCTGCTGTACTTAGTCCTCTCGTCAGCTACAATTAAGGCTTAATTGGGAAATTGAAGATCTGTACCTGGCATTGTTCTCCGATACTTTTCTAATAGAAGAAATGTCAGAGAACATTATTTATTCAGTCTTTTAAGGTCTACTAGTATACTTTTTTGCCAACATTAAAAAAGACACATTTTGGAATCAAAATGTCAAATGTGGCTTAAAGAGGACCCTTCACGAGATCTCTAAAGCCCAATGACATAAATCCTCTGATACGCACTGTCATCCTGAGTGTTTTAGTGTTGTTTTTTTTATCCAAATCCGTTCCAAAGATATGTCTTTTCAGTGTTGATGCAAATTAGGTTTTACTAGCCAAGTGGGTGATAACATTGCATGAAATACAGCACACAGAGACCCCATTCCCAGAAAAACTACAGAGTTACTGCCTACTTGGCAACTATATCCTAATTTGCAACAACACTAAAAGGTCTTATTTCTCTACAACGGTTTTACAGATATGTATTAACAAAACAACAAAATGCAGAGGATGACAGTACCTAACAGATGAGCTATGTCATTGGGCTTTTCAGACCTCTTTAAAGGGATTGTGCCATAAAGGCTCTTCTTCCCTATTCACACAATAGGAGATAAGTGTCAGATCACTGGGAGTTTGGCTGCTAGTCCCTCAGAGATCAGGAGAACGGGGGACTGAAAGCTTGTCTCTATGCTCCATGTGAATTTGTGTGACCAGCAGTCCATTGACTTCTATGGGACTTTCTGGACAGTGATCTTTGGCAGCTCCATAGAAGTGGATGGAGCCGATTAAAAATAAGCACTAATATTCCCTTCACTTGGAGCAAAGAGGTGAACTTTCAGTCCCCCATTCAATTAATTACTTAATCCCAGCAATCGGACATAAGCCGTCTGACACTTATCCCCAATCCTGTGAATAGGGGAGAAGATTCTTTGGTGGCACAACCCTGTAAAACACCGTGGTATAAATGGTATTTTACTATGTTTTGTACATTCACAATGTTGATTATAAACTATATTATGTAATGTACTAGATAGGCAATATAAATGTAGCTGAATCTATGACTGGTAAATTAGTTTTTCGGATTTTTGGGAAAGAGGGATATTGCTACTGTTCTCTCAAATACAATATTAATACATTGCAGCATCCCAGAGTGCCTCTGCTTTTATTGTCTTGCCTCTGGGTGTGTATGTGTATGTCCTGTCTATATGTTTCATGTTCAGTGCATTGTTTGCAGATCTCCCTATTGTATATTGTCCCTGTTGGTTTCCCCACTGTTTGGTCCCCCAAACTTGTTACAGCCCTGGCCTATCACAGGCCACTGGGCGGGGCTGGGAGACTTTTGTTTACAGGGAACCGTTGGGTCTGGGTAGTTGCTATAGTTCAGTGCAGAGTGTAATTGGAGACAGAGAAAGTCAGCTCTGTGCACCCAGACCCAGCGGCTTCCATACAGCTCCTGAGGGAGAAGATTCTGCCCAAGGCTCACGTAGGGTCAGCCTTGAGACAGGGAACTCTGCTGTCTGTTTCTAGGACACTGTGCCAGGAGGAGAGAAGGAGTCCTCTTCCAGGAGGTGTTGTCTAGGATCTGTTATCACAAGATAACCAGGCCCCTGGAAGGACTGCTTTAGAGAACAGCCCTGAGTATCCTTTGCTGGAGGTGCAGTTGTGGAGATACAGTTATTGGAGTGGAGTACTGCACTAGAACCTTTTCCTAACTGGGCATCCCATCAAGACCAAGACTGGGAGTACTATACAGTGGGAGACTACTACTTCCATTCAGAAGTTGCAAGGTTTACAGTTTATAGTACCTGAGTAAAGTTCAACCTGTTTCAACTGCACTGCTGCCTCCTGAGTTGTTCCTGCATTACTATCAGGGCCCTTCCGAACACCATTACACTGGCTCAGGGTAAGAGAGGACCCCTCTCCAACTGGAAGCGACTCGGGGGGAATTACTACTACTACCATCCGGGAGCACAGCAGGCCCTCCTCGTCGGTGTCCGGCCTAGGAGCTGAAGCTGGGGAGGTTGGTTGAGGGCACTCGGCCTATCCGGTGGCACAGCTACTGCCACTACTACTCCCATCCTCCGGTTCCCTCCATCTGGGCTGTGGCAACACAATACAACGGACATCTCCAAGTTGTCCAAAGCTGTAATATGCGGTAATACACACGTGGACAAAATTGTTGGTACCCCTCATTTAATGAAAGAAAAACCCACAGTGGTCACAGAAATAACTTGAATCTGACAAAAGTAATTTGCCAAACTACATGTTGACAAGCCACAAAGCTTCTGGGAGAATGTCCTATGGACAGATGAGACAAAAATCGAAATTTTTGGCAAGGCACATCAGCTCTATGTTCACAGACGGAAAAATGAAGCATATCTTGAAAAGAACACTGTCCCTACTGTGAAACATGGAGAAGGCTCTGTTAATGTTCTGGGGCTGCTTTGCTGCATCTGGCACAGGGTGTCTTGAATCTGTGCAGGGTACAATGAAATCTCAAGACTATCAAGGGATTCTAGAGAGAAATGTGCTGCCCAGTGTCAGAAAGCTTGGTCTCAGTCACAGGTCATGGGTCTTGCAACAGGATGATGACCCAAAACACACAGCTAAAAACACCCAAGAATGGCTAAGAGGAAAACACTGGACTATTCTGAAGTGGCCTTCTATGAGCCCTGACCTAAATCCTATTGAGCATCTTTGGAAGGAGCTGAAACATGCCGTCTGGAAAAGGCACCCTTCAAACCCGAGACAACTGGAGCAGTTTGTTCATGAGGAGTGGCCAAAATACCTGTTGAGAGGTGCAGAAGTCTCATTGACAGTTACAGGAATCGTTTGATTGCAGTGATTGCCTCAAAAGGTTGTGCAACAAAATATTAAGTTAAGGGTACCATCATTTCTGTCCAGGTCTGTTTCATGAGCTTTATTTAAAAAAAAAAAAAAATTCTGTTGAAGCATGGTTGAAAAGCAATGTCTGACTTTCATTTGTTCATTTTCATAGAACTTTTATATATTATTACTTTTGTCAGATTCAAGTTATTTCTGTGACCATTGTGGGTTTTTCTTTGATTAAACAAGGGGTACCAACAATTTTGTCCACGTGTGTATGTCACTGTACCTTATCTCCATGTCTGATATCATCAGTTTTTTCTGTTAGATACTGTCTGAATCCAGAGGGGAAAAATGGCACGTTCATCAGACAATGTATTCTGAAGGTATTCCAACGATGCTTTTTGAGAAGCGTATGGTCTATTCATCTCAGAGGCATCATAGTGAATGCCTATAGCTCCATACTATGAAACCACAGGACCACTACACAGAGGGGTTGAAGGGGTTACAGTTATGCATAGATGGGCAATTGCCAGTTTATATGCCAGAAACGCAAGTCAATTTACAATTATCATTTACAATTTTTGAGGCTGCGAAGAAATGCCACCTCAGCACTCTCTCACTAACAGTATTGTTCATGTGTGAACAAGACTTTGAGCTGTTGATGGAAATTCTGTTGCTTTGCCTGCACATTGCTCATCTAACATTTTATCTTCTTAGAAGACATGTAGTTTAGCACTTGCCTTCATTTTCAGGTGTACTTATATTTAAATGTATTGTCCGAGAAAGATGCCGACATCTTGGTTTAGTTTGACAGAATTATCCAGAATTTTAATAGAATTCTAAAAATGAAAATTAAATTTTCCACCTCCCCCAAGCATATTCTACTGCTACCACTGCATTACAGAGCACATTACAGTGATATAGATCATATATGTATGTTACTTTTGTAGATTTGGAGAAAAACAACTTTGAAATAATATGCAAATGAGGTAGTTGGTGCACTGGGGGCGGGCCTTCAGCGTTGGGAGCACGGTTCTTCCTGTTCAACTAGGATGAGTGGGAGGATGAGCTCCCACTGCATAGGGTAGCATTGGCAGGAGATGGTAGGGGTCTGAGTGACAAGAACAGTGGTCCAGGAAGGAGAAGGCCCGCCCCCAGTGCATCAACTGCCTCAAATGCAGAGTTGTTTTCCTCAAATCTACAAAAGTGACATACATAACAAAGTTATGTGGTTTATCACTATAATGTGCCCTGTAACACGGTGGTGACAGTTGAGTACACTTGGGACAGACTGTAGACTCCCTTTAAACATTCAATATGATGCTATTGTCAGTATTCTTGCTTACACAATGCCTGTGACTTTTGCATGATAATACAGATCTATGTATTTGATATTGCCTATACAATTATATGAAATGAATGCTTTGAAATATATTCACCATCACAATTTCACAATGAGCTTATATTCATACATACATCTTCAGTGTGACTATCCGTATACACAAACACTATTGATTTTGACATATTCTGATCTACATGTTGTTTCAGAAGGTCTTTTTATTTTACACTTGCCATCCTGTTTCTCAACTATTATATACGTTTTATGAAGTCACTCCTTTGAAGCTCTCCTTCCCTTCCTCCTCCCAATACCAGTTTGGTTCCCCAGATCCTCCTTTTTCCTCGTAGCGGGATATTTCGCTGAGAGTCAGGTTTTTTTTATGCTGTCTTTCTGATTAATTCCCTTGGTCAATAGAAGATTGGCTTTCTCTGGCTGCGTGAGACACACACTGAGTTGTGCTGAGGCATCCCCATTCACTGCACTGCTGTGGGAGTGAAGACATACTCCACTTTAACTCCATAACAAAGAGGTTATCGCTTCCCCGCCACAATGATTGTCAGCACTCAACAGAACCTTGGGACGGAGCTGGTCAGTATATATGAAGATTCAATTACTTATGTAGAGGGATGCATTGGAGAGATGACTAAAGACACAAATGAATAGTGATAGGCTCACTGCAACATGGGGATAGATGTGTAGCTGATATTATTGTTAACTGCATGTCTGGTACCTTCACTTCTACATGGGATGCACCTTTCATATACACAGATAACTTCATTGTCCTGTATTATGCTTAAATAACCACCAGAATCCTCAGGTTAATATGTCTACTGGAGGTTTATTCATCCCTTGACAACTGTGTCTTATGTTATTGATTATGCATTGTCTATATGTATAGTCTACATTCCAGAACTAGAATAAGGGAATTCCACATTACATTGGCTTAGACTCACCCTCCTATAACTGGGGCAAACACCTCCTATTTTACTGCAGCCTTTCCGAGAATACTATACATACCAGTGCTAAACCATATATTGTATGCACTGTATATATTTTCTTGCATGTATCATACACAGGCAACTGATTCCCTAGGTTCCTCTTCTGCTTTTATTAACAACCTGTAAGTTAGCAGTATCCTGTTGCAGCATACTACTATATAGCCAACTGTCAGACACAATAATGTCTATTATGTGCGGGTTCTCGCAGCCAGATGGCAGGATGTCACTGAAATGCATGAAATCTACTGGTGTCTGTTTACGTTGAAGATAGCAATTAGTAATGGCAGGGCTGCATGTCATGCTTTGTACACATTTCTTTTTTTTTTTTTATAGCGTCTGGATAATGGTGAATTTATTACTCAGTTATTTTCTGCAATTGCAGTCACGGCCACACATTTGCAGAGCTGTAGGGAGATTAATCTGCATGAATAGCTCGGTTTACATGGTGTGAGATTCAGTTTACAGTCTGGAACTCAATGAATGCTCTGCCGTAGCGTACTACTCTGTTATGAGGACATGCATGAGTATCTTTTAGAGAAAAGCTTGGATATCTATCCAGTGTGAAGTAACCGACCATCATCAGTGCTGACAACCTCTACAGTCATGGCCAAAAGTTTTGAGAATGATACAAATATTAATTTTTACAAAGTCTACTGCTTCAGTTTTTCTAATGGCAATTTGCATATACTCCAGAATGTTATAAAGAGTGATCAGCTTAACAGCAATTACTTGCAAAGTCAATATTTGCCTAGAAAATGAACTTTATCCCCCAAAACACATTTCAACATCATTGCAGCCCTGCCTTAAAAGGACCACCTAACATCGTTTCAGTGATTGCTCCATTAACACAGGTGTGGGTGTTGATGAGGACAGGGCTGGAGATCAATCTGTCATGATTAAGTAAGAATGACACCCCTGGACACTTTAAAAGGAGGCTGGTGCTTGCCATCATTGTTTCTCTTCTGTTAACCATGGTTATCTCTAAAGAAACACGTGCAGTCATCATTGCACTGCACAAAAATGGCCTAACTGGGAAGAGTATTGCAGCTAGAAAGATTGCACCTCAGTCAACAATCTATCGCATCATCAAGAACTTCAAGGAGAGAGGTTCCATTGGTGCCAAAAAGGCTCCAGGGCGCCCAAGAAAGACCAGCAAGCGGCAGGACCGTCTCTTAAAAGTGTTTCAGCTGCGGGATCGGGCTACCAGCAGTGCAGAGCTTGCTGAGGAATGGCAGCAGGCAGGTGTGAGTGCATCTGCACGCACTGTGAGGCGGAGACTCTTGGAGCAAGGCCTGGTCTCAAGGAGGGCAGCAAAGAAGCCACTTCTCTCCAGAAAAAACATCAGGGACAGACTGATATTCTGCAAAAGGTACAGGGAGTGGCCTGCTGAGGACTGGGGTAAAGTCATTTTCTCTGATGAATCCCCTTTTCGATTGTTTGGAACATCTGGAAAACAGCTTATTCGGAGAAGAAGAGGTGAGCGCTACCACCAGTCTTGTCTCATGCCAACTGTAAAGCATCCTGAAACCATTCATGTGTGGGGTTGCTTCTCAGCCAAGGGAATCGGCTCTCTCACAGTCTTGCCTAAAAACACAGCCATGAATAAAGAATGGTACCAGAATGTCCTCCAAGAGCAACTTCTCCCAAGCGTCCAAGAGCAGTTTGGCGCTCAACAATGCCTTTTCCAGCATGATGGAGCACCTTGCCATAAAGCAAAGGTGATAACTAAATGGCTCAGGGAACAAAACATAGAGATTTTGGGTCCATGGCCTGGAAACTCCCCAGATCTTAATCCCATTGAGAACTTGTGGTCAATCATCAAGAGACGGGTGGACAAACAAAAACCAACAAATTCAGACAAAATTAAAGCATTGATTCTGCAAGAATGGACTGCTATCAGTCAGGATTTGGTCCAGAAGTTGATTGAGAGCATGCCAGGGAGAATTGCAGAGGTCCTGAAGAAGAAGGGTCAACACTGCAAATATTGACTTGCTGCATTAACTCATTCTAACTGTCAATATAAGCTTCTGTTACTCATAATATGAATGCAATTATATTTCTGTATGTGATAAAAACATCTGACAAACACACATAAAAACCAGAGGGCAGCAGATCATGTGAAAATATAATATTTGTGTCATTCTCAAAACTTTTGGCCATGACTGTACTCTGACTGCTCATTCTTATAGACCATGGTAATCATATATAAGATGATAAATCGGAAAATAAATATTCAAATATTTTCCTTCCCTTGGAAACATTGGTTAATAGAATTTCACAGAAATGGTTATGTGTATGACATGATTATTATGGAATTTTGACATCTGTTAAAGCGAATCTCCAGTTTTAAAACAGCTTTTCATAAATGAATAATGCAGGTGAATATAAGAAATTTTGTAATATATCTTATTAGAGAAAAAGGATTTGTTCTCTATTTATCAGGTGGAATTACGTCTAACATAGAAGTTTATAGAGGGGAGGAAGAAGCTATTGGAAAAGACACAGACTGCAGCTTCTAAGCTTTGTTACACTTAGTAGCTTTTTGGCTCTACTATATGCAGTAGAATAATGCTCTGCCACTGTGGCTACAAATCATTTAGTAGCCAGCAGCAGTTTCCTCCTCCCCCTTCCCTCTCCATATACTTCTGTATGTGACAGTGGTTACAGATACAGGTGTTATTAGAGCTAAGAGTCTGATGGAAGGTAGGGGGAAACAGCCTGATAAGTGAAGAGAGAAACATAATTATTGAAGTGGAGTCTACGTCTATATATTCAGCTGCTACCACTACATTACAGAGCTCCCTACAGCAAAAAACAACAGATCTTTGTTATGTATGTCACTTTTGTAGATTTAGAGAAAAACAACTTTGCACAGGGCAGTTCAGGAAAGAGATGGTAGGGGTCTGAAGAGCAAGAGCAGTGCTCCAGGGAGCTGAAAGTCCACCCCCAGTGCACCAGTGCTCTGTAACACAGTGAAAGCAGTTGAATATGCTTGGGGGAGGTGGTAGTTTATAATATTCACATGTGCTATTCTTTTCTGAAAAGTTGTTTTATAATTTTAGGAATGCTTTAAATTATATTATTCAAGGTCTGGAACATGTCAAAATGTCTGCTGCAAAATCTTCAATTTTTATCAAGCATTGACTATTACAATGGATTTTCATATATTCTGCTTCACTCTTTGGTTATCCTAGGATTCCCCCTATTCTGAAATTTTGTGGGATAGAACAGTTTAGAAGTATATTTCATTTGCACACTATACACTACCATATCATTAACCCTTTCCCTGCCACCCACATATCTATTCATCCGCCCAGGGTGGTACTTTTGTAGCATAGGATGTATGTAATACATCCTTACTACTAATGCCGATATCTCAGAATTGGTTAGGGTTATGAAGATGATCTTGGATTCATTTTAAAGAAGATAATCTATTCAGCATTGAGATCCCAATGCAGTTCTCAATTCCCGACAGTGTTTTTAACAGCAAAACGCTCCAAACCTGTAAGAGCTATCATGATGATCATGGTATAATTTTAAAGATGAGACTTCAAGATCATCTTCATAGCCCTAACGGATCTTGAGATATGGGGTTCTTAATTATCCTCCCTCCTGCCTCAGGCCGCATCTTAATGCTGCTGAAGGAGGAAGGAAGGGGACGGAGCAGAGCTGCAGACTGCTGCTGTATGTGACCCCAGGGGGGTGGGGGGTGGTTGGTCACATAGAAGGATAACGTAATACCCCTCTGAGACTTATCAGAGGGGTATTCTTATGTAATACCTCTCTGAACATAACCAGGAAGTTATTGGCACTGTGACATTTACCATCGTCCAGATTGCAGTTCCAAAAAATGTGCACCAAACACTTACACAACACATACACAAGGTCATCAATAAAATTTACATTTGACCCTGTCCCTATCCTGTCCATACCTGATCTTTATAGAGTAAAATATGCCGAACGCCTCTGTTATACGCTAAAATAATAGCAATAACGATTATCACTAGAGAAGAACATATAAAACATTTCTGACAGACGGAAAACTTCCATCAGTCAGATAACACATTTTTACCCATTGAATATCACTATATAAAATCACAGTTTTTGGCAGCTTTCAGATGGGTATAATAGTGTTTTGGGTTTTTTTTGCACCCATAATACAAACAAAACACCTGGGCTTCCAGTAGGTCATCAGATCTAGAATTATGACTCTCTAACAGCAGTAATGATGAACCGCAGAAACATCAGAGGTTGCGTCCATAATATGTGAGCAATAAAGCAGCCATGTTACACCAATCTGAATCCGGCCCTAGTTATCACATTAGTTAGGTATAGAGATTATAATTATTCATTACAGTTACAATTTTTATAGGATGATAGAAAATTCTATTCTTATGTAAGCCCCTATTTAATTTGCATGCACAAAATTGGTTGGCGCATTTCAGCGATTTTGGTGTTTCTTTAACACCTGCACCTGTAAATATATATATGTGTATATATATATATATATATATATATATATATATATATATATATATATGCAGTTTTTTGGAAAGTACATTTTGTTTGCAAAAAGGGATTGCTTGAACATGCACTTTAGTGGCAAATTTTTTTTGTTTGGAAATTGTTGCTTGTAATCTCTGTTTGCTGCAAAGGTGCATGAAGGTGGTTGTATACAGTATATTAAATATTAAGTTGTGTTTTTATAAACAGTATGCTGTGCAATCTCAAAAAAGTTAGATTTTGGTATCACAGTCACAGTTTGCTATGTTCAGTATAGATTTTTATCATATTAGTGAATAACAGAAAAATATTTCTTGTCTTCTGTATCAGTGTTTTTGAAAGTACAAGGTCTTGTTGTAGTTGATGTTTGTGGTATATATAAATTGTGTACACCTTGATCTATTATTTTATATGTGTTTTGTGTGTGAATGTACGATTGAATAGGAGTTGTAGGTGCAAATATATGTTTTAGTGCATTTTTTCAAAAATTATTTGTGTTTGTCACAAAGTTACATGAAGGTGGACGTGGCTATTGATAACCCATTGAGACACATGTAATCTTCAGGTTGTCTTATTTCAAGAAATATAGAAAATTTAGGGGTGCACTTGCTTTTCACGGTGTGTAGTGTTTACATTTTATAGGATGATACTTTTTTAACATTTCCAACTTCAAGGCAGATTTTTGTTCCTTCCAGTTCTGGTGATTTTCTGAAGATATGTGCATGCAGGTGTAGGCCTTAGAGATATGAATGAACTGTGCACATGTTGAACTTTTATTTTTAGGAAGTTTGGTGCATATAACTTTTTGTTTGGTTTCCACTTTTAGCAACTAATAAATTTACTTGCATTTCTTTTTATAAAACATACACTTTAAATCAAAATTGCATGAAGGTGCCTGTTCGAATACAGTATGAAGTGGCATTTTGACAATGCAGCAGGCGTCTACTTTTAGAAAATATATAGGTATGGGAGTTAGTATGATTTTTTAACAATGCAATTTAGGTTTTATTTGCCCATCTCAAAACTGTGAAAATTTCTCTGGCTACCAGAGGTGCAAAATATCCAGAGACTCCTGGCAGCGAAAGGGTTAAAAGAAATGACACTGATAATTGTTACAATGGCAACCATCAATGGATGGAATGTATTAGGCAATTGTATTAACAGTCAGTTCCTGCAGTTAACATGTTGGCAGCAGGGGAAATGGCCATGCATAAGGATCTAAGAGAATTTGACAAGGGACAAATTGTGATGGCTCGATTTGTTCATAGCATGTGTAAAGCTGCAGGTCTTCTGGGGTCTTCCTGATATGCAGTATTTAGTGTCTAACAAATGTTATCCAGTAACAACTACGGACAACTACGGAAATAGTGAGAGGATCATTTGCTCACTCAGCTCATTGATGCGTCTGGAGAGTAAAGGTTAGCCTGTTTTCACTGTAGCACAAACTGCTGGAAAGGTTAATGATAGAAAGTTGTGAAAACACATAGTGCATCACAGTTTGCTGTGTACAGGGTTGACTAACCACATACCAGTAAGGTTAGATTCACACAGACAAATTTGCCTCCCATTGTTTTCGATAGGAGGCAGTGATGGGTACTTATTTTTTCAGCATGCATCCTGCTCTATCTTGCCGATTCTATCTGAGGCTAATCAGCATGCAAACCAGGCGCAGATAGCTGAAGCTCTGCTTTGACTTTCTGCCACAGGTTTACAGGGATGGTATATGGAGAGGAATTTGAGGCAGAAGACCTCAAATTCCTCTGTGTGAACATTCCCTAAGAGTGCCCATGCTGACCACTGTCCATCTCAGAAAGCACCTACAAAAGGTACATGAGGATTAGTAGCAAACCATGGTGCAGTGAAAAGAGGTGGCCTGGCCTGATGAATTTACAATTATCATATTAGGGCTGGGCAATTTTGCCTAAAAATAAAATCTCAGTCTTTATTTAAAGAGGACCTTTTGCCACGTCCACCAACTCCATTTCTTAGCATCTGTTAATAGGCGCGGCTCTACTGATTCTAGCAGCTTCTACAGGTCCCGGCCCTGGCGGATCATGTGCCTTCTTGGCTGGAGGGGAGCCGTATCAGGGCAGCTCCCATAGCTCAGTGCTCATTGAGTGCTGCATACACAGTGATCGGGAAGGCATGGACGGTAACAAACCCTCCCTACCTTCTGTAGAGGAGCTCTGGCTGTAGTTACAACCAGCTCTCCAGTTCTTCAGCTGCATGATTTCATGCATCCGCTTAACACTGTAAGCACATATGGGTATGTTTTTGTAGGGTTTGGAGTGGACCGCCCAGATGTATAAAGTCTATGGGCCGTCCAGAACTGGTTAAATTTGCTTTTTATGTTTTTGCTTAAAGAAATTAAAAAAGTTCTGTAATTTGCAAGGCGAGAAGAAGTCAGACATATCTGATGCAGGTTTCCTCCTCCTACCAAGCAGCTACTGACTACAGTGAAGCTGTTGATCAGCGTTTGCAGCAGGTATGACAAAGCTTTCATGGAATATATCAGATTCTGTGGCAGAGCTAACAGCGATTTCACAATTCTGATGAAAATCAGAATCACAATTTTTTGAACTAGTGAATTTGACAAATTAATTTGATTAATTGCACATCCCTATATATGACTGTATGCTTGTGCGTCACTTACCTGGAAAAGAGATGGCACAAGGATGTGCTATGGGAAGAAGGCACAACAGCTGAAACTGTTCGATACTTTTGGTAATCTTTCTGTAGAAAACCTAAGATCTTGGAATTCATTTTACAGTGTAAGTCTTTTTCAACAGGATAATGCGCCCTACCAAAATTATTCAGTAATTATTTTATTTACTTATATAGGGCCATCATATTCCACAGCACTTTGCAGATATTGTCATCACCCACTGTCTCAAGTAGGGCTCACAATCTAAATTCTCTATCAGTATGTCTTCTAAATCAGTGTGTGGAAGTAAACCAGTGTACCTGGAGGAGACTCAGGCAAACACAGGGAGAACATATAGACTCAAACCTAAGATTCCAGCGCTGCTAACCATCGATCCACCATGTTACCACCCATTCAAGAATGACAAAGCTTTCAAGTGTCGACTTCAAATTCCCCACTTCTCATTCCAGTGGAATGTGCTGGAAGAACAAGTCTAGTTCATAAAGGTCCAATCATGCAGTCAGAGTTGTTTTTTTCAACACGACCAGAGCCTTCGTAATACTGAGCAGGTGGTAATGTCATTACTGATCAGTGTATTTTTCTTTGAAGTAGGAACCCGTCTACATAGGGTGTTTGTTTAGGTAACCGTGCTGTTTACAGGAGAACTAGGTTCCTATTGCATTTATTCATTAGACTGTGTAATGGATAGTCTGTGCAAATGCACAGTATGTTGGCTATGCCAAAATGAATTCAGGCAACTGTCAAAAGGTTCTGCTGCCAGAGTTTACCTGTGAGGGTCACAAATCACCACCTGATAGCAAACAGATAACAGATCCCTCTGTCATGCACCACAACATTCCAGATTGTTTTTTGACCTGTTGTAAATAACTTCTCTACTTAGACTGCATTTTGTTTTGGGTTTTTTTAAGGACTCTAAAATCCTTTGAAGATCATATGTATAGAGAATAAATAATCTGTGAATTTTCAGTTCTTGTATAACACCATGTCTGAAGAAGAGAGCCAGTACTCTTGAAAGCTTACTTATAAATATACTCAGTTAGCCTCTAAAAGGTATCGCCTGATTTCTTCACTCTTCCAGAGTTTACCAGAACTGACATTCATGCACTTATAGATAACTAAATGATCTCCTTCTAAATTTAAAGTAAAATCTAATTTCTTGTCATAATAAAGCAGAGATCAGCAACCTCTGGCATGCCAGCTATAGTGAATCTGCACTTGCCTGTATACACACTTGCTCGGCAGTTCTCAGAACTACCACAGAAGTGCTGGAGCATGCTGGAATTCGTAGCTTCACAACAACTGGAGTGTCAAATGTTGCTGATCCCTGTAAAAAAAAGATGCCTTATGCAGTCCTGTATACGGAAATATAAAAAAGTTACAGGTGTCAGGCTATGGTGACCCCAAGATATTTTCTTTTTTTAAATTTGGGATTTTTTTGAAGCTGTTAAAACATAACCAAAACTAAAACCAAAAGTTTGGAATTGTTGTAATTGTGCCAACCTGGAGAATATAGGTTATGTGTCATTTTGGCCAAACAATGAACTTAGTAAAAACAAAACCAGTAAGAAAGTGGCACAAACACAGTTTTTCTATAATTCTACCCCATCTTCTGATTTTTTTTTCCAGCTTTTCGGTATATCCTATGGAACATTAAATGGTATCATTATGAAGTACAATTTGTCACGCAAAAATTAAACCTTCATACGGCTCTGTGAACAGAAAAATAAAAAAAAATTATGACTTTTGGAAGGTGGGGAGTAAAAAAATGAAAATCGAAAAAACTCTAAATTACTGGCAGGAAGGGGTTAAGCACCAACTTGATTTTCCTCCCTACCGTCTTTTTTATTCCATACTTACCCATTACAGCCAAAACTATTTAAACACATGTAAAATTCTTCATACTTTGGGAATTGTAAGTCATAATGTATAGTAGGTTGGCAAAAACAAGCATGTGACTATGTAACCCCTACGATCACCAGCATTAACATCACTAAACATAAAAAAGATTATGAATTTATGCAGGCCAAACACGCGAGATACCTGTCAGTGAAATGCATGTTGCTGTCAGCTATTTCCCCTAATCCGCCTTTGCATATGCATGGTTGGCTCAGTTAAGCACCATAAGATCTCAGACTACATGAGGGTGAGAAATCCACTGCCAGAGAAGTCCCTGACATATGAAGGAGACAGAAGTCTCCTCTGGCATATTCCATTGGGGGAGAGTGACGGGGCCCTATACACATTAGCTGGTCAGCCAGTCCCACAGAAATTAGTGGGTTTCGCTAACATATTGTACATCTAATGTATATGACCGTACTAATTCTAAAGTGTTCTCTCTGCCCCCCTGTTTTTTTTTACCCTTCACCTTTGAGGATCCTTTAGCAGTGGAGGTGGGCTGACGTAGCTGCCGGGCAAAATAAACTTTTGCTCTTGTCATTAGCATTGGTTTTTCCATTGTGACTAGTTTATCTGTGACCACTTGTAAGTGATGTAGACATGTCTTGTCTGGGATCTTTTTGGTAGGGATTTATTGATGGTCTTAAGCTGATCAATGAAAGTATTACATGTAGCATGTGGTTGGGACTCGAGCACTTTGGTGACCTGCTGTTTGTGACTTTCATATTGGTGATGTAACATGCAGTGTCTTAAGTACCCAATACAAAATGTCCCTGTTTCCGCCACAAACTACATATCGGGGTTTGTTTTTCCTTATTCCCTACAAGGACTTTTAAATGTAGTAATGGGGGTTCTCGCTTACTTATGACCTTTCTCTATTAGTTTATTGTTGAACCAATCTAAAGATGCTAGTACATAAGATTGCTGTATTATGACAGTTTTCTCATCTGATCTCCCCGCATAAATGTTTATACATAAGTTTCCTGGTAGCAGCTTATCTCCTACCATTGGATATGCCAAATGCCAGATTCTCATTTTTGGAAAGTCTGCTATGAGGTTAAAAAAGAACAGTAAAAGCAACATTTGTATTTTTTTTTTCACTCTTTCTTAGAGTAGATAAATGCCTTGAATGATGTGAAGGAGGAACGTGCTTGGCTGTTGCCTCTTCCGCCTGGTGTAAGCTTAAAAATGCCCCATATGTGCAGACAGAAGAAATGCTTCTGCCAGTCACAGAGTCTGCCATCAAGCTGTTCACTTTTCCTGAAGGAAGCCAGCTCTTCCACTGGGAGAACTCCTTGTAGAGTATATAGAGAAGGGGTTGCCTTACCTGCTTTAGGCGATCATGGATGAGTAGATTCACACAAAATTTATGCACAAACGTTGTATAGATGCGGTGTCTAAAGTTTATAAAAATGACAGTAGAAAATAAAATGCTTCCTAGGTACTGAGACACACTGTGTTCCTTCTTTATGTAAAAGACAACACCACATCAGAGACTGGCACTTTTCCTTGTAAAAAAAAAAGAAATGCAGGTTCTGTACCCATATCTTACCACCAAACACAGTCCACATACCCAATACGACTATAACATTACTGACACTCTCTAAAGTGTTATATGTAATACAGTGTACACAGTTCTATGAAGGTAACTATATTGGCTACATCTAAGCAGAAGCCCCACCACTTCTTTAGTAAAATGCTGAAAGTGGCTTAAAAAAACCACCCTAAGGCTAAGGTCCCATGTAGCAGGCTGCAGCAAAAAAGCAATGCAGGAAAAACCAAAGCGGAAATGCAGTGCTTTTCACAGAAGGTTTCCTTAGATTTCCTCTGCAGACTTTCTGCTTCCATTATACCTATAGAGAAACCGACCGCGTTTTCGTAGGTATAATTGACATGCTGCAATTTCCACTGTGCATATTTTTCCGCAATGTGCGAATCCCATCTACTTTGCAGTGACTGTAAAACACCTTTTTTTTTTTTTCCATTGCGTTTCTGCAGTGGCCAAACCTGCCATGTCCTGTGTCTCCCTCAAGGGCAGACTGCAGGGAGAATAAGGATCAAGCAAGTTGAAATCCAACTTGGTGTCTGACAGCTGTTTACTCCCATGTTGCCTTAAAAAGTATTCAGCTAACAGTTATTTAGAGTATATCACTAGCTAAAGTCATCACCTCTATTGGCCTTTTATCTATAACTGAAGTCCAGTTCAGAAATATGTATTGCCCAGGCTTATATTGTATAACAACTACAGTAAAGTAGTTTTTTGTCCCTCCTTCCCTATTTCCCTTTATGTAGTATAATGTTGCTGAATAATTCACTGTCAGCATTATTATGAAGTTATGTGCTCCCTCCAGAGCAGTGACCTCTTCTCTGCTCCTTTGATGAAAACAGTGTTAACTGTATAAAACGTCTATTAGATCCTTGATCTGACTCTCATACACCTGCATTAATAGTTTGATCTTGTGCTCATACAGGAAATGCTGTGTGCATCAGAGGAGCAAAGAAAATGTCAATGCTCTGGAGGGGAGCACATAACTTCACAATAATGCTGTCTGTAAGTTATTCAGCAACATTACACTTTATACATGCTCGATTTCAAATGGAGGGGACACTTTATTTTTACTGGAGTGCTTCTTTAATCATGTATAATGTCTTGGTATAATATCTCTTAAATGTTGTGTACGGTTATTCATTTGTAAACTAGTCTGCTAAAGGTGTGCTCCGAAAGGTTGCAAATAATAATTTTGCAGGTAAGCCGAAAGAGATACTATGTCTCCTTAGGCAGACTACCTTTGTATGCCACCTTGTTGTGTGTCAAGTCTTACAGAACATGCATGCTGTACTGGGGATTCTGAAAAAAGGAATATGCAAATAAGTTCTTGATGTAAAAAGGAAAATTTTTTCCATCAAGGAGTAGTTATTTTCATATTCTGGTGAGTCAATAATAGTATCCCTATTATAACATTTTGGTCTTTTTATGGCATAAAAGTATTTAACATATTTTTGCAAAAATGACAAAACTGTTAAATAAGCAAACCATTGCAAATCGTGTTTGAAGCCATAAGGCAACATGAAAATGAATAACATTGTGTGCAGTTTATCAACTGGAGGGCATAAAATCAAACAGAACTGGATATCTTATTTAAATGTACTTGTGAGGAGTTTTGCCTGAGAAAGGAAAAGCTGAGTAAGGTGAGAAAGACAGAGAAGATTTAATAGTGATCAGTAACTTCAACAGTCCATGACAGGTTGTCAATACACAGCACATTTCTCTCAGCAGCAGCAGTAGTAACCTCATATGAGTCATCATCTGGAGACATTCAATTACTGGCACACTTCTAAACTAACCATTTCATTTGGGGGGCATTATAATCTATCTATCTATCTATCTATCTATCTATGGCCAGATTCAAGGAATGCAGCAGCACGCTGCACACAGCACCAGGACATATAAAAAATAGAGATCAAAATTGTATTACTGCTATTATTGGATATCTACATACAGTTGTGCTAAAAAGTTTACATACCCCGGCAGATTTTTTTTTTTTTTCGCCTTTTTTCAGAGAATATGAATGATAACACAAAAACTTTTTCTCCACTCATGGTTAGTGGTTGGTTGAAGCCATTTATTGTCAAACTTCTGTGTTTTCTCTTTTTAAATCATAATGACAACCAAAAACATCAAAATGACCCTGTTCAAAAGTTCACATACCCTGGTGATTTTGGCCTGATAACATGGCCAGAAACCAAACCACGGTCAGGTAGACCAACCAAAATTTTGTCCACAATTGCCCGGAAAATTGTTCGGGATGCAAAGAAAAACCCACACATAACATCAGCTGAAATACAGGACTTTCTGAAAACTATCGGTGTGGCTGTTTCAAGATGCACAATAAGGAGGCACTTGAAGAAAAATGGGCTGCATGGTCAAGTTGCCAGAAGAAAGCCATTACTGCGCAAATGTCACAAAGAATCTCGCCTTCAATACGCCAAACAGCACAGAGTCAAGCCTCAAAACTTCTGGAACAAGGTAATTTGGAGTGATGAGACAAAAATCGAACTTTCTGGCCACAACTGTAAACGTTACATTTGGAGAGGTGTCAACAAGGCCTATGATGAAAGGAACACCATTTCTACTGTAAAGCACGGAGGTGGATCACTGATGATGTGGGGATGTGTCAGCTTCAAAGGCACAGAAAACTTGGTCAAAGTTGAAGGAAAGATGAATTCAGCACATTATCAGCAAATACTGGAGGCAAATTTGCATTCATCAGCCAGGAAGCTGCGCATGGGACGTACTTGGACGTTCCAACATGACAACGATCCAAAACACAAGGCCAAGCCGACCTGTCATTGGCTACAGCAGAAGAAAGTGAAGATTCTGGAGTGGCCATCTTAGTCTCCTGACCTCAATATTATTGAGCCACTCTGGGGAGATCTCAAGCGCACAGTACATGCAAGACAGCCCAGGAATTTACAGGAACTGGAGACTTTTTGCCAAGAAGAATGGGCAGTTTTACCATCTGAGAAAAAAGAGCCTCATCCACAACTACCACAAAAGACTTCAAGCTGTCATTGATGTTAGAGGGGGCAATACATAGTATTAAGAACTGGGGTATGTGAACTTTTGAACAGGGTCATTCTGATGTTTTTGGTTGTCATTATGATTTAAAAAGAGAAAACACAGAAGTTTGACAATAAATGGCTTCAACCAACCACTAAAACATGAGTGGAGAAAAAAGTTTTTGTGTTATCATTCATATTCTCTGAAAAAAAGGCGAAAAAAAAAAAAAAATCTGCCGGGGTATGTAAACTTTTTAGCACAACTGTATGTAGGTATCCAATAATAGCAGTAATACAATTTTGATCTCTATTTTTTATATGTCCTGGTGCTGTGTGCAGCATGCTGCTGCATTCCTTGAATCTGCCGGGGTATGTAAACTTTTTAGCACAACTGTACATAAATAAGCTAATATAATCTATAAACTACACATATAAATTAGGCCCGGTTCAGATCTGCGCATGGGTTTCCTAATCCGCATAAAAAAAGCGTTTACCTTGGGAAACCGGCAGACTCCATAGACTATAATGGGGTCCATGTGGTTTCCGCTTGGTTTTCACATGAAAAATGCAGAGAAAAAAGTGCTTCTTGCACGGAATGGCTGGAACGTAGATGTGAATCGGGCCTTAGAGGTTCTTAGTTATGCATATTAGATCAAACTGTAAGAAGCCCACCTTCCCTGACAGGCGACCTCATTCAGGTGGGACCATCCACTAAATAAACATACTGTATTTTTCGGACTATAAGACGCACCTAGGTTTTAGAGGATGAAAATAGGAAGAAAAATTTTGATGCAAAAAATGGTAATGGTAGTTTTGCAACAGCTGCAAGGCCACATTGACAGGTGGCCCTGCAGCTGTACGGTGATGCATAGGGCATATTTTTTTTGCAGGGCCAGATGTACTTTTTAGTTATACCTTTTTGGGGAATGTCTATTGCTTAGATCACTTTTTATTCAAATCTGATTAAGCACTGATTAGGCATTTTTTTGTTGTTACAGCCTGCTATAACTGAAAAAAAAATTAATGTTATTTAATGTTTTCTTATGCTCTGGAACCAAATACACAGTGTGATGAAATGAGAAAAGTGTTCATTGTTTGAGCAGTTTTTTTTTTTTTTTTTTTTTGGTGATACAGTATTGCAGCCTCCACTAATCAAAAAAAAATCTCCTTTTTTTGTTGTGTTCACCTAATATACAGTCTAGACTGCACTAATCTGAAAAAAAAAAATGCTTGTTATTTAATATAAGCTGACACATTTCTAGTCTAATTCTGACCAGGTCACCCTTTTAGTGCTTTGCTATTTTTCTTGCAAAGAGAAAAAAATACACAGTGTCAGAATTGTTGCCAAATAATAAAACAATAAACAATGGAATAAAACAGAACAAGGAACAGGCAAAAGGAGAGGGAAGTAGGAAACACTTGTGCAAGTATTAACAATAAGAATGTGGATGGCAACAGCAACACTACTTCTCATCTTGGCAACCAGTATCTGCAGTGATGTTGTACTTCCAGAAAATAAAAATTTTTGAAAACAGTGAACCACAAATGTTGGCTTTGAGCCAGGGTTCTGTGTATTCGTCCTTTGTTGTAACTTGTAATTTACCATGCTGTCTTTTTGTACTGTCAACCATGTCTTCTTCCACGACACAGATCCCATTCTCTAGTAGTCATGTGGCATCTGTTGAGATATATTTCTCATAGCCCAAGACTTCTTTTTCTTCCTCTTTTTGATGAGTTAGATGAGAACTGCCATTGTTCTTTGGATGTAGAGGAGGTAGAAGTAGAAGACATGAGCGTTGGAGGAGGTAGCAGCGGCAAGTGGTGTGTTACTGGTAGTTGTGCTAGTAAGGGCACTCGAGGGAAATCTGTTAGGAATTGTGAGAGCATACAGGAATCCCATTACCATGATGAGTCTCAAAAAAGTGTGGAAAGTAATGACATTACTGAATCTGATGATGATTCTATTACAGATAAGACCTGGAAACTGGGTCAGAATGACAGGGTGACATCACAGGAAGAGAGTGGTGGTAGCTGCAATAGTTCCACCAGACGTGAAGCCCCAACATCTAAATAACCTGCCTGGGGTAGACCTAAGCCAAGCTCAGGTGGTGGTGGCACTGGCAGACACGTTTCTGGTGCAGTCATCTCCTATATAGGATTTTTTTTTTTATTACATTTCCAAATGACAAATCAATGGCAAAGTACAAGATCTGCAAACAGATAGCTAGCCATTGGTGTACAGGCATACATATAGGAACTAGGTCTCTCAGTATTCACATGAAATGGCGTCACCAGCATATTTGGCAAAATGGAATTCCTTTCCGTTCTATTCCTTCTTCACATGATCATTTTTGTAGGCAGACCACATCCATTTCACACCTAGCACATGATCATTGTCCCATTAACATTTAATATTATTAACTCCATCTGCTTCTCCTCCACATTGGTCTCCCACCTGGCCAAGTTATTGACGGTGCAGTTGCTGCTGTGCCAGTTAATGGAATCTGCGTTTTGCCTACTGATGGCATCACACTGTCTCCATGTCCATGTGAGGAAAGGTGCATGTCACTCTCAGTACATTAGATGTCATGGCCCAGTGGGTCAATGTTTTAAGCATTAAAGGCCACAGCCTAGAAATGCAACATGGCCTGATGTTTTCTAGTACTTACATTACCTTGCGGGTGCAGGGCAGGCACAGTTTCAACTCCATGTGGGACCTATCCACCTCCTCCAGGCACTAGACTATTTCCCAGCCCAAACTTCACCAGGGCAAGCCATTGGTTACACTCTCCTCCCTCGTTTCATGGTTGTAAAGTGAGTACATGTTGAATGGCACTTTTGCAAATGCTGGAGCGTCAGTTTGAGCAGCAGTATATGATCACTTTTGGAAGGTAGTCCAGCTTTTTCAGTGGAAAAGCTAAGCATTAGGTACACTGATAGTGTCCCAAATTTTTTTCTTGAAATTATATTAATTGTCACTACACTACACACATGCACCCATAAAGGGATCTTTTTTGGGTGACTTTTTCCTACACTCAATTCTACTACTTTTTAAAATGTCAGGCGCACTGATGGTGTGCCCCAATGTTTTCTTGACATTATTTCAATTGTCATTCAGTCACTAGACTACTTGGTTGGGAGGTAAAGTGCACATCGAGTAGTACCATTGCACATGCTGAAGCATCAGTTTTAGTAGCAGTATGTGGTGAGCGGCTACTGCATGCAGCAAACCACAGACACAATGCAGTGGATAAGGATAATCCAGAACAAGAAGATCAGTTGCTGGCTTTCTGCTACCTCAGTTATAATAATTATGATGATCAGTTTTAGATATTCTAGCTTTTCAGCTGGCAGGCCAGCCACACTAATAGCGCACCCCAAATTTTTCTTGAAATTCTATTGATTGTCACTCTGCAAACACAAGGTTGATGTGGCATTTCTTCCAATACAGCGATCATCCAGGTTCTTTTCTGCCTCCCAAGTGCTGGTCATAGAATCCTTTCCATTTTAGAATTCTAATTTTTTTTAGCTGGCAAGCCAAGCACATCTCCTTTAACTCTTAGGCAGCATGCACCGTAATACTGCCTGGTTCCAGAGGACAGCTGCTGTACTATTATGGCGGAAGCCCCCCGCCCGCTCAGAGTCTGAGAGGGCAGCATCGGGAGCGGATGTTAGCTGTAACTGACAGCTAACAACCTGCTCCATTCCCCGCCAGTTGGAACTTAGCTCTGATAGGGGGTTTTAACCCTTTAGATGTCGCTGTCAAACATTACCGTGGTATTTAAGGGGTTCCGCTATAATAATGCCCCCCATCAACCCACCCTGTGGCAAGATTGGGGAGTGCCAATGTGTATTTTCGGCAGCCCGGAGTCTGACCAGTGGCCCTGTGTTGCCAGGACCCCCAATACCTGGTTGACTTTATAGGAAGTCAGCCAATAAAGTGAAACGTGTCAGTTATGAAAAATGTGGCCTGGTCCTTGAGGTACTTTTAGGCTGTGTCCCCAAGGGGTTAAACATCATATTCCATTTACTGTACTGATGCTGATGTTGGCTGCTACTCCTAAACAACTACCACTACTACCACCATTCAGGCAGAGATGTCCTACGGCCTGGTCCATCACATTCGACGATACTACACTGGTGGTACCACAGTGTTGGCGTTAAAAAAAATGTTAAAAAATTGGAATTCACATCTGCTCTCGTCAAAGGATAATTTTTGGTGGCTTTTTTTTTTTTTTTTGAAAAGCCAATTCTTTCAACTTCCATCACCTTTCAACTAGGCTCACAGCTCACCCCATTGCTTTTTGCAATATAACAGCCATATGTGTCTGAACAACCACAGGCACGTCCCTTTTCCCCAAAAAAAGAATAATTTTTGGAGCGTTTTAAATGTTAAAATACAGTACGTAAAAGTGAGTGTCAGTGCAGTGTATGGTTAAACTAGGAGTTTCCAGTGCTTACTATCTGTTTTACCATAGACATATATGTCACGTTCCTTATGACATAATTTGTGTTTGGCTTAGAGGTCTAGAAATTGGATGGATAGGTTCCTGTCCAATCTGTATTGATTAAGTGTTGGAGCTCTGACAAAAAAAAAAAAAAAAAATCAGTTGTTCACTTCTGACCTTATCCTAGTAGGTGTGGATTGAAGACAAAAAAATCATTGCAATATTGCATTTTTTTTTTTTTATTGAACCACCTCATACCGCATGACATTATTTTTGAAGGCATTGTTTATTGTCAACCTCTTTTTATTTATATGACCAAGGTTTTTGCATGATATGACAAAGATACACATTCAGGAATAAAAGCAATTTCCAACCTTTTGCTGAAAGCTTTAGGGTAGTTTAAAAAAATAAATAAATATTGCAGTTTCTGTGGCATTTTTTCATTCATTTTTTAAAGGGAGTCTGTCAGCAGGAAAATCAGTATCAGACTAATGACAGTACCTTGTAGAGCGTCTTCTACACTTTCCAAATATGCCTTTTCTATCTGCACAACAGCTTATTATTTATTCTTATGCAAATTAGCTGAAAAGGGGCTTTAGGGGCATTTCTCCTCCTGCCAGGGCTTCACCCTCTGCTCTAGATAACCAGCCCTAACTAGTGACAAATGTGGGAGATGTCACTCAAGTAATTGGGGCAGGAGCTGGGAAGCATTTAGGGGTGGTTATCTAAACCAGAGAGCGAAGTCCCAACAGGAGAAAAAACACACCTAAAGCCCTTTCAGCTAATTTGCATAATAATAAAATGCTGATTTTCATGAAAATGGAGCTGCAATGCAGAAAGGCATCTTTGGAAAGAGTAGACGCAACCCTACATGGTACTGTCATTAGTTTGATACCAATTTTCCTGCTGAAAGACTCCCTTTAACCGGTTGACGACCACTGGCCATAAATTTACGGCCTGCGGTCCTGGTCTCTGAAGTCCAGCTAATTGTAAATTTACGGCCGTCACTTCAGAGACACAGTAAGTGGGATCGGAAGCGGGTGTTAGCTGTAACTGACAGCTAACACCCTGCTCCATAACCCCCAGTTGGAATTGAGTTCCAATCGGAGGTTTTAACCCCTTGGATGCCGCAGTCAAACATGACCACGGCATCCAAGGGGTTACGCCATGTTGCCGCCCCCCCTCGGCACCCCCCGCAGCGAGATCAGGGGGTGCCGATATCTATTTTCTGTAGCACGGGGTCTGGCCAGTGACCCCAGACTTCCTGAAGCCCCCACTACCTTGTTGATCCTGCCGGGATGTCAAGAAGTCAGCCGATGCGTCTACATCGGCTGATATTCCTGTATACACTGCAATACATGTGTATGCTGTGTATTGCAGTCTATAATACTGAGCCAGGATCAGAGCATCGCTGGCTCAGTGTCCTTATAGGACAAGTAAAAAATGTAAAAAAAAGTAAAAAAAAAAAATAGTGTGTAAAAAAAAAAAAAAAAAAAAAAAATTAATAGTTATAAAGCCCCCAAAAATCCCTTTTCCTATATAAAATGAATTATATAAAAAAAAAAAAACTAAAAATCAATAAAAACAACACATATTTGGTATTGCCGCGTCAGTAACAACCTGTACAATAAAACTGAATCAATATTTAACATACACGGTGAATGTTGAAAAAAAAAAAACGGAAAAAAAACGCTGGAAGTAATGATTTTTGACTATCTTGCTTACAAAAAAATGCTATAAAAAGTGATCAAAAACTCATATGTACCTCAAAACAATACCAATAAAAAGTTCATGTCCTCCCGCAAAAAATAAGCCCTAAACCAAGTCTGTCAACCGAAAAATAAAAATCTTACGCATCTCAGAAGATGGTGATGCAAAAACAATTCATTTATGTCCACAAATGGGTTTTTGTTCTGCAGAAATAGTAACGCATAAAAAAACAATATAAATGAGGTATCACCATAATCGTACCAACCCGCAGAATAAAGGTAACATGTTACTTATGCTGTACGCCACATGGCAAAAAAATTAATAGGTAAAAACCAATTCCAGAATTGATGATTTTTTTTAATCCACCCAGAAAGAGTTAATATAATTTATTCAATAAGTTATAGACACCCAAAAAAATTGTGTCATTAAAAAATGCATATCATACCGCAAAAAAATTGGCTACATCATCAGAAAAATAAAGAAAATATAGCTTGTACAATGTGAAGACAAAAACCCCAAAAATCACCAAATCATTAGAACACAACTGGCTGCGGCAGGAAGGGAATGTATAAGCTGTGCGAGCGTATATCAGGGTACAAACCAGTTTTAGAGCTTACAAGGGAAAAAAAAACTAAAAGTGACCCCCAGAGTGACCCCCCCCCAATCATAGGAGCTACTGGGGATATAGTAGGGAATTTCGTGTTCCCCATGTACTCAGCACAGCTTACATATTCACTCTTCACCATGTGCTGTGCATTCACGTCTGGGATACTAATGCTTATTACACCCCCTGATAAATTCTTTTAGGGGTGCAGTTTTCAAAATGGGGTCACTCCCTAGGAGATTCCACTTTTCTGGTACCTTAGAGGCTCTGCAAACATGACATGGCGTCCAGATACCAAACATCTGAATCTGCACTCCAAAAGTCACATAGCGCTTCTTCCCTTTTGTGCCCTGCTGTATGCCCAATCTGCAGTTTATGCCCACATGTATGACACTGGTGTACCCGGGATAACGTACTTAATGTCATATGTGGGTATAACCTGCTGTTTGGGCACAGCCGGGCACAGAAGGTAAGGAGCGCTATTCGGTTTTTGGCGCACAGATTTAGACAGTTTAGCTTTTGGACATCATGACACACTTGCGGAGCTCCTGAAATGCTAGTACAGTGGAATCCCCTGACACATGACCCTATTTTGGAAACTGCACCCCTGAAGGAATTTATCCAGGGGTACAGTGAGCATTTTTAACCTCCAAGTGTTGCTATAATTTATTTTCCAGAAATGAATACGCAGCTGATTGTGAAAGGTGAAAATGGCAATTTTTCCAGGAATATGTAATTTCAATGCATAATACGTTGTGCCCGGCTTGTATCAGATATGAACGCTCCAAAAGATGTTGTGCCCGGGATACCCACTTAACAGTTTTTAGAGTGTTTGTGCCTGCTGACATAAGCTGGGCACAAAATATTGGGCACTGAAATGGCGAATCTCTGGAAAAATTGCAATTTTCCCTTTTCATTATCAGCTGCGCATTCATTTATTGAAATGAAATGAATGTAACACTTAAGGGTTAAGAATGCTCGTTACCCCACTTGATAAATCCCTTCAGTGGTGTAGTTCCCAAAATGGGGTGACATGTCTGCGGATTCCACATTACTGGCAATTCAGGGGCTCTGCAAAAGTGGCATGGTGTCCAAAAACCAAACTGTGCTTCAAAAACCAAAATAGCTCTCCTTCCCTTCTGTGCCCGGCTATGCCCAAGCAGCAGTTTATACCCACATATGGCATTAAGTATGTTATCCTGGGTACACCAGTGTCATACATGTGGGAATAAACTGCAGTTTGGGTACACAGCAGGGGGGCAGATGTGAAGGAGCACTATGTGGCTTTTGGAGCATAGATTTAGATTGTTGGATTTTGGACACCATGTCATATTGGCAAAGACCCTAAAATTGCCCCTACAAAATGGGGTCACTTCTTTGTGAATTCCAATTTACTGGCACCTCTGCAAAAACATGGCGTCCAGAAAGTCCCTTTAAATCTGTACTCCAAAAGCTAAAAAGTGCAGTGCTCCTTCCCTTGTGAGCCCTGCTGTGTGCCCAAGCAGCAGTTTGCACCCCCATATATAATTTTTTTTGTACCCGGGATAGCCCACTTAGTTTTAGGAGTGCATGTCTTTGATGCCACAAAGTGGGTACAACGTACTGGGCACCAAAATGGCATATTTATTTAAAATTGTCAATTTTCACTTTGTACATTAATTTTTGGGAAGCATTTTTAGGCTCAAAATGATAATACCCCTTGATACATTCCTTGAGGGGTGTAGTTTCTAAAATGGGGTCACTTTTGAGGGGTTTACATTGTATTGGTGCTTTAGGGGCTCTGAAAATGCAATATGGTACCTGAAAACTATTCCAGCAAAATCTGCCCTCCAAAAGCCAAATAGCACTCTTTCCATTCTGATCCCCACCATGTACCCCTACAGCAGTGTACGACCACATATGGGGCATTTCTGTGTTCATGAGAAATTGTGTAACAAACTGTGGGGTTTTTTCTTCTTTATCCCCTTGTAAAAATTAAAAATATGGTGCTAAATGGAAGGTTTATTGGAAAAAAACTAATTTAAAATTTTTACATCCCAATGTTAATAGAATCTGTGAAACAACTGTAGGGTCAAAATGCTCACCATAACCCTTGAGAAATTCCTTGAGGGGTGTAGTTTCCAAAATGGGGTCACTTTTTGGGGGTTTCCATTGTACTGGTACTTTAGGGGCTCTGCAAATGCGACATGGCACCTGAAAACTATTCCAGCAAAATCTGCCCTTCAAAAGCCAAATAGCGCTCTTTCCATTCCGAGCCCCGCCATTTACCCATAGAGCAAATTACGATCGCATATGGGATATTGCTGTGTTCACGAGCAATTGTGTAACAAACTGTGGGGGGCTTTTTCTCCTTTAACCCCTTGTGAAAATGAAAACTTTGGGGATAAAGTGATGTTTTAGTAATTTTTCATTTACACATCCCAATGTTAATAAAATCTGTGAAATGGCTGTGGGGTCAAAATGCTCAGTATACCCCTTGATAAATTCTGTCAGGGGTGTAGTTTCCAAAATGGGGTCACTTTTAGGTGGTTTCCAATGTACTGGTACTCTAGGGGCTCTGCAAATGAGACATGGTACCTGAAAACTATTCCAACAAAATCTGCCAAGTGTCGCTCTTTCTTTTCTGTGCACTGCTGTGTGCCCAAAAATCTTTTTACACCCACATGTGGGGTATTTCTGTGCTCGGGAGAAATTGCACAACAAACTGTGAGATGTATTTTCTCCTTCAACCCTTTGTGAATGTGTTAATTTTAGGGATAAATGAATGTATTATTGGATAAAAATGAAATGTCTAAATTTCACCTCCATATTGTTTTAATTCTTGTGAAATGCTTAAAGGGTTAACAAACTTCCCAAATGCTGTTTTGAATTATTTCAGGGGTGCAGTTTTGAAAATGGGGTGATTTATGGGGGTTTCTAATATATAGGTCTTTATAATCCCCTTCAGAACTGAAGTGCTCCCTAAAATACGAGTTTGGGAAATTTTCTTGTAAATCTGGAAAATCGCTGTTACACTTGTAAGCCTTCTAACATCCAAAATAAAATAAAGGATGATTAAAAGATGATGCCGATATAAAGCAGAGATATGGTAGATAATATTTATTAATGTATTTTGGTGGTATGACTATCTGTCTGAAAAGCAGAGCATTTCACATTTTGAAAATTGCTATTTTTTTCCAAATTTCCCTCAAATTTCCTAATTTTTTTATAAATAAATACAAAAATATTGATCAATGTTTACCACTAACTCGATGCCAGATGTGGGTTCAAAAAAAATGGGAAATATAAAGAAAGGACTTGTATATAAATCTCCTTGCTGCTGAATACATTTCTGGCTTTGGACAAAAAACTGCAGTGCCCATTTAAAAAAAAAAAAAAAAAAAATCCTCTTTATTATTCCTTTTTCTTCTGAATTTTGTGTTTTAGTAGCTTTTGTGACTTTTTAATACATTGTGAAAAATGTATTATAGCTGTGTGCCATTTTTATAGAGCTTTGTGCTCATTGTGCCTTTTTTTCAAAACTGTTTTGCAATGTGATCCTGGTTTACATGACGCATTGGTTTAAGCCTAATTTATTATTTGCAACTATTTCAGAATTTTATTTTATAAATTCCCCTATTGTTTTGGCTTCAAAAATCTTGTGAATTAAGAGCAGATCTTGAGTTATATGAGGGTCTATAATGTTGCTCTTTTCTTGAGCCTGAGAAGGAATAGGCTAGTAAAAGGAGAGGGAAGGAAACAACGGAACATTAATTCTCTCCGCCAGCACCAGTGCACATTACAGGACTGCATTCTACACATGTAGCTCCCTGGGAACAGCTCCAATACTTTTTATCATGGAAAGTGTGCAGCTTGCAGTACATTTCCTTTGTCATTTTACGAGTCTCTTGAGAAAGCAGTATGCAGCATGTGTGCCAAAACAGTTTCTAGACATTATTAAATAAGCATGCATTTTTATTTTGTGTTTACATGTAACCCCAGGAGCCCATTGCTTTGTTCAGGGCTTAGAAGTATCTTCTCATTAGAGTAGTCTGACCATGATCACTGTACATGGACAGATTGCTTAATATATGTAATGTCATAGACAAGGACAAGTGAGGGGCAGACTTAAAGGGAACTTCTCACATAGGCAGATCTCTTAATACATATTACAGCAATAAGATGCAGGGGCAGGCATGCTAAATGTGCACTCTGTACAGGTTCGGAAGGGAAAGGGGCCTTTTTAAAAGCTAGCAGTAAGCTACTATTATACTGAATGCAAAGAACTGAGCTAATGAATTACAATGATAATTAATGTTAGATTGCTAGAGAGACATAAGGGTGATATTCTTTAATATGTGGGATGTGATAATATTGGAGAGCAAGGGACCTATATACTGTATTCATATACTGTGCTTGCACAGCGCTCGTCTACTGTCTATATCCATCTTTGCTAGGTTGTAATAAAGCACTGATCCAGACCATTGAAAGCCTTATATGCTATATTAAAGAGTACATATAATTGGTGTAGCCACAACTGCAATGACTGCTATTTAACCTATACAATGAACAGTGGGGGGAAAAAAACACATTTTAATTGCATTTTTTTTGTTTATTCCCATGCACAAAAAAATAGAATATTTAAGTCCTGTATACTCCAAAAGAATAATAATGAAATTATACCAGAAATTAGTCCCCATACAACCACATTGCGGGTATATAAAATGTGTGGCTCGCAGAATGTAATAATACACAAGTAATTTGTTTTTAATTATGCAAAAGTAGTAATGACCTGCAGAATATTGTTATTTCATTTATACTGCATGGTTAATATCATTTAAAAAAAAAAAAAAAAACAGACAACGGCAAGTTGTTTTTTACCTCCCCTCCAAAAATATTTAAAGGTTTTCAACACAATATATATACTACAAAATGGTGCTATTAAAAAGAAAAACACATTCCACAAAACTAGGCCCATACATGTCAACATACAAAATTACAGATCTCATAGACTGAGGTAAGCCTGAAATAGATGTGAGGTTACATAGTCATATTCAAAAAGACATGTGCCCAGCCAGGGAATGTGTATAGGAAGGTGCAAAGGAAGCAGCAAGACTGTACTTATTATTGCTGCAGGACTGACCTGCAGATGCCACAAATGTCTAATTGGTGACTTTTATATCTCCTCGAATTTCAGTGGCCAGTAAGGTTATAAAACACAATTCTGAGAAATCCAATCTAAGGAATAATACAGTATTACTGCACATTCAAACAACTGAGTTTCACCTGTCCATGTGTGCGCTGCATTTACCAGCCTGAACATATGCTAGGAGAGGGACTATTATAGTTTCTATGCAGCTAGGAGTCTCTGCCTCTAGTGACATACTGTTCTATGGTGTTTACAGTACAGGACAGTATGTCGCTGGGAGGCAGGGACTACGAACTGCATACATACAGTGGGGAAAAAAAGTATTTAGTCAGCCACCAATTGTGCAAGTTCTCCCACTTAAAAAGATGAGAGAGGCCTGTAATTGTCATCATAGGTAGACCTCAACTATAAGAGACAAAATGAGAAAACAAATCCAGAAAATCACATTGTCTGATTTTTTTAAGAATTTATTTGCAAATTATGGTGGAAAATAAGTATTTGGTCACCTACAAATAAGCAAGATTTCTGGCTCTCACAGACCTGTAACTTCTTCTTTAAGAGGCTCCTCTGTCCTCCACTCATTACCTGTAGTAATGGCACCTGTTTGACATTGTTATCAGTATAAAAGACACCTGTCCACAACCTCAAACAGTCACACTCCAAACTCCACTATGGTGAAGACCAAAGAGCTGTGGAAGGACACCAGAAACAAAATTGTAGACCTGCACCAGTCTGGGAAGACTGAATCTGCAGTAGGCAAGCAGCTTGGTGTAAAGAAATCAACTGTGGGAGCAATAATTAGAAAATGGAGGACATACAAGACCACTGATAATCTCCCTCGATCAGGGGCTCCACGCAAGATCTCACTCTGTGGGATTAAAATGATCACAAGAACGGTGAGCAAAAATCCCAGAACCACACGGGGGACCTAGTGCATGATCTGCAGAAAGCTGGGACTAACGTAACAAAGGCTACTGTCAGTAACACACTACGCCGCCAGGGACTCAGATCCTGCAGTGCCAGACGTGTCCCCCTGCTTAAGCCAGTACATACCCGGGCCTGTCTGAAGTTTGCTACAGAGCATTTGGATGTTCCAGAAGAGTAATGGGAGAATGTCATATGGTCAGATGAGACCAAAGTAGAACTGTTTGGTAGAAACACAACTAGTTGTGTTTGGAGGAGAGTGAATGTTGAGTTGCATCCAAAGAACACCATACCTACTGTGAATCATGGGGGTGGCAACATCATGCTTTGGGGCTGTTTCTCTGCAAAGGGACCAGGACGACTGATCCGTGTACATGAAAGAATGAATGGGGCCATGTATCGTGAGATTTTGAGTGCAAACCTCCTTCCATCAGCAAGGGCATTGAAGATGAAATGTGGCTGGGTCTTTCAGCATGACAATGATCCCAAGCATACCGCCAGGGCAGCAAAGGAGTGGCTTCTTAAGAAGCATTTCAAGGTCCTGGAGTGGCCTAGCCAGTTTCCAGATCTCAACTCCATAGAAAACCTTTGGAGGGAGTTGAAAGTCCGTGTTGCCCAGCGACAGCCCCAAAATATCACTGCTCTAGAGGAGATCTGCATTGAGGAATGAGCCAACATACCAGCAACAGTGTGTGCCAACCTTGTGAAGACTTACAGAAAACATTTGACCTCTGTCATTGGCAACAAAGGATATATAACAAAGTATTGAGATGAACTTTTGTTATTGACCAAATACTTATTTCCCACCATAATTTGCAAATAAATTCTTTAAAAATCAGACAATGTGATTTTCTGGATTTGTTTTCTCATTTTGTCTCTCATAGTTGAGGTCTACCTATGATGTCAATTACAGGCCGGCCTCATCTTTTTAAGTGGGAGAACTTGCACAATTGGTGGCTGACTAAATACTTTTTTTTCCCCACTGTATCTATAATGCTACATGTATTTGTTCAGGCTGGTAAATGCGGTGCACGCAAGGACTGAGTTTCAGGGGTTAAACTCAAATGTACAGTCACACTTTATCAATGTCTATTACAAATATTATAGTCAAAGTTGTAGCAGCATAGCCTCCTCTCTATGACTGTGCATAGCAAGATAGCTGTCACTCACTGATAGGACTGCCCCCTTGACTTTATCGCAATGAAAAAGCAGACATTTTAATGGTATAATATACATTATATAGAATATTTTTTTCCAAAAACCTAGACATCAATGTGCTCATCTCCTCCTGCTCCACGTGTCAATGCCTGCAGATTGTTCTGCTTTTTCCTGGCAACAAGTTCCCCTTAAATGTAACACTTTGTAGGTATGTTAGACACTCCAGTCTGCATTGTTACTGTTATTGGGAAAATACAAATAAATCATTTTTTTTTTTCAATTCAAATATTTTATTGAATTTTTACAAATAAACAACATAAAACAACAGACCAGAAATACAAACAATGCGGACCGGAGCCACCAAAGGGGACCCCAAGACGTCTACAGTCAGCAAGGCAACATAAACATTAATTAGAAGAAGATGAGAAAAGAGTGGAGGGGGGGAAGGGGAGCAGAGAAAGAAAGAGGAAGAGGAGGGAAAAGAAGAAAAAAAAAGGGGGGGAGGGGGTATTGGTCAGGCAGAGAAGGTAACGGGGGAGTGAACAGGGTAACAAACCATGTGTGGGCTTAGAGGGAGGCCCGGAGGACAACACGTGTCAGGGCCACAGTAGACGGACCTGAATTCCACTATGTAAGGTCAGATGTAGAAACAAATACAGTGGTAGGACAAATGCTAATGGTGGGAGACTATGCTCAGAGCTTAGAGACCAGGAGGTGGGCCCAGAGCCCAGAAGCGCCTGATACTCTGCAGTGCGTTGGAATTCCAACCAGTAAAACCAGGTTTTATTAAAGGCTTCACCTATGTCATGCAGGAAGGAAGTGAGGTTTTCCATGTGCATAATCTCATTGACCTTCAGAATCCAGAGGGAGAGAGGGAATGGCACAGGAGACTGTCACCCATGCAGATGTGTTGGAAAAATACAAATAAATCATTTATTTCACAATATATATTTTCATTCTCAGGACATGAGCTCTTCTGGTGCACCACCCCGTAACTGGCGTGGAATTGGCCTGGCAGTGCTGGTGATTTCTGTGGTTATGTCACTTGTCCTGTTAGCAATATTCCTGCTTTCTCCAGGTAAGGAACAGTAATCCTTAATATTACAAACTTAAGAAATGAGCTGCTGTGTACTCTATTTCTAAAGCAAAAAATTGCTAGGACTAAGGTCACACACTGACTTTGCAGTGGGGTGCCCTAAGCAGGCCTCCTACAGTGGACCCACCCATACAAAAACCAGATGAAAATAGCTGGTTTGTGCTACAGGTTTCCAGGGGGCTTCCTTTACAACAAGCCAAGGTTTCAACTTCTGTAGTACAATGACTGAATTGTTAAAATCCACTACATTTGTATTGTACTGCACAAGGGGTTAACTGCTGGCTATTCTGTCACAGGTAATCTGTCGCAAATTCATAGCATGTGGCCTTAGCCTCAAACTACGGTGGTATTTGCATAATGAAGTCACACGACTGAAGTTTTTTCATGGATCCTACATACATTTGAGTGAAAAAGCCCAAAAATTAGACATGACCTATATTTTGATATATTATCAAAATAACGGTCATATGAATAGCCCCCATTCAATTGAATTGAATATAATGCTGCCGTGTGATGTCCGATAAAAAAAAAAACAGACAAAACACTGCCATTATTCACTGTCGTGCGAATATAGCTTGAGGACTGATGCACAAGTGAAAAATTGATATATGATGGCTGTTTTTTTGTAAAAGCAGTGAAACAGGGATGATTTATCAGAAGACTGACATTCAAGCCATGAAAAAATTGCAAAGTTTTTGTGCAAGTGAAAAATTTTTTGCAAATGTGAATTTTTGGAATCTACACCGCAAACACCACTTTTCTCATTTGAGGAATGGTGGGGTCAGGATGATTGACTACATCAAATTTATTAACATTTATGCCAGTTTCTGGTGTACATGATGCTAGAAATGTACACCAGCATGGAGCTAACATACATTTCTTTTAGGCACATGGACCGCAGAGAAAGCTCCTAATTTATGACAAGGCATGCTCCTCATCATAAATTAGGCACAAGCTCCAGAAAGGACAGGCATTATCAAGATGGGGGTGATTTCGGTGGAGATATTCACACATTTGTTTTTTGTTTTTTTTTACAGTTCTTTTTAACAGCCTGTCATAAATAGGGCATGTCCTATTTTGTCCGTTTTCATGGATTTGTCAATAGACGCAAGTCTATGAGGGATCCATGAAAACAACTGCCATACAGATGCAAAATGTGACAGACATTGCATCCATTTTTCACAGTCACATTTTTACAAATTTTCTGTACATGTAGCCTAATACTGTAATATTTTAGCTTGATCTGTTTGTGTTGATCATGCAAATGTTTGGAATAACTCGGATACATCTTTGTTATTGAAGTAACTGACTCTTCTGGGAATCCATCATCATCTTCAAGAAACTGCTCAGTAGTAGCTAGGGAAAGATGACTGGTTTCCCAAAAGTGTCCTGCAGCATATTTGTTTTTATTTTATTTTTTTTTTACATTATATACAGTATATTACATTATTATTATAGATATTTACATTATCTTAAAATTTAAATCTGGACAAAAACTGCTGAAGTTGAAAAAGTTGAAGGATACCTGAATTTTTATTAAAAGTTGAAACATCTGCAGGGTTTTGCTGGGCAATCTGTTCTGCTAATAGCCCCATTATGACTGCAGCAAATTTGGAATTTATAATACTACTACTACTACTGGTTTATTTACATGCTACACTGTCTACATACTTTACATGCTGCATTATCTCCCAGATAAGACTTTATCACTGGACAGAATAAGGCAATAAATCAATAAATTAGATGCAGCAGCCTCTTCTTTCTCCCCTCCCTCCTCCATAGAGTTCTGTGTGTGTGAGCTGGATATGGACACGACATATTGAAGATAAGGAGGAGGAAAGCAGCTTAATAAGTAGTAAAGAAACTTATAATTAATAAGAAATATTACAAAGTTTCTTATATTCACTTATGAAAAGTTGTCTACGCTTTAGATTTCTACATATCCACAAATTTCTCAGTTGCACTTTCACCACTTATTTAGCATACATTTGTATATGACTTATACTGACATTCTTCATTATATTGCATTTATACTAATTTACTTTCCACATTATATTTTAGTTTTATCATGCTAAAAATAACTGAGATTTTGTGTACTGAAGCGATTACAAGTAGAAATATTATCTCCGTGTATAATGTCAAACTTCAGTAAATAGTAGAAATATATCATATACACTGTGGTGTTTTAACTGCTTACCTGACAGATATCCCAAGACAGCCTGAGAAATTATACCTGACATTATCTGACCTTGAGAATCCAGACTACCAGGTCTATATACCCAACCTTTTCTGGGCAGGTGGTAAGTACAAGTAACAAGTATGGAATCTGTAATGGAGCCCCCAGCATGGATAATTACAAGCATTATGTGAACCTCTTGGTCTTACTTTTGTACTTTACTCCACTGCTGACATTAAAGGGAGTCTGTCACCAGAACCCAGAATATCATACCAGCACTGCAAATAGATAGCTTAGGGTCACCCGAATCAAACAGTGCTTCCCCCTTGTGAATTGGTGCCTCCATTGCCAAGATCGCGCTGAGAACTATAAGATGCTTATAGTATTGGGGCTTGTCAGTGTGCCATCCAAAAACAGTATAGGAATCTAGTTATCATGTTCTTCTGTACAAAATTAGGATCAGGCAATATAACACCAGTATTATAGATATTGCTGACCCCCTGCGGGAGGTGTAAGCACAAAGACAAGAACAAATGTGGATACTTTCCACAGCAAGACCAAAAACATCACAATATGTACAGTTTACATGCTCTAGTAGTTTTTCACTTTTTTTTTTCTCAGATTCGGAAATAATACAAGAAACCAGAGATGGTAATTTAATAAGACTGAATTTAGAAACCAAAAAGACCTCAATTCTACTGAGTAATATCACCTATGTAAGTATATGAATAATTTACCTACATGTAAAAAAATAATACTAATTGCTGATAAACTAGACCAAAATCTGAAACCTTAGATTCAGATACAATACCTGCTATGGGGCTTTATTATTTTAGCAGATTTAAAGGTATTTTCCCAATTACCATATATAAATTGGACATAGCTAAAAGTTCTACATTTTTGCAAATATAAGTATTAAGAGTGTTAAAGATTTTCTCTAACCATCTTAGTAGTGACACAGCTGGGTTTCTGACATGTTCCACACCATAGAAAGTTCCTGCACTCCTGGTTGTATCCGTTGCCAGCCAACCAGGACAACAGACTGTCACCACTAAGATGGTTAGAGAAAATCTTTAAAACTCTGCAAAATGTTTACTTATATTTGCAAAAACTTTTCATCATCTACAAATTTAAAGGGGTTTTCCCATGAAAGCATATTATGCCCTATCCTATGGACCTCCACTGATCAGGGTAATGGGGGACTTTCGTCTCCCATTTTGAATGAAGCAGTGGTTGGGCAACACGCACGCTAATCTTTTCATTTCAATGGGCTATCTCCAGCACTCCCCCGAAAGTTTCCTATTCTCCTGAACAGTGGGGGTCTGAGTGGTCGGAACCCCACTGATCTGCATGTTATCCCCTATCGTATGGGTAGGGGATAGCTTTCTTTAATGGAAAAACCCCTATAAATATGCTTATGTTCATGGGAAAACCCCTTTAAATGCAGACTAGCGTAATAATACTTGAGGGTATAGTTGGGAAGATCAACATAAGTAAAAGGAGAAAAAAATAGACTAGGCAACAACACACAATGTCTCACTACATAGGTCATACAGTTAAGGGAGTCTGTCAGGGGGTTTTACCCTTCCACGCAACTCCTGTGCAGAGATACTGTAATTGTCATTCACTGCTATGAAATGAATACTCGCTTGGAATGGGACCATCCTTGTCATCCTTGACACCTAATCAGCATAAAGGGTTAAAATTCATTTTACCAGTAAAGAGGATGCATTGAACGGCAACAAAGATATCTCAGTTGTTAACTACCCTGCCAAGTGCTGGAAGTCGCTTGGCAGGGCAACATCACTTTCTCTGTTTGGTCTTCACACTAAGGTTTAGATTGCCAGAATCAATATATAGGTAACATAGACCACAGCCATAATGGTATAGACACTGGGAAAACAATAAAACTGGATATCCATACAACAGATAGATGTCAATGCATTACAGTGATCAAACTCTGTGAAAGTTTTTCTTTGATACTAACTTGTTGATAAATGTCCATTGATATATGTCCACGTATATTAAACAACTTAATGTCATGAATAGAGTTAACTAGAGAATTTGTGAACATTTCTTCAACAGTATGTCACCTACAGGCAAAGTTCCTAGTTCCTAAGACTGAGGCCACATGATGCGGAAACCCAGCATTTTTTGAAAAAAAAAACAAAAAAAAACAAAACGCTGTTTTACAGCCCCAGAAGAGCGAATGAGATTTGTGTTTAATCTCCACAAATTGTGAGAAAGCAGTAGAAAAGCTACATTTTCAAAAACACATATATGTTTGAAGAACGCAGAATGTTAGATTTACCTGCGAAAATGCTGCATTTTACCCATAGAAAATGCAAAGGCAAAAATGAAAGACGCAGGGAAAACAGTAAAGCATACAAGTATTTTTTCTGCGTTCTTTACGCTGAGTTTCTGATGCATTTTTTTACACAGCATTTTTTGTTGTGTTTTGTTACATGTGGCCTTAGCCTAAAGGGGTTTTTCCATTAAATAAATGTTTGCCTTTCCTGGGAATAGGCTATAAATGTATCATTGCTGGCAGGTCCATTGCTGTAACTGTAGAAGAACATGTAAATCCCGTACTGCATCCAAGCATTAAATAAAATGTGACTTTTATTAAAGCATTAAAACATATCCATCCAAGGTAAGTACAACACTAGTATACTTACCGCCCATGGATATGCTTTTAATCCTTCAATAAAAGTCAAGGCTCAGATGAAGTGCTGGATACAGAGTTATGTCCATCCATCTGCACCCTGAAGGACACCGCACATTGGAATATACTGTACTTAGACATGGTAAGCTGAAATATTTGCTCTCCGCAATTTATCTCTTATGGTTATCCATCCCTGCAATTCCCATGATCACAAAAACAGGGGTCTTGAGCATATTCTAGCGATCATTTGGGTCTAGCGATCGCTTGATAAACGTATTATGTGAGAAAACCCTTTTCTAGCATTTCATCATCCAATGTCTTACATGTGGGAAATAAAGCTCAGATTCATTCGTTTCTAGTCACATATATGTCATCCTAATATTAGTAGTCTAATTTTTTGTAGATATCTCTGCAGATGACCAGTGCAAAGCTTTCTCCAGATCTCCAGAATCTACTCCTGACTACAAAAAGCCAAAAGGTATGATTGCCTTCCCAATATATTGCATGTGTGGTTGTGTAGAGGCTCAGAGATGTTGTTTTGATGTCACAGTGAAGAATCTGTAATTTTTTTTGGTTAAAGTGGCTGAATTTAGTCGTTTTCCTGTGTTTCCTGTAGAATATTGAAAGGGTTGTCTCAAGACCACAAACACTACAATATCTGTTAGTGGCGGTGCCTGCTTGTATCAGTGTTAGGGCGACAAACACTGTCCTTATGCTCTTATTGCACAGCCCTTATGGCTCCAGTCATAACATAAAGCGATACTATTTCCCATAACCAAGCCTTTATTCTGATTATATGCAATAATCATAGCCAGATAGATGTGTTTTTTATAAAACTAAAGTTGGCAGTACGCTTTGGCTAAAAGTTGGTTGAATCTAAAATTTTGGCAGTATCAGTCAATGATCTAATGTGTACTGGGCCTCCTGACCATCCCCGGATGTGAGCAAAAGAAAAATGGGCATGTTAGATTTCAACATGCCCAAACCTGTGTTCTGCAGGAGATAAGCGGCTGCCAGAGCTGTTTGCTGTGGTTTAGTCCCCTCTCCCCATTGAAATTAACAATCATGCTTTGCCAGATCAAACATGAGTGTTTATGGGGATATAGCTGTTGCTCATCTGACATCTTCTACAAGTAGCCAGCTTCAGAGTAGCCACTCATTTCACTTACTTTCACTAAGAATTATTATTAAGGTCACTCATTTTTGGATGTATATTGTAATGCAAACCGCCCCTTAGCCTGGTTTCTTTGTAGTTCTTCTTGAATAATACAAGTTAACATTAGCAAGAAAAATGTTTCTCATTCACTGCTTTACATCGCCTGCCAGACTCCGATTAAATGCATTAGTGGATGGCACTGAAACTTTTATAATTTATGAACTGGTGCTGAATCCGCAAGAAAGCTAATAGGAGAGAAGCTGAAGTGTGATATATGAGCTCCCTGAACCATGGGTGGCAATGACAGCCTAGAGGAGCTGGTAATATTCTTGTTTTAGTTGCTAATCAATTCCAATAACAAGTTCTTCTGTACAGATGATTATGTGAAATTTGTCATTGCTAAGTATGTACAATTAAAGCATAGCTCAAATAATAAAACTTAATTTTTCTCAAGACTCTGCTTTTCTCATGTCCGTGATAATACCGATGCAAAGCTATTATATTCATGTTTTTTCTGCCTTCACTGTCTACAAGGATTACTGCACAAGAGGAAAGCAGTCTTAGGCCAAGTTCACACTGCCAGGACAATAACAGTTGTTCTGACCTCTCAGAGAATCAAAACTATCATTATTAAAGTTTTCCTTCTTAACGTATACAAACAGATGACTTTACATTTGTATCCATCTTCATCCACTTCATTGTTAAAACCATCAATAAATGAAGATTGCTTTGGGGTTTTTTTTTAGGTTAAAGCCCCATGTAGCATCCTGCAGCAAAAAAGCGCTACGGGAAAACCACGACAGCAACGCATTGCGGTTCTTCCCGCAGAGCTTTGAATAGAAAGTTCGCATAGGTTTCCTCTGCGCACTTTCTGCTTCAATTATATCTATAGGGAAACCGCCAGCATTACCGTAGGTATAATTGACACGCTGTGACTTACAAAACCGCGTGTCCGCAGCATGTATTTTATTGCAAAGTGGGGATGGGATTTGCTAGAATCCATTCCACTTTGCTGTGATTGTAAATCACTGCAGTTTTTTCTGCGGCATTTCTGCAGAGGGCAAATCGCAGGGTTTATGCCACGTGGGGCCCCGGTCTTAAGCTGGAAAGAATAATGCTGCAGTCTATTAGGCTAGATTTTCACCGAGGGGCACCCATTTTCATGGATCCCCCACACATTTAAGTAGATAGAGGGATCCGTGGAAACAACCAAAAAATAGGAAATGACATTTATTTTGACGGCCCTTGACAAGGGACCATATAAATAATGATCATGTGAATAACCCCCCCCCCCCCCCCCATTCACTGACATTGAATTTAATTCTGCCATGTGACGTCAATTAAAAAAACAGATGTCACACAGCGATTATGTCTGAATATAGCTTTAGGGTATGTTCACACTGCAAAATGCAGAGCCAATTTTTTAGTGGAATCTCCTTCACATACCCCTCAAGTCCTCTTTATATTCCAGTGTCTGAACGGGCTCTTAATATTTAAATTTAAAAAAACATTTGAAAGAAATGAGGACTATCCAAATGAAAAGTTTTCTGTTTGTTTCCATTAATGAGGAAAACTTTAATGTCTGTTGTTCTGATCCTCTGATCTGGCATAGATTTGAGATTCTGGTGCATGGAGGGCACAAAATGTAAATGTAAAGTAAGCACATCTTCACTCCAACACACAGGGAGTCTAGACAGCCCCACTTTGTGCTAGTAGTGTGAACTTAACCTTACAAGACTGTAGTGTCCACAAGACAGACCACATGTTCAGCAGGAACAAACAGATAAAAACAAATTCTTAGATTAAGGTCCCAGGTTGTGGAAACGCAGCTTTTTTTATTGCAGATTTTGCTGCATTATTTTCATCCAAAGCCATTAGTGGACTGAGCAGAAGGTAGAATTATAAGTACTTTCTATATATTTCCCATTCCTTTATGAGCCATTCTCAGAAAAATGCACCAAAATCTGCAACAAAAAAGCTGCATTTCCGCTACGTGGGGCTTTAGCCTTAAGGGGTTTTCTCAGACTAAAATATTTATGGCCTGTTCTTAGGATAGGTCATCAATATTAGATCAGTGAGGGTCTAAAACCCAAGACAAATCAGCTAATTGAAGTGGTAGCAACGCCCTAGTGAGCTCCGCTTTACAGGCCATGTGATGTCATGTTCATCAGTCACATGGTTTTTGCAGTTCAGTTCAAGTCAAGTGAATGGGGTTGAGCTGCAATACCAAACACAACTGCTATACACTGTGCTTGGTAAGTAGTGAAGAGGCTGCAATGCTCATCCAAATGGTGTAGTATCTTCTAACAGCTGAGCAGTGGCGGTGCTGGGTGTTGGATCCCCTCCATTCTGCTACTGATGACCTATCCTAGGGAGAACATCTATAAATATCATCGGACATACAATTTTTTGTTTTACAAAACTTGTCCTTCGTTGCAAGTCTAGAAGATAATTGGTTAATGGCTAAGGGGGCAAACAAATTTAGAAATTCCTACACCAATGATGAGTGTAAAGAGCCCTCACTCGCTTAGATCTTCTTCCCGTCACAGCTGGTGTACCCCAGTGCTGTAGTCGGGAAGTGTCAGTCACAGAATGCTCTTACACATTTGTAGTAACAACAACACTAGGTATATACACATCAGCATGAATACATACTAGAGTCTCTAACATGTACAAAAGCCTCTCAAAGTCCATATACCATGATCATCATTCTGTCACTTGAGGAAACTCACACAGTACACGACTGCCCATATATCCTACAGCCAGCAGTTTAGCAAGCTGAAGAAAATGTGACATCACATGGTACATGTGGCTTGGTTTCATACTACAGTTTCGAATGTGGCAAAGCAGTTCGACCTGCAGGGAGAGAAACATGGGAGGCAAAATTACTGTAGTAGATCAGTAACACAATTCACTGGAGTGACTTGACAACACAGTTTATGGGTGGCACAGCAGCGGCACTTTGGAGGATGGCACAAAGGTGTCACAACGTAAAACAAGGTTCTGTTTCTTTCAAAATGTCTTGAAGGGGAAACAGGATCTCGTCACACGGTGCAAAGAGAATATAACATTAACTATCTGTATACACATCAATGGCTTAATACATGGCTTAAGTAAAACATACTAGATATGTACACGTCAATGCACAATAAAAAGTAGATAGACACATACCTAATGAAAAACATAACATCATTAACATAAAGTATCACAGGGAATAGGAACCTTGCTAACCAAGCTGCCCAGATAAGCATTTGGCTAAGCAGTTAAAGGGGAACTCACTCTAAGGTTGGTTCCACCACCTTGTAAGAGTAGTTTTTATCCCAGAGAACATTCTCCAGCTAGGTCAAAAGGTTTCACTTTATTTGTTATACAGCTTCATGATGGCACCTTCATAACAACTTCAACTTCATGAATGGTCACTAACTTTTCAACAACCCTTACACAAATCAATAAAAGTGAATATATGAAAGTTTATCTGGCTGTAGCAGAAAGTCACAGAGCCGTCATGTCGTCATGGTATAAACACACAATAGAAGTCTATGGAAAGGGAATGTTGGAATAGTGAGCAGCTAAAGAGGCATTCACATATTCATGTTGTTAATGTCCGTTGTTTGTATCGTCAGAAAATGTTAATAACAGACACTAACAAATCGGTCAAAAAACCGTTAAACTCCCATTGATTTCAATGGGATTTGATCTGTTGTCCGTTAGTGTCAGTTTTTACCAGATCCGTCACAAGTCCTTTATTTTGGCGGAGATAATAATGCAGGGTGCAGGACTTTTGGCTTTGTTTAAAATAACGGACATATTACAGATCCTTTATTTTTTTTAGCATTAATGTCTATGGCTAACGGACGGATAGTAATGGATGGTCTTCAGTAATACTGTCCGTTATTTCTCAGAAAGCAGAACAAAAAAAAGCAAAAAAAAAAAACGGATGGTATAATAACGGGCATTATCGGACACTAACTTATATAAAAAAACAAAAAAATATATAAGCACACAGCCCAACTCACGAAATAGTGTTTGAATGTAGACACCGTCCTCCTGGGATTCCTGATGCACGGACAGAAGCCTCCTCGTTTTGAGTCAAAGAAGTAACGCCACGTGTGAAAAGAATGGTGTCCAGCAGCCAGTTCAGCCAGGTATAAATAAAACGTAACTTTTAATTCATCAACATAACAAAAGGATCATTTAAAAAGCACAGAGGGATCCTCTGTGCTAGACAAAAGCAAAGAATTTGCTTACGCGTTTTGAGGATGAACTCCCCTTAGTCAAGTTACGTTTTATTTATACCTGGCTGAACTGGCTGCTGGACACCATTCTTTTCACACGTGGAGTTACTAACTTTATATCTGTTACTGACCATTATGATAGGCATCCATTTTTTTTTTTTTTTTTTTTTAAAGAACCCTATCATAACGGGTTTTCAGCAGTAATGTGAACATCCCCTTATTGGGAAGTTTCTGTCTCACCCTAAATGCTTTTACTAATATCCATACTTCTCTCTAATGTCCTATATTATCCCGCTGCACCTTCTGTTTGTGAGAAAGAGTTATATCTATGTCTTTATATCTATGGGAGACATAATTGCAGCTAGTCTCCAGCCACCAATTTTGGGAGAAATTAAAATTGGAGAAAGAGTCCACAGAGGAGAAAACTACTAAAAATGCAGAATACAAGTCATATAAGGCCAGAAATCCTGTTATTCCTCCAGTACACACATTGCACTATTGATTTACACAAAGGTTCGATATGCTTTTGACTTACCACCAGAGGCTGTTTTCACCTGATCTATGAGAGATTCAGACAGAATGTTTATTATTAAATGTAGCTGCTCTGGTAACCTGAAATTTTTACAACTAGATTGCATGTTGCTTGCTGCCCCTGTGCTAGCTTTTTTGTTTCTTGCACAATATTGTTAATGTATGCATTCATTGTGATAACCTTAGATGGAAACCTCCTCAGACAGTTGTTATGTAAGAGTGTTTACAAAATGTATCAAAAGAATCACCTAGTCTGGTCAATGATTGTGCCCTACCTTTCAGAGGAGGAAAATTAAAAGTAGCTTCAGCATATAGAGTTAAACATAATTCTACTTCTTTTGGTGAATGGAGATATACATTTTTGTACAAAGGTCCTTTATGCAGGGCAGGATGTTTGCACCCTGCTCTATTTCATTTAATGTATCATGCATTATATATATTTGTTGGTAGTTCTGATTGGAGGCAACACCCTAAAGGCAACATTCTCATTTGATGACATATGTAAGGACAAGTCCCAGAGCTGAACTTCACACATGCTAAAGAGTCTTGTGTTCATTGTCTTCCTGGCCAGAATATTCCATTCATTCCAGAAGGGTATTTAAAGGTTATACAGTGGGGGGGGGTAAGGGGGGGAAAAGGGTTTTTTTTTTAACAATTTAAAAAAAAAGGGGACCCCCCAAATTTAGACCAAAAATGGTTAAGGTTAAAAGGGGTGCCCAAACTTTTTCATATGACTTATACACTTTTTCTTTTTGACTATTGCATATCTCTTTTAATAAACATCACTTTTCACGTTTGTATTTAAAATGTCTTACAGTTTGCTTTCTGAAGCTTGCATGTGTTGCTATGCACTGCAAGCTGCCCTGTCCTTTTCTTAGTAAAATCCATAACAAAACCCCTCAAGCCTCTGCTTGTTATGCTGTATTGTGTGCAGTAACACACCAGAGATGCAGTGATACAGTCCTTTGATGGGAAATCCACACACAAGGGTCTTACACAGGAAGGACACAAGAAAATGATTTAGAAATGCCACTGAGAGTTTGAAGAGAGCCTTTGAGAGTGTGCTACAGGAGTAAACCTAGCATATTTGCTGCCTGAGGTGAACAGAAAGGTGCCCCCAAACAAAAATAAAAAGATACCCAACCCAACTATCTTTGGATGCATGATGGGACCACCTTTATTTGGGCCCACCACACAGTATATGTGTAACGTCTCTGCCTGTTCGGGTCTCGGCGCCACCCTCCGCTCGCACGCTGTGGCGAAGGAGGCGTGTTCGGTTTGATTCCTTGCGTAGGTTTCTTGTTGCTCAGTCTGAACATGGTCCTAGACTATGTAATGGATTTCCGGCCACACCCGTGTTCTGAGCATTTCTCTCTGGACTGCATAGAGTTAATCTCTTCCTGGCCTGTGTGATTGACAGCCTGTGTACATATCAGGTCTGGGGCTGGGCCCAGACTTTCTATATACAGGATGTCACTTTCTCAGCAAGTTGCCGGTTATTGCACTGTCTTTGCCTGCTCTCTTTGTTATATCTCTTGCTGCCTTATTACCTGATTCTCTGACCCTTTGCCTTGCCTTTTGACTATTCTCTTGGATTTTGACTTTGTACTGCATTGCTCGTTTGTTACCGACCCCTTGGCTTCCTGACCTCTCTTTTGTCGTTTGTTTTGTCTTGTCCTGTTCTGTGTGTCACTTACCCAGTATAGGGCTTGTCTTCTAGTTGTCCTTTTACCGTTTAGGGTAACTGAGGCAATAGGAAGGGACAGTGGCTGGGATGAGATTAGGGCTCACTTGTCTCTGTCCTTCCTCCCAGACCCCTGCAGTAGTGTCAGGGTATTGCTACGTTTGGCAAGACCCTTACAATATGACGCCTTTTTTGTAGTCCACCACATGGTATATGAGCCCCTTTTTTTTGCTCCCCCACAGTATATAAACCCCTTTTTTTACCCCCCCATAAAGTATATGATCCCTTTTTTATGGCCCCCACACAGTATATGACCCCTTTTTATGCCCCCCACAGTATATGACCCTTTTTATGCCCCCCCCCACAGTATATGACCCTCTTTGTGGCCCACACGCAGTATATCAGTTTTTCTTATGCCCCCCACCCCCACACACAGTATATGACCCACCCCAGCATATGTTAGGCCGCTACCTATTGTATTATTGAAATAGGTAGCGGACAATAATTTACTCACCTGTCCACACTCCTGTCCAGGCCGCCCTCCACTGCCACCTCCAGAGTGCACTTTAGAGTGTGCATTCTTTAATGTTGTCACATATGCTGCCCCCTTAGTTTATTCAAGAGGCGCCGCCTGAGGCCATTGCCTCAGGTTGCCTCATGGACGATGCGCCCCTGGTGTACTATGTGTACATGTTTATGCAAACTAGTAAGTGGAAGAGGAAGAGGGGAGAGGGGAGAGCTGAGCTAAAGCTGTGAAGGTGAAATGAAAACAAAGAGATCATGTGACTGGTGCTAGAGAACACCCATGAGGTTGAAATTGGAAATAAAGGTTGCAGAATACATGGGAAGGAATGCTCAATGCCAAAAACAGAAAAGTGCAACTTTTTTTTTTTTTAACTCCAGGAACGTAGTAAGACGTGAGTTTATTGAATTTTAACACACAAATTTGTCCATGGTCTTTAAATATTGTAACCTCACAAACAACAATGTGAGATCCCTAGTTTGGGGAATCTTAAACACAACAGGAAAAGAAAGATATGGGGATCTCTTTGGTAGTGGTATCACGCTGGAGAGCTGGTGGTCTTCTGGGATTTTTGTTCAGTTACTAAGGGCCAGTTCACATCTGCGTTCGGTTTCCGTTCAGGGAGTCCGCTTGGGGACCCCCGAACGGAAACCTATACGCATAGAAAAGCAGTTTACCTAAGGAAACCTGCGGACCCCATAGACTATAATGGAGTCTGTGCGGTTTCCACTTGGTTTCTGCACGAAGCAAGCATGCAGTACTTTCCTCTCCGCATGTTTCCGCAGATTGTGCGGAATCCGAGCGGAAACCACACGGACCCCATTATAATCTATGGGGTCCGCAGGTTTCCTTAGGTAAACCGCTTTTCTATATGTATAGGTTTCCGTACGGGGGGTCCCAAGCGGACTCCCCAAATGGAAACTGAACACAGATGTGAACCGGCCCTGACAAAGTAGTGGCTCTTTATAATGTATTTTATTATTAATAAGACATAATGAAATGGGGGCAGTAGGACACTGGCATTACCTGCAGGGACACCTTGCTGATGTATAATTTAACCATTGAAGCTCTTAAATTTGGTAAATTGGGACTATAAATATAAATACATAGATACAAGAAAATAAAATCCTACAATTTTCTCTTATCCCCCCACTCAGCAGCCTTTTCTATATACTAATACTGTACCAGGCTTTATTTAGAAGCAGCTAGGACTGCAAAGGAAGAAGGCCAGTTCTATATTACAGTCATACATATAAACCGCAATACTTTGCCTAACCCTTTGTACTAACCCTTGTTCTTAACTTTAGCTGTATATGAAGATTTGTAACTTTATCGTTGTATCTTCAGCTGACTTTAGTGTTATTAATAAGAGTAATTGTCTCATACAAACCAGTTTGATGTGACCTTCACACTAATGTTTTCACACATTTCATTGTGCTATTGTGAACCGAGAGCAAGGCAGGTGGTTTGGACTCCGCAACCAGAAATGAACGCACACGCGGTAGTTCAAGAAAAAAATATATATTTACTATAAGTTAATAAAGGCTAGTTAAAGGTAAAATGACAGGGCTAAAGACAAGCAAAATATACAATATAGCATGAACAATTTCAAGGCAAATTCTGCAATGGTTTCTACTTTTACTCTGTCCACTTCTGCAGTATGGACACTGAATGAACAATATACTCAAAACTATCCCTAACTGACCCTGACTTCACATTTGGGTGCACCCCCTTTTCCCCAGTGGTCCAGGTGGACCGCTTACAGTCCGTAGAAGCGCGCGGTGGGGCCCAAAGTCGGTCCTTTCTTTTATAGTGAAGCGTCCTCTCCTCACGGTTATCAGGATCTTGGGAGAAATGAAGTCCTCTTTAACAGACAGGGAAACCAACTGAATGCAATGTAATCCAACAGCAGATTCCACTCAGCACACTGACAGTCCTGCCGAATCCATACACTGAGCTGGGATGTAAGCCGGGATTTAGCAGGTGCCGTCCAGTACATCAACAGCACTGCGAGTCTCTATCTGTGGTATCCATATACACAGTCACAATGTCAGTCTCACTGATCAGCCACTGAGCACAGTTCCTTTCACGTGGACTCACTAGTCCTGTTGTCTCTTTACACTCTGTTTGTCTCTGGACCAAGATACAGCTTAGCTGTACAGAAAAACCTCCACACCAGTTCAATACAACACTTGCCAAGATGGCTGCTGCTCTCTGTCTCGTCACTTCCTGCTTCTCTGCTCACACTCTGTCTGCAGAACAGGCAGGCTGACATAAAAGGGGGGGGTCTCACTCCAGCATCATGTCACAATTACAATGGCTGCTGTCTTAAAGGAACAGAATCACAGAAATACATTCAACATTAACAGTTTATACAGACAAATGAAGCTTAAGACAACATTGGCTGTCTCTTACACTATGTAAGTACATTACATAATTTACTATATTTACAAATATTAGAATTTACCAAAGTGACAACAGAACAGAACTGATTCGCTAATACGTGACTGATTTGATATTGCAAATCCTCTTTTACATAGTACAGTATATTTAAGTAACAGATCTGCATTTTGGGGGGATCCTCCTACCTAACTGCTTCACATGATGGACGGATGCCATGGTCTATCTATTGACTTCTATTATATGAAGCAAAGGGATTATTTCATTTTAGAGTTGAACCAAGTTTAGTGGAATAGTGATGTAGGTCTCTGGATGATTTGGCAGTAATATAGTCCCTAAAATACAGCAATATTACAGACTATGCAATATTTTCTAGTTTTTGTATATTTTTGTAGTTTGCTTTAAATTTTAGAAGGAAAGTTGTCTTGCACATATAAATTAAACTTATGGCTATTTTCATTTTTCCTGCCAGGCTATTTCTGAAAATGAAAAAATTACATGTTTCTTACTAGAAACTTACTTTACCTTGTTATATGGGCTTTTATATATTGCAGATTGCAGGGGTGTCTTTCATTGCTTCATATAATGTGTACGATATCAGAACCAGGTAAGATTATGCAGGTATATTAAAAAAAAAATAGGGCATCTTTATATTTTGTAATAAGGTGGGGCAAAATGTACTCATTATGAGCCAAATACAGATAAAAGGGGTTGGCCAAAAATTGTTATTTATAAACTATCCTTATCAGCCATCAGATCAGTCATCAGTATCAGATCGGTCTGAGTCCGACACCCAGACATACCAGGTATACAACTGGAAGCAACCCTGCTCCTATTCAAGTGAATTGGAGGGGGGCTAGAGTTCCAGCTGCAACCTCTACAGTGTACGGAGCTCAATAAACTGTATACAACTTACAGTCTGTACAGTGTAGAAGTGGCACCTGAACCTTTTTCTGCAGTTAGATCCTTATCAGCCATCAAATCAGTATCAGATCGATCTGAGTCCAACACCAGGACCCTGTCCCGATAAACCAAATGATAATAATATAAGGGCTGACTAGATGGACCATGTGTTCTTTTTCTGCAGTCAGATCCTTATCAGCCATCAGATCAGTCATCAGTATCAGATTAAAGGGGTTGGCCAGAAATTGTTATTTATGAATTACCCTTATCAGCCATCAGATCAGTCATCAGTATCAGATCGGTCTGAGTCCGACACCCAGACCTTGTCCCAATCAACTATTTCAGCCATCGGAAACCATATACCAGGTATACAACTAGAAGCAGCCTTGCTCCTACTCAAGTGAATGGGAGGGGGGCTAGAGTTTCAGTTGCCACCTCTTCAGTGTATGGAGTTCAATACACTGTATACAACTTCCAGTCTGTACAATGTAGAAGTGGCACCTGAAACTGCATTCCTGTTCTCATTCACTTGAATAGGAGCAGGGCTGCTTCTGGCCATACATCTAATATATGGCGTTCGGTGGCTGAAGGACACTTGGGACGGGGACTGGGAACCCCGACCAATCTGATACTGATGACCTATCCATTGGATAAATCACCAGTATCAATTACCTCCAGATCCTGGAAACCCCTTTAAGCATGCCTGAGATAAACACACGTATAAACAAATGATAATGATATAAGGGCTGACTAGATGGACCATGTGTTCTTTTTCTGCAGTTAGTCTTCTGTCTCTATGTTTCTTTGTTTCAATTACCATTTATTTCAATGGAAGCTGAGCTGCAGTACTTGCTCCTGGTTACTGGACAGGACATGGAGCCATCTGCTTCCGGCTCTGTGCAGTGTACAGGCATCGGAAGTGGCCCCAAACAGATGATCCATGTGGCCCCTACCGATCAGACATTATATAGCTAAAAAATTATTGGCCAACCCCTTTAAGTGTAGCTCACAGATTCATGGAAATTTGGAGGAAGTTCTGTAAATTTAGATCATGTTCTTGAATACCTGAAATATAGCAAAAATACAGGTGCATCTCAATAAATTAGAATATCTTTGAAACGTTTATTTCTTTCAGTAATTAAATTAAAAAAGTGAACTCCTATATTTTATAGATTCTTTACACACAGAGTGTTCTATTTCAAGTGTTTTATTTCTTTAAATGTTGATTATGGATTACAGGTAATGAAAACCAAAATCTAAGAAAATTAGAATATTGATAAAAAGTTGAGTATTGTAAATTCAGTGTGTCACCTGCCAAGGTTTCCTAAGCCTTTAAATGGTCCCTCAGTGTGGTTCAGTAGGACACACAATCATGGAAGACGCTGATTATGAATTGTATTACTGAATTACTGAAATGAAGGAACGTTTCAAAAATATTCTAATTTATTGAAATGCACCTGTACCTCTGGTATATGTAAAGGCACAGTGTACTTGACTTTTTTTTTTGCACACAAAATGTTGCAAGTTACAAATTTGGAGCACTCGTGTGACAAATGAAACCACATGTAGAAAACAAACAAAACCTGGCAAACAGATCATTTTCATACTTTAATGTTTTTGCAACATTTTCCAAAAAAAGACACAAAAACTGTTAGAGCAGGTTCAGTCATTTTGGTTGTTGGTAAAAGAAACTTTATATTACAATTTATTAGAGAAAAAATGTTTCTTTCTCCACTGTCAGGCTCCTTTCCTCCTCCTACTCAACACACTTCTCAAATACATATTCGGGGTTGACCAGAGAAGCCTATGGAAAAAGGAAGGTAGAGGAAGACGAGGAGCTGACTGATGGCAAAGGAGCTATAGAGACATGGATGTTCTGCTACATCTCAGCAGAGTGCTATATTCACATCAATACAGTTCAGTACTGCTAAAAGACTGATATAAATTCACTAAAATGTACTATTTCCTGCAGAGGACCTCTCTGTATACCGTATGTGTCTCTGCTCTGGTTTCATTCAGCTGCTCTTTCTTCTCCCCCCTTCCCTCTCCATAGATTTCTATGAGCTGTGTCTGCCTTCACTTGAGAACTGAATTAATCCATTTAGAAAGGAGGGGAGGAAGAAAGTGAAGTGAATAAGTGAAGCAAAAAGCATTTTGCTGCAATAAGATATATTATACAGTTTCTTATATTCGCTTGTACTATTAATTTGAATGAAGGAGATAGCAAATATGTCTGAGCTTCCTTGTTGCAACTTTTGTAAAAATGGCTGACACAACAAAACAGAAAATGGCAATTTCTCTTTCAGTAAAGCAAACAAAATATAATATAATATGGCTAATATTTTACAATAAAATTGGTTAAAAACAACTGATTTCCGGTTAAGAAATGTGACATTTTTGCTAGCATAGATTTTAGATCCTCACTAAAATGTCAAAATGCCTGCACCAGCTTCAATACGTTTCCTAAGTTCATTTCCATATAGTTTCAGTCACTTTGGGCATTAGAATATTTTCTGTACTCTAGGAGTTTATTTTATACTGGACAAAAAAAATCATATTTATTGTTGAAAGGTAAAATATCAATAATATATCAATATCAAAATGTTACTATAACCTCAAGTTTCATATAATCCCAGGACAAGCCCATTGAGGGCCTACATGGCCAGGATGTTTCTTTGACCCTGGCCATTACAGAGGAGCCTGGCTGACATCACTGCTGTTGACTGAACAGTTTATGTTTTTATGCAGTCTCATGATGTACATGTACAATGTGTTGCCTGTAGACATTGCATTGATGACATAATTTTACAATATAAAGTGTTAATGGGTTATCACATACTTGTATGTGTTGTGACAACTTGGGGGAATTAGACTCAAAATGGCGGCAGACTCCTGGTCCGGACAGCGGTGGTTCGTGGTACTGGGCGCCGGAAAGATAGCTTTCAGACGGTCCAAGTGTAAAATAAAAGTGGCTTTATTCAGCTTAACTGCAACATAACAAAACAACAAAAATCTAGGCCACAGTTAAGGTCCTAACTCACTCCTTGAGCCCCTAACTGTCCTCTACTGCTCAGCTCCAGCAACAGTCTCCTGTGGACCCCCAGCCCTCCTGGCACAGATCGTCTATCTGTCCAGCTGGGTCCACCATCTCCTGCTCCCTGCAGGATACTCCACACTTCTGGAGTTACACGCCACGCCCACCCAAAGGTGTGGCTGAAGGCCTTTTCAGGGCTGGGCCTGGGTCGCTCAACAGCGCCCTCTGGCTCACATACTCACAGTGTTTATATTGTTCCATAAACTGCTGCGGCCCATGTTTTTTGCACAGTTGAATATGCCAAAAGGAAACACTTTTAGCTTACGGATGCCCCATAAAAGTCTTTACATACTGTATGCTAGGTTGTTTCAGACATTTACTGGCAACTGTATGGAAAAATGTGGTGTAAATCTGTGGAATTTTACTAACATTAGCTTACTGTTTGAGTGATATGCCAGTGTCTGTCTGTACCCAGAACAGCAATTGCCATAATTATCCATAAAGCCCTGTTGGAGCCCTATTTTCTTATTAGAAAAGTACTGTACACTGCCAGGTGACCAGCATTTTCCTTACTTCTGGCTAACGTTTGTCTTTGGTTACCTATGCAGCGTCATTGAAAGATGTGTTTAAGCTAGTGCTAAAATATTTACCAGGCTTGTTCCTGAGAGGCGCAGGTTCAGTTAATAGTAATTTAACAGAATCAAATTTGTTGAGTGGCCTAAACCCAAGTAATATTAATTTACAGAATATACTGCAGTGCGGGAAATAGTTTTTTGCAGTATGAGATAAATGTCAGAATAAAATAGAAATGTAACAAACGTAAAGATTTTAAAGCCGAAGAGTGCAGTGCAGTCCTGGTTTTATTATTCTATCCATTTCTGTATCTCTGGCACTGTTACACAAAGACACAATCCTTCAGTCTTTATTTTGAAGATTGAATGAATAGTAGCAATTAAGAAATGGTCAGCAAAAACCTGTTGTGTTCTGTGGTATACCCAGTGATAGCACAGTGCCCTAAAAATATACCCCCAATAATACATCCACTATAAACAGGGGTCCACAGGCTACTTACCTAACTTATTGCAGAAGTCACACTACAGCAGGGCCAAGAGGTGCAATTATAGTGCTGCTTATCCAGCCAGTCAGAATTCAGTAACCATTACTTGAAGAGGACCATTCACCACAGCAACCAACTCCAGTTCCTTGCATCATTTAGTAGGCGCAGCTCCACCATTGATTCTGGCACAGTTGCAATTTCTTCTTTAGCCCATACTGTTCCAAAGAAATTAGTGAAGTCCTTTTTGGTGCCTGATATGCTCTTTAAGTTCTCTATTGCCAAGTAGGTGATCTCTAGTCAGAGCAGACAAAGGGTGTGATTCAGATGAGATACTGCCTGTTTCTAACTGGACAATGTTAAATAGCTCAGAAACATGCCTTCTTGCCTGCCCCTACCTAACACCATCCACCTGACAGTACAGAGACAAATTCTTATATAAGGCACCAAAACTAAATGCATCGATTGCTCAGAAATGGTGGGGGCTAGAGAAAAAAATTCCAATTATGATGAAATGAGCAGAGCAGCACCTATTAAAGGAGACAAAGAGTTGGACTTGGTGGAGATGGTGAGAGATCCTTTTTAAATGTTTATTTTCAGATATTGTTGTAAATCCCTATTTCTAGCGTTCCATAGACTTCAGACCTTTGAACATTTATACCTATGGTTTGTGACCTTAATTTTTTGCAACTATTCTCCTGCCTTATTCTTGTGCTGTTATGATAATAATAGTGACAGATTATGTATTATCATAATTTACAGGGAAGTATGGAGTCTCAGCCCACCCGGAAAAAATAATACCAATCTGCAGTATGCCGACTGGGGACCACATGGGAGTCAGCTGGTGAGTCAACATGAAAATGATTACCATACCAGTCTTAATAGCAGACAATAAGCAACAGATATATCAATAGAAACTGTCATTTTTGCCCACAGAATTTAAACTTCCTGTTGCTTATATAACACTAACATATTCCATAGCATTGTACACAGATTGTTATCACTCACATGAGACCGCTTTCCTCAATGGGCTAACAATCTAATTTTCCCATGCTATACCCACACACCATTTTCATAGGAAGTCAATTAACCAGTACCAGAACATAAAAAGGTTATAAAAATATGTATACATGTAGCAGAGTTAACCCGAACATCTGCAATTGGTTAGCTGCAGTGTGATTCCTTGAAAAGTCATTGAAAAATGTTTTTGTAGACTTAAACCATATTAAGATATATACTATAGAAATGGACTATCATCTGTTATCTGTAAATTGATTTCTTAATTTGGTGTAAATGCATGTGGGGAAAAAAGAATTCTATATTTGCCCTATATACTGTAATTAGATGTAAACCATCAATGTATGACCCTTGGTAACAGGAACTCTCTAAATCAGCTTCAGGAAATGCAGGTCACCATTATCATTTCTACACATGGCACTTTGGGTCACCCTATGTGACTATACTAGGATTTCCCCTATTTTCATTAATTACAAGAAACTTTATTGTAAAGTAAAAAAGTTATTAATTGAGTTCAAAATTGATTAATAATTGAAAATAGTGCTGCTGTTGTTTTCTATATAGACTGTATTTTATTGTTTGATTCTAGGTGTTCATCTTTGAAAATGATATATACTATCAAGAGGTGGCTTATGGTCCAACGCTCAGACTTACGTCATCTGGAGATCCGGAAAAAGTGCTCAATGGGATCTGTGACTGGACCTACCAAGGTGAGGCTTTATAAAATACATTCATCTATGTAAATATCCAAAAATATCTCTAATCTGAAGCTATAATCTCTCTTAAAGGATACCTGAGTTTTTGATGAAATTTACATGCAGAGTCTTTTTGGGAACATCTCTCTGTTGATGTTTGACCCTTCAAATGTGTTCATTTATTCTTTTTTTATTCTGAGGATAATCACCCATTTTGCTTGCACCTTGATCTGCTCAGTCAGTACATAGTATGGACCACAGTAGTACTGAGCATCAATTTCCATGAGGGTCAGAAGTGTGCATGAAGCCTCATCTAATTGTTTATGTATTAGTTATGGCACTATCTGAACAGGTCTTATATAGGTACTGTACATATTAGGTCCTACACAAGCTAATCTTTTCACAAGCACCTCTCTCCTTTCATCCCCATGCTATGTCAGAAGTTAACATAATTTGCATCTCTTTTCCCTGCTTTTCTGTAATCATAAACACCGATCTTTGTGCTGATAAAAATACCTCACTATGTTCAATGAAGAGATGCTAGCCAACATGCCCGGAGCTGAGAGGAGATACAGTACAGGAAAAAAAGTATTTAGTCAGCCACTAATTGTGCAAGTTCTCCCACTTAAAAAGATGAGGCCGGCCTGTAATTGACATCATAGGTAGACCTCAACTATGAGAGACAAAATGAGAAAACATATCTAGAAAATCACATTGTCTGATTTTTTAAGAATTTATTTGCAAATTATGGTGGAAAATAAGTATTTGGTCACCTACAAACAAGCAAGATTTCTGGCTCTCACAGACCTGTAACTTCTTTAAGAGGCTCCTCTGTCCTCCACTCATTACCTGTAGTAATGGCTCCTGTTTGACATTGTTATCAATATAAAAGACACCTGTCCACAACCTCAAACAGTCACACTCCAAACTCCACTATGGTGAAGACCAAAGAGCTGTGGAAGGACACCAGAAACAAAATTGTAGACCTGCACCAGGCTGGGAAGACTGAATCTGCAATAGGCAAGCAGCTTGGTGTGAAGAAATCAACTGTGGGAGCAATAATTAGAAAATGGAAGACATACAAGACTACTGATAATCTCCCTCGATCAGGGGCTCCATGCAAGATCTCACCCCGTGGGGTCAAAATGATCACAAGAACGGTGAGCAAAAATCCCAGAACCACACGGGGGGACCTAGTGAATGACCTGCAGAAAGCTGGGACTAATGTAAAAAAGGCTACCGTCAGTAACACACTACGCCGCCAGGAACTCAGATCCTGCAGTGCCAGACGTGTCCCCCTGCTTAAGCCAGTACATATCCAGGCCCATCTGAAGTTTGCTAGAGAGCATTTGGATGTTCCGCAAGAGTATTGGGAGAATGTCATATGGTCAGATGAAACCAAAGTAGAACTGTTTGGTAGAAACACAACTTGTCGTGTTTGGAGGAGAGTGAATGCTGAGTTGCATCCAAAGAACACCATACCTACTGTGAAGCATGGGGGTGGAAACATCATTCTTTGGGGCTGTTTCTCTGCAAAGGGACCAGGACGACTGATCCGTGTACATGAAAGAATGAATGGGGCCATGTATGGTGAGATTTTGAGTGCAAACCTCCTTCCATCAGCAAGGACATTGAAGATTAAATGTGGCCGGGTCTTTCAGCATGACAATGATCCCAAGCACACCGCCAGGGCAACTAAGGAGTGGCTTCATAAGAAGCATTTCAAGGTCCTGGAGTGACCTAGCCAGTCTCCAGATCTCAACCCCATAGAAAACCTTTGGAGGGAGTTGAAAGTCCGTGTTGCCCAGCGACAGCCCCAAAACATCACTGCTCTAGAGTAGATCTGCATGGAGGAATGGGCCAACATACCAGCAACAGTGTGTGCCAACCTTGTGAAGACTTACAGAAAACGTTTGACCTCTGTCACTGCCAACAAAGGATATATAACAAAGTATTGAGATGAACTTTTGTTATTGACCAAATACTTATTTTCCACCATAATTTGCAAATAAATTATTTAAAAAATCAGACAATGTGATTTTCTGGATTTGTTTTCTCATTTTGTCTCTCATAGTTGATGGCTACCTATGATGTCAATTACAGGCCTCTCTTGGGAGAACTTGCACAATTGGTGGCTGACTAAATACTTTTTTTTCCCCACTGTAAGTGCCTTTGCCAAGATAATACCTGTGAAGGAGCAGCTAGCTCTATCCACCTATTTTTTACAATTACATCTCAGCAGCCAAGGACGTAATTTATTTAGCAACAGCTCGTGGGAAGTAGATTTAAAAAACAGGAGCCCCCTAGTGGCAGGACTAGCAGTGGAGGAGGAGGGTCAGTTTTTAGGGTGAAAAACAAACATTGTTTTTTTTTTTTTTTTAAGTGGTTTCCAGTGTTGTTTAATTCATAGAATACCCCATCCTAAACATCCTGAAGTTGCTCTTCCACTGCGTAGTACTGGATCGACTCGGGTACTTTCGGGTACCATGTAGTTTGTTTTCCACTGCAGAAAGTACCCACTTCATGTAGCTATTAATCATCCATAATGGCGACCAATCAGCTGAGCTGTGTTTGGACCTGTGGCCTTCTAGTAAGGTTTGACTTACTTGGTATCTAGTCTATAGTAGGTACTTAAAAAGTTCCCAGTACCAGTTACTTTGAGGTACATTTTCAATGGAGAAATCACAGAAATCGTTCAAGGCGAGCTCAGATGATCTGGTGCCATTATTTTATATGGTCAAGTCCAATTAACATAAAGACCTGTCACAATCTGCCTGTATTATCTAACGTAAAATATCTATTTTATTTGGATGTTTATATTTATTGCATACATTTTGTAGCCAAAACAACTTCACTATAAGACCATTTGAAATATTGAGGTATACTGTATGGATTGCAGGTATTGTTCAGTAGGACATGGTGCCTCTCATGGTGTGTTTGTGTTGCAGAGGAATTACTACACAGCTATGCTGCTCACTGGTGGTCTCCTGATGGAGCAAGGCTTGCCTACCTGACTATCAATAACACACTTGTACCTAAGATGGAGCTGCCACACTTTGTTGGTGCTGACTATCCAATATGTGTACGATATGCCTACCCTAAGGTATGACTAGGAAGAGCTCTGGGACTGTTAGTTCGTCTGAACGCTCCATTGTGCCATTCTTCTGTTATTCTTTCTGGAAGTACAGATGTAGCAAACACCAAAATGAAAGCCAACACACTACTGCCCTTCAGTTTGTTTCAGGGCTATTATTATACTCACTTCTCCTCTCCTGGGAATCCTCGCTCTGTCTGGATCTCTCCAGCATCTTCTTAGATACAATTGGAAAGGAGACCAGCAGCATGTACAGACATCACATAATGCCAGACCCCTTTCCATTAAGGAGATTAACCAGGTTTTCCCCCGACCACTATTATGATGATGCGGGGCCCAGGCCATCCTCTGCGACAGCGATTGTTACGCCTCTGAGTAGAGTTATGAGTAAGGACACTACTGTCCAAAACATGCTTGCTGTTATATGGAACTTTTTACTAATATTCTTAACTTGGTTCAATGAAGGATGCATCACCAAATAGTTGATCCATGCGGGAGCCATGGACATCCCACTCCTGTATCCAAGACTTCTTCCGAGTTGCACCACTTTTCTGGAATGCTCTACCCTGGACAATCAGATTGACTCCCAATTTCTACAGCTTCAAACACAAACTAAAGACACATCTTTTCAGACAGGCCTATCACAATTCCTAATGTAAACCCTTCCCAGCTAGAATCCCTAAAACGAACCCTCCTCTGTTCACGCTCCCACATTACCCCACAGGATATGATGCTGTATCGGACTGTAACTTTATATGTCCAGGCACCATACGCACATTAAAGGACACTGACTGGTGACAACTCATACACCTTTATTTATATGTAATGAAAGTAACCTCTATCACAAAAGCAGCCGAACCACTGTATAAGCAATGTTGCCCCTGCCGCCGCTGCTACCTTCCGATGCTGCCCCTGCCTCTGTCACCTCCTCTACCTTTGTAAGCTCTTTCGAGCAGAGACCTCAGTCCCATTGTGTGAACTGACTATTTCTCTGTAATGTATGTTTTTGTCTGTACTTGAACCCAACAATTTGTAAAGTGCTGCGGAATATGTTGGCGCTATATAAATAAAATGTATTAATAATAATAATGATAATAATTATTATTATTATTATTGTTAATATTATTATTACCCATCACTAATGAGATATTTATGGCCTGTCCTAAGGATAAGCCATAAAAACAAAAATCCTGGACAACCCCTTTAAGAATAGAATGGCAGCTCACCACTGTCAATTTTTTCACACATTTTTAAAGGAATAACAACGGAAGGGCATAAAGCAGAGACCTAAGAATTGATGCTACCAAATACATGCATGCAATTTAGCACAAATGTCCATTTATGAATACTTATACATACAAATATGTTCAGACATTGCACTATGAGGCCTGGGCTACACACAGATTTGATGAGTGTTGAATGTTAGCTGCAGTTCACAAGATCGCATACCTCAACAGAGGGCATGTATTAAGACTGGCATTTCCTATGGCATTTCCTTAATTAATTTCCTCTCTGGAGCAAGATTTCCCCATTGGCCTCTTAATAATTCAGGAGCACTACAGGATGTCCGTCCCGTGTGCTAGAAATTAAATCGACACCAGTCAGGAACTTGCATAGTTTTCAGGTATTACGTATCCCATCCTCTGGCCAGCTCTAGCTAGCAGGTCACAAGGCAAATAATGTGCCATATCTTTGGCGCAAAAAGGGCTATGTGATGAATATGTGGCATATTTACACCCATCTACTCTAGAAAACAGGTATAGATGAGTTAGTAAATTTCCTTTCCTTAAGGCCAAGACAATATAGGCAGAGATTACAGACTTGCTGGTGGCTAGCCCATTGCAATCTACAGTAGCAGCTCTCATCTACATGCTGCAACTAAACCTTGAAAAGTGACTCCAATATTGCTGTGGGTTTATCTGTGACTCTCAACCTTTGCAATACAGGTAAGCAACTAACAGGTGAGTTCAGGTAAATTCTGCCTCGTGTTCACAGTGTGTCCTTGGCCTTACACTTCAGCTGAGTTCTGCTTCTGACCATCATTCTCCATCTATATGCCCTTCAATCACACCTAAACTTGATCATAACACTTGTCCTTGGGAGAATGGCTTACTAATCCAGTGATGCTGAAGTGCGACAAGGTGTGTGAAGCATGATAATTACCCGCCAACTCATTATTAAGGCAGTCATTAGCATATAGATTTGCGAATAAACTTTACTGCGGCCATTTTGCCTGTCTGGCTGTTTTTCTCGGGTTGTTATAAATGTCACTATCAGTTATTGATTTATGTAAAACACTTTCCTGCCCTTTACTTCAATGAGGAATAATTACATTGTTGAGTTGCCTGCTTTGCAATTCCTCAATACTTTCACTGCTGCAGAGAAGATATTGTTTCCTGCTACCAACACTGTTCTTCATACTTACTTTGCTTACTTATATAGCGCCAATATATTCTGCAGCGCTATACAGATATTGTCATCACTCACTGTCCCATGTAGGGCTCATAATCTAAATTCATAGTGCTGTACATAGCAGGGTACAGTTATCCATCATGTTGTTGGAAGGGGTTCTTGGGCTATGTGAAAATGTGCATTTACTTGATTTCACAGCTAATGAGTGATAAATGAAACACCATAGACATATATGAGGTACCTCGGTTTTGTATGTCACTTTTGTAGATTTGGAGAAAAACAACTTTGAAGTCTTATGCAAATGAGGCAGTTGGTGCACTGGGGGTGGGCCTTCCATTCTCTAGAGCTCAGCTCTTGCCACCTACCATCTTCTGCATTCTGCAGATGCTCCCACTGCTATAACATCACCCACAGTACTTGAGCAGCAAGAGCAGTCCTCCCAGGAATGAAGGCCCACCCCCAGTGCACCAACTAATTTGCATAAGAATTCAAAGTTGTTTTTCTCCAAATCTAAAAAAGTGACATATATAATAAAAGTATGATGTTTATCACTGTCATGTGCTCCGTAACATTGCGGTAGCAGTTGAATATGCTTTGATATTATAGTTCATTCAAGTTATAGTTATATTCAAGTATTATATTATACAATTATTAACACTGTATAATGAATTAGATGGAGAGCTTTTAGAGGAATTCAGGAAAATTTTGAAATGTTATCATATCAATATGTTAATGTTCTATTAACCTAAGACCCTTATATAAAGCTAATATAGACAACTGATTCTTCCCTTTCTTGGACAGTTGTTGACGCTTCTCATAAGGAGCTTCTATCTCTTCCTGCTCTGATTTTTGTTGGTGTCATGACAGGGGAATTAAAGGAGTGAAGGCCTTTTTAGTGGTCTGTTCCTCTCTCAATCACTGAACTACATGAACTTTGCTGTATCTTTCTGACTTATGGAAGAGCCGGAGGCAGAGTTGGGCTGTGAAAAGACAGAGGAGTCTGAGTCAGTGGTTTGGTCTAATGCCTCAGATATACTCTAGAAAAATATTCCCACTTCATTGTTCTCTGGTCAGAAAGCATTGCTATTGGTAGACATTATTGGGTACATCTGGTTTCATTTGAACATTTACACTTAGTAAACTAAGGATCCCTTTACACAAGCCAAGAATTGGACCAATTATTTGGACCTATTATCCCTTGGAATAATTTGTAATAACTTGACCATGTAATGTTGCCAGTGACTGTGTAATGTTGCCAGCAAATGCTAGTATTTTGGGTGCTTTCATCATTTATGTGGCAACATGAGGCTGCTGATGCACAGAGTTTCGGGTACCACAGCCACAGCCATTGAGGGTGTTCACACATAGGAATGTGACACTGAATTTGAGGCAGAATCTGCCTCAAAATCAACCTCAAATTCCACCGAAAATCTGCTTCCCATTCATTTCAGTGGGATGCCATAGTTGATTTTTTTCTGCCAGCTGTTTTTTTAAGCTAGTGATAAAAATAAGCGCCCTGCTCATTCTTCAGGCAAATTCCATCTGCGAACTCCCATAGAAATGATTGGGAGGTGAATAATACATATTTTCCTTTGGTGCAATATTGGACATAGAATTTTCTCACAGACTTGCTTTAAGACCATATGCAACTTGATGCACAAGTACAAGACACTATAACACCAGACATTATCATTCCAATGCAGTTCTACAAATAAATAGTTCATCTTTGTCACTTGTTAAATCTGGACCCCTACAGTCCCAAAGAGAGAACAGCATGAAATGACATCCTTTGCTTCACTTTGGATTCTAATTTTAGTAAATGCTTTCATTAATTTGATTCATATTCAGTTTCATGAAGTTTATAGAGCATTGGAGAAATCCTGCCTAGTGTTCGGGAACAGTGGTTAATATTCTCGTCAATTTCTGGCTAATAATGCATATCAGTAATAGTAATGCAGATCTCTTCAGAGGATTTGCTTGCAGAGAATATCATTCCAGTTAATGTCCATAAAATATCTTCGCTTTCTGTAATTTTGCTTCATTAAATGTTCCGCTATGAAATCTCTATCGTTATACCATTACATAATAGAGGCTAGTCCCTATTCTCAGTCCTAAAGTGCTTATTAGGCTTACCGCCTGCTAGCTTTTCCTATCAAATTCTAGAAAAAAGTGAATTTATTATACTGTTGGGTAGAGATAATTGTTAGGCTTTGACGTCTATTAGGAGCCTTTAAACATAACTGGACATATCTGTGTGGCTAGTAGGTTTCTTTCAGGGGCAGACTGCAGGGGCCACCAGCAAGAACCTTTTACAACATAGGATCTCACACTGTAGGGAAACAAACTATCACTCTATAGCATGGTTATTCTGCTAACTGCAGTATACTGTGCAGCCATAAACAAAGATTCAGATTTTCACTGCAATATGAAAACCACACTAATCTGCATGTAAGGCCGGGGCCCCACGTGGCGTAAAAACTGCGGAATTTTACAATCACTGTGTAGTGGATGGGATTCTAGCAGCGGACACGCTGCAATTTCCAAAACTATTGCAGTTTTGGGAACCGCAGCATGTTGTGCCAAAAAGTTTACATACCCCAGAAGATTTTTTGTTTTTTTTGGCCTGATAACATGCCCAGAAGTTGACACAAAGGGTTTGAATGGCTACTAAAGGTAACATCCTCACCTGTAATCTGTTTGCTTATAATCAGTGTGTGTGCATAAAAGCTGAGTGAGTTTCTGGGATCCAGACAGACTGTTGCATCTTTCCTCCAGCCACTGACGTTTCTGGATTGTGAGTCATGGGGAAAGCAAAAGAATTGTCCATAGATCTACGGGAAAAGGTAGTTGAACTGTATAAAACAGGAAAGGGATACAAAAAGATATCCAAGGAATTGATAATGCCAGTCAACAGTGTTCAAACTGTGATTAACAATGGAAACTCAGGGGCTCTGTAAAAACCAAACCACGGTCAGGTAGACCAAACAAATTTCGGCCACAACTGCCCGGAAAACTGTTCGGGATGCAAAGAAAAACCCACACATAACATCAGCTGAAATACAGGACTCTCTGAAAACTATCGGTGTGGCTGTTTCAAGATGCACAATAAGGAAGCACTTGAAGAAAAATGAGCTGCATGGTTGAGTTGCCAGAAGAAAGCCATTACTGCGCAAATGCCACAAAGAATCTCGCCTTCAGTACGCCAAACAGCACAGAGACAATCCTCGAAACTTCTGGAACAAGGTAATCTGGAGTGATGAGACAAAAATCGAACTTTTTGGCCACAATCATAAACGTTACATTTGGAGAGGTGTCAACAAGGCCTATGATGAAAGGAACACCATCCCTACTGTAAAGCACGGAGGTGGATCACTGATGATGTGGGGATGTGTGAGCTCCAAAGGCACAGGAAACTTGGTCAAAGTTGAAGGAAAGATGAATGCAGCACGTTATCAGCAAATACTGGAGGCAAATTTGCATTCATCAGCCAGGAAGCTGCGCATGGGACGTTCCAACATGACAACAATCCAAAACACAAGGCCAAGTCGACCTGTCATTGGCTACAGCAGAAGAAAGTGAAGGTTCTGGAGTGGCCATCTCAGTCTCCTGACCTCAATATCATTGAGCCACTCTGGGGAGATCTCAAGCGCGCAGTACATGCAAGACAGCCCAGGAATTTACAGGAACTAGAGACTTTTTGCCAAGAAGAATGAGCAGTTTTACTATCACAGAAAATAAAGAGCCTCATCCACAACTACCACAAAAGACTTCAAGCTGTCATTGATGTTAGAGGGGGCAATACACAATATTAAGAACTGGGGTATGTGAACTTTTGAACAGGGTCATTTTGATGTTTTTGGTTGTCATTATAATTTAAAAAGAGAAAACACAGAAGTTTGACAATAAATGGCTTCAACCAACCACTAACCATAAGTGGAGAAAAATTTTTTGTGTTATCATTCATATTCTTTGAAAAAAGGCTAAAAAAACAAAAAATCTGCCGGGGTGTGTAAACTTTTTAGCACAACTGCAGCTACGGAAACGCTGGTGGTTTCCCTATAGGTATAATTGAAGCAGAAAGTCTGCAGAGGAAATCCCTGCGGACTTTCTGTGAAAAGCGATACAGGAAAAAACGCCGCAGTTTTTCCCGCAGCGCTTTTTTGTTGCGGGACGCTACGTGGGGCCTTAGCCTTAACCTTTATTTTGTCTGGTGCAATATAACAATATGACTCTTAGCACCCCTTCCCACTTGCACTGTCTTTTTGCCATGTGCAGCAGACTCACATGGGACTAACCAGCTGTGTTGTACAGTAGCAGAATCATGGACAACATTTCTCCAGCTCTCATCCACATGCTGTAAAGAAATGTTTTCACCCCGACCATGTCAACTATTGCTGCAAGTTTTAGCAGCAGCTTTCAACCTTTGCAAAGTGACAGCTATCTTGATTTATGACTGCTTAGAGCACTTCTGAGAAAGGCAATAATCACTTACTAGAAAAATCCCGCTGTGCTCTGGGGCTCTTGCTGTAGGTAAGACATCACTGGAGAGATCCGAAAATCCAGCTAAATGTAATTTTTAGATACTTGTTCAACCACAACTACAATTATAGCTACATATTTAGAGTGATTCACTTAGTGTATCCAGTAAGGGATACGTCTGCAGTCCTCTGTGATATGCATAGTATGTATGTAGTATGTAATTATTATAGTAGACTTCTTTTCTATGCACTCAACAGATGTTGTTTCAATACCTGCAGGCTGGACAACCCATTCCTCAAGTAAAGGTCTTTGTTGTGAATCTGCGCGGTCCATCTCATTCAGTGGAGATCTTTCGTCCTGATACTTTTGAGTTCAGGTATGAAAACATAACAGATGTTATGCATACACCAATAACAGTGCTGTGTAGGGGCCTTTACAACCTTTGAGATCACAAACCAATGAAGCAATACAGAGATAATTGTGTGTATATTTATATGCAAATTGGCCTTAAGTGCATTGGGGGCTGGGCCTACATACAGACAGCTAGTTTTCTGAATGTCCTCTAAAATTGCTGTCCAATGTTGCCCCTTCAGTAGTGAATGACATTTTCTGTCTCTGCCATCACAGCTGTCTATAAGCAAATCTGGAAAATTAGGCTTGCACCCAAATCACTTGCAGATTGATTGGCATATCCGTAAAAAGATAAATATGTCTATCTCTTCATTGCTTCATTTGTACAGTATTAGTGGTCTATGGGGCATTTTGGACCTGACAGTCTCCCTTTAAATTGTATTTTCAGATATTCACTTAAAAGTCTTTTAGGATACACATCTCATTGAGAACATTCAAGCCTCTCCTTTACAGTTTATAAAATGAATGCTTTTTCTGCACTCCAATAACTTGCAGGTCATACACTGTATTCATTGCATTATAGAGCAAAGTAGGCGGAGACTTGAATCACTGCAATCCTTTACTTCCTCCTGGTTGAGTGATATGGAGATATATAGAGATTTGATGTAAAGTGAGTGATACTACTGTATAGTCCCAAAATAACTTGAATATCTTACCCAAACAAAGAAACATTCTAGTTAGTCTTGTGATTATAGCAGCATCAACAAATGTAATTTCAGCAAGAAGACTTGGGGGCAAAGTGATAGGTGCAGGTCCACTGTATTGGTAAAATGGCAGACAATGATAGCAACTGTAAATGATAACTGCAAATGTTCCTATGGGTATGACACAAGTTTCATACCCATAAAAGTCTATTTCACATTTTACTTTTAAGGTCTATTTTGTGCCCCTGTCATGTGACAGAAACAATGTAGCGCTGCCTGTGATTGCTTGATGTCCCATCACGAAGTCACATCATTTACTATCCAGCAAGTCCCCTCACATGGCCTATGAATGGGATGGAGCTAACAGTCTGAGGGAGCAGGAGAGTAAGAAACTTATGTCATACCATAGGACTTTAACATTTTTTCAAGTGGGCAACCCCTTATGCTGACAGTCTGTTTCAAATCCTTTCCAACTATATGAGACTTGTTGGGTTTCTTAAGGTTAAAACATACATGTTTATTGCATGGTTACCATGCATAATCATGCAGTCTATGTGCAAGCAAAGCATGTTGCTCAGAAAACATATATTTCCTGTGCACTAAACAATGTACTTTGCAGGAATTATTAAAAAAAAAAAAGTCCCTGCATATATTCTACTATTACGGATTTATAATTGTCGAAAGTGAATCTGTCATCAAAACAGGCCCCTCTACATCAGGATATCTGTTACATGATGTAATAATGGTATCTTTCACATGATGTAATAATGATGGATATTTCGTCCACTGAAATGGTTTTTTTGTGGCCACAAATGAATTTTTACACAGGATAGGTAATCATTTTGTGATCTGTAGAGGGTCAGACACTCAGACCCCACACAGATCAGCTGTTCCTGCAGGCACCGGAATTGGTGCAGTGGATGTGGTGCACCTGCAGGCTGCTCTTATTCCAGTAATAGTAATTACTTGAATAGGAGTATCCTGCACTTGCTCCTGATGCCTGGAGGCTGTCATAACACAGTTCCAGGTGTTGGACCCCACAGATGACATACTGATGACCTATTCTGTGAATAGATAGATCATCAGTGCAAAAAAATCCACATGGGACTGTAAAATCCCTTGAAGTGACACTGTAGTAATTTTTATCTAATATTATGTATCTATTCCCACGATATATAAAATTCAGCTATTATTTATTTATTGTTCTATAACTGAAAATTAATGAGGTCCTTCTTTTCAGTTGGGTCATGTGACCTCAGTCTGATCTGATGAAAATAACATGCCTGTCTGTCTCTCCAAATGTCCATAACTTTCTGACACTGCATGGACTGTTTGACACAGGATTTCCATAGGGGGAAACAAACTGCTATCAGAGCTACGGCTTATAAATAGATAGCTCCTGTCACCCCATTATAATGAAGGCGCTGGCAGTGCAGCCTCTCTGACTGCATATGTATGGCCTTTTAGATTATTTAGGAGAATATAAATAGGAAAAGTATAATTACACAGTCCCTCCACAGGCTTAGAGGGTGCTCAGTCTAGCTGCCCATGTGATGCTGTTCAGGGATTGGTAGCAAAGCACAAAGAAAGAGACATCTAAAAGTGTGGTGGTGGGTGATAGCAAACAGACAATGAACCGCAGGGATATGAGTGCAGTATACATAAAAGAGGTGTCGACAATCAGGTGAAGGGTGTAGTGATGGAAAATGTGTTTTCACTGGACTGCTTCTTTAAAGTGGTATTCTCCTCTCCAAGATCATATTCAGACTTGTAGCTTAAACTAACTGAAATGTTCGGTCTGTTTGGCCGATACTGTGCCTCCTCTGTGTTTACAGCTGGTTGCCTAAGTTTCAGACCACCGCCTGGACACCTATATTCTCGTTTCTTTCTCTCTCTTTGCAAAGTGTTCTGAGCTGCAGAGCTCTGAATAGGTCTAGAACAGTGCTTGATCAGAGCCTCTGTTATCTCTGGATGTAAATCCAAAGATTGTGCAATTTATAGCAAACAAGGAGTACTCTGCAGGCCTCAGCTGAAAATCGGGGAGTGGAGGGAGAGGAGACAGGAGGGCAGCAAAAATCCTGAGATGGGAAAACCCCTTTAAGGGAGGGGGCCCACGTGGCATAAATGCCGCGGAAAAAAATCGCAGTTATTTACAGTCAGAGCAAAGTGGATGGGATTCTAGCAAATCTCATGCCTACTTTGCGGTAAAAACCGGCACAGTTTTGGAAATTGCAGCATGTCAATTATACCCACGGAAACGCCAGCGGTTTCCCCATAGGTATAATTGAAGCGTTCCCGCTGTGGTTTTTCCCGCAGCGCTTTTTTGCTGTGGGACACCACGTGGGGACTTAGCCTTAGGCTGACGCCCCACATTGTGGAAAAACAGCTTTTATTGTTGCAGATTTTGCTGCGTTTTTTTAAGTCAAAGACTGGAATGGATTGTGAAGAAGATAGAAGTATAAGAGCTTCCTTGTATCTGCCATTCCTTTTGTAGCCATTCTTGGCTTCAGCTCAAAAAAACGCAGCAAAATCGAAACATAAAAAGCTGCGTTTCTGTAATGTGGGCCTTAGCCTAAGTCTCACTTTCTTACAGTTCTGTTCAGTGCTGATTGATCTCATCTTCTTCTTTTAGAGAGTACTACATCACCATGGTAAAGTGGGTAACTAACACTCAGCTTGCTGTGCAATGGCTAAACCGCCCACAAAACTTGTCTCTTCTCACCATTTGTGATACAACTACTGGTGTCTGTTTGGAGGTGAGTAGTTATTACACCTATGGGTCGGAAGGCAGAAAATAATGCATCTGGTTGGCAGATCTGTTAAAGTGTTTTTTGGCACCAAATAATTTTTTGGGGTACTAGAAGCTGCCAGTGTACGTAATAGGAGAGCACGTGCAGCACCGCTGCTATACACGTAATAGGAGTGACACACCAGCCCATCCACTTCATAAACGTGCTTTGAGGAAACTGCAGCGCCACTTCTATTACTTGTATAGGAGCGGAGCTGCATGCACATCCCGTCAAATTACAGGCTCTGGCACCCAGAGGCTGCCAGCATAGCTGATCTGTCCCGGTGTTGGACCTCCACAGATCACATACTGATCACCTATTATATGGATAGGTCATCATTATGAAAAAAACAATTTGGATCTGGAAAACCCCTTTAACTTATTCACAAAGTAGCAAAACCACAGTGTTATACATCTGGGGAAAAAAAGAGACTCTTTTTATCTTGCTTATACTTGATGTATATTTATACTTAATTTATACTTACAAATTGATGTAAGAGGAGGACATCAGAGCTCTAAAGTAGTCTAAAGAAACAAATATCAGAGTAAGGGAATTGTAAACTAACCATGAAATATTACATATGAGAAAAACAACCCTTCCTAAGAGGTTTCTCACCATGGTGATCTGGAGTCATGTTTTTAGAGATAGATTAATGGTATCATTTGTGCTGCAGAACTCCAATTAAAGCCTTTGCAACAGTAGTGTATTGTACTGAATTAAAGGGGTTTTCCAAGCTAAAAATATTTGGCAACCTATCATAAGAATAGATCATCAATATCAGATTGGTGGGGGAATCCAACACCCAGCATCCCCACCGATCAGCAGTTGTCAGCAGCTGATATACAGAGAATGGGACAGGAAGCAGACAGCTCAGATCACTGTGGAGTGGCTGAACTGTTCAAATGAATGGGAGCTGAGCTGCAGTAATTTGGACTGGCCACTACAGAGAGCAGAGCTGTCTGCCTCCTAGTGTCAGACCAAGTTACTACAACTTAGCTTCCATTTAAGGGAATGTGAGCTAATATGCAGTAACCTGGTCTGAGCTCTACACAGAGAACACAGCCGAGTGCTTTCCGCTCCATTCTCTACATAACACCTTCTGAGTACAACTGTTAAGTGAGGGTGGTTGTATTGGATCAACACCAATCTGAAATCGATAAGCTATGCTTACGATAGGTCCTCAATATCTTTAGCAAGGAAAATCTATTTAACAATATCGGTGTTGCTTTGCGTATTATTAAATCCACAGTCTCATAAGGAAAGCCTCATTTGTATTCTTTTTTTTCATCCAGAAACTCAGCACTTTCCCATAAACATGAGACACTGACTGCCCCACAAAATGTGCTGCCTGGGGCAGTTGCCTCAGAAATGCACATTATTAATTTATTACAGCATTGCTGGATATACATTTTCTGTCCTAAATCTAAGAATGTCAGGCAACACAGAGTTTTATAAGCATTGTTTCTTCTTTCCTTTGATATTTCTTATTGTAGTAATGGTGTATATAATCAATAGTAACTATCAATAATGGAAACATCATACAACACCTTGGAATTAAATTGTTATGTTACATTGTTCCTAGAAAACTGGGTTATCCAGACACAAGTGAATCGATCGGTTTATCTAATACTGAATTTAACATGTCAGGTTGTGTTTCATCCCTTTAATAAATTTACTCAATTCAAGCGCATTTTCTTCACTTCACCTCATTCCCCAGGGTTTTCCATCCTATATAACATATTAATCCATTGCCTCTCTCCTTCTAGACATTCCCATGTAATGAAATGGGAAAGAGACATTAATCTCTTCTGTGAAACAGAAGACTAGCCTCATTGAACATTATATCTCACTGTTCTCTGAACACAATAGATTCAGCATACAAAATCCTATTCCATTGGTACTTAGTCCCAAATAGCATGCTTTCCCAGGGTACACTGCTACTTGTTTCCCAGGGCTGTCCAGCCACAGGTGTCATGCTGCACATATGGTGTACATGCTGAAAGTTTTCCATTTCTGTGTTTAATCACATTGCCCCCTCCTGAATGTATATGTTTCCAGGGATCCATGGGTGGCATTGCAACACCACAGACCACCAACACTTCTAAATTCCTTACTTAAATATTATTAGCAGCAAAGCATTGTTTAAGTCTGGAAATCACCTATACTGTCTTTTACTGCAACAAAAGTAAAGGACCAATATCTGGACAAATCCAGCAAAAGAGTGGTGCATGTAAACATATATAAATCCCAAAACTCATGCCCACAAACAAATAAAACAAATTCATGTTTATTAGATAAATAACACATTATCACATGACATAATTACAACGGGGGACAAATAACTACAGGACATACCACAATGAAAATTATACCACGAGGACATATGAGGATGTAAATAAATACAAAACATAAGAGGTAATGCACATATAATAAAGTAACTCCATACATGCAAATTGCATCAAAAGCACGTGCAAAACATTAATGCATGAACACAGAGTACACAGCATAAAGATACAAAAATCCCCAAATGCATACAAAAAGAGTTATAACAACCAAAGCTCACATGAATCCACCTGGATAGAACGAGTAATTATGTCATGTGATTATGTGTTATTTATGTGTTATTTATCTAATAAACATGAATTTGTTTTATTTCTTTGTGGGCATGAGTTTTTGAATTTATGTCTTTTACTGTAATAAAAGAAAGAATAGACAACTGCATGGTCGGGAAGCATTTTACCAGAACATTAAATGATAATGCTTTCCACTCTAAGAAGGTCTGGTTTCATGGCTTTCTAATGTCCATCCTAACCTGAATTGCACCTCTCAGACCCTTACAAATTTTGTAAATTAACTTTAGACCAGGACCCAATGTTGCGAAAACGCAGTGTTTTGGCAGCAGTGGAAATGCTGCAGCAAAGAATGCTGCATTTTATAGTACCTACAAAGTGAATGAGATTCTGGCTAATCCCAACCACACATTGCAGAAAAAAATGCACAGCGGAAATGCTGCGATTTCAAAAACTCTTGAGTTTTTGTAAATTGCAGCATGTCAATGATACCTACGGAAACTGGCGTTTTCCGTATAAGGTATAATAGGGCAGAAAGTCCACAGAGGAAAACTCTGCGGACTTTCTGTGACAAACACTGCAGAAAAAACTGCTATACATTTTTGTCGTGATCTTTTCCACAGCGTTTTTTGGCTGCGGCTTGCTACATGGGCCTTTAGCCTTACAGATGAACTTCTCACTTGTCACTTTTCATTCTCTTACTTATATTTTCTTACTGTGTTAAAAATGTTTTGCATCAGTACAAATGGCAATAAGTATATGCATTTTTATTCTCTGAGAGAGAAAGCTCAGCATAGTCAGAAGAATTTATAACAGTAAAAGGTAAATGTGCTTATATAGACTCTAAGCATTTTGGAAAAATCCATTAAATAAGCACCTCACCACTCTGTGCTGCTCTCCTCCTTATCCGTAACAAAGATAAGAACAAGCATTCAGGACAGTGCAGCAGGGAGTGGTGAGGAGCTTATCTGTTTGCTTTTCCATTGCTGCTTGCATTCTATATCAGGGCATCTACCTTTTATTGCTATATATTCTGCTGTCCATGCTGGGATTGCACACAAAGAGGAGCACGCCATATAAATGACGGGCATTCTCCAGGAGGGCCGTGCTATTAGACTGAAAGTCAACTCATAGTTGGTGTAAATTTCAGGCATCATTTAGGCCAATTAACTGGCATAATTATGACATTATGACATATTTGGCAGGGTTGGTGTCCTCACTCACGCTGAGCTCTAGCAATACCCCCTTTTAAAAAAGTGGTGAGGTAGGAACAAAATAAGAAAAAGTTGCAATTTTTTTTTTTGTGCAAAAAATGACTTGCACAAAAAAATTGCAACTTGTTATGCTTTTTACACCAGGAACTGGCATACAAGGTATAACACATCTGCCCCAATGTGTCAGTTGGAGAGTTTTGATCATGTGACACAGTTGAGGACCAGAAGTCAGTAGATAACTCACAAACAGAGCCACTGGTAAGGCATCTACCTTTACTACAACATCATATACCCTTCTGATGGCCAGAGAATAAGCCTCAGATCATCAAGGTTTTAGGTTTTACTCTCCTTAGGGATATTCTGCTCAAAGTTGTTGTGTGCTCTGTTTTGTGGAAATATTAGTTGACACCAGGGAACTCAAACTCGGCCAGGTAAATGGGCCACATATAGAAAAAAATTGAAGTTGATGGGTTGCATCTTTATGCTGGCCCCGTACAGTAAAATGGCCTCAAATAGGAAAATGGCCCCCACCAGTTGTCCCCCATACAGTGGCTGGGCCCCATCTCTGCTCTTATACTGAGGTGATTATTATTACAATACTTACCTCACTGCTACCTGACTCCAGGTACTTACTTCTCCACTTCCTGGTTCTTCCTGCTCCAAGTGCACATGACACATCACAGCAGTGTGCCTGGAGCAGGAAGGACCGGGAAGCGGAGAGGTAAGTACTGAACTCAAGCTGCAGTCTACAAGTTGGAAAGTGGTAGGGCAGGAAGCCTATGGCTTCCTGCTCTGCCAGTTTCAAGACTGTGTCAGGGATCCTCTTCTCCCTAGTTCTGCAATACGGCTGCATTTTTAACAATTAAATTCGCAGAATTGGCGGGCCACAGATGACAGCCTCAGGGCCTTAGAACCTTAAATATTTTGATAATTAAAAAACATATGGGAATAGCTACATGTCCTTTATAATTTTCTAGCTTTACCTATGTGAGTGTCTATGTTTAGCAAAGAGGATGGAATGGTTATGAGTGCTTTATGCTCATTATTTCATGTGATATCGCCTTCATTTCTTTCATAATAACAATGACAAATTATTTTCATTATCACCAGTGATCACTTACTGACATCAGCATGGCCATCTCCAGAACAATATCCACTTGTCATCTCTATCACAAGAGGACAATACAGCTTTGTCTATTACAAATCTCATAGCTCTCAAGAGATGCTTTCTTGTCAGCAGAAGCATAAGTATCTTCATATATTGCCATTGTGCAGTTATCATCATGCTCACTCTCATCAGCGCTTGTTCAAGATAATAATACTGTTACTTATTGTGTGTTTAGAAGTATAGAACGTCCTCGGATGTTTGGATCAGCAGTCAGGTAAAGATATCTCAATTATGTTATAGTGCTTTTCACTATTAATAGGTTCAACTAATGTAAAATGAAAAATGTAAGACAAATAGATAACACTTGGCATACATCAGGCAGATAAAATTTGCTCTTAAGTTTATTCAGTAAACTAAAGTGCAGATTACATCTGAGTGAAAGGTGCCATATAATATTGAAGACTATAAGTGGATTACAATATCATTGAGCACTTGAATTGTAAAAGGTTAATATTGCTTCTTCATGATTCTTAGCCTTGTGTTTTCTATCTTAGCATATTTTTAAGCTTTCTAGAATATCTTGGTACTGTCTGGTACAAAAGGTGTTAAGTCAAATTCCAAACCAGTGACCATCAGACATGTGTACATTCAGCGTCTGGAAAGTTCTATACATCAAGAAGAGGGCTGGCTGGAGCACTATGATCATTCAGAATATGCTACGCCAGCTAACCCATTTTGACTTCAGGTGTCTGCTTGGTTTCCTATCATCTTTGATTTGCCTGTGTATCTTGGGGTGTCAGCTTATGTTGACTCATCCCCTAAATTGTAAATTATTGATTGATTCTTTTTTTATTCTTTTTTTTACTTGCTTGATTGTACTTGCTTATATTGTATTCCTTTATTAGATTACTTAAATCAGTGGTGTGTGACATTCTTCATTATAGTGTTGTCATCTGTTGGGTTGTCATGAACTGGTGTGACAACTGTAGGGCAGCAGTACATGCAATGCCATAATGGGAACAATTGTCACAGATGAGGTGGTTACATTAAAAGCTGCCAGACAGCCATGGGAATTGCAACCTAGGGCTGGAATGGCCCATGCCAACGATACCACACCGCAGTTTCTTCAAGCGGGTGACTGATGGGGGTGCCGGGTGTTGGACTCCCACCAGTCTGATGTTGCTGAACTATCCTTAGGATAGGTCATCAATATTTTATTCCTAGAAAATCACTTTAATATAGATGATCTTATTCTATATGATGATATTTCTCCATTGCAAGCTATACATTCTGATATACCTAATTTATACTCGGCTAGAAAACCTTTAATATATCCTTTTTAAAAATGATCTGCTAAATGCAAGGATAAGTGAACGGCTTTCATGATACAACTGCTTTGTTTTTATGTAGCTGAAAAATAGGCAAATTTCTAATAATCAAACCTCCAAAGGCAACTGGTGCTGTGTACACAATGTTACCCCTGTGGCACCATTTTAATTAGTTTAATGCTGCATCCAGTGCATTGAATATATGTGTATGAACTGTAATGTTCTACTTTCTTGTTTGTGGCATTGTCTCTTTATATTAGTCTAACACTCTGCTCTTTTTGTAGGCTGACCCCTTTTTTTCTGTAGATTTTACTTTCCTCTTGGTACCAGTGAAGCAGGGAGGACAGGGGGAGTATGTTCATATCGCCTTGTTCCCCACACAGGTACTGATGATATATTAATAACGTATTATAATCCTACATTTTATTATCACCATGGACAGCATGTTATATAAAACATCAAGCTGTAATCTGTTTCCAACCGCAAAGGGGAATTCCCACGAACATAACTATATTTTAATTTTCAGACAATTATAGATAAACATTTTTTGCAAATATGAATAATTAAAAATCTGGTGGGGTTTTAAAGATTTTCTCTACTCCTCTCTAGTGACAGTCTTTTGTTTTGATTGGTTGCCAATGGATATGATCATGAATGCAGGAAATAAGCCATGATTTCCTTATTGTGGCTGGGTTTCGGACAAATGCCAGACAATGGAAAATTTCTGCATTCATGGTTGTATCCATTGGCCTCCAATCAAAACAAAAGACTGTCAATATTGAGCTGACTAAAGAAAATCTTTAAAACTCTGCAAAATTTTTATATCATGTGGGTAACTAATGTGGCATAATACCGTGTGGGGAGCACTAATATGGCATTACACTGTGTGGGGGATACTAACATGGCATTAAAGTATGTAGGGGGCACCAATATGGCATTACACTGTGTGGGTGATTCTAACATGGCATTATAGTATGTGGGGGGCACTAATGTGGCATTATACTGTGTGCGGAGCGACAAGTGTGGAATTATACTGTGTGCGGGGACATTAACTTGGCATTATACTGTGTGAGGTTGTACTAACATGGCATTATACTGCTTGGCTGGGCACTAACATGGCATTATAGTGTGTTGGGGGCACTTAGGAGGTCTATACCTTGTGGGGGCATAATGTAGCATTATTCTTTGTGTGGGGGAGTACCAATGGGACATTAGTATAATGCCCCATTAGTTGCCTCTACATGTTATAATGAACTATTAGTGCCCCTTTACTCTATAATGCTCCTTAGTGTCCACACACACACACAGTTTAATTCTCCATTACTGTCCCACAAACAGTATAATGCTCTTGAGTGTCCCCCACAAAGAATGGACTCAGCAATGAGGAGAAAGAAACCCTTATCTCCTGACCACTGTACCCTAAACCCAGGATACTTTACAATAGTGACAGTAGAGACCGGCAGTCACCTGTGCTGTTTGCACAAGAATTGCCTTTATTGCAACGTATCAGGGATTATCCCTAATCTATAGGGAGCTACCTTCCAAAAGGTGGCACTAGAGAAAGTTTCCAGGAAGACTTATTTGCATATTCCTTTATGAGACACAGAAAGAGGAGATCCATTTTGTCCTTATGTGGTTTCTGCTGTTAGAGAAAGGCTGGGTCTGGAGAAATATTGGCTTAGGATGGGTTCACACTTGCGCTGGCACTCCGTCCGCCGTGAATCCAACCTAAATGTCGGAAAAAAGGATTGGGACAGGATAGGGAAAGGTTTAAGACAGCTTGCTTAAAAACCCATTCACATGAATGGGTTTTTAAAGCAATGCGCGGTGTGCGCTTACACCCTCTGCGCTGCGAAAAAAACAACTTCGTGGCGCAGAGGGTGTAAGGGTGCCCACCCTAACAGAGAAAAAAATTATAGTACCGTTCCGTATAATAGATAAATTATACAGTTGGCTCCAAGAAACACAATGTTTGTGAAAAAGTCCAATTCTTACCTTAGGTCTAAATTATAAAAATATGGGCATCCTTTTATTTTGACATATTAACAAGGATAGTTAGAATACTAGTTTTTCTGCCTTTAACACTCAATTGAAAATGGTTAAGGGCTAATTCACACAACTATAATCTGGCTGTATTATATAGTCTGTATTATGGCCACAAATCTCAAACATACCTGTAGGTTTTATGACACGGATTAGCACAATCATAACAATCTATGGTGCTGTAAATTCAGGTCATTAGGTCTGTGGTCATGGTGGGATTTGCTGTCGTAATACAAACCATATTATATGGCCAAATTCCAGCCATCTGAATAAGGACTTACTTTTAGGCCCCTTCTTTCCTTGTTTCCTTCACTGTTGCCTTCATCTGCAGCAGATTCTCTGAAGCGTTGCAGCGTATTAGTGTCTAATGTACACTTCTCATTATTACAGCTAGGTGGGAAAGAAAACTCTTTACAAATGTTGACTTCTGGAGAATGGGATGTGACAAGGATTGTGGCCTACATTACAGACAACAAAACAGTGTGAGTATTGATTTCTGGTGTAACTGTGGGGTGACTACTGGGAGGGCTAGGAGCTGCCTCATAAACCCTTTATTTTATAGATGTTTACAGCTACTATAATGGAGTTCATGTGTTTAATAGGAATAAAATACTGGTTAGAAAATGCAAATGTCATAGCAAATAGAGTGGTGATAAAGAGGGAAGTAGGAGACTGGTTGGATGAAGGGTAACGATCTGGGAAGTATGTAAGAACAGATCAACTGACAGTACAGCTAGAAATGCAGGTATATATGCTGGTACAGAACAATTCTCACTAGGAAAGGCCTTTTTTTACAAATCTAAGAGAGTGCCATTTGCTTAATAACAATCCACTTTAAGTTTTGCTGCTGGCAGGTACCTAAATCAATTTTTTTCCTGATTTTGTATTTTTATTTGATTTTAAATAATCATATAATGCAACAATCAAAAACATGCATAAATCATATATACAGTCATCAATAGCAATAATAACAGAACTGCAACAGGAGGGATGGAGCTGGAGGGGAGGCAATGAACATATAGTAGACACACATCTATTCTAGAGAATGATACAGTAGGGCATGTGGTAGCATCCCACATGTACAGTCACAATATCGTGTGTGATTCCCACCACTGACATTGGTTTCGACAACCTATGTCCCACAGTCTAATAAGCATATTTTAGATGACAGAGAGAAAACAAAATCCACAATGAACATACACACTTGGACAAAATTGTTGGTTCCCCTCGTTTAATGAAAGAAAAGCCATAATGGTCACAGAAATAACTTGAATCTGATAAAACTGGAATTTGCCAAACTACATGTTGACAAGCCACAAAGCTTCTGGGAGAATGTCCTATGGACAGATGAGACAAAAATCGAACTTTTTGGCAAGGCTCATCAGCTCTATGTTCACAGACGGAAAAATGAAGCATATCTTGAAAAGAACACTGTCCCTACTGTGAAACATGGAGGAGGCTGTTATGTTCTGGGGCTGCTTTGCTGCATTCGGCACAGGGTGTCTTCAATCTGTGCAGGGTACAATGAAATCTCAAGACTATCAAGTGATTCTAGAGAGAAATGTGCTGCCCAATGTCAGAAAGCTTGGTCTCAGTCACAGGTCATGGGTCTTGCAACAGGATAATGACCCAAAACACACAGCTAAAAACACCCAAGAATGGCTAAGAGGAAAACATAGAAGTGTTCTGAAGTGGCCTTCTATGAGCCCTGACCTAAATCCTATTGAGCATCTTTTGAAAGGAGCAGAAACCCTTCACCCTTCAAACCCGAGACAACTGGAGCAGTTTGCTCATGAGGAGTGGGCCAAAATACCTGTTGAGAGTTGCAGAAGTCTCATTGACAGTTACAGGAATTGTTTGATTGCAGTGATTGCCTCAAAAGGTTGTGCAACAAAATATTAAGTTAAAGGTACCATCATTTCTGTCCAGGCCTGTTTCATGATTTTTCTTTTTTTAAAAATTCTGTTGAAGCGTGGTTGAAAAGCAATGTCTGACTTTCATTTGTTCATTTTTATAGAATTTTTATATATTACTACTTTTGTCAGATTCAAGTTATTTCTGTGACCATTGTGGGTTTTTCTTTCATTAAACAAGGGGTACCAACAATTTTGTCTTGTTTATTAGGTTATAAAAATACTTACTTTGCTTCTTATTGACTTTGTTCTGACCCTTCAACTCTTTTGTATTGTACCAGTTATTTCCTGAGCACTGAAGACAAACCCAGAACAAGACATCTTTATAGGTAGGCAAAAAATGAGCCTCAGTATTTATATGCCCCTCCTAGGCACCCCATAATACATATACTACTTGCCCTACATTGCTGACTGGATAGTAAAGCACAGCAAATTTCACGTTCCTGTACACTGAAGAAAAGTTTACCTTGGTGTGTTTGCCAAACATTCATAATGTACGTTATTAAAATAGTACTACTAATAGTGACAATGGGCAAGTCAACACTTCCATGACGTTCGTGGCCAACCATTGTATAATGCATATACTGTACATGAGATAAAACTGATGCACTCTTTTCCTTATTTTAATATAGTGTGGAAACCTCAGGTTCACTTAACCGCACATGTTTGACTTGTGACCTAATTCCAGACTGTCATTTTGTGGATGTGGAATTTAGTCCTGGGGGCAGCTACTTCATCCTATTTTGTAAAGGTGACCAACAAAGAATAACTAACAGTAATCCCTTGTATTCTTAGAAACCATGATATAATTGTTTATTAACCCTCATCTCATGTGAAACAGAATCCACCTGTAAACATTAAAGGGTTGGTCCAGGAATATAGATTTTATGGTCTAACTTTAGGATAGGCCATAAACATCTGATTGGTGGAGGGGCTTTCCAGCAGCCCTTACACCAATCAGCTGTACAGGGCTGCTTCCAGTTCCCGAAATATACACAACACAGGGCCAGAAAAAGTTGGCTCCTTGCCCTGGGTAGTGAGCAGCAGCCGGTACTGCAGCTGCAGTACCAGCCACTACACAGGGCACGGAGACAACTGCTTCTGGCCCTGTGTTGCTTATAGTACGGGCACCAGAAGTGTCGCTGTACAGCTCTCCAATGTGGGGGCTGCCAGGCTTGGATACGCCATAAAATTCGTATTCAAGGAAAAACCCTTACAACTTGATATGGAAGCTCAAAAGGCAGCTCAAGCCATTCTCTGAATTCTTAGGTAATTTTTTTTTTAAGGTTTTAGCCAGCAAAACCTTTTGAATATCAGGGAAGGATAAGGAAACCCAATCAAAGATATTCTGGACTACTCCATATGTACCATGTATCATGTCTGATGAATAGATATAAGTAGTCTTGAAATCTTGCTACTGTTATCATCTTTCTATTACTGTATAAGCATTTATACATGGTGTCCTACAAGTTTTTCTGCCGCTAATAGTTCCAATATGGCTGTAGCACATTTTGCAGTTCTGTGTAAGTCACGGGACGTGTACAATACAGAGCAGTCTGCCCCTTCCCCTATCCATCATTACTACTACTGGCAGTAACGGGCTTCTTTACATGTAATTCTGCCAGAAATGACTGTAAAATAGCAAACAAATAGCTGACGCTAGGTTGACACTAGCATTCGGCTTTCTTTTCTTCGGGTCCGCTTGGGGATCTGAATAATGGAAGCCTAATCCGCTTAAAAGCGTTTAGCCGTCAGGTTTCCGCCCAAAAATGTGGAGAGAAAAGTCCTGCTTGCAAGCGGATTCAGGGATGGCATCCCCGAATAGAGTACGAACACTGGTGTGAATCTAGCTTGAGAAAAGCACAAGAGAACATAATATAGAAGATCCAGGTACACTGGAGTCTGAACAGCAAATTAGCTATAAGGGAGACACCTAGTGGTAGCAAATTCAGAAAGGCAGAAAAATTCAAGTGCATTACATTTTGGTCCAGAATATCATGTTCTATTAAATGAGACTTAGTTGTCTGAAAAGCTAGTGACCATTTAAGGATACACTTCTAGTTTTGGCTTGAAAAACACCAAAATTGCAGCAAACTACCCCTTGTGAACACTGCTTTATGTTGGTTGCATGTCTGGTCTCCAGTTATTTCCAGAATAATAAAATGTTACTCTCATGTCACACATAGTTATCCTTTTGTAATATGGTTCATTGTGTTTCTCAAAGGTCCAGGATTTCCTCTTATCTCTGTGCACCAAACCAGCAACCCAAAAGGTAAGAACCATTGTCCACAACAGTCTAGTCTGCAAATGTATCTATACAGTATATCTATATCAACAGGTAAAAATCATAGCTCAGTTTACTGTAAACTGACAAAAACACACAGTTCTATACATTCCCGTCATTTCAGTAAAGTTCCAGTTTCATCACATCTGTGGATCTAAAGATTGAAAAGGATCCAGAAGGGCTTCTCTAGTGCAGTTTGTCTCCCAGTATGCACAGAACATCTTATGGGTTGACCCACAATTTGTATAAATTAATTTGTAAATTAAAATATATATGTTTGTAAAATTTTGGTTTAAATTAAGAAAAGTGACCACAAATAATTAATTAAAAGTGCTCTAGAAAGGTAAATATACTTTTGTGAATGTATATTTTCACTGTATAATAATTATAGTTCATATCATGGCAGTACTGTCACTCATATACTATTCACATCTGTGGTATCTCTGTGTACATTATGCAATATTTCACTTCATTTTCAATATCACAGATTTCCAAATGCTAGAGGACAACCAACCATTGAAAATCTCCCTTTTTGAGAAGGATATGCCAGAGACATTATACAGATCTATTCAGATTGATAACTATGGTAAGTAAGATGCTCTGTTAACAATACTCCTGACATGAAGTCACTTAAAGAGAACCTTTCATCACCTCCATCAATTCAAGATCTTAGAATTTGTGAATCGGCGCCATTCCACTGATTCCAGCACAGTTGGGATTTTTTCTATAACCCCCACCATTCCCAAGCAATAACAGCAGTACAGAGCTTACACCACAATGTTCTTAACAATGTGAATGCCCTTAAATGTGACACATACATTTGGTTTTAAGAGTTTCCCCACCTCCATCAATTCCAACTCTTTGCACGTTTCAATAGGTTCTTGTTCAGTTGTGACAGTTTCAGCACCCAATATGCTAATTAGGCTCTCTACTGTCAGGTGGGTGGTCCAGGGTTGCAGAACACAAACATGGACCGCCCACTTGACAGGTAAGATAACTAACTGCACTGATTGCCTGAGACCAGTGTGGTTGGGAACAAATTCCACCTGGAATAAGCAAAGACTATTGAAGGATGAAAAGACTTGGTGTTGACAGAAGCCATAACACATTCAAAATAAATTTTATTACTCCTCTTAGTTATTCCCTTTTTTTGTGATACTACTCATATCTATCAAAGTAGCTTTAAGAAGGGCCGGTAATGCTGTATAATCCACGTTTTTTGTGCAATTTGTGGTAAATATTGTTTAGTAAATCTCTCCCACTAAATGCATAAGGATACGTTTTCATCATTAAATTTTTTCTTTCCTACCTTTCAGATCTTCCTATCCATCTAACTCTCCCTTCAGGATACCAAGATTCAGTGTACCCTTTGGTTTTATGGCTGTAAGTGATATTGACAAAGACTAGGTTATCTTAGTTACCCAAAAATCACATTCTATGGTACAGTTATTATGTCTGGAGTTGTATTTAGCATAAATCATCAAATGTAGTGGGCCACAGCAAAAAAGCACTTTGGGAAAAATTGCGGTGGCAACGCATCACAGTTTTTCCCGCAGTGCTTTTCACAGGAAAGCTTCAATTATACCTATAGGGAAACTGCCGGAATTTCCGTAGGTATAATTGAGATGCTGCGATTTCCAAAACTTCAACGTTTTTTCTTTGCGGTTTATTTTTCCGCAGACTGGGGATGGGATTCACTAGGATCCCATCCACTTTGCCTTTACTGTAAAACGCCACGTTTTTTTCCACGGCGTTTATGTCGCGGGCAAACCACGGCGTTAACGCCATGTGGGGTCCCGGCCTAAGGCAGATTTCCACTGTAGATACCTGCATGCTTGAGAGTGAACTAGATACAGGGTTCATATGTTGGGTACATGGTTTTCTAGATGTTATGTTATATTGCCGCAGTTGTCATATGACTAATTTCAGTGACAAGGCAGGGACAATGTAGAGAAATTTTTTTTATGAATTGTCCAAGACCGTTGTGGTTTTATACGACTGTCCTTTAGTATTAAAAAAAGATTTGCTATATATAGGAAATATATGTTTCATTATTTCAAAACTATAACAAGGTTTATTTCACCACTTATAGACCCGAAACTCCTGGGGTACAGCAGGTCACTGAGGAGTTCTCGCTTGGATGGCAGTCGATACTAGTGAGCTCATACCATATCATTGTAGCCCGTTTTGATGGCCGAGGATCCAAAAATCAAGGACTGAATTTGCTTCATGAAACTGATCGGAAACTTGGTTCTGTGGATGCTAAAGATTATATACCTGTGGTGCAGTATGTCTGCTTTATATAGTCACTGTCTGAGTTAGGAAGACTCTCTGTGAGTTCTTGCTATAACATATTATCTGCTAATACTATACTATTCTATTTGTAATAGCTATTTATATACAGTTAAATACTACTATTATGGAGCACATTTAAAACTTAGCCAAGTACTGCCGTAGCACAAATTTAGCATTGCTAGATTTTGCATTATTCTGTATTCTGTATTATTACAAAAATCATGATCTAAAGCACCTAGGCCCTTACATTCACTTTTCCATGTTCACAATACACATTATATTATATACTCTGTACACATTATATCTGTATCAGCTGAACCAACCAATTTCAACAAGTTTGGTGACCATCTAATGTGTATAGAGACCTTCTGATTCTCCCCCTCTGCCATATTGTACATGTACTCTGACCAAAGGTGCATGTGTATGGAAGTGTTGGGGGTGAGATATGTCAGCTAAACAATTTCTATCTCATATGCATGGTCATGTTTACACTGTGTTATAAATGTATTTCCCACTTATGGTATATATGTTCAATGTAATGCACAAATTTGTAATACAGCAGATCCTTCAGTAAGGTGGGTATCCCTTGATTTGTATAGTAATGATCCTAGAAGAAGTGATCGATACAGGAGATGTAGAGTTGAGGTTTTAATTTATTCTTGACCTAATTAAACAATCATTTTTTTCTCCAGGCAATTGAAGCAGCTTCCGTTTGTCGACAAAAATCGTATTGGAGTATATGGAAAAGTAAGTGACTCTTGTCTGTTCTGGAATATACTTAAAGGCATTTTAACACTTGCATTAGTATGCCAAGCAATAAAAACTGCACACATTTTATTGACAATTGCTGGGGTTTTCAGTGCCAATTTCAGCTATACGTACATGTTCAGGTGAAACATGTCTTATAATGTTTCACCGGTTAAAAAAAATGCACAGACAAAAACTGGGACAATCCACAGTAAACACAAACTCCATGAAAATAAACCCTAAATGAAATCTTAAATTGCTGTCTGGAATGAATATGTTGAATCTGTTGGCAGCTGTCACCAGACAGAGCCTAGATGCTTACTGTATACTGGTTATAACTGGACCCACTTTGCGGAAATGTCACGGAAAAAAACGCTACATTTTACAGTACCAGCAAAGTGAATGAGATTATTTTAATCCCATTCTCACATTTTGAGAAAAAAAAAGCGGAAAAGCTGCATGATAGTTTTAGCTGCACAATTGCAAACGTTTCCACAATAGATTTAATAGAGGAAGGAAAAAGCAGAGAAAAATGCAGAGAAAAACATAATGGATTTTCACTGTGTGTTTTTCTGCAGTGCTTTTTGCTGCTTTTTGCCATGTGGGGCCATAGCCTAATAGTGAAGCTCTTACCCTTCTTAAACACCAATTTTTATCCCCATTATACTATGAAAGCTGTCCTTCTGTAAGAAGACCCCTCCTTCCCCATTTCTACCAAAGACCATTTTTTTCAACAAATTTTGTAGTGGGATCCCCTTTGAAAAGACCACACATTGTACCCACATGCACTGTAAACCTGGGTGTGGGACTGCACTGCTCTACTTCATTGGATTGGAGTGAGCTGGAGTAGGAGACTGACAAGGGATATTTGGGGTGAGAAGCTGTGAACATTGTGTCACATCACTGGAACAGAAAGAGGAAGATGACCAAGGTTCATAGTAGGAGGAAGGCTGCCAGAGATGGGGAAGGTTCACTGAACTGCCTGCTTTATTGCTGAACAAGGGAGCTTGCAGACTGCTACTGAGGTGTAACAATCCCAATTTTCACAGGACAATTCTGGGAACTGGTTTGCAAAGCAGCAGAGGTTTATGTAAATCCCTTCCAGAATGGGTTTTACTGGACCTTTGGGGGCACATTTCTGCTGTGTTAACAAGTATGATTGAAGTGAGAGCAAAAAAATTGAATAGTGGAGACATGTTGTTGACTAGGAATGAGACCATGGTGGAGACCACAATGCTGGTGTCAATTTGAAGTGGGAAAAGGAAGGTTCACCATAGGCATTAAGAAAGGGAGGGGGGTCACCTATAGTTATGTACAGTAACATGGCTGTATTATTGGTCCTAATCTGGCCCTGGTTCTTTGTGATATGCTGATGGGATATCAAGCATAAAATACATGGTTTTGGGCTTTCTTATGATTATGTAAACCTAAGGCCCGACATTGCGGAAAAGCTGCTTTTTTTGTTGCAGATTTTGCTGCGTTTTTTTTAGCCAAAGCCAAGAGTGGCTACAAAAGGAATGGGAAATATATAGGAAGTATTTGTACTTCTATCTTCTGCTCAATCCACTCAAAACCGCAGTAAAATCTACAACAAAAAAAGCTGCATTTCCGCAACGTGGGGTATGTTTTCTAACTCCATTAGATACTTTATTTTCTATAAGGGGACCAGGGATGGAGAAAAAGGAAACATAATGCAGGTTAATGTGACCATTTTTCTATGCAAATTTGGATTATTGGCTCATTGGAGTTCCACAGTGAAAAATTGCTGAGCCAGATTGTGATGATTCTGTTTAAGTTGGCTATAACTCAGATGTATTTTGGTCTCTGGGTATAGGGTCTCCCTTCTTGCTTGCACTCATTCATAATGTGCACAGCCTACTCATAGGTATATTGGCAGTAGTGGCCGGGCTGGAACAATAGGGCTTTGTATCCATCACAGCAGGGACCCATTGTATTCCTACACAGCTCTGAGTGATCAAACAAACATGCATTGTCCAGCTGCACTGGTTGATCAGATATGGCTGAAAACATTGTATCATGTCACTTGGTCTCATCTACATACAAAAGGTCTGGACTTGAGGGGATTATTCTATGAGACCTGCTGCCGCCGGTGACCTCATTCTGGGAGGTGGCATAAAGGGTATAAAAGATGAGGTAAGAGTCAGTGGGAGGAGATTATGCTATGGAGATTATGCTATGGAGATGATGCTATGGAGATTATGCTATGGAGATTATGCTATGGAGTTGAGACAGACCATCACAGACTTCAGGATATTACAGACTTTGACTGAGAGGCTACTATGAGCAGGCAGGTTGGAATGCTGCTGCTGACGATGATGAGCCTACAAGAGACTGAGAGATATTACAGAGAGACTAATGCTGAGATTCCTGTGAAAAGCATGCAGGCGGGATTATTCTATTGATGCCACATGCTAGGAGTTAAGGCTGAGAAGCCTCCACTGGTGATCTCACACATACCAGAGCATGTGTGAGTGTTGGACTACAGAACCACATCAAGGACATGTGTGGTAAAGTAATTATTTCACCTTTATCCCTTTTATTTTATTTGTACTGTATCTTGTAACTAGTAACTGTTAATGCTTGCATATATCTGCATATCTGTTCTGAACTGCATGTGTTAGATGTTAATACCGACCCATTTAGGGGTTAATAAATATATAAAATTTAGAAAGCTTGTCTTGTATTTATCTGGTGAACCCGACATTCACTGGCGGTGAGTGTGGTTTTTATATGAAAGAGGACTCCAGGTGTGGCCAAAGCGGTTTGGCGCACTGAGGATCTTTCACACAGATGTTTATCAATCTGATTTTGCATATGAAAATAATGTATTTTTGGAATACCACAGCAAGTCATAGTTTTGTGTCTTTTTTTTCGTTGGACTTTGTGTCCAACGAAAAAAACAGGCTTCGGCGCAGAGGGTTTAAGCGCACACCCGCGCATTGCTTTAAAAACCCATTCAAGTGAATGGGCTTTTAAGCAAAGCGTCGCAAACCTTTCCCTATCCAGTCCCTATCCAATTTTCCGACATTTAGGTCAGATTCGCGGCAGATGGAGTGCTGCCGCAAGTGTGAACCCATCCTAAGATGTGTTTTTGCTGCAGCAATCTTAAGAGTTTTTCACCATTGTGTCAGTCCAGCCACATTACATAAAGTCACTGGCTGTGGGGGATACACTGCCTAACCACTACAGTATTCTATATAGGATTTATATAGGATTTACAGGTAGCACCTCTCTCTAGGACCAGACTATCACAGATTATTAAAGAGATGGTAAACTGTCAGTTTATTTTATCTCTGGTTACTGTGCAGCTGAATGTTATCTTTTGATATGGGTTTATCTTATCTTACTAGCTCCAGTTCAGAGAACCTTCAGAGACATTTATCTTTATGTGACAATAGAAGCACTTTCTGTAGATTTCACTTATAATGAATTTACATTAAGGGCTAATATACAAATGGTGTATTGTTGTGGTTTTTCCACGTCTTCTCCAGATCCATTTTCTGCTATGGAAAATGGTCCTCACTGCATGTGTCCTGTACTGTACACCCAAATGTCTCTGAGTTCATACAAAGACTTGAACAGTTTTCTATACAAAAAAGTGGGAGCATGTTCCATGAAACTGCATAAGTATGGAGCAATGCTTCTAGAAAAATATCTCATACCACATACTTTGATATCATACTCTGTCTAATGATTTTATACAGACAAGGTAAAAGTTTGCAGAACCGACCAATTTGTGGTTGAGACCATTTGATTATGCAATGAGTATAGGGTGCACTGACTTTCACACACTGACAGATTACAGAAGAAAGAAGTATTGGGCATGTTACATTTCATGTCCAATCCTGTTTTGACAGGAGATAAACCATTGACGTGCTTATTTTCATCCATTAGTTGAAAACACATACACTTTCAGAGTGTGCAAGTGTATAGGAGAATCGGAAGCAATAGCTGTCATACAAACATTCTATTGTAAGTGTATGGACAGTGTTAGACCATAAGCACACCATTGTATTACGGCTCTGTGTTATACACAGCCGTAACAGGGTTGCCATGGAGATGTATGGACCATATATTATTCCCATATACCTCCAAGTTTATATGGAAGTTATTTTTGAATAAACAATTATGATGCATCAAATGGTACATGTACAGAGATAGTCTAGTCCTAGAGATAATTCTCCTAGAGTAGAACAGATCAGTACATATGGCACCTGACATAGCACTGCATGGTAGCACATGGAGCACATATCTACTGTGTATGTGAAGCCTGATTATGAAAATTATTATTTTATAACAAGTAGAAAGGTACATATCTAGACGTAACAATCAGGGGAACATGCCCAAACATTTATGTTTTGCACCCAACCTCCCCAATACCTCCCCAAAAAATGTATTTAGACAGCATTAAATGTTTAAAGAGAGCCTTTCACCACCTCCACCAACTCCAACTCTTTGCATCCTTCAATAGGTGATGCTCCACTGATTCCAGCACAGTTGGAATTTTTTTCTATAGCCCCCACCATTCCTGAGCAATCAGTGCAGTTAGTTTGAGTACAATTATGCTCTCTACTGTCAGGTGGGCAATCCCTGTCTTTCTGTTCATCTATTGAAGGATACAAAGAGTTGGAGATGGTGGAAGTGGTGGAAGGTCCTCTTTAACATATGGTGCATACATTAGGCAGACCCATAGGCCCCCATTATACCAACACAGGCCAAAAGGGCGCTCATGTATAGTATATAGTGGTCACATATCAGTTGTACATAGGCTCTGTGCAGACTATAAGGCTGTGAATACTGTATAGTTAAATTCAGTGACTCATAGGTGATGAATCCTCCAGTCAGCCCAGAGTGCCATGATGATTTTTCCTATATACGACTCATCTCTTCAGCATTTGCTGCCCAGACTTTTTGCCCAGTAATAATGCTCCTTAGTGCATCCACAGTAAAGATGTCCCTGCTTAGTGACAACACAGAGTAATGATATCCCTTAGTGCCTCCCCAGATAGTAATGGTGCCCCATCTCAGTAGTGATGTCCCTTTAGTTCCCTCCAAAAAGTTGTCTCCACACATAGTAATGATTTTCCATTTGAGCACACACTCAGTAATAATTTCCCCTTAATGTCCTCAAATGGTAATGATGCCTTTTTAGTTCCTTCAAAAACAGTAGCTGCATGGGATCAATAGACCATTGAAAGGCATTGTCCAAACTGGCAATGCCTCTAAGCCCAACAATTTGGAGAACAGGGGCCCAAAAATTCCCCATGCCTCCTCCATGTAAATAAGCCACCAATGCGCATGACCAACCTGTGCTCTACTTACTTCTCTGGGGCTTTCAGTGGGGAATTCCCATAGAATTGACTGGAGCGCCGGTCATGGAACGCACTTGAGTTCATTCACATGCAGGAGGCTGCTGACTGCTGGGTCAGAACCCCAGAAATCTGACACTTATCTTGTATCCACAGCATAAGGGTCTATAAAAATAAAACCCTTTTAAGAACCATGAACCAGCCCCGAATGCCTAGTACCTCCTGCAAGTAAGTATTTTACTGGAGCACTTGCTAAGGCTGTGCTAGGATACAATAAATCATAAGATTATGGAGTGCTTATTCCATCATATTGCCTCTAATTGGCTGCAGACCATTAGTCTAATTTACTGGAACCAATGTCAGCTCTGTGTATGTTATGCTAAGATTGAATATCACACTCCTCTTGGTTATTTATGAGGTGAATAAATGACAAGTAGCAATATTCAGAAGCTTTTTTAATTTTGCATAACTCTACAGATTTTTTTACCCTAGCTGATATTCAGCTGAACCTGCAAAATTCAGTATGAGCAACCAATTTTCTAAAGTGTATGGGAGTGTTCTGACTCTTCCCATAGGATGTAAACTGCTGCTAGAAGTGTCAGGGGAGGTCAGCGGAGACTGACAGGGGCTAATTTCATAAGAAAACACATGCACGCTCTGCTGAGTTGATCGTATATGTGGTGAATTGGGGAGTCAGGACGAGTATCTGTCAACTGAAAGCTACAGTCACATCCAGCCATTGGCCTTCCTTCTGTAATCCTGAAAGTTTGCACAAGTTTTACAAGTCACAGGGTGAAGACCACTACTTGTTATAATATTGATACAGCCCCAGACTACTGTGATGGTGTGTAGGTTATATACACAAGTGGACAAAATTGTTGGTACCACTCGTTTAATGAAAGAAAAACCCACAATGGTCACAGAAATAACTTGAATCTGACAAAAGTAATAATATATAAAAATTCTATGAAAATGAACAAATGAAAGTCAGACATTGCTTTTCAACCATGCTTCAACAGAAATTTTTAAAAAAGAAAACTCATGAAACAGGCCTGGACAGAAATGATGGTTCCCTTAACTTAATATTTTGTTGCACAACCTTTTGAAGCAATCACTGCAATCAAATGATTCCTGTAACTGTCAATGAGACTTCTGCACCTCTCAACAGGTATTTTGGGCCACTCCTCATGAGCAAACTGCTCCAGTTGTCTCGGGTTTGAAGGGTGCCTTTTCCAGATGGCATGTTTCAGCTCCTTCCAAAGATGCTCAAAAGGATTTAGGTCAGGGCTCATAGAAGGCCACTTCAGAATAGTTCAATGTTTTCCTCTTAGCCATTCTTGGGTGTTTTTAGCTGTGTGTTTTGGGTCATTAACCTGTTGCAAGACCCATAACCTGAGACTGAGACCAAGCTTTCTGACACTGGGCAGCACATTTCTCTCTAGAATCCCTTCATAGTCTTGAGATTTCATTGTACCCTGCACAGATTCAAGACACCCTGTGCCAGATGCAGCAAAGCAGCCCCAGAACATAACAGAGCCTCCTCCATGTTTCACAGTAGGGACAGTGTTCTTTTCAAGATATGCTTCATTTTTCCGTCTGTGAAAATAGAGCAGATGTGCCTTGCCAAAAATTTTGATTTTTGTCTCATCTGTCCATAAGACATTCTCCCAGAAGATTTGTGGCTTGTCAACATGTAGTTTGGCAAATTCCAGTTTTGTCAGATTCAAGTTATTTCTGTGACCATTGTGGGTTTTTCTTTCATTAAACGAGGGGTACCAACAATTTTGTCCACGTGTGTAGGTTATAGGTTATGCAGCCTAGACATGGGGCACATTGACCCCATAAAATCACCCTCCTGTACTCCACTTCAACCAGGTGAAACAAAAGTGCCATGCCAGGAGCACCTCTTCAGCTATTCAAATACTTGTGGCCCCTGCATCTAGCTGTCAAATAATAATTTCATTGTGTTACGACTGAGTTGTTGTTAGATCAATATCCATCAATTACTTCCCCCCTCAGTTATAAAACATGTTTTTTTTTTCTCTGCTATCCTCGGCTTGAGTACTCAATTGCATTACTTACCAGGTAGGAACAGAAGAACCAACAAGGCTGTTCTTTTTCCTCATCTTTGAATTATAGGAAATAAAAGTTTCCTGTTTAGATGGCTACTAAACAGCATTTGTGGGAAATATGATATAGGAAGAATGGGTGGAGGCGCGTTTCCTTATGTGAATGATAGCCCAATTTACAGTACATTTATTACATACTGTATTTGTAGGCACTGTAAAATCACAGCTGTGATGTAGACCTGTCATACATATAGTGTCTGTTATGTTTATTCAGAGTTATAGTTAAGCTTTCCATCACCCTTACTCTGTATCTGTATACATAAAAGTGGCTGGTTGGCGCCCCCTGATAACCAGCACCCAGGGATCATGCCCCAGTTGCCTCCCCTAGCTACACACCTGGCTTATTAAAGGGGTTGTCTAGTTTCATGCAAACAAAACTTAAAGCGTACCTAAACCTCATTAATGTCAGAAATCATAGTGTAGGTGATAATAGTACAGTAAATTATGATATATATGAAAGCAAAATGCTTTTGTCTCCTGTTATTTCCTCCCCCTTCCCCTGCACTGGTAACTTCTTTTGCATTTACACAGAGGGCAGAAAGATGAGGAGAGGTAGATAAAGCTTATTATGACTTACCTTCCACTGAGCTGAATAATATCTCACCTGAGAATTCAGCTGTATAAAGAGTCAACTCTGTTACTTCAAGGTTTAGTCACTTCTCCTTATCTGCTCTCTTTGTACACACTGCTGGAGTAAGCATGTAAGGCCTGGTTCACATCTGCGTTCAGGTTTCCGTTCAGGGAGTTCGCTTGGGGATTCCCCGAACGGAAACCTATACCCATCAAAAAGCGGTTTACCTGGGAAACCCGCTAACCCCATAGACTATAATGGGGTCCGTGTGGTTTCCGCTCGGTTTCCGCATGAATCAAGCGGAGAGGAAAGTGCAGCATGCACTACGTTCCTCTCCGCTTGCTTCATACGGAAACTGAGCAGAAACCACACGGTCCCCATTATAGTCTATGGGGTCCGCGGGTTTCCCAGGTAAACCGCTTTTTGATGCGTATAGGTTTCCGTTCGGGGGGTTCCCAAGCGGACTCCCTGAACAGAAACTCCCTGAAATATACTCAGTTAGCCTCTAAAAGGTATCGCCTGATTTCTTCACTCTTCCACTACTTTCAATGGCTAACACGGTACAACATTATACTACTATCAATAGGATTTAGGTCAGGGCTCATAGAAAGCCACTTCAGAATACTTCTATGTTTTCCTCTTAGCCATTCTTGGGTGTTTTTAGCTGTGTGTTTTGGGTCATTATCCTGTTGCAAGACCCATGACCTGTGACTGAGACCAAGCTTTCTGACACTGGGCAGCACATTTCTCTCTAGAATCCCTTGATAGTCTTGAGATTTCATTGTACCCTGCACAGATTCAAGACACCCTGTGCCGAATGCAGCAAAGCAGCCCCAGAACATAACAGAGCCTCCTCCATGTTTCACAGTTGGGGCAGTGTTCTTTTCAAGATATGCTTCATTTTTCCGTCTGTGAACATAGAGCTGATGAGCCTTGCCAAAAATTTCGATTTTTGTCTCATCTGTCCATAGGACATTCTCCCAGAAGCTTTGTGGCTTGTGTGAAAGTATGAACCTAGAGGGAGCTAGGGAGCGACCCTGGGCCAGGCCTGAAAAGGACCTCAGCCACACCTATGGGTGGGGGCGTAACTCCAGAAGGCTGGAGAAACCTGCAGGAAGCAGGAAATCGTGGACCCAGCCAAAGGCAGACAGGGTGGTCTGTTCCCAGAGGGCTGGGGTCCAGAGAAGACTTACAGAACCTAAGTCAGGCTGCTTGTTGCCCCAGAGGATAGATAGGGGTCAAGGAGTCAGTTAGGGCCTATGCGTGGCCTAGGTTTTTGTTTTGTTATGTTCCACCTTTTCCTAAGCTGAAATAAAGCCATTTTACTTTACACTTGGACCGTCTGAACGCTGTCTCTCCGGCGCCCAGTACCACTACCACTGCTGTTGGGACCAGGAGTCTGCCGCCATTGAGACTAATCCCCCCCAAATTGTCACACTTGTCAACATGTAGTTTGGCAAATTCCAGTTTTGTCAGATTCAAGTTATTTCTGTGACCATTGTGGGTTTTTCTTTCATTAAACGAGGGGTACCAACAATTTTGTCCACGTGTGTATATTCCCTCAATCTGAGTGGGATATTCCCAGAAGAGGAGGGGGTAGGCGCCGAATCTAAAAAACTGAATACGTAAATGAATAAAAAGGCAAATACTCATGCAAGGAAATCTAATAGTAAAGATATGCAATGCCGGGAGAGGGGGGGGGGGGAGTTAGTTGGAAGGTGTTAAGATAGAGAGAGAGAGAGAAGAATAGTCCGGTGACTTTGCATAGAGCAAGTAGATAAGTCACAGGAGGGAAATGGAGGATTGACAAAGAGTAGGATGAAGGTGAAGTAAGAGGTGGGAGGAAGAATAACTGGTTTATTGTGATGAATTAAGGTTCCTCAAAACGGGCATTAACTTTGGAGGACCATTGTTGTTTGGTGGGGATCTCAGTTTGGAGCCAGAATAGGGGGATAAGCGTCTTAGCTGCGGCCAGTAAGTGGGTGATCAGATTGGATTTGGAAGGTTTGTATTCAGAAGTGGGCAAAAACAAGATAACAATTTCCGGTGTCAAAGAGAAAGATCATTTGATGATCAATTTAATGGCCGATTGAACCTCATTCCAGAACGGCTGCAGGACTGGCAGTATCACCATATGTGTGAGAGCGTAACTTCATGGGAGTGACAGCGCCAGCAGAGATTAGACGACTGAAGGCAACAGAGTTTACTATTATCACCTGCTCTATTTAATTGTAAAATATTTTTAAAGTTTCAGAGTTTAGGTACTTTAAAGGGTTATTTTCATCAGCTGACCTGACAACACTAGTAGGACTGTACTGCCATCCCCTGTAAGAACAAGACAATAATGTCCAAAATGGGAATAACCCTTTAATCGCCGATTTTTTATCACTTCTGAAAGTCAGGTATGCCTTGGTAAGCAAATGTATTGACGTACCAATGTCATTAAGAATATGGTTCCATCTTCTTTTTGTTTTCAGTAATGGCAGGGACAATGGACATGTATGTTGTAGCCTAAAAATTGTTAGAATCCCAGTTGGACCCTCAAGCAAATTGTATTAATTAATTAATCTTTACCTTTTTAGGCTTATGGTGGGTTTTTGACACTCAAACTGCTGTCACTCCCCGAGGATCTGTTTGCTTGTGGTGTAGCAGTTGCTCCTATAACAAGTTTCCATTTACACTGTGAGTACTTATTGAGACACACACAAATATAGACCAAATACCCCTTTTTTACAGTGCATATTTTTGGCATTTTTCATAAACCATATTGTCTTTTTTTGCTTTTTTTCACATTACTGTAATGCTGAATATATTCCTGCAACAAATATCTGTTGTTAGTACAGTCTACAATGTTAAATGGGTTTCCCTGGGGTGAAAATTTGTTTCAAAAACACTCAAAAGTGGTTACAAAAATAAAGGAAAGAATAATGACTTCTGGCTGATCTCCCGCTGTTACAGTTCAGGTGCTTCCTGGGTCTCCACACATGCAGGAAATGCCTGCAAATGTCCATTCAGTCAATCACTGGTTGAGGGCAGGTCACTGGTGCAGCTGAGCAGGCATTTTAGCCCTGTGATTCAGTGGTTAGCATTGTTGTCTTGCAGTGCTGGGGTCGTAGAGTCAAATCCAGCCAAGGACATCATCTGCAAGACGTTTATATGTTGTTGCCGGGTATTCCGGATTCTGCCCACACTCCAAAGACATACTGCATTTAGATTGTGAGCACTATATGGGACAGGGACTGCAAATATCTGTAAAGCGCTACGGAATATGATGGCGCTATATAACTAAATAAAATAACAATAATTTTAGGGCATTTTTACTGTTTGAGAGACACCATGAAGTAAAGACCAGCAGGAACGCGGGCAGTGTCTAAACTGGTGTGGTGGAGAATTAAATAGAAAAAAAACATCTGTTAATTTTTTTTTCTTTAACCACTTTTGAGCGTTTTTTAGCAATCTTTGAAGTACCACAGTACTGACTGAATAGACAAACATCTGAAAAGCTCTGAACCCTATGATTTGTAAAGTGCTGCGGAATATGTTGGAGCTATATAAATAAAATGTGTTATTATTATTATATTCAGAAATGTAAAAACTGCACAATTTTAGATGTCTGTTTTAGGCTGAGGCCCCCACGTTGTGGAAACACAGCTTTTTTTGTTGCAGATTTTGCCGCCTTTTTTGAGCCAAAGCCAGGAGCGGATTGAGCAGAAGGTAGAAGTATAAGAACTTCCTATATTTCCTATTCCTTTTGCAGCCATTCTTGGCTTTGGATCAAAAAACTGCAACAAAATCTGCAACAAACAAAGCTGTGTTTCTGCAACGTAGGGCCTCAGTCCTAATGATCCTCTGGGGAATATTGTAGCCCTTGTGTCCTGAGATTTGGAAAAACTGCTGTTTTTGTGCTTCCTTTTCACTAAGATAGAATGGTAATCTCGCCAGGGGCTACAACTCTGCCTTATTCACACAAATCCAATACCGTAAACGGTTTATGAACAGGAAGGATCCTGATTCCAGGAAAATAGCAGACCTTTTACCGATTTTCAAACAACCACTTAAAGCGTAACTAAACTTTCGGACAACTTTTGATTTTCCGGCAGTATTTGTGTCATAAATAAATTTTGTAATATACTTTATTAACAAATTTTGGATATTGAGAGCTGTTTCTGCCTCTCACTGAATGTTACTGTGTATGGAGTACAGGGCTGTGTAATATGTAGAGAAAATAATGGTAGGGGAGGGTCACTTCAAACACTTATATCTAGGACATTATAAAATGTACAAACTTGCTTTTGGTGTCATATGAAAGAGGAGCAGTGCTATCTAAATTCCAGAGATATCACTAGTTGAAAACACAGTCGGGATTAGGATATTTATATGAGGCTGTATAATATATATGATATAAAAATATATATGACAACAAAAACAAGTTTTTACGTTTTATAATGTCAGAGATATAAGTGATTGAAGTGACCCTCCCCTACCCTCATTCTTACGTGTTACACAGCCCCATACTCCATACACAGTAACATTCAGTGAGAGGCAGAAACAGCTCTCAATATCCAAAATTTGTTAATAAAGTATATTACAAAATTTATTCATGACAGAAATACTGCCAGAAAATCAAAAGTTGCCTGAAAGTTTAGTTACACTTTAAATGATAAAGCAAGAGCTTGCTATTAAGACACATTTACATATAGAGATTGACAGTAAACTATTCCTTTTGCATTTAATTTTACAAACAATAATGATAATTATTACGCAACTAATTTTCATCACCAATAAACATAATCAATTCTCATAGATTATTCCAGCCTAACACTGAGCTGGTATTGTTTTCTGAGGACTTATTCACACATCCATTAAAAACAAATGTGTGATTGCTTTTTCTTCCAAAGGCTGTCGTACATCCGTTTTGAGAACATATTGGGGGTTATTTATCAAATGTGCCTCATTTCGGTGACATTTTGCGCAGTTGCGCCTTTTCAATTTCTGACGTCATTTACTAATCGGGCACAAGCTGTTGATAAATTCCATGCACATGTCGTCGCCATGTATCTTGCACCTTTTTTTACAGGTGTTCGAATTTATCAAAAAGGCGCAACTACATAATAAATGTCGCGCAAATACAGAACAGAATGGTATTTACAGAAGCAGAAACAAGTGACTTCTCTGGATCTACAAAGATGGCTTCAAATCCATTCAGCTTGTTCAATGAAGACAGCTCCTCTGATTTTTCTGTCTCAGAGCAAACTTTACCCACAAAATCCAAAAAAAAAAAAGAAAATCTTAAAAGAAGAGCGTAGCCCGGTCTGCCACACACTCTGCCCCCACAAGCTACACCTCTACCATGCATTCTTGATGCAGCCTGCAGCCATGCACTTGAGATGACAATGCATTTTAGGATTTGACACAAGTAATTGAATATGACTTAGAAAATTGATGTAAATATTAACTCTGATAACTTTGCATAGTTTTGTGTGTGTCTTATGCTTCTGCAATTGTGGCCTGTAGTCTGCATTGTTTTGTATGTATCTCCCAGAGTGTAGTGGTTTGCTGCCAATTTAAGCAAATAATAAATCCAACGAACACATGTTCACCTGAGCAACTACACTTACTTTTCTTGCCAAAATCACAATGTGGTGGATAAGGAAATCTCATGTTAAAAAAAGGTGCAAACACTTTATGATTCCAACATAACGGCAAAAAAGGGGCACAATAAAGTCACGGCTCATGCCAAAATCAGGTGCAAACGCGTTGATGTGCCCCATTGAATCCAATGTGCCTATTCACATGTCCGTACTTGCATGAACAGACACGGATGTTTTTCATGTACATTAACTCCTTGAAAAGCGGCTGTGTGGCTATGTGATTGTATAAATCATAGTGATAATTCATGTGTAAGGCCTCATTCACACATCCACATATCATGTATGTGTGGTGTCCGCATTTTTTGTGGATGCTACAAGTACCCATTAATTTCAATGTGTTTATTTAGACATCAATGTTTTTTTGTGCACCATATGTCTGCAAAAGAACAGAAGCACATCCTTTTTTGCATTACATCAATGAAAGTTTATGGGTCCATGCGTCATCCATTTTTCAGGACCCAGAGGCATACAAAGTACAGAAAGTGAAACAAAGAAAAAAACTTGATATGCTCTTCATAGACGAGAAAAGTGGCTCAACCACGGACAGCATGCCACCTGGAAATGAGCAGGGTGCTGTCCGTGAATAGCACGGCCTCAGATGCAGATGCAGACCTGTAAAGAGGCCTTACTGTGAATCTGTTCTTGAGAGTGAAGAGTCAAAAAACATTACATGTGAATTTGGATTTGCAGATAAACTTTGACAAGTGTAAAAGAGATCTTTGTGTCTTGATTTTTGGGACCCCCACTGATCAGTAGAATGGGGGTTCCAGGTCCTCACAACAGAATGACCACAGTAAGATAAGCTTAAATATAGTGGCAGTCAACCAAGTCCGTTGCTGTGTCAATTTTCTAAATCACATAATGCAAAATTAATGACATAATTCTTTTCTTTTTCTGATGCAGCGGCAGTACTTTCAGAGCGATACCTGGGGATGCCATCACAAGAGGGTTCAGCTTACATGGTATGTTTTCTGATAGTAAGAAGATATATATATATATATATATATATATATATATATATATATATATATATATATATATATATATATATCACATATGGCGTTCTGCTATTTTTAATTGAAGAATTGTCAAACTCAATAGGGCACTTAATAACAAGCTTCATGTGTCAATTGTTTCCCTAGAAGATTCATGACAGTGTGCAGATATCCACCATCCTGTCTCTTCTTCTGTCTGTATCACTAGGTGGCCTCTGTACTGAATACCATCCAGAGGCTACGGGACCAGCGACTGCTACTGGTCCATGGCACTGCAGATGGTGAGACACGCTCCATGGAATGAACAGGTGCATGTTGGTCCACTTCATTTGAAATGCATTTTAATACATAGCATGTATTTCTTGTAGAACAGGAATGTACACACATGGGGATACTTATTAACTGGTACGAGAACCCATGAACATTTTGCATTGAACAATCAGATATTAACAAAGCATCGGCATCTATCTGGCTGCTGTGGGGTACTGCACATTTGTCCTTTCAGTAGATAATCTTTCTGGTATGCATGATGGATACAGACGCCTGTGGGAAACATTAAAGCATAAGTAAACTTTTATTTGTTTTGACATAAATCAATAGTACAGGTAAAAAGAACAAGCTTTGCAATATACTTCACTAAAGCAAAGAGCGTGTATCTTTAAAGAGGACCTTTCATGTCCTCATGAATGTGCGGTTTTATATAGCACTAGAAAGCCGACAGTGTCGTCTTTCCCGGTATGTGCCTCGGGGCTGGAGATATTGGTGCCATTAATTTCAGCACCAATATCTCCCCATTGTCAGAAGGGCGTTCCTCATAGCTCAGTGTTATCTGGCAGTGGAGAGAGATTGGTGCAGAAACTAACGGCACCGATATCTCCTCCACTGTCGGCTTTCTAGCGGTATATAAACCGCACATTCATGAGGATATGAAAAGTCCTCTTTAACTATTACTTCTCTCTTTACGTCTTATATGAGCAATTCTGGTCCTAATTCCATACAAGCAGTATCAGTTTACAATTAACTATATGGAGAGGAGTGGGGGAAGAGAAGAAGGAGAGAGACAAAGATATGAGGCTGTCTACAGAATTAAGTTAGTCATTTCTGTCAGGAGAAATCTAGATAGTAATTTCTGATAAACCAGTTGTGTTGTGAAAGAAAACTGTCTCTCTATAGTGCAGATGTCTCTCTGCTTTGAGGAGTTTGGCTATTCCTCTCCCTTCCCTCTCCATACACTTCTATCATACAGATTTAATTGGTACCAGATGGAGGCAAATAAGTAAAGAAACAGGCCATTTTAGTTTGTTTGTTATGTTCACCTGCGCTATGGATTTTCAAAAATAAAAAATAAAAGTTTAGTTATGTTTTAATGAGGAATGCTTTCAGGGTAAACAATGAATATTATATTGCATAATGAATGCATGTGCTTTACAATCAGGAAAGCAAGAAGCACTTGGTAAAAATGGTGTAGTAGATACTCCTTTAATATTATGTTGTTCATATCTGATAAACGTTAAAGTGATTATATTAGGGCACATGGAAATCACTAAGTACCACCAAACTGTGAGCAAGAATGGAGAGTGAAAAAGCAAATCCTGCATTACATGGTCAGCATTTAAAGGGAACCTGTCACATGGAAAATGCAGCCTTCTGCTAATGAAAACCACCTGGGCCGAATGGGAGTCTTGGTACCAAGGCAAACAAAAAATGAAGGGTCAGACTATATGATTAAAATGAAATTTAAGAAAAAAAGGAAGACATGAGTCACACATCCCAGTATTATACATTGATCTATGGTTCTCAGCAAAATCTGCTGCCATTGCTATGATGCTGTGTCTGTGGGCTGGTGTTACCCTGAGCCTGGGGGCTTAGCTTGGCAGCAGAGGTGCTGTTGAGCTGCTGGGGAAGAATAGCACTAATAGTTATAGGGGGTGCAGAAGTAGCAATTGCTACCAGGGCTAGGAGGCTCAGGGGGCCCAAAAGTCTCTCTACAATCTAAGAAGACACCAGGATTATAGACAGCACATGGTAAATGGGGCCTCATAACATACACACATAGGCAAAATTGTTGGTACCCCTCGTTTAATGAAAGAAAAACCCACAATGGTCACAGAAATAACTTGAATCTGACAAAACTGAAATTTGCCAAACTACATGTTGACAAGCCACAAAGCTTCTGGAAGAAATTTTTGGCAAGGCACATCTGCTCTATGTTCACAGATGGAAAAATGAAGCATATCTTGAAAAGAACACTGTCCCTACTGTGAAACACGGAGGAGGCTCTGTTACAGTATGTTCTGGGGCTGCTTTGCTGCATCTGGCACAGGGTTTCTTGAATCTGTGCAAGGTACAATGAAATCTCAAGACTATCAAGGGATTCTAGAGAGAAATGTGCTGCCCAGTGTCAGAAAGCTTGGTCTCAGTCGCAGGTCATGGGTCTTGCAACAGGATAATGACCCAAAACACACAGCTAAAAACACCCAAGAATGGCTAAGAGGAAAACATTGGACTATTCTGAAGTGGCCTTCTATGAGCCCTGACCTAAATCCTTTTGAGCATCTTTGGAAGGAGCTGAAACATGCCATCTGGAAAAGGCACCCTTCAAACCCGAGACAACTGGAGCAGTTTGCTCATGAGGAGTGGGCCAAAATACCTGTTGAGAGGTGCAGAAGTCTCATTGACAGCTACAATCGTTTGATTGCAGTAATTGCCTCAAAAGGTTGTGCAACAAAATGTAAAGTTAAGGGTACCATCATTTCTGTCCAGGCCTGTTTCATGATTTTTCTTTTTAAAAAAATTCTGTTGAAGCGTGGTTGAAAAGCAATGTCTGGCTTTCATTTGTTCATTTTCATAGAATTTTTATTTATTATTACATTTGTCAGATTCAAGTTATTTCTGTGACCATTGTGGGTTTTTCTTTCATTAAACGAGTGGTACCAACAATTTTGTCCACGTGTGTATCTGCATTGGGGCATTTGGGATGAAGAGCTTCAGGTTATGCCTCTGGACTGGAGCATGAGGTGGTTTTCCTTAATGTGTATTCCTTGAGTACATATAGTCCTGGAGAAACACTTATATACTTGTAGACCAGTTGACTCAGAATTTAATGTTTCTAAGTTCTCAATCACATCACTGTTTATATCTAATCTTTTATCCTGAAGTGATGGTTACAAATAAAAAAAAAGAGAGAAAAACTTTAAAAAACCTAAAACAAGGCTTTTCTCATACATTGTACTGGCTATAGTTCTACGTTTGTTTCGCTGTAGACAGAATATCGGCACCTAAGTTTATGCTGCCTCTAGGCAAGAGTCTGCTTTTCCTATTGATAAAAGACAGGTTAACTAAATAATTCATTGCTTTCCATTATGTTTCACTTCACTTATAGTATTAGTCTTTTCCCAGTTCTCAAAAGACTTAAAAATAACTGTTGATACTTCTAATAAAAAAGGAGGGCTGAAAGTCAATAAATGTTTAGGCTTTCCATAATTCTCAGAAAGATCACAGGCCAACATGATCCACCCAATAACATGCATGTTCTGTTAGGTCGAACATGCATACTAAAGGGATTTACATAGTAAGAGGTTTTTTTTTAAACCCACTAAGTCCATTAGGTTCTGTCTTCAATACGTACAAACCCTAGGCAAATACAGCCTGTTAAATGTGTTTTTACTGAATTTGTCAGTCCCATAGACTTTAAGTAGAGCAGCAGTGCACGTTTGACTGCTCTGCCATTTAGACAGGGAACACAAGACCCCATTCTTGTTATCACTGAGGGTCCCAGTAGTGAGAGGCATAAATTAAAGCTCCTGCAAAATCTTTAATAGTCTTTTTATGTTGTGTAATATCCTTTGGGTCCCCTCAGGCTCCAGCAGCACTCCTGACCAGTCCAGTGATCAGACAACTTCTGTGGATAAGTGATAAGTATCAAGTCTGGAAAAAAAAAAAACATTTAAAACATATAAGCCTGGTCATAAAGAAGAAAAATGCCGTCCTGACTCCTGCAATTAGATCCCTGCATTAACATCCTACATTATTACCTGTAGTTCTGTATATTGTGTTTTACAAGGAAGGAATCTTTTTTAAAAAGGCTTATCCAAGTTTTTACTATTCATGGGCTATACTAAGCGTAGGCCATCAATATTAGATCTGTGGGGGTCTGACATCACTACAAATACACAAAGTGAACTGCATACAGTACGGGAACAAAGCTTACTGCATAACTATGGTACCAAAATCAAAGTTTACTGCATATAAATAATAAAAGAACCAAGCTTGCTCCAAAGATACAATACCATAACCAATTTACTTACTTACTACGTAGGTATAGTACTAGAACTAAGTCTACTGCATAGATATGGTATAAGAACCAAACTTACCACATAGATATGGAACTGAGATTTCTACATATATACAGTACAAGAAACAAGCTATAGTGGAGACCCAGTGGCTATTGAGCCCACTTAGCTTCTCAGAAAGTGCCAACTTTAGAGTGCAGAAATCTACCTTAATAGTACAATGAAAGTTGGCAAGAGGTTAAATTTGCACATTCTTAAAAGTGAAAAATTTTTACAAATATACATATTTACAAATTTTGCAGAGTTTTAAATATTTTCTCTAACCATCTTAGTAGTGACAGCCTATTGTCTTAATCGGTTTCCACTGGATAGGACTATGAATGCAGGAACGTTCTATGCTCTGGCACTTGTCAGAATGATTTCCTTGTTGTGGCCAGGTTATCCTTTTGTACATGTCCCTGGACTGTTTCTGTGTGAGGAGTAGGGAAATCATGGCTGGGTTTCTGACAAGCGCCAGACCATAAAAATTTCCTCTTTTCACGGTCACTTACATTGGCAACCTAACAAAACAAAAGGCTGTCACCACTAAGATAGTTAGAGAAAATCTTCAAAACTCTGCAAAATTTTTTTATATTTGCAAAAATGTTAAATATTAAATATGGTTATGTGAAAACCCCTTTAAATTATATTTTCAATACCCTTATATACAAATAGGTGCACAAATCTTTTCTGTAAAAAAAAAAAAAGAAAAGGTAGCTTTTTCATAAAATTCCTACTTGCCTGCAAACAGGACTTTTCTCTCCGCATTTTTCCACCCTTTTCGGGCGGAAGCCGAGTGGAAACCACACGGAGCACATTATCGTATAGTCTATGGGGTCCGCAGGTTTCCTAAGGTAATCGCTTTTATGTGGATTAGGTTTCCATTCGGGGGGTCCCCAAGCGGACCCCCGGAACAGAAACCCAAACACAGATGTGAACCTAGCCAAAGACAGAGTAGACTACAAGCAATTCCTGTTATCTCCGTTTTGCTGCACTAATTGGTGGAGCATCTGTCAGGTCTGCTGCACCGCCAATCTGTGGATGAGAGGGAGATATGCTGCAGGGGAGGAGAGATCCTGTGGATGAAAGGGATGAGATGTACTGCAAGGGGAAGACATACTATGCATGAGATGCACTGCATGGGAGGAGAGATACTGTGGATGAGAGAGAGATATGCTGTAGGGGAGGAGAGATCCTGTGGATGAGAGGGAGATATGCTGCAGGGGAGGAGAGATAGTGTGGATGAGAGAGAGATATGCTGTAGGGGAGGAGAGATCCTGTGGATGAGAGGGAGATATGCTGCAGGGGAGGAGAGATAGTGTGGATGAGAGGGAGATATGCTGCAGGTAAGGGCAGATAGGGTAGACGAGAGGGAGATATGCTGCAGGGGAGGAGATATCCTGTGGATGAAAGGGATGAGATGTACTGCACGGGGAAGACATACTATGCATGAGATGCACTGCATGGGAGGAGAGATACTGTGGATGAGAGAGAGATATGCTGTAGGGGAGGAGAGATCCTGTGGATGAAAGGAATGAAATGTGCTGCAGGGGAGGAGAGATACTGTAAATGAGAGGGAGATATGCTGCAGGGAAGGAGAAAGATCTGTGAAAGAGGGAAAGGGACATGATGTGGCGCTGTCAGGTGCATTTTTGCGGGAAGATTTTACAGGAACACATTGCTGTCAAGTGAGTTCCATCACAAGACTTTGTCACCCAAGGGCCCACATTAACCTGGAGCCGACCCTGCCTGTAATAATTGCTTATGGCATATACTGTGTCCATATAATTGAAACAAACTGATGGCACAATATAGGATGAATGCCCAGCTTGTCTGCAGAAACTAATAATGTGATAATGATGGTCTGTGTGGAGTACAAACTATTTACATAGAAGAGATTCTGCATTATGACATTTTATAAGATTGCCTGACTATGATCTGTGATGCATTTTGCATAGTACTGCATGCTTACTCTTGTCATTGAGCAAAAGTTTTATTTCTGAATATCAGAATACCAGATAAATATTTCATTTCATGATAAATAGAAAATCATGAAAATGTGAATTTAAGTCCAATTTGAAGGTACATTAAGGTGTCATTACATGAATGCTACATTTGGGAGTAGTTAAGTAGCATGCATGCAGCCAGATCTGCCCAACATTCAGAATGTATTTCTGTCGATGACATTGTACTGCTGTATGATTTAAAGGGAGTCTGTCAGCACAAACTTGAGATATAAAATAATACAGTACCTTGTAGGGCTGTCAGCACAGTTTACAATGATGTATTCTTATTCAGGACCGCTGCTCCATTTTTGTAAAAATCGTCCTTTTATCCCTATGTAAATTAGGAGAAAGAGCTTTAGGGACATTGCTTTCCATCAATGGGTTTTAGGGGCTGTGATGATTCCACTTAAAATGGCTATAACTCAAAGATGTATTTTGATCTCTGAGTGTCGTATCTCCCTCTTAGTTCCATTTACTCATAATGTGCGCAGCCATAATCCTAGGTGTATGTTGTCTTTAGTGGCAACATTGTAACAATAGGGCTTTGTATCCATCCCAGAATAGCTCCATTGAATTCCTACATAGCCCTGGGTGATCAAATATACATGCATTGTTCAGCCTGGGCTGTTAGATCAGACATGGTTGATAACATTGTATCATTTCACTTGGTCCCATCTCCTTACAAAGAATCTTGACTTGAGTGCGTTAATCAATCAGACTTGCCGTCGCCGGTGACCTCATTCTGGGTGGTGTAATCAAGGGTATAAAAGATGAGGTAAGAGGTCAGTGGGAGGAGATTGGGCTGAGACTACAAGGAGAATACTATGATGAGACTACAGAGAGACTACTGGGATAGACTGTGATGAGCATGCAGGTGGGAATGCTGTGTTGATGTTGCTGCCTCCACTGGTTACCTCCACATGCTATGTGTGAGTGTTGGATTATAGAGCCACATCCAGGATATGTGTGGTAAAGTAATTATTTCACTTTTATTCCCTTTTATTTTATTGTACTGTATATAGTAACTAGTAACTGTTAATGCTTGCATACATCTGCATATCTGTTCTGAACTGAATGTGTTAGATGTTAATACCGACCCATTTAGGGGTTAATAAATATATAAAATTTAGAAAGCTTGTCTTGTATTTATCTTGTGGACCCAGCACTCACTGGCGGTGAGTGTGGTTTTTATGAAAGAAGTCTCAGGTGTGGGCCAATGCGGTGTTGGCGCACTGAGGATCTTTCACAGGGGCATTGCTTTGCATCAATGGGCTTCACTATCTACTGCTGCTAACTGCTGCCCAGCTCTGCCCACTAACCGTACTGGGTATGTCTGATGATGATACACAGCCCCCAACTGAAGCCAGTTTCTTTCACTTCCGGGTTCAGTGTGTCATCATCAGACATGCACAGTACAGTTAGTACTGTATGCTGAGACAGAGGAGAGAGATGTCAGTCAAGTAGTGGGGGTAGAGCTGGTCAGCAGTTAGCAGAAGCAGATAGTGAAGCCCATTGATGGAAAGCAATGCCCCTAAAGCCCTTTTTTGTTCATTTGCATAGGGATAAAAGATTGATTTTTACAACAATGAAAAAATATATCATTGTAAACTGTGCTGACAGCCCTACAAGGTACTGTGATTAGTCTATATCTCAGTGTTGTGCTGACAGACTCCCTTTAACATTTTAATATATATGCAACCAGTATATCCCCAAGCTAGAGGATAAACAGTCACCAAAGAGTCTGTAAAGCTATCTATGTCCTGTCTGCCGTGTTGGGGTAACTGACAAGACTCACTATTTACGTTCATACCACCCATTGGTGATCTATGAATGTAAAGGCTTGTTACATCTTCCAGAACCCAAATCAGAATGTGATGCTTCAGGGACATTGGTTCTCAAAAAAAGTGACCACAGGGCTGGAAATATTAATATATTTACAGTATATTTCATTGCTTTTAACTGATCGGCTCTGGTTGGACATTTTAATTGTCATTATAAGTTGTGTTTTCTATATTGTTCATTAACCCTCTGTTTCCCTCTGTGTTTACTTTCTTCAATCAAAAGCCAATGTGCATTTCCAACATACAGCTGAACTCCTAAACCGTCTGATCCAGGCTGGATCCAATGTCACTACCCGGGTATGTCCACACACTTAGGCCAATTGAAGTGTATGAGGAAAAAGTACTGAAATACGGTACTCCATTTATATATGTGTGTTATCATTGCATATTGCTAAACACTAATGCAAATACAGATCCTATGTACTCTACAAATTTTGACATGTTGTAGATCAATATTCTACATGCAAAGTTATGCATGTGAAATTGGTCTTCAAGGGGTTGTATACACAGAATAGGGGAAAAGGGTTGGGTATCTGAAACCCTTAGAGATCAGGAGAATGGGGCACAAAATTTTCTCTGATTGCTCCATGTGAATCAAGCTGGTGCAGCAGATTTTGTGAACAAAAATAAATACTTGAACATAATATAATACTTGAATAAAATATGTTCTTATTTTATCTTGCTCTTAGATTTACCCTGATGAGGACCATTTCTTCCTGTCAAAGGACAGCCAACATCACCTGAGCCTGTCAATAGTGTCCTATCTGCAGAGCTGCCTTCAGAGTGAAGGTATCAGACAGACAGAGGAGTGAGTAAGGACCCTGTAAGAGTTACATAGAGCACAAGATGTTGATGGTCTACAAACGGGCAAAAGGAACATTGAAAGATGTATCTGCTGGAAACCCTGGAAGTCAAATCAGCTCAACATTTATGAATGAACTTGATCAGTGGCGGTGAATATCCTCACCTGTCAGGAAAGTCCTGGTTAGATCATTTCCAGATAAATATATAGACACTGCAATCCTAAATGAATAACCTTACATCATGTACTGAATATCAATCATGCAGCCATCATGTTTCGTCTATGTAAAGACAGCCATACACATAAGACATTCGGTCTACAGCCTCCCACCATAGACATTTATGCTCAGCTCATCCAAGCATGCTTGTTTATTTCAGTGGGAACAAAATATACCATGCCCAGTCCTCTTTGACCTGAAAAAAATGGCATTAAGAAGTTGCTTCAAGCCATTGATCGTTGGTGGAATCCACAAACATTAATATGTATTGATAGCTTGAGACTATCTTGGGTTGCATATACTGTACAAACCTCAACTACGCTATATGGACAAAAGCATGGGACACCTACATATTATACCTACAGGTGCTTTTCTGGCATCCCATTCTAAATCCATAGGCATTAATATGGAATTGGTCCCCCTAACACTGATATTGGATGAGAGGGTCTGGCTCACAATGTCTGTCCTAGTTCATCTGAAAGGTGTTGATGGGATTGAGGTTAGAGCTCTTTTCAGGTCAGTCAGATTTTTCCACAACAAACTCACCCAACCATGTCTTTATGGACATTGCTTTGTGTACTGGGGCACAGTCCTACTGGAATAGAAAGTCAGAAGAAGAAGAATACAGTTGTCCAAAATATCTTGGTATGCTAAGCCATTAAGATTTCCTTTCACTGGAACTAAGGGCCCTAGGCCAACCCCTGAAAGACGACTTAGTAGCGTTAACGCTGCCTTCACAAAACTTGGCACCGTGCTGTCAGGCAGGTAACATTCTACGGCATTCACCAAACTCGTCCAATAAGCTGCCAGATAGCAAGGCATGATTCATCACTTCGCAGAGCATGTTCCTCCTGCTCCAGAGTCCACTGGCGGAATTGTACTTTATACCAATCCATTCTACACTTGGCATTGTGCTTGTTGATGTAAGACTTGCATGTTGCAGCTTGGCCATTGAAACCCATGTCATGAAGCTCAGGATACAGTTTTTGTGCTGAGGTTAATGCCAGAGGTTTTGTTTTCTACAGTTACTGAGTCAGCAGAACGTTGGAGACATTTATGTACTATGGACCTGTGCCTATGGACCGCTTACATGGTTTGTCATCACTTCATGACTGAGTTCCTGTGGTTCCTAAACACTTCCAAATTTCAATAATTCCACTGACAGGTGATAGTGGAATATCTAGGAGGGAAGAAACTTCACAGACAGACTTGTTGCAGTGGTGGCGTGATATTACAGTCCATGCTGGAATTCAGTTTGTTATTTAGAATGGAGCATTCTTTCACATACGTCTGTAAAAGTGACTGCATGGTTAGGTACCGGATTTTATACACCTGTGGCAATGGACTGAATTAAATACCTGAATTCAGTGATGTGTCTCAATACTTTTGTCCATATAGTGTATGATTAAACAGTTGTATTATTCTCTAACTCTAGAGGGCAGCAGAGCACTCTATGTGTATATTCCAGAATGTAAACTAATTACATTATTGGATATTTAATAAACTGTCTTTTTTTCTTTTACATATGTATTTCTGCATGTAATGTTCCTATACATTTAATTTGCACGGAGGAATCCTGTAATAAACTAAATCCGTACCTTGTACTAAGTCCTATACCCTGCTGTAACTTGCTCGCTTTGCTGCCGATTACAAAAGTTGTGAGTAATTTTAAGGGTAAATTTACTGTATGTTGAAATAGTTGTCGATGATAGAAAGAATGCATATAGTGTGATACTTTCAGCATAAGGAAACATAGCAATAGTGGATAAATCCCTATGAACTGAATTCCACCTAGTGGTGACTGAAGACACACAATTTTATTATGTACTGTTGGAAAGGAAGCCGGAGATTCAGAACTGTATAGGGTAAGTTTATCAATGAATTTATGACATATTGAATAATATGGCATTGAGAATGAGTGCCATATTTATAAAGCATTTATTCCACTTTTTTGGATATAGAAGTCGAGTAAAGCTAGCCTGACTTTTTTATTTAAATAAAATATGAATAAGATATCTCTCTGGGTGGGTAGCATCCTGATACCCCTATGTCATGCTGACATCCATCTTCATGACTACTGATAATAAACCTGTAGCAGAAAAGTATAAGCTAAAAGGGAGCCTGTCAGGTCCAAACTGCTTCACAAACCAATAATTGTTCCATGTAGGGGCCTTTAATAGGAGCAGAAACATAACTGTGGTTACAAACCAATAAACCACTGCAGAGATAATCTTATGGAAATGCTGATCAGCCTGCAAGTGCCTGGGGGTAAGGGGGGAGGTCTGATTTGCCTACAGACTTGCAAATGTTCTGGTTCTCCTCTGGAATCAGTTCCCATTGTATCCGCACATTTTCATCCTCACAGGTCAAAACAAGCTTGACCATAAGACCCTGCTAGCACACTTACTAATTTTCATGGAATGTTTAGAAGGCTCATGGAAAAAAAGATCTCCCAGGCAAGTTGACACATCTTTTGAGAGTGCAGCACTAATATTTTAAGCACGAGGGACAGGGATGCTATGTCATTAGACTTTCTGGCAATATGTAGAAGAAATGGGAGGAACACGTCACTAAAAGGTGTGGTCTGCAAAAAAGGGCTCATGACTATGCAGCAAACCTTCACCTCCAGGACAGTGATCCAGAAATGTCTGCAGGTATTTACCATACTGTGCTATTAGATGACCTTAATGTGTTGCATATACAATGCCTTGCGAAAGTATTCGGCCCCCTTGAACTTTTCAACCTTTTGCCACATTTCAGGCTTCAAACATAAGGATATAAAATTTTAATTTTTTGGTGAAGAATCAACAACAAGTGGGACACAATTGTGAAGTGGAACGAAATTTATTGGTTATTTTAAACTTTTGTAAAAAATAAAAAAAATGAAAAGTGGGGCGTGCCAAATTATTCGGCCTCCTTAAGTTAATACTTTGTAGCGCCACCTTTTGCTGCAATTACAGCTGCAAGTCGCTTGGGGTATGTCTTTTTCAGTTTTGCACATCGAGAGACTGAAATTCTTGCCCATTCTTCCTTGGAAAACAGCTCAAGCTCAGTGAGGTTGGATGGAAAGCGTTTGTGAACAGCAGTTTTCAGCTCTTTCCACAGATTCTCGATTGGATTCAGGTCTGGACTTTGACTTGGCCATTCTAACACCTGGATACGTTTATTTGTGAACCATTCCATTGTAGATTTTGCTTTATGTTTGGGATCATTGTCTTGTTGGAAGATAAATCTCCGTCCCAGTCTCAGGTCTTTTGCAGACTCCAACAGGTTTTCTTCCAGAATGGTCCTGTATTTGGCTCCATCCATCTTCCCATCAATTTTAACCATCTTCCTTGTCCCTGCTGAAGAAAAGCAGGCCCAAACCATGATGCTGCCACCACCATGTTTGACAGTGGGGATGGTGTGTTCAGGGTGATGAGCTGTGTTGCATTTACGACAAACATATCGTTTTGCATTGTGGCCAAAAAGTTCGATTTTGGTTTCATCTGACCAGAGCACCTTCTTCCACATGTTTGGTGTGTCTCCCAGGTGGCTTGTGGCAAACTTTAAACCAGACTTTTTATGGATATCTTTGAGAAATGGCTTTCTTCTTGCCACTCTTCCATAAAGGCCAGATTTGTGCAGTGTACGACTGATTGTTGTCCTATGGACAGGCTCTCCCACCTCAGCTGTAGATCTCTGCAGTTCATGCAGAGTGATCATGGGCCTCTTGGCTGCATCTCTGATCAGTCTTCTCCTTGTTTGAGATGAAAGTTTAGAGGGACGGCCGGGTCTTGGTAGATTTGCAGTGGTCTGATACTCCTTCCATTTCATTTCAATCAGTTTTATTGAGATTTTTTAAAGGGTCAAATAACAACATTCAAGAAAGTATTATCATGTAATCGATTGAAGTAGCTATAAGTCAAAATAAACATATAGTAAACAGGGTACTAGTATGCAGGGAGATATCTTTTAGTTATCTAAGAGTTAGAGAATTCTAGGATAAAAGAAGGAGGTTTATACAAATATAAAGCAACAAAAGACGACAGTAATGTTGATCATGATCTTCCAAGTACAGCACAGCCGGGTTTACGGCAGGTGTACGTGGGCCTTCAATGTCCATGGAAGCCAGTTCTTTTGGAATTGGTTGTCTCCTAGAGCTCCATGGGAAAGAATCCTCTCATATTGGTAAGTCTGTTCCACCATGTTCACTAGGTCTCCTCTAGACGGGATAGTAACTGATTTCCAGTTGCGTAGAAGAGCCAATGATGCTGATAGTAAGGCATGGCCAATCATTGCTCTATGTATTGCTGGGAAAGAGTCGATCTGCAGGAATAGTAGTGCCAAAGCTGGTGAGGGAGGTATGAAGAATCCCACTAGAGAAGAAATCCACCGGAAGACATCTTGCCAGTACGGCACCACTTGGGGACATGTCCACAATAAATGGAGTAGAGATCCTTTCTCGCCACATCCCCTCCAACAGGAGTTCGAGGTCTGCGGGTATATTCGGTGGAGTCACTCTGGAGTGTAGTACCAGTGAAGGAGGATTTTGACAGTGGTTTCATAGTGGGTTGTGGACCGGAAGGTCTTCTTCGTGAAGGCCATGGCTCTCTGCCATTCTATGACCGAGAATTTTTGGTGAAGTTGCGTTTCCCAGCTAAGTAGTGGGGTAGATTTGACCAGATGATCTTTAGAGCCTATAGTGTTGTAGATGGAGCTGAGAATTTTAGTAGCCGGATTGGGAATTTTGAGAAGATCCAACAGAGATTTATTGTACGTAATTTGTTTGTTGTGGTTGGAGGAGAGAAAGTGTTTGATTCTTAGGTATGTAAAGAGGCAAGTGGAGGGTAGGGAGAAGGTGGATTGTAGAGACTGGAATGGGATCAACGAGTCTTCACTCCACATCTGTGAGATAGAAGTAATACCCAATGATTTCCAGATGGATAGGTTGAGATCCAGGATTGCTAGTTCCAAGAATTCAATCGGGGCCTGCTTGATGCTTAGTGTCTGCTTCTTACCTGTAGAGTGGTGAATATGTCGCCAGCTGTCTGTAAGGTGTTGTAGAATTGGAGACGTGAGAAAAGGTACCACATCTGTCCAGAGGGAATAGAGGAGCCAAGATTTGAAGTTGTGGTGTGGTATCATATGGGACTCAATATATAACCAGGATTTATGGGCGTTGTTGTGCCACCAGTCCTTTAGAGTAGAAAGGTGTGAGGCCATGTAGTAATCATAAATGTTTGGTACTCCCAAATCTCCTACTCCCTGTTTCCTGTGTAGTATAGACGATGGGAGTCTTGGTTTTTTGGAATTCCAGATAAGCTTGTTGAGCATAGCGTTAATTTTCTGGAGGAATATGGAAGGAGGTGCTACAGGAATAGTTCTGAATAAGTATAATATGTTTGGAAGCAGCATCATTTGAAAGGCAGATATCCTACCTAACCATGACAGGGTATGTTTCGAGTAGGATTGAAATTCTTTCTCTAGATCTGTCAGTCGAGGCATATAATTGGCTTTGGACACTTGTGCAATAGAGGGAGTGATCTTTATTCCTAGGTAATCCAGATCTGTCGATCTCGAGTCATAAGGAAACTTCTCTTTGAGATGTTCCAGGAGTGGCTTGGGAACGTTCAAGGGGAGAATTTGTGTTTTAGACTCATTGAGTTTATAAAAGGAGAGGACCCCATATTCTCTGAGAATTTCGATAGCAGCTGACAGAGAGGTTTCTGGGTGAGTCAGGGACAATATGATGTATTCAGCGTAGCGAGAGATTAGATGGGAGGAACCCATTATTTTTACTCCCTGAACTCTGTCGTTTTGCCTCAGGGTCTGCGCTAACGGTTCAATGGTAAGTATAAAAATTAATGGAGAGAGAGAGCATCCTTGCCTTGTTCCGTTCCTGATATTAAAGCTGTCCGACAATGTACTGTTAGTAAACACCCTGGCCGATGGAGAGGAATACAGGTTTGAGATAGCAGTGAGAATAGGGCCAGAGAATCGCAGTTTCTGCAGGACAGAAAAGGCGAATGACCAGTTAATCCAGTCAAACGCCTTCTCGGCATCCAAGGCAACCACAAGAGATGGAGTCTTCTTGCGTTCCAGTATATCCACCAGATGGAGGACACGTCTGGTGTTGTCTGGGGCTTGGCGGCCTTTTACGAAGCCCACTTGATTTGTGCCAACTAAGTCTGGGAGAATGGGAGCCAGTCGAGCTGCTAAGATCTTCGCATAGAGCTTGAGGTCCGAATTTAGCAACGAGATTGGTCTGAAATTTTGTGGGACATCAGCTGTTTTACCGGGCTTAGGAAGGGTGACAATTAATCTAGCCAGGGATTCGCGTGGAAGCGGTGCACCCGGCATAGCGTGGTTGAAGAAGTTCAGGAGAAATGGAGCCAGAATTTGTTGAAAGTAGAGTAAATATTCGTTGGAGAAACCATCTGGCCCTGGGGATTTGCCCTTAGGTAAGGACTTAATGGTTTTTAGCACTTCTGGAAGAGTGATAGGGGTGTTTAGGGCAGAGAGATGTTCATCTGTCAGGCCTGGTAACTCTATGCTGCTTAAGAAGCCGGACACCAGGGTGGGGTGATCTGTTGGAAGAGGGGTATGCTCCTGTAGATTATAAAGTCGTGCGTAGTAATCCTTAAAGGAATTGGCGATGTCTCTTGGGTCCGTTAAATGCACTCCGGTAGTAGGATGCTTGATGTATGGAATCCTTGACTTAACTGCTCTTGCTCGTAGTTGTCTAGCCAACAGTCTGCCGGCTTTGTTGTTTTGGGAGTAAAATCGAGCTTTAGATTTTTTCAGAGCTTTTTCGTAATCTTGTAAAAGAAGGAGACGTAGTCGCTGTCTAGCTTGGTTGAGTTGTTCAGAAGTAGTTGGGTTAGGATTGATTTTGTTCACGGTTTCTAAATTACGGAGTGTGGACATTGCTTCCTTAATTGCCTTCTGGCATTCTTTCTTGTTTCCATGTGCGATTTTTATAAGTGTGCCACAGATATACGCTTTATGAGCGTTCCAGAGAGTATAGGGGTCATCTGTAGAGGTGGAGTTGGTCTGGAAATAATCCCGGAGGTCTTTTTCTATTATTGGGCGATAATTAGGATGACTCATGAGGTATGTATTGTTTCTCCAAAGTCTAGTAGCGGAGGGTGGAGTCTTTTCTTCTATAGTGAGAGTGATGGCTGCTTGATCAGACCATGTGATTGATTCAATTGTGGATTTTTTGGAGCTCATCAGGGTATGAAGGTCTACCATGAACATGTCGATGCGAGAGTAAGAGCCTTGCACTGCGGAGAAGTAGGTATAGTCCCTTTCACCCGTGTGATGTGCGCACCATATATCATGGAGATTTTCGGTGTTCGGAAATTGGTGCAGGCAGGAGGTATTATCTCTGTTGGGGTTGGTCGAATCTAGAGAGGGGTCCATTATGTTGTTGAAGTCTCCAAAAATTATTAAAGCACCTTGTTGGATTTCTTGAATTTGTCTTCGGACTCTATGCAGAAATGCCAGGGTCTTTCGGTGTGGAGCGTATATATTGACTATAGTATAGGGGGCATTGTTAAGGAGGCAAACGATTATGAGGAATCTGCCTTGGGGGTCCGCTCTTTGTGCGGTCAAGGAGAATGCCACTGAGTCTCTGAAGGCGACAAGGACTCCACGTTTTTTTGATCGGTGGTGTGCTTGACAGATTACAGGGAAGGAGGGATGTTTTAGCCTGAAGGCGTCCTTTTGTAGAAGGTGGGTTTCTTGTGCGCAAAACACGTGTGCAGAGAGTGAGAGAGCCTCCTTCCATATGTACGTACGCTTCTGTGGGCTGTTTAGGCCTCGGACATTGAGAGAGGCCAATTTGATCACCATAATATCACTTTAAAGTGAGAACGTCGTGAGTATGTTGAATCCGCAGGAGACGGGTAGGCAGTGTTACAAGTGAGAAGATCAATAAACAACAATGAATGAACAAACGGTTCAGAGACGAATACAGGTTTACTGTATGTTTGGGGGTATTGGTTAGGGACTTGCTGGTTAAGCCACTAGAGCAAAGGGGGTTATACACCTGAGTAAAGAGGTGTAGCCATCCCGGAACATCATTTGTGGCTTGTGGGAGATCTACGCCCTGCATTTGAGGGAGGGGAGGAGCTTGCCGCTTCTTGAGGGAGAAGTATTGGTATCCTCCAGGTCGATAGTAACGCTTTACCCTGGTTCAAGTTATGGATGGTGAAGGTGGGCCCGTCTTTAACGATGATCAATTTCACAGGAAACCCCCATCTATATTGGATTTTGTTCTTGCGGAGCGTTGTTGTGACCGGGAGTAATTCCCTGTGAAGGCGGAGGGTCGTAGCTGAGAGGTCCGTGTAGAGCTGCACATTTTGGAATTTGGGGGGCCAAGATTTCTGCTTGCGAGCAGCTTCTAATAATTTTTCTTTTTCATTGAAAAAAGTGGAATCTTGCCAATATGTCTCTTGGAATCTCCTCTCCCAGATGCCTGGGGCGAGGAAGGCTGTGTGCTCTGTCAATAATGATATCCGTGGTTGGGGAGTCGGGCAGTAAAAACCTGACATATTCCTGTAGGTATGGAAGTAGATCAGCTGTTTGGACCTGTTCCGAGATGCCTCTGAATTTGATGTTGTTCCTGCGGGAACGGTCTTCTATATCAGCCATTTTCGCTTTGAGGTTCTCAACGTCTTCTTCAAGGTCATTGTGTGCATCGATGATTTTGTTGTGTGAGGTAGCTAGGTCGCCCATCTTGGTTTCAATGTGCGTTACTCGTCTATCTAGTGCATTGACCGAGGACTGAAGAGGCTGAAGCAGTTGTGAAAAATCCGCCTGAAGGGAACTGCGGAGGGCCAAAAGCATGTCTCTCAGCGTATGTTCAGAGGCAGGGCCACTAGTGGTTGGGAAGCCATCTAGGCCATTCGTTGGAATGGATGGAGGGGCCTCAGAAGAAGAGTGGTTTTTGGAATGGTCTAGGTCTCCAGGGAGTTCCATGCGAGGTTTTTGTTTGAGTGGGCTGGTACTCGGAGACGGTGAGTGTCGTAGGAGAGAGTTCTGCTCCTTGATGGATTGAGCTGAGGTAGAGTGGATTTTTTGTATTGCTGATCGGATATCGTCAGGGGTTGGAGGTAGATGAAGAGCCATCAATTCTTCGGTGTGGTTGAGGTCTGCCCCCTCTATGAGTGTCGCCGTAGTTGAAGTAGTCGTTGGCGTTGATGGTGTAAGCTCTATATGGTCATTAGGTGTAAGACCCAGTTCTCCTTCTATGCCACGGTCCCACTCAAAGTAATTAGTTAGGTTATTATCAGGTTTCCTGACGGATTTCCTACCCTTCACCATATTGCCAGGTATTTGTCTCCAAAAATTCAACGTTGAAAGGGAAGATATTCCAGGACAGGCTATTTGTCGCTAATAGTTGCTAGAAGGTGCACTAGATCCCCAGAACTAGGTCGCCATCACCCAAGGGGATAGGTACCAATGAGAATTCTGTGGGGAGAGTGTGAGCTGCAGCTCGATGATATTGCAGCTAGAGATTTATATGTGGAAGCCAATTGATGATCGCAGAGCTGAAGTAGAGGTGCAGGCCTGCACAAGGCTGGAATGTTGCAGGGCAAGAGTGTCGGTGAGGGTCCGCTCAGGGCCAAGTTATTTGTAGGATGGTTGGATAGTAGAGGCCTGTGTAGGACCCAGATCCTGCTGCCCTGGGGCAACGGTGTCAGGTCGGGTGAGGCCCATGTTTTGTAGGGGTGAAGGGATGTGGACTGCACCCCGGGCCGGGACACAATACTGGCCCTCTGCTGCTGTTGGTTGGGGCAGGTAAGGAGTCTCCCTGGTGCCTGTGAAGGGCCTCAGCACTCCCCCTCCCTGCATTTCCTGTGGTGTATCCCCTACCTGGGAGCCGTTTCAGGGATCCGGGATAAGCGTCGTCACCCAAGGATGCAGGCCACCTCCGCTGACTGTGAGCGCTTTGCTGTCCCCAGCTGAAGGCCTCAACGCAGCGTCTGCCGCTCCGGATGGGCCACCGCCCCGCTGCCCCGCGCGGCAACCAGCACCACACGGGGTTATCGCCGCTGCTGCCCTCCGATCCCGCAGAGAAGCGACGTCAGCAGAGGCGGTGAAGGCAGGGAAGGATGCGGAGGTCCGCGGTGCTTAGGATAGTTGGTACAACGGCCGGGGTGCAGAGAAGATGGCAGGTCAGGAGGAAAGGTGCAGGTAGGCCCCGACACTGAGCTGCCGTTAAGAGGCTGAAAACGCAGCTTTGACACCCAAGATCAACTGACTAGGGCTTAGGGGAAAACCCTTGGGTGAGTAAGGATCCAAAATATGCAGGATTGGAGTGATAAGTTGTGGATCACAATAGGGTCTAGTAGGAGCTGTGAGATGTGCGTCCTGTCGCTGCTCCGGCTAGCCACGCCCCTCGATACTCCTTCCATTTTCAATATGATCGCTTGCACAGTGCTCCTTGGGATGTTTAAAGTTTGGGAAATCTTTTTGTATCCAAATCCGTCTTTAAACTTCTCCACAACAGTATCACGGACCTGCCTGGTGTGTTCCTTGGTCTTCATGATGCTCTCTGCGCTTTAAACAGAACCCTGAGACTATCACAGAGCAGGTGCATTTATACGGAGACTTGATTACACACAGGTGGATTATATTTATCATCATCAGTCATTTAGGACAACATTGGATCATTCAGAATTCCATACTGAACTTCTGGAGTGAGTTTGCTGCACTGAAAGTAAAGGGGCCGAATAATATTGCACGCCCCACTTTTCAGTTTTTAATTTTTTACAAAAGTTTAAAATAACCAATGAATTTCGTTCCACTTCACAATTGTGTCCCACTTGTTGTTGATTCTTCACCAAAAAATTAAAATTTTATATCCTTATGTTTGAAGCCTGAAATGTGGCAAAAGGTTGAAAAGTTCAAGGGGGTCGAATACTTTCGCAAGGCACTGTAGATTTCAAATGGAAGCAATTATTTATTAAACATCAAATTAAGAATTTTGCTTGCCATACACATAATATGCATGGGTGCTATGTCTCCTTAAAGAGGACCTTTCATCACCTCCACCAAATCAAGTTCTTAGCATCTGTTAATAGGTGTTAAGTATGATTCCAGCACAGTTGGGATTTTCTCTCTAGCCCTCACCATTTCCCAGCAACAAGTGCAGATAGTTTTGGTGCCTGATGTGCTATATAAGCTCTGTAATATCAGAAGGGCGGTGTCAGGCAGGGGTTGTGATTCAGAGCTCCAATCAGATTCAGCCAGTGTCAGAGCTCACCCTTTGTCTTCTCCTGCCTGATAGTACAGAGACTAAGTAGCACATCAGGCACCAAAACTAACAGCATTGATTGCTCAGGGATGGTGGGAGCTAGAGAAAAAATTAGTGGAGCAGTGACTATTAAATGATATGAAGGGCTGGACTTGGAGGTGGTGAAAGGTACTCTTTAAGGAGACGTTGCTGTAAGGGAATTGCCAGTTGAGCAATTCCCCAGTGCTGCTGGTAACCCTGAGAGGAGGGAAACGACAAGACAGTGAATCCTAAGCTGAACCCACCCCCTGTCCTTGCCTACTTGCCTCAACTGTCCTAAGTGACAGTGGACAACTGGGCGGCAGTCCCTTCTTAGATAAGTGACAACACAAAACGTGGACAAGACAAGCAACACAGAAGAGGAGTCAGCAAGCCAAGGGTTAAAGCTAGAGAGACAAAGAAGTACGAAATCGCAATCCAAAAGAGTAGTCACAAGAAAAGCCAAAGGTCAGAAGTCAGAGATAATATACAATAGCAAAGAGACCACTAGCAAGGTCAGAGATGCAATAGCCAGCAACCAAGTGTGGGCTGATGGGCTGTAAATAGGAAGTCCAGAACCCGCCCCAGGATTGACTGACAGGCTGTCAATCACAAGGCCAGGCTGAGATTATTAGAGGAGCAGAGGGAAACAAAGGTGTAAGAGATGGGTGTGGTGGAAAATCAATTACAGAGGTAAGGGAGTAGGACAGTGTTCAGACAGGGTGCACAAGAACCTAAAGCAAGGAATCATAGCTGGACACACCTCCTGCACCGTAGCATGCGGCCGGAGGATGGCGTTGAAGTCCGAACGGGCATGGACATTACAGTTGCCTTTTATTAGGCCACCTCGTGGCATACACAGACTTATAGACCATGCACGCCTTGTTAATCATTCTGGGAAAGGAAAATGCAAATAATTTCTCCTTGCTGGAAAAAAGGGTAACTTGCTCTAGTGTCACCTTTTGGAAGATCCCTATAGATAATGTATGTTTTTCCTGAAACCTAGTGGCATAATCTGGGAATAAAGTCAAGTCAGAATATCTTCTCCTAAAGGGAGAGATAAATATCTGCTGAAATCTGTTTAGTGGTTATTGCCTCTCATCAGTGCAAAGAAGGGTACTGGTTGGGTGAGAGGTCGTAGATGTTGGTCAGAGGGGGTACTATGCAGAGCTGGAGTTACAAGTTACACTTTTTCCAAGGGTACAGCTGAAGTAACTTTATAGAGATCTAGAGCTCTAGGCAACCAATTAAAACCAAAACAGCTAAGTTTGGTCCATAGAAGCATGTCTGGCCTCAAGCTCAGCTGGTTATCCCCCCCACACATACACTATGTACACACCACAAACACTATGCACATATTACATTCACAAAACACACACTATATACACCATACATACCATGTACCAGCCATGTGCACCTTGTGGTGAACCCCCTGTATTTGCTCGCATGAAGTCTTCGCTTTATGGTAGCCTTAGATACTGATAAACCTACTTCACTTGGCTGGATGTTGTGAAGGGGTTTTTCTTCACCATAGAAAGGATTCTGCGATTATCCATCACTATTGTCTTCCGTGGATGTCCAGGCCTTGTGTACCACACTATTGATTTGATTGATTAATTTGGCCACTCCAAACATTTTTGGAATCACTGTGATGGATTTCATCTTTTTTCTAGTCTAATGATGGCCTGTTTCACTTTCATTGAGAGCTCCTTTGACCACATGTTGTGGGTTCACAGCAGCAGCTTACAAATGCAAATACCACACCTGGAATCAACTCCAAACCTTTTACCTGCTTAATCGATGATGGATTAGCAAGGGTATAGCCAATGTAGACCATTAAATAGCTTTTTAGATAATTGCTCAATTACCTTTGGTACTATTACTTCCCTGGCCAGCCTCCCGCTCACTATCTGAGCAGGCAGCTTTGGGAGCTAACACCCGCTCCATTAACCCTGGTTAAACTCGGCTCAGATCGGGGGTTTTAACCCCTTGGATACCGCAATCAAACATGTTAATGTCGGAAAAAACACCGGTAATAATGATATATTGCCATCTTGCCTTACAAATAATTCTATAAAAAGTGATCAAAAAGTCATATGCACCCAAAAACAGTACCAATAAAAATCACAGGTTGACCCGCAAAAAATAATCCCTCAACCAACTCTATCAACCAAAAAATAAATATATTATGCATCTCAGAAGATGGTGATGCAAAAATAATTGATTTATGTCCCCAAATAGGTTTTTGTTCTACAAAATTAGCAACACAGAAAAAAAAATATAAATTAGGTATCACCGAAATCATACCAACCCGCAGAATAAAATTAACATGTTACTTATGCTGTATGCTGCACGGCAAAAAAATTAAAAACCTATGCCAGAATTGATGTTTTTTTTTTCCAATCCACCAAGAAAGCATTAATAAAATTTACTCAATAAGTTATAGGCACCCAAAAATGGTGTAATTATAAAATGCACCTCATACTGCAAAAAGCAAGCCCTCATATGGCTACATCACCAGAACAATAAAGAAAATATACACACATGGACAAAATTGTTGGTACCCCTTGTTTAATGAAAGAAAAACCCGCAATGGTCACAGAAATAACTAGAATAATCTACGCCAACTGATAAATCCCTTCAGTGGTGTAGTTTCCAAAATGGAGTCACATAATATATAAAAATTCTATGAAAATTAACAAATGAAAGTCAGACATTGCTTTTAAACCATGCTTCAACAGAATTTTTTAAAAAACAAAACTCATGAAACAGGCCTGGACAGAAATGATGGCACCTTTAACTTAATATTTTGTTGCACAACCTTTTGAGGCAATCACAGCAATCAAACGATTCCTGTAACTGTCAACAGGCTTCTGCACCTCTCAACAGGTATTTTGGCCCATTCCTCATGAGCAAACTGCTCCAGTTGTCTCGGTTTTGAAGGGTGCCTTTTCCAGACGTCATGTTTCAGCTCCTTCAAAAGATGCTCAAAAGGATTTAGGTCAGGGCTCATAGAAGGCCACTTCAGAATAGTCCAATGTTTTCCTCTTAGCCATTCTTGGGTGTTTTTAGCTGTGTGTTTTGGGTCATTATCCTGTTGCAAGACCCATGACCTGCGACTGAGACCAAGCTTTCTGACACTGGGCAGCACATTTCTCTCTAGAATCCCTTGATAGTCTTGAGATTTCATTGTAACCTGCACAGATTCAAGACACCCTGTGCCAGATGCAGCAAAGCAGCCCCAGAACATAACAGAGCCTCCTCCATTTTTCACAGTAGGGACAGTGTTCTTTTCAAGATATGCTTCAATTTTCTGTCTGTGAACATAGAGCTGATGTGCCTTGCCAAAAATTTCGATTTTTGTCTCATCTGTCCATAGGACATTCTCCCAGAAGCTTTGTGGCTTGTCATAGAATTTTTATATATTATTTCTTTTGTCAGATTCAAGTTATTTCTGTGACCAATGTGGGTTTTTATTTCGTTAAACGAGGGTTACCAACAATTTTGTCCACGTGTGCAGCTTGCACAATGTGAAGACAAAAACCCCACAAATACGCCAAATCATTAGAACACAATGGAAGGAAAATATAAGAGGTGCGAGCGTATATAAGGTTACACCCCAAATTTAGAGCTTACAATGGAAAAGAAACCAGAAGTGACCCCCAGAGTGACCCCCCCCAATTAAAGGCGCTACTGAGGAAATTGTAGGGAATTTGGTGTACCCAATGTCCTCCGCACAGCTTATGTATTTACTTTTCAGCATCCATTGTGCATTCACATTTGAGATACTAATCCTCACGAAACCCCTTGATAAATTATTTGAGGGGTGTAGTTTTCAGAATGGGGTCATTCCCTAGGGGATTGCACTTTTCTGGTACCATAGAGGCTCTGCAAACATGACATGGCGTCCAGATACCAAACATCTAAATCTGATCTCCAAAAGCCACATAGTGCTCCTTCACATCTGTGCCCTGCTGTGTGCCCAAACTACAGTTTATGCCCACATGTATCACACTGGTGTACCCAGGATAACATACTTAATGTCATATGTGGGTATAAACTGCTGTTTGGGCACAGCCGGGCACAGAAGTGAATGAGCGTCATATGGTTTTTGGAGCACAGATTTAGACGGTTTGGTTTTTGGACGCCATGACACTTTTGCAGAGCCCTGAAATGCCAGTAAAGTGGAATCCCATGACATGTGACCCCATTTTGCACACTACGCCCCTGAAGGAATTTATCCAGGGATATAGTGAGCATTTTTGACCCCCAATTGTTGCTATAATTTATTTTCCAGAAATGAATGCGCAGCTGAAGATGAAAATTTTTCCAGGAATACGTCATTTCAGTGTGTAATATGTTATGCCCGGCTTGTATCAGAGATGAACGTTCCAAAAGCTGTTGTGCCCAGGATACCCACTTAATAGTTTTTGGAGTGTGTGTCTCTGCTGACACAAGCTGGGCATAACATATTGGGCACTGAAATGGCGTATCTCTGGAAAAATTGCAATTTTCACTTTTCAGTATCAGCAGCACATTTATTTTTGGAAATTATATTAATGCAACTCACAGGTTAAAAATGCTCGCTACGCCACCTGATAAATCCCTTCAGTGGTGTAGTTTGCAAAATGGGGTCACATGTCTGCAGATTCCACTTTACAGGCAATTCAGGGGCTCAGCAAAATCTGCCCTACAAAGGCCAAATAGCACTCATTCCATTCTGAGTCCACAGCAGATTACAACCACATATGGGGCATTTCTGTGTTCAGGAAAAATTGTGTAATTAGCTCTGGGGAGATTTTTCTCCTTTATTCTCTTGTGAAAATGAAAAATGAGGGGCTAAATTGACGGTTTATTGGAAAAAAAGTAATTTTTCATTTTCACGTCCCATTTTTAATAAAATCTGTGAAACAGCTGTAGTATCAAAATGCTCACTATACTCCTTCATGTATTCTGTGAGGGTGTCGTTTCCAAAACGGAGTCACTTTTGGGGTTTTCCTTTGTATTGGTACTCTAGGGACTCTAAAAATGAGACATGGCACCTGAAAACTATTCAAGCAAAATCTGTTTTTCAAATGCCAAGTGTCGCTCCTTCTCTTCCGAGCGCTACCGTGTCCCCAAAAATCAATTTACATCCTCATGTAGGGTATTTCTGTGCTCGGGAGAAACTGTATAACAAACTGTGAGGTTCATTCTCTCCATTAACCCTTTGTGAATGTGTCAATTTTAGGGCTAAATGAATGTATTATTGAAAAAGAATGAGATGTCTAAATTTCACCCCCATATTCTAATTACCATGAAATTCTTAAAAGGTTAATAAACTTCCAAATGCTGCTTTGAATTATTTGAGGGGTGCAGTTTTGAAAATGGGGTGATTTATGGGGTTTCTAATATATAAGCCTTTTTAATCCCCTTCAGAACTGAAGGGGTCCCTAAAAAATTAGTTTGGGAAATTTGAATCTGAAAAATCGCTGTTACACTTGTAAGTCTTCTTTTTTTTTTCGTCGGACACGAAGTCCTGCGTGTCCGACTTTGTTTCCGACGAAAAAAAAAGGATTCGCAGCGCAGAGGGTGTAAGCGCACACCCGCGCTCTGCTTTAAAAACCCATTCAAATGAATGGGTTTTTAACCAATGCGCCGCTGACCGGTCTGTATCCGACGCCAATCCAGTTCGCCGAGATTTTCACTGGATTGGCGACGGACGGACAGCAAGCGCAGGTGTGAACGAAGCATAACATCCAAAATAAATTAAAATACGATTAAAAAATGATGCCAATATAAAGCAGAGATATGGTAGATAATATGGATTAATATATTTGGGTGGTATGCCTATCTGTCTGAAAAGCAGAGCATTTCACATTTTGAAAACTGCGATTTTTTAACATTAACATGAAGTGCAACGTGTCTTGAAAAAAACTCAAAATCACTTGTGTAAATTAAATTATCTCAAAGTTATTGCCATATAAAATGGACATGTCCGTTTTGAAAAATGAGGCCTGGTCCATAAGGAACTTTTAGGCTGTGTCCTTAAAGCGGTTGTCTAGGATAAACTGTTGAGCATATTATACTGTGCAGGGGCCACTGTGAAGCATTATACTGCGCAGGGGCCAATGTGGAGCATATTATACTGTGCATGGGCCACTGCACTGTGGAGCATATTATACTGTGTGGGGGCCAGGGCCGGTTTTAGACAAACTGTGGTCCTGGGCAAAATTAAAGGCGGGGCTCCAAATGATGATATACCAACAACGCCATCATATTTCCAGTTTCAGCCCCTTTCTGCCCCCAAAACAGTAACGACCACCCCCCCCCCCCATGCCCACAATTCAAATAACCACCTTTGTACCGCCTAATAGATTTTTGCACCCTCTCATCAATTATTATAGAGCCTCCTTATAAATAATAGTGCCTGCTTATAAATAGTGCCCCATATCAGTAATAGTTCCCCTTATCAGTAATAGCCCCCTCAAAAATAATACTACTCCCTTATAAATAGTCCCCATTATTAATAGTCCTCTCATGAATAATAGTTCACCTTATAAATAATAGCCCTCTTAAAAATAATAGCCCCTTTAACAATACTCTCCTTTAAAGTTTACCTCTTATAAATAAAAGCGACCACATAATAGTCGCCTATATAATGCCCCCCCTTATTGTAGGCCTATTATAAATTGTTCTTCCCGTATAAACAATAGCTGCCTTATATGTTTCCCCCTTATAATAGCCCACTTTATATATAATAATTTCCTCGTATAATAGCCCCCTTATATTTAATAGTTTCATCCCTTATATATAAATGCCCCATTATATAATACATTCTCCCCCTTATAACAATCCACCTTATATATAATAGTTCCCCCTTATAATAGCCCCAATATTTATAATAATTACTCTCCTATGATAGCCTCCCTTTTAATAGTCTCCTTATATATAACAGTCCCCCCCGTATAATAGCCCCCCATATATATATATATATATATATATATATATATATATATATATTCATCTCTAATAATAGCCCCCTTATGAATAATAGTTTCTCTTTATTTATAATATTTTCAACCTTATAATAGCCTCACTTATTCATAATAGTTCTCCCCATTTAAGGGGGGCTATTATAAGGGGGGTACAATTATACTATTTATAATGGGGGCTATTATAAGAGAGAACTATTATTTATACTGGTGCTGTTATAAGGGAGGAACTATAATATATAAGGAGACTAATATAAGGGGGAACAATTATATACAAAAGCCCCCCTTATATATAATATGTCATTTCTTATAATAACCCCCTTATATATAACAGTTTCCCCTTATATATACAACAGTTACACCTCATAAATAATTGTTCTCCCTTACAATAGCCCCCCCTTATATTTAATAGCCTCCCCTATAAATAATAGTTTGCCCCCTTATCAGATAATCCCTTTCCCTTACCAGAAAACAATAAATCTTGTACTCACCTTACCGCGCTCCCACAATGAGCGGAGCAGTTGAAGTCTCTCCCTCTAGTAGCAGTACAGGTGGCTCGATGCAGTGACGTCATCACGCCACCTGCGCCGTGACATCCCGCGCGATTCCTTAGGTCTTCTATGCCAGAGCAGGGATTGTTCGGCTTCCCGCTCTGTCATAGAATTAAACAGTATCGGCGTGCAGAGCAGCGCTAAAAGCCTGATGCTCCAGATCCCGGGGGCCCCTTTGCGGACGGGGCCCTGGGCATTTGCCCAGTTTGCCCCCCCCCCTAAAGCCCGCCCTGGTGGGGGCCATTGTGAAGCATTATACTGTGTGTATATACAGTGGGGAAAAAAAAGTATTTAGTCAGCTACCAATTGTGCAAGTTCTCCAACTTTAAAAGATGAGAGAGGCCTCTAATTGACATCATAGGTAGACCTCAACTATGAGAGACAAAATCAGAAAACAAATCCAGAAAATCACATTGTCTGATTTTTTAAGAATTTATTTGCAAATTATGGTGGAAAATAAGTATTTGGTCACCTACAAACAAGCAAGATTTCTGGCTCTCACAGACCTGTAACATCTTCTTTAAGAGGCTCCTCTGTCCTCCACTCATTACCTGTAGTAATGGCTCCTGAAATTGTTATCAGTATAAAAGACGCCTGTCCACAACCTCAAACAGTCACACTCCAAACTCCACTATGGTGAAGACCAAATAGCTGTGGAAGGACACCAGAAACAAAATTGTAGACCTGCACCAGGCTGGGAAGACTGAATCTGCAATAGGCAAGCAGCTTGGTGTGAAGAAATCAACTGTGGGAGCAATAATTAGAAAATGGAAGACATACAAGACCACTAATAATCTCCCTCCATCAGGGACTCCACGCAAGATCTCACTGTAACGTCTTTGCCGTTTCGGGTCTCGGCGCCACCCTCCACTCACACGCTGTGGCGAAGGAGGCGTGTTCAGTTTAGTTCTTTGTGTAAGTTTCTTGCTGCACAGTCTGAACATGGTCCTAGTCAGTGTAATGGATTTCCGGCCCCACCCGTGGTCTGAACATTTCTCTCTGGACGGTATAGAGTTAATCTCTTCCTGGCCTGTGTGATTGACAGCCTGTGTACCTATCAGGTCTGGGGGCTGGTCCAAGACTTTCTATAAACAGGTTGTCAGCTCTTACACAGTCGCCGGTTATTGCTCAGTCTTTGCCTGCTCTCCTTATTATATCCCTTGCTATTTTGTTACCTGTTTCTCTGACCCTTTGGCTTGCCTTTTTTGACTATTCTCTTGGATTTCGATTTTGTACTGCATTGCTCGTTTGTTACTGACCCCTTGGCTTGCTCACTCTGCTTTTGTGTAGTTTTTGTCTTGTCCTGTTCTTTGTGTCACTTACCCAGTGTAGGGCTTGTCTTCGAGTTGTCCTTTTACTGTTTAGGGTAACTGAGGCAATAGGAAGGGAAAGTGGCTGGGGTGAGATTAGGGCTCACTTGTCTCTGTCCTTCCTCCCAGACCGCTGCAGTAGTGTCAGGGTTGCTACAGTTGGCAAGACCCTTACAGAATAACCGGCCCATACATTCTGCCATTGCTTCCTATAGGGTCAGCATGGATCCTATTCAGAGCCTTGCAGCCAAGTTGGAAGGTTTGGTAGGTCTGGTAGCTGAGCTTGCTAAACAGGTGCAGACCCTTACTGATGCTGCTGCGGCATCCCCAGTTGTTTCTGCCCCTTTTAGGGTTAAGATGCTACTCCCCGACCGTTTTTCAGGGGATCGAGAAAAATTTGAGACTTTCCGGGAGTCTTGTCGCTTGTATTTCCGGATTAATCCACATCCATCCCAGGCCCAAATGGTGGGAGTAGTTATATCCCTCCTACAGGGGGATCCACAAGCTTGGGCCCTTAAACTCCCTCCAGGGGCTGAGGAGTGGATTAACTTTGAAAAATTTTTCTTGTCTTTGGGGTCTATATATGCTGAGCCAGACCACATTGGGCTTGCGGAATCACAACTCACCATGCAGCAGGGCAAACACTCTGCTGAGGAATATTGCGCAGAATTCCGCAAGTGCAGCGTGACTGCAGGTTGGTGTAAGTCAGCTCTAAAGGCCCACTTTAAACAAGGCCTGTGTGACCGTGTTAAGGAGCTCTGGGTTGGTCACCCAGATCCTCCCACTCTTGAGCAGGCCATGACTTTAGCTGTCCGTATTGACCGTAGGATCCGGGAAAATGTTAAAGAGAGAATAGGGTCTGCTTCTTTCAAGTTTTCTGTCTCTCCCTCACTCTCTCCTGAGAAACCTGTTATTTCTCCCATGACTCCTGGTGAGGAACCCATGCAACTAGGAGTTATGGACGCCAAGATGCGACGAGAGCATCGTCTCAGGAACAACCTCTGCCTATACTGTGGTGCTTCCGGTCATTTCATCCGTGACTGCTCGACCAGACCTCGCAGACCAGCAGAAAAACTTCAGTGCCTGAGTGGTAATCAGAAGAACCACTCAGGCAACCAGGTATTTGCTGATATGACTGCTCTGCACACTTTAAATTGTGTTACGGAGGAGACTGTCTCGGCTGCTAAAGGTGGGAAACACCAAGTGAATAAAAAATGTTTGCCTGGCCCACCAGTGTCTGTGGTTGTGCAAAAAGACCCTGAATTGAAGGCAGAGAAAATACTGGGTCCTACTAAAACTGGTTTATCTGGTGAGGGTCCGGTGGCCCCTCATAAAGGGGGGGGTACTGTAACGTCTCTGCCATTTCGGGTCTCGGCGCCGCCCTCCGCTCGCACGCTGTGGCGAAGGAGGCGTGTTCAGTTTAGTTCTTTGTGTTAGTTTCTTGCTGCTCAGTCTGAACATGGTCCTAGTCAGTGTAATGGATTTCCGGCCCCACCCGTGGTCTGAACATTTCTCTCTGGACGGTATAGAGTTAATCTCTTCCTGGCCTGTGTGATTGACAGCCTGTGTACCTATCAGGTCTGCGGGCTGGTCCCAGACTTTCTATAAACAGGTTGTCATCTCTCACACAGTCGCCGGTTATTGCTCAGTCTTTGCCTGCTCTCCTTATTATATCCCTTGCTATTTTGTTACCTGTTTCTCTGACCCTTTGGCTTGCCTTTTTTGACTATTCTCTTGGATTTCGATTTTGTACTGCATTGCTCGATTGTTACTGACCCCTTGGCTTGCTCACTCTGCTTTTGTGTAGTTTTTGTCTTGTCCTGTTCTTTGTGTCACTTACCCAGTGTAGGGCTTGTCTTCGAGTTGTCCTTTTACTGTTTAGGGTAACTGAGGCAATAGGAAGGGACAGTGGCTGGGGTGAGATTAGGGCTCACTTGTCTCTGTCCTTCCTCCCAGACCGCTGCAGTAGTGTCAGGGTTGCTACGGTTGGCAAGACCCTTACACTCACCCAGTGGGGTCAAAATGATCACAAGAACAGTGAGCAAAAATCCCAGAACCATATGGGGGGACCTAGTGAATGACCTGCAGAAAGCTGGGACTAACGTAACAAAGGCTACCGTCAGTAACACACTATGCCGCCAGGGACTCAGATCCTGCAGTGCCAGACGTGTCCCCCCGGTTTAAGCCAGTACATATCCAGGCCCGTCTGAAGTTTGCTAGAGAGCATTTGGATGTTCCAGAAGAGTATTGGGAGAATGTCATATGGTCAGATGAAACCAAAGTAGAACTGTTTGGTAGAAACACAACTCGTCGTGTTTGGAGGAGAGTGAATGCTGAGTTGCATCCAAAGAACACCATACCTACTGTGAAGCATGGGGGTGGCAACATCATGCTTTGGGGCTGTTTCTCTGCAAAGGGACCAGGATGACTGATCCATGTACATGAAAGAATGAATGGGGCCATGTATCTTGAGATTTTGAGTGCAAACCTCCTTCCATCAGCAAGGGCATTGAAGGTGAAACGTGGCTGGGTCTTTCAGCATGACAATGATCCCAAGCACACCGCCAGGGCAACGAAGAAGTGGCTTCACAAGAAGCATTTCAAGGTCCTGGAGTGGCCTAGCCAGTCTCAAGATCTCAACCCCATAGAAAACCTTTGGAGGGAGTTGAAAATCCATATTGCCAAGCGACAGCCCCAAAACATCACTGCTCTAGAGGAGATCTGCATGGAGGAATGGGCCAACATACCAGCAACAGTGTGTGCCAACCTTGTGAAGACTTACAGAAAACGTTTGACCTCTGTCATTGCCAACAAAGGATATATAACAAAGTATTGAGATGAACTTTTGTTATTGACCAAATACTTATTTTCCACCATAATTTGCAAATAAATTCTTTAAAAATCAGACAATGTGATTTTCTGGATTTGTTTTCTCATTTTGTCTCTCATAGTTGAGGTCTACCTATGATGTCAATTACAGGCCTCTCATCTTTTTAAGTGGGAGAACTTGCACAATTGGTGGCTGACTAAATACTTTTTTTCCCCACTGTACCAGTACATAATCCATGCAATAAAATTACTATTGAAGCCAAAAAAATCATATACTGTGAACAGCTGGGGCGGCCTGCTTTCCTTCTGCTAGTGCTCAGTCTGCATGCATTTTCTAGCTGTCCTTATCTGGTTAACAGGGGTAAGTTATACAGTCCTTGTTTCCCATAAATTCTCATGTCATGGCCAAATACAAACAATCCTAAAAGGTAGCATAAAACTCTATGGTATGCTACATGCTGTTAGCCTCAGTTAGGATCATCAGCATGCCCAGCTCTGAATGGTGTCTATTTGATCTTAATATACAGTGGGGAAAAAAGTATTTAGTCAGCCACCAATTGTGCAAGTTCTCCTACTTGAAAAGATGAGAGAGGCCTGTAATTGACATCATAGGTAGACCTCAACTACAAAATGAGAAAACAAATCCAGAAAATCACATTGTCTGATTTTTTAAGAATTTATTTGCAAATTATGGTGGAAAATAAGTATTTGGTCAATAACAAAAGTTCATTTCAGTACTTTGTTATATATCCTTTGTTGGCAATGACAGAGGTCTTTCTTATCTTTTTTGGGGAGAACTTGCACAATTGGTGGCTGACTAAATACTTTTTTTCCCCACTGTACAATGGGGTCCCCCATTTCATCCTGGGAAACAACAGCTCATCATTTTTAGCAGCTGTAACTGCAGCCAAGTATCATCTTTTTTCATTTATTACACACCTATTATTTTATTATTATTCTGCTGTGACTATAGCTACTTTTTGAATTAACCCATGATAAAAAAAAAACCTTTTCCTTTCTAGAAGCTTCAAAATTCTAACTCAAACACCATCCAACTAAAAGTGTCGAGCTTCACCATGAGACCAATATTTGGAGCAAAACATGTGGATAAAACATGTGGATAAAAAACAACTTGCAGGCTGTAAGGAACAAATATTTGGTGCACACATGAAAAACACTGCAATTTTTGGCACAAAAAAAGCAGACACGAAAAATCTTTCAATTATTGAGGAGAGAGATATGTGGCCCACGATGGGAATCTATTGTGCACAAAGGAAATTACTGTAAATGAATAATTTTACACCATTTTAAACTTGGTCTACTTTGCACAAGAAAATTCGTTCTTTTCAGTTTTGTAAGGGTTAAACATGTTTTACTTGGTAAAATATATATATATAGATAAGAAAAACAAAAGGGGACAAAAGATTGTTGTAAGCTCATTATGAGTTCTGGACCACATGTCTGCACAGGATGTAGACATGTTTATGTTGCAAAGAAGCTAATCTTTGACCCCAGATGTCATGTGGCCTTTTGCTGACCTTAAGAAATGTCCCTGTTTGACGCACAACCCTCAGACTGGTTTAAACCGGTTTTTGGATGTATGAAACAGTGGTATAGAAGACTAAATATAGACTATTGTGTTTCCTATATAACCTTGCTCTGCCAATCAATAAAGAGAAGCATTCAACACATGATACTTTCAGTGTGTCAGTCTGTTTCCCGAGCTCATAACTTCTTATCAATTAGGACTACGGCAACATAACCCAGGGGTCTTAGTCCCCACCCTAACAACTGACGCCCAGAAACGTGGGGCATCGATAATCGTCCGATGTGCAGCCGATAGTGTGCCAATCCACTCACCAACCGATTTGGAGACGGGGCCGGAGGACCTCAGATGAATAAAACAGCGCTGTAAGGTAAGCTCTTGTCTTGCCAAATAACTTATCTGAGTTCCTGCGTGTCTCTGATCCTGTGTGTCGATGAGTGAGGTTAGTTGCTGCATGTTTTTGTGACGATCGGTGCCATATTATATAGTACGGAAGAACCTTAACTAAAGGGTATGTTGTCTGTAGTGGAGTGGGAGATAGTATACATCATTCTTTGTCTATTGATCATACTGTCATTTAGTTGTTACATTTGTTATAAAGTGTATAAGGCAGCACATAAGGGAGAGACATTCTCCACCCCCCCGGGGGGGGCGCGGGGGCCCGAGGAAAGGGAGGGAGGGGGGGGTGGGAAGGTCCTGTCTTGCCACCCCCCCCCCCCCCCCGCGCCCGGGCGGCCGGGGCCGGGGGGGCCCGGGGGGGGGGGGGGGGGGGGGGAGCGCCCCCGCGGGGGCCCGCCAAATCCGGTGTGTTTCGGTGGGGACACAGGCGAAAGTTCAGTCTGTGTAAACCAATTGAGGTTTTGCCCTGAGCACTACACCAGAACTTGCACATTAAGAATTAGTTCAAGGAAAACAGAGTGTCTGTTTGGGAGTTCCCACTAGAGAAGTCAAAGTGACCCTCTATTGTCTTAATTGCTCTAGAGAAGTGGGAATTCACGGCTGATTAGCTACCAGCCAATATGGGGAAGGGACCCTCTAAGATATGGTACACCCCATTTGAACTAATAGAGACAGGGGAAGGGAAAGAAGTTGCTGCCCAAGTAAAAACGATCCTTAAAAGAGCAGGGGTTCACAAGACAGGACTGTTTGATAGTAAATTTTGGGACCAATGGAGACTAGACCATGCAGGACAAATCCAGGAGCACAAATTACAAAGGGGAATATATGCTCTAATTGAAGGGAGCAACAGAGTAGAGAGGGAGGATTGGCCTCAAAAATCGGGTGATAAAAAGGTTACATTATATGCTTTACCCTCCGTCATGATTTTAAATCAAAAGGGACGGAATAATCCACCGTCTGCACCTCCACCATACAGAGGTTCAGAGGGATGGACTTGCAGAGTCTGTAGTCAACAGAACCCAGACTACAGAGAAACTTGTCTGGTGTGTGGAGCTCATCGCCCACACCCACAACAAGTAAAAATGCTACCACCATCCAATGATGAGATCCTTCCACCCCCCACCAGAGCCGGCACAACAATTATACCCAGTTTTAACAAGATCCCAAACTAGGAGAACCTCAGGTGTTCAGGGTCCCCGTACCACTACCGATACAGAGGAGGATTCAAAAGAAGAAGGCACATCCCGTCTCCTTCTAAAGGAGCAACAGGGGGAGGGACGGGTAGTCAGAATGTCATCACAACTACAGTTGAATGGCGACCCTGGACCCCCAGTGAGCAATTGGCTCTTTGTCAACAACTACCAGACCCTCAGTTAGAGCCTAGTGCCTTTCTTAGAAAAATGAAAATGATCCAGATGAATTATAATGCCAGTTGGAAGGACCTTATGGCCCTTGCACAGGTTAAATGTACCGAGGGATTGATGGGGACCATTAATATTACTGCCCAGTTTGGTAGAAATGAGTCCCACAGTACAGAAACCACCAGGAGTGGGGAAGATTTCTTAGATAGATTGAAATTATGGTGTGACAAACAAGCAGAAACCAGACGCACTGCCTTGACTACTTGTAAAAGGGAGAAGGGAGAGTCTGTTGAAGCATATTATGGCAGACTACTCACAAAGGTAGTAGATTCCAGGTGGGATGAGGCCCCTGTTGCCTTAAAGAACACCATGATTGCTGAAGCGTTCATACAGGGAATTGGATCTAATTTGGCTGAAAAGATTAAAGGCTGTACCCCAGATTGGAGATGTACAGACCCCGATGACCTATATGCCAAAGCTGTTGGTTTTGCAGTAGATGAGAGAGAGAAGAAGGCAGCAGCCCCGGTAAAGAGTTACACCAACTCGGATACCCTAAACCCGGGTAACCAGAGTAATCAGGGCAGACAAGGTACCCGCCCCAGACAACAGGGACAGAGGGAAACCAGGAAGTGGTTTAATTGTGGAAAACAAGGACACTTGGCCGGAGATTGCTGGTGTCCCAAGCAAAGTGACAATAACAAAAGACAGTCTAGAAGCTGCCTACCTGTCTCCGATCAAGGTCAGGATAACCCACAATGAAGGTCAGGCCCTCCCGCCCCAGTGTCCCTCTTATCTTCAGCAGAGAGAGGTATAAAAATTTTCCAACCTGTATTGATTAATGGAAAGGAGGTACCGTTCCTAATAGACACTGGGGCAACAAAATCTTGTGTCAGTAAAGACATCGTTAACAAATTTAACCTACCATTGTCAGGAGATAGCCAGGTGGTTCAGGGAGTGTCAGGTCTCACTGTTACCCTTGACCAAACAGACCCCATAGAGACATCATTCAAGGATGTAGAATTCTAACTAGATACCTTGTCTCTGACACCTCAGATAATATATTAGGTACCGATGTGATGGGAGTGTTGAGTTGTAACATCATGCTGCACCCCTCTGGTGAGGCTTATGTACAAACCACACATACCAATCACAAGATACTTTGTTTAGTATCTGCGATAGTGAATACTCCACATTCGGTGTTCACTCTCACTGAAGAAGAAAATGCATTATTGTCTCAGGTCCTGGAAAGTTTGTGGGCAACAAGTAAAACAGATCTAGGCAAACTAGATGTCCCTCCTGTTATGGTAAACTTGAAACCAGGAGCACAGCCACCTAGAATCAAACAGTATCCATTGACACACGCCCAAGAGGATGCTATAGCTGCAACTATAGTAGAATTGTTAAAAGCTAAGGCTTTAAAAGAATGTACAGCAGTGGCCAACACACCACTGTTCCCAGTCAAAAAGAAGGGCAAAAAGGGCGAACCAGATACTTACCGTATGGTCCATGACCTGAGAGAACTAAACAAAGTGACCTTGCTAGAGACCCCGGTAGTGCCCAACCCTCATACCTTGTTGTCTGCAGTCCCAACAGGGACCACATATTATAGTGTTGTGGACCTCTGTAATGCATTTTTCAGTGTGCCCTTACATACCGACTGCCAGTACCTGTTTGCCTTCACCTTTAGAGGTAAACAATACACCTGGACAGTCCTACCACAAGGAGCGCAAAATAGTCCAAATCAGTTCACAAGGTGTCTCACTCTGATCAGGAATGCCTGGGGCCCTCCCTCTGATGATGTTGTATTGTTGCAATATGTTGATGACCTTCTTCTTTGTGCCCCAGATAAACAGACATGTGAAGCTGCTACCATAAGCCTGTTGTGTTTCCTCTGCCAGAGCGGTTGCAAGGCCAGTAAAGACAAGCTGCAATTTTGCAAGCAAAAGGTGGTATTTCTGGGTCACTGTCTCAGCCAAGGTACCAAACATCTTTCAGATGAACGAACCAAAGTGGTAAGAGAAATGCAAGTACCAACATCCCATGCTCAGTTGCGTACCTTCTTAGGTTTAGTGTCATACTGTAGGCCATGGATCAGATCTGCATCCCTGACCATGCAGCCCTTGTATGACTGTCTCTCCTCTAAACCGTTCAGTCTGACATCAGAGGCTTTGGATGCATTTTATCAACTTAAGCTCCAGAAAGTTAGTGCACCTGCCCTAGGCCTGCCTGACTATCAGAAGCCCTTTCAAATTTATGTCACTGAGATGATGGGACATGCTACTGCAGTTCTCACACAACAACATGGGGATAGAAAGCGTCCCGTGGCATATTACAGTGCACGTTTAGATGCCGTAGCCAGAGGAACACCCTCTTGTGTAAGGGTTGTACTTTCAGTACAAGCCCTGCTTGAAAAGAGCTCAGACATTGTCCTAGACCACCCCTTGGTGGTATATACACCACATGATATCCATGCAATCCTCACACAGGTAGACAGACGTCATCTTTCTTTCGCAAGACAGAGCAAAATGGAATTTGCTCTGCAATCCTCCTCCAACATCTCATTTCAGCGTTGTTTGACCTTGAATCCTGCAACTCTTCTACCAGTAGGAGTTCATGATTCAAAGGGGGAGTAGATGATGAGATATTTTTAAACTCCCTCTCAGAAGATGACTTGTTTAATAGTCAACATGAGCATGACTGTGTGGCCCTAATGTCTCAAGAGACGGTGGGCTTCAGCCATGTCACGGATATTCCATTACAGAACCCTGACTATGAGATGTTTGTGGATGGTTCTAGGTACTTAACAGATGAAGGCAAATTTGTTACAGGGTATGCTGTAGTCACTACACACGACATCATAGTACAAGAAGCCCTTCCACCACACATGTCAGCTCAAGAAGCTGAATTGAAAGCCCTTACAGAGGCTTGCAAAATAGCTAAAGATAGCACAACAAACATTTACACTGACTCCAGGTATGCTTTTGGCATTGCGCATGATTATGGTCCTATACGGAGGTCTAGGAACTTCCTGATGGCACAGGGCAAGCCAATCAAAAATGGAGATTCGGTAAGTCAATTGATGGAGGCCATATTGCTCCCTAAGCAGTTGGCAATTGTAAAAGTCAGAGCTCACACAAAAGGAAGAGACCCTGAAAGTCTTGGAAATGAGAAGGCTGACACAGCAGCCAAAGCAGCAGCACTGCTGCCATGGAAGGGTCTCAACCAGGTGAGCAAAATGGACATTGACCTAGCAGACCCCAAGGGGCTGTACTCTAATGTAACCAGTGTGGAAACTGAAAAATGGAAAAAGGCTGGTGCCAGAGAGTATGAAGGAATGTGGAAAATGGGGGATAGACTGTGTCTACCTGCAGCAGTATACCCCCAAATGGCTGGTTTGGCCCACGGTAAGGTGCATGCCTCTCGAAATGCCATGGAGTCATTAGTGGGTAAATTATGGTTTGCCCCAGGGTTTGGAAGGGCTGCTAGTAATCACGTAAAAGCATGTCACATATGTGCTCTACACAATCCAGGACAGGTAGTTAAAACACCTACCAAATGTACACCAAAATCCCTGTATCCATTCCAGAGAATACAAATAGATTGCATACAGTTGCCTAGGTCTGGAACGTACGAATACATATTGGTTTGTGTGGACTTGTTTTCAGGATGGCCTGAGGCCTACCCTGTGAGCAAAGCAACTGCACAAGTGACTGCCAAGAAACTGATGTCTGAACTTGTGTGCAGATTCGGGATACCTGAGGTGATAGAATCTGATAGAGCTACACATTTCACAGGTGAGATAATGAAAGAAATAATGTCTGCATTGGGGATTGAGCAAGCTTTCCACACACCCTACCATCCTCAGAGTTCAGGTAAAGTTGAAAGGTTGAATGGTACACTCAAGTTGAAGATTCAGAAAGCTATGGCAGAGACAAGAAAGCCCTGGCCCAAATGCCTGTCCTTAGCCTTATATTCAGTAAGGACTACTCCTAACAGGAGAACAGGGTTATCACCATTTGAGATATTGTTTGGAAGTGTGCCTAGGTTGGGGTTGTATTTTCCTCAGACTTTACAACTCAATTATGACAGCACTGCCAGCTATGTTCAGAGCTTGTGTCAAAGACTGAAAGTAACCCATAAACAAGTCTTCTCTTCTATTCCAGACCCTTCTGATCTTTCAGCTTAAAAAGAATAAAAAAGAGACAACGCCGAGCGGCACATAGCATAATACTGTTTGATAACACGTGCTCTATTGCTTCTATGATGAAGCAGACAATGGTGGTGAAATATGCCTTTGTGTCAATTCCACAGAGTGAGGGATAAATATGATTTTTCAGGGACACATAGCCTGCAGCCTGGCGATTGGGTGGTTGTAAAAAGACACGTCAGAAAAACCCTTGAACCTAGATTTGATGGCCCTTTCCAAGTACTGTTGACAACTGCCACTTCGGTCAAACTAGAAGGAAAGCCTAACTGGATACACGCTTCTCATTGTAAAAAGGTCCTTGAATCCAAGGATGAAGAAATGGACATTATTCGTTTTGTGCCTTCTAAGAGGACACAGTCAGTGAGACCTGGAAATCCCTTCAGGGAATTAAAGAAGTGGACAATAAGTTTATTAAACACCATCTTGTGATGGTGGAAGGGTTTAACTATACCCTCAAGGATTGCTGGATCTGTACACACTCTCCTATTACCTCCACTAGTTTACCCTTCCTGGCTGTACCTGACCCTATTGATGAACTACTGCAGTGGCCAGGGTGCCTAGATAATGTTGCAGGTGACTTCAAGACCAGGTCATGGGCAAATGTTACCGTGGGGATACCAATAGTGGGGTGGACAGACTATCCGTGGTGGCAAGGTAACCTTACTGGAGACAATAAGAATATCCAATACGTGGCATATAGTGGGCAAAGATGGGTTTTTAGGAATAGATCCACTGCCACCATATTGGGTAAGATTCCCCAGACCAGGATACAGATAAGTTTTGGGGATGATGGACAGAAAAGAAGTGATTTTTGGGCACCTTGGGTCATAGAAAGAACAGTACACAACACTTCCTGGGAACATGCACACCTATTTGTAGAGGGAGACAATCATACGTGTAAAGAGATACCCGGGAACATAGAGTGTGTGAATGAGATGGTTGAAGAAGGGCTTTACAGGAAAAAGAACTTTTCATTTGTTTGTGGAAATCGAGACCTGGGGTACTGTGGAGCACTGGGTAAACTATCCTCTTGGTGTATGCTAAAGAATGTATCTGGCTTTGTGGATCTTGTGCACAAACTTATTACACAACACTTAGCCTTATTCGATTTACCTCCTCAGATGTATTGGGCATGTGGCAGCAGAGCGTATAAGTGGTTACCAGTAGGGGTGAAGGGCACATGTACAATAGTAAGACTTACTCCTGCTACCTTTGTTGTTGATAAATTAAATACGAAATCCATACCTAAACACACTTTGTACAAGAGAGCTGCAGACAACTCCCCTAGGAAAAGTGGTAGACCTCACTTGGTACAGTCAAGCACTGGGAATAAGATAGTAAGCACAATACTCATATATCCTATGATAATGCAGATGTGGGACAAGTTAGGGCAAAGTACTGACTATCTCGATGATCAAATATGGGAAATTCTGGGGATACTTAATATCACTATTGCAGTACAGAATCAATTGATAATAGTCACTAATCAACACACATTGGTATTAGACTATATAACTGCAGCTCAGGGAGGAATGTGCCAGATAGTGGGACCTACATGCTGCCACTACATTGACTCAGAAGGCAACATCAAAGAAAAACGAAAATTGGAGGAAGTATACAGGCTAAGAGAAGAGTATGAGAGGATGAATGTTCGGAACAAAGACAGTTGGTGGTCTGAAATATTTTCATTCTTAAATCCAGTCAATTGGTTTAAAGGTATAGGTGGGTGGGTGGCAGGATTGATCCAGATGGTCATACAAATAGCAATGTTTATATTACTGATATATTGCTTTGCAAAAATCGTTTTAATTTGCATTAATCACTGTAATCGAGATAAATATAAGTGGTAGACACCTAATGACAACTCCATTGGGGAATCCAGCTGGACTGGCACCTAAAAGGTGAATGTACTCATTGGAAAAGTTATTAGATGTCTAAAATGGGAGAGAATGTAAGGGTTAAACATGTTTTACTTGCTAAAATATATATATATAGATAAGAAAAACAAAAGGGGACAAAAGATTGTTGTATGCTCATTATGAGTTCTGGACCACATGTCTGCACAGGATGTAGACATGTTTATGGTGCAAAGAAGCTAATCTTTGACCCCAGATGTCATGTGGCCTTTTGCTGACTATAAGAAATGTCCTTGTTTGAAGCACAACCCTCAGACTGGTTTAAACCGGTTTTTGGACGTATGGAACAGCGGTATAGAAGACTAAATATAGGCTATTGTGTTTCCTATATAACCTTGCTCTGCCAATCAATAAAGCGAAGCATTCAACACATGATACTTTCAGTGTGTCAGTCTGTTTCCCGAGCTCGTAACTTCTTATCAATTAGGACTACGGCAACATAACCCAGGGGTCTTAGTCCCCACCCTAACAGTTTCAGAAATGTGTCTTAGGCTGGGGCCCAACGTTGAGAAAATGCACCGTTTCACAGTACCTGCAAAGTGAATGAGGTTCTGGCTAAGCCCATCCACACACTGCAGAAAAAATCTGCAGCGGAAAAGCTGCATTTTTGAAAATCACAGAATGTCAATTTTATATACGGAAACGTTTTTCTGGTGTTTTCTGTATAGGTATAATAGGGGAAGAAAGTCCACAGAGGAGTACTCTGCGAAAATGAAATGAAAAATGCTGCAGAAAAAAAAAATGATGCGTTATCGCCATGGTTTTTCCGCTAGGTTTCTTTTTTGCTGCACTTGGCTATGTGGGGCCTTGGCCACGCTCATTCTGGGGCACATTTTTCTAAAGTGTTGAGCCTGTCATGGTTTTTTCTGTTCTTTCTGGTGCACGCTTTAAATATGTTGTAAATGTTGTGCACCGTAAATATGACACAGAAAATGTCATGGATAAACATGTCCCATTGTGTATTACTATAATGATCACTAAATGCTGTTAATATAAATGGCGCAGTAGCTTATTTTATTTAACCAGTCATGTGACCGCCCCAAGCACATTTTCCGATTTTCCGGTGATGTTCCGTTTCCAGAAACAGAATGTCACCAATACTAACCTACCCCCTGCACCATCATACTTACCTGTCTTCTTGTCTGGATCTTCTGGGCATAGAATGTCACTTGTTCTGTGCGGCCGGCACCTCCTCTTCTTGACATCTGCTAGCCGCCCACGCATGCACAACAGAGCCAGAGTGCCTGCTAGTGCACATGCTGGCAATCCGGCTCTATTGCACAGGCAGCTGGCCCAGAACAATTGAAATTGCCTGCGGAGAAGATCCTGCTTGGAAGACAGGTAAGTATGATGGGGTGGGGGGTTGAGTTAGTTAGGAAGGGCTAGTAGTGGGAGGGCTAGCTAGGGAAACAGGGAGGGGGTGTGAGTGAGAAAGGGAGGGGGTGTGAGAGGGAGGGGGAAGGAATGAGAGAGGGAGTCAGCTCTGAGTGAAGCGCAAGGCATTATGGTAGTTGTAGGAAAACTGAACAGAAAGCTACTCATGTAAACAAATGCAGAAGATGCCAGGAGTTCACAGAGAAATCCAGAAATCACTCAAAACACTGCTAAAGGTATTTGGGTGCACTTATTAACCTATTAATAGCGCTAACAGTCCTTTTCTGAAAAATTATTTTTTACCTGGAAAACCTCTTTAAGTTGGAATAAGAGTCCCTGGGGTGCCGTTGGCATCGAGAGAGGGTCCTTTGGGTTCTACTGGCATCTGAAGGAGGACAGGGGTCCTTGAGGTGCTTATGGTATCTAAAGGGTGAGCAGGAGTGCTTGGGGTGCTGCTGGCATGTAAAGGGGGGCTGGTAACCTTGGGGTGCTTCCAGTATTTCAAGGAGGCCATGGGTCCTTGGGGTTCTGCTGGCAGCTAAAGGGAGGGAAGGGGTCCTTGGGGTTCTGTTGGCATCTAAAGGAGGGTTAAGGGGTCCTTGAGAAGCTGCTGACATCTAAAGTGGGGGAAGGGGTCCTTGAGGTGCTTCTGGCATCTAAATGGGGGCACGGTTCCCTGGGGTGCCATTGGCATCTAAGTATGGCAGCATGCATCCTTGGGGTTCTTCTGGCATCTAAAGAGGGAGAAGGGGTCCTTGAGGTGCTTCTGGTATCTAAATGGGGGGCACGGGTCCCTGGGGAGCCATTGGCATCTAAATATGGGGGGTGCTGCTGGCATCAAAAGGGGGGGCAGGGGTCCCTGGGGTGATGATGGCATCTGAAGGGGGGGCAGGGGTCCCTGGGGGGGCTGGTACTTGTGGGGTTTAGGTCCCTGGGGGGCTGCTGCATGTGTCTTTGTGTGTTCCCTGTGGTATTGACTTTATTTGGGGGGTTCTTGGGGTAATAATAATAATAATAATAAATTTTATTTATATAGCACCAACATATTCCGCAGCACTGTACTGCTTGTGTGTGAGAGGGGGTTCTGTAGGTGGTCCCAGGGCGCTGTCAACTTTGTGCATGTTTGGGGGTCCTTGGGGTACTATCTGTGTGTAAGGGGGTGCTGGTCCCTTGGGTACTTCCACCTGTGTGTGTGTGGCGGATCCAAGGGGTGCTGCCGCATGGTTTGGGGATGCCTGGGATACTACCTTCATGTGAATGGGGGGATCTTGGGGTGCTGCTTGTGTGTGTGGGGTTTACTGGTTGTGGTCACTGGGGTTCTGCCAAAAATGTGTGGCGGTCTCTGGGGTGCTCCCACCTGTGTGTGTGTGGGGGTGCTGTGTGCTGGTGGGGTTTGGTCCCTGGAGGGTTGCCGCCTATTTGTTGGGGGGCTGCCCCCTATGTACTGTGGGGGGCAGGGATTCTCCAGTCTCTGGGGGGCTGCCGTCTGTATGCTAAGGGGGTCCAGGACCTGTGGGGCCTGCACCTGTGTTCTGGGGTCTCCGGTACCTGTGTGCTCCCACCTGTGTGCTTGGGTTATCTGGACCCTGGGGGCTGCCGCTTGTTTGCTATGGGGTCCGACCCCTTAGGGGCTTATCGCCTGTGTGTGTGGGGGGGGGTTTCTGGTCCATGGGGGCTACCATCTGTGCCTTGGGAAGGAGGGTCCCTGAGGGGCTGCTTCCTGTGTGGGATGCTTTCGTTATGTAAATAGGGGTGTCTCTGTGGGTGCTTCCTGTGTGTGAGGAGAGGTTGTAGGGGTCCATGGGGGCTGCTGCCTGGGTGTCTGTGAGGGAGGCCTTGAAGGGCTGCAGTCTTTGTACTGGGGGGGTCAGGTCCCTGGGGGGTTGCCATCTGTGTGTTTGGGGAAGGGGACACCTGAGAGGGGGTGCTGCTTATGTGTTGGTGGAGGGGGTCTCTGAGGGGTGTCGCTGTGTGAGTGTGTGTGAAGTCCCTGGGGTACTGCTGCATATGTGGAGGAGGTGGTTGTGGGGGTCCTGGGGATGGGGGGCTGCATGTGTGGGCAGGTTTCTGGGGCTGTGTAAATCACCTGGCTCTGTTTACATAGTACGGGGATACCGGAGTTCTAACATACAGTAGTGCCCTCTTGTGCTCCTATAATAATAATAATAATAATACATTTTATTTATAGAGCGCCAACATATTTGTATTCCACTCACCCTGCATTATAAATGGAATGTCCCCCACAGCCTACAGCTCCACCCTTTCATGTCCAGGGAGTGAGCTTATGCATAAACATTGTGCACTGCTCATTCTCCAACCCTGCAATGATCGCTTGCACCAAGCAAAGGTGTTACCCACAATGCAGGGACTCATTTATAGCAGGAGGAGTCCCTGCAATAGAAGGGGGCTAATCCTAGTCAAAACTTGTTTGTGTCATGACCGAGTGTATACCCATGACCGTGACTAATCCCTGCATTTAGGTTTAGTTGTGGTCAAGTTATGACTGCAATTAACCCTTTCTAGTGCATGAGTTAGCTACTCTTAAGAAATGTTAGGGATATTATACTGTCTCTGTATAGCAGGTGCAGCCCTAAGAACATTAGGGCTTCTATACTTTATTTGTATAGCAGGCTGTCTGTGTTCTCCCACCATATTCATTAATATAACGTGCCCCCCGAAGTCCACCCAGTGTGCCTAGGGAGAAATGGTGAGCTGTATTCACCACTGACTCCCCAGACCTCCCGCAATCAGTGATTTTATCTAAGTGATTGAATTGCTGATTACCCAAGAAGGGCTTAATCACTTGCTTGACATGACTGTGGTTAAAGGAGTTATCTATCCACTTTCACAGGATAAGCCATCAATATTAGATATACGGGGCCCCCAACACCTGCACCTCCTGCAGATCTCCAGTACAGAGAATTTAATGGGGCAGCACTGCGGTACCTACACTCGCCGCTACAGATTGTACAGCATTGGAGATCTGCAGGGGACCCCCGCAGATCTAATATTGATTGCCTATCCTGAATGACATCCGGATGTCATTGTGTGGGAGTCCTCACATTCTGGTGCTCAATTAACCAAAAAAAGGGGGCTACTTGACTTCATTTGATGCTAAGTACACAACAGCCGTAGAAATTGGCGGAGAGAAAAGTCTTGCATGGAAGACTTTTCGGTATGGAGGACTTTTCGGTGCTTTCAGTATGGAAACGGCAGACCCCATTATAGTCTATGGGATCTGCTGGTGTCCATGGGTAAACGCTGTTTTATCAGTCCAGCTCTCTCTCCATCATTTGTGTCCTCCGACGGACCCAAATGATGGAGAACCTGCGGCAGATGTGATCCTAGCTTTACTCTAGTAACCCTATCACATGAGATGCCATTGGCTGGTTTATTCCATGAGAGCAGGTAATACTAGAACGGGACAGGTAAGTAGGATCATTGTGGGGGCTTTGGGATTTTTTGGATTTGATAGACCAGTTAAGGAAGTTGATAACCAGTGGAGTGTTTTGTTTTTTTTAAATAAATAAAATGGTTAATGAGGGTTGTGGAGAGTGTTTTATTTCAATAAAATATTTTTTTAAAGGGAATCTGTCAGGGCAATTTGGGACTCTAAACCACCCACACGTCCATATGGACCTGGGGTTTAGTGTCCCAAATCATCCTGTTATAACACAATCCATGGCCGCATTAAAAATAAAAAAGCTTTATACTCACCGTGGCGCTGTACTCCCCGCACCTGCGCAGTTCTTCAATGAAGCCAGAGGAGTTCTCCTCGGCTTCAGTGTGCATGCCCCGCAATTACGCAGTGAAGAGGTGTCCATCTTTGGCTTCACTGAAGAACAGTGCAGGCGCCGGGAGGCGTGCCTCATGAATAAGCTGGACTGATCTCACTGTCGATCGGACCCTTATCTAGGCAAGTATAAAGGTTTTTTATTTTTAATGCGCCTGCGGATTGCATTACAACAGGGCGATCTGGGACACTAAACCCCAGGTCTATAAGGACCTGTGGGTGGTTTAGTGTCCCAGATTGACCTGACAGATTCCCTTTAAATGTTTATGTTGTTTTATTGATATTGCTATAGGCGGGGCTTATTGTTAGTCATAGACCCTATACCCGTGATGGCGAACCTATGGCACGCGTGCCAGAGAGGGCACGCAGAGCCCTTTCAGTTGGCACGCGCGCCGTCGCCATGATCGCTCACTAACCGGTACAGGAATCCCGGTTAGCGAGCGATCGCTTCTTTCAGCTGTATGTGCAAAAGTACATACAGCTGAAAGCTGTCACTGTAGGCCGCGGTCTGCGGAACCGCGGCCTACACTAACTGCAGAGCGTGACCTCTGCCCCGACACAGGCGCGATGACGTCATTCATCAGCGCCTGCGAACAGAAGAAGACGGAGGAAGCGCTCCGTGGGACTGCAGCTCTTCGTGGGACAAGGTAAGTAACAAACTACTGTGTGGGGTCTACTGTGGAGCATATACTACTGTATGGGGGACACTGAAGCATCAAATAATGAATGGGGGACACTGAAGCATCTAATACTATGTGGGGGACACTGAAGCATCTGTGTCCCCCACACAGTATTAGATGCTTCAGTGTCCCCCACACAGTATTAGATGCTTCAGTGTCCCCCACACAGTATTAGATGCTTCAGTGTCCCCCACACAGTATTAGATGCTTCAGTGTCCCCCCTACAGTATCAGATGCTTCAGTGTCCCCCACACAGTATTAGATTCTTCAGTGTCCCTCCATACAGTATTAGATGCTTCAGTGTCCCCCCATACAGTATTAGATGCTTCAGTGTCCCCCACACAGTATTAGATGCTTCAGTGTCCCCCCCATACAGTATTAGATGCTTCAGTGTCCCCCCCCCCACAGTATTAGATGCTTCAGTGTCCCCCCCCCCATACAGTATTAGGTGCTTCAGTGTCCCCCATACAGTATTAGATGCTTCAGTGTCCCCCATACAGTATTAGATGCTTCACAGTGGCCCACACACCGTTTTAGATGCTTCAGTGTCCCCCACACAGTATAAGATGCTTCAATGTCCCCCATACAGTATTAGATGCTTCAAATACTGTATGGGGGACACTGAATCATCTAATACTGTGTGGGGGACACTGTGGAGCATATACTACTGTGTGGGGGGGCCAAAGTGGAGCATATAATACTGTGGGGGGGGGTACTGTGAAGCATATAATACTGAGTGGGGGCAATTCTGGAGCATATAATACTGTCTGGGGGCCACTTCAGAGCACATTGTACTGTATAGGGGCCCTTCACTATTTATATCACACAGTATCTGTTTTATAGCAGACATGTGATATTATTACAGGCTGTAATAACATTGCACGGTCACTATAAAACAGATCCTGGTTAATTTAAGGTTAAATTGGCGTTTTGGCACTTTGCGATAATTTAGTGGGTTTTGAGTTGCAGTTTGGGCACTCCGTCTCTAAAAGGTTCGCCATCACTGCCCGATACTGACCAACGTGTACAGAATACACTGAGACTATGAACTTACCTGCAGCAACTCCATTCTAGTCAGGTCAGTAGTGAGACGGCTAGAATGGAGTTGTTGTATAGAGGACCTACCTATAGTAACTACAGAATACACCGAGACCATGAACCTACCTGCAGCAACTCCATTCTAATCAGTACAGTAGTGACACAGCTAGAATGGAGTTGTTGTATGGAAGACCTACCTAAAATTCTTTATTCCTGGGAATGTGTTTTTCGTCCCTATAGAAACTCCACTCTAGCTTGTCCTGTAGTGAGGTGACTAGATTGGAGTTTCTGAGGGCAGCTCCTATAAGCAACTCCATTCTAGTCATTTCAGTAATTTACAGTCTACATAGGAGTTGGTTCTAGCAGGTTCTCCCTCCAGCAACTCCATTCTAGACTGTTCACTAGTTACGTGCCTAGATTGCAGATGCTGGAGGGAGGACCTACCAGGAGCAACTCCATTCTAAACGCTGCCAGTACAGCTTTATTAGAACTCCGCCCCTTCTTGGTCAAGTGATCTGCTTTAGCCTCTTCTCAAGCCGTAGATTGGAGACATGTAAAAAGAACTGATCTTCTCTCTATCGCCCTCTAAGTTCCGTACTGACGTCATCAATCGGCGACGTTTATGTTAGCGCTGGAAGTTGAGAACTGCTTATAGCAACGAGAAAAAGACACAAGGCAGGAGGAAAGTGTCCTCAGGAGTGTGTAGTGGCTGCAGGGCAGAGCGGTGTGACAGTGCGATAAGAGGCCTCCATCTTGTGTGTTTCAGGGCATTCGGTCTGACGCCTGGACATGAGCACGCAGGTAAGGCTTCGCTCCATAATCCTGTAATAGGCTCCACGTCTTATGCCCGCAGTTGTTCTACAGCAGAAACCACAGGGTTACAGATCAGCTGTTCGGGAATGCTTTTGACGCTTATACTATGAGCCCTATTTGGGGGGGGGTATGAGTATTATCCCTCCCGCAACAGACTCTGGCGCTGACCTGTGTGTATAATGGGACCTGAAGCCTTCGCTGAAGGGAAGAGTGGGAACATATATGAAATATATCAGTGCCTCCACCCAGGATAGAGCCTCTGTATTACAGGGAGGATCTCTTCCTGGGACTTACCCATGAAGTACAGTTAGTAGCCTTAACAAGGATCACTGTACTAATCTCACAGTCTGAAGAATACATACAGATACCACATAAGGTTATAACAGTAGCTTTATAAGAATCAACAGGGTAATAATACATACATACAATATACTCAGAACACAGCAGTACTACAACAACCAGCAAGTCCTCAACCGTCTTAGGTTATATACCCGGGTATATATATAGATATATAGCAAGAGTCCAGTGCACAATACCTCCAGGCAACAGAAGAGATGCAGGGGCCCCTGTGGATGACTGTGGATCCTCGGATTCTTCCAGGAGATGACAGACAGCCGATCAGGAGATGATGATGTGGTGAGATTCTTCACAGGCAGCAAACAGGGCGCGGTGACGGCAGTAGATGCAGGCCTGACTACCCTAACACTGAGTCCTTAACCTGCCAGCTAAACTACTAGTGCCACCGGGCCTCTACTAGTTAGTTGGCCTTCGGAAGCCTAACCTATCACTGCCCTGAACTATATATATATTGGATCCCTAACTACGGTTACTAGCTAGGTCCTGTGAGTATATGGGGGTAACACATACCTAACTATATACTGTGAAGTAAAGAGGAACAAGTGGCTCTTAGACTCCCCCAGACATAACATGTCTGTCTCAGCAGCTCTGCTCACATCTCTCCCCCAGCAGCTCTGCCTCACATGTGTCTGACTCACTGTATTTACAAAACAAAACTTGCACTAAATGCCTGGGGTCTCTGAGCCAAACTGCAGGGGCAAAGAAGCTAGATACATTATATACTAGTAGAAATGGCAGTTCCCTACACTATACAGGGCACAGAGCTAGAAAGCTCAATGCCCTGTTTAGTGGGCAGCCACCATTACTGCTATTCAGTTCCCATTGACTTCATTGGGAGCAGAGCTGCAGTAATAGTGTCCAGTTATTATACAGGTTATGGAACTGTCAGCTTCTGGCTCATTATATAATACAGGGACTGGATATTTTCCTGAACAGTTGATCCATACTGCAGACAGTTGTTGCACCCGCCCAAACGGGGTATTACAGAGGTTGGTTTGACAGATTGAACAGCCCATATGGTGACCGGAGACATTTGGGCGCAATGACAGACAGCGGCTTACGAAAGCTCTCGTAAATCTAAATTCTTATTGAACTCTCTGTCTGCCATATGTCGGAATGGTTGTGTTTTGGCCCCCCCCCCCCCAAAAAAAAAAAAAATAGTCATAAATTTCTCTAGATGGTATCTATAAAAATTTTAATTTGCCTGACAGAAATGTATAAAAGGTCCAGGTGTCAAAATATGTGATGCTAAGAGATTTTTTTTTTTTTTCAAAGCCCTTAATTTTTTTTAAAAAACAATAATATAAATGTGTTTTAGTCTAATTGTACAGAGCAGTAGAATAAATGTAACTTGTTATTTTTATTGCACAATGAATGCTGTGAGAACAAAACAATCAAACCCCATAAGAAAATAGAGGGATTTATTTATTTATTTATTCTGCACCATTCATAGTTTTTTTTCTGGCTTCCTAGTATCCTATGAAAATGAAATGGTGCCATTACAAAGTATTATTTGTTGTGCAAGCAATGAGACTTCATATGGCCATGTAAATGACTTTTGAAAGGTGAAGATGGTTTGGTTTCTCAATCCCCACAAAAATAAAATAAAATTAAAAAATGCGCTTTATAAAAATGTAACACCATCCTGCTGCGTACTTCACCAAAGTACTTACTACTTAATATTGTCATCACACAGTGCCATGTGTCCATGACATATAATTGTAGTGACTGCTGTGTGATGTCGGCAGGATGTATAAGGCTGCTTTCACTTGAACATTTTAATGTCCATTGTGATCGCTCAAAGGATCCAAAACATGGACATTGTAAATTTCAGATTGATGGGTAGAAACAGAACACTTTCCGTTTGTATCCATCATCATCATTAGTGATGTTAAAATAAAAGCGGACGCTCCCTTCCGTCAGCATCCTACTGTTTTGATGGGTGGAAAAAGCATGGCATGCTGCTGTTGCGGAAATCTGCTGCGAGTACTTCCTGTGATTACGTTGTTTAACAGCTGCAGAATTATTTTTTTTTCACTTACTAATTTCGGTGTTTTTTTTTTCTGTCTGCAGTATAGTATCCTCCACAAGCAAGAGCAAGGTAAGATTTATTACAGTCTTCATTTAGGGCCCTTTCACACTAACTACAATTCTGCCCATGTGCTGTTCATGAAAAAAAATTTGACAGCACACATACCATTTATAGTTAATGGGGCCATTCACCCATCCTTTGTTTTTTTTGGACAGAGAGATGCTGAGAAAAAAAAATTGTGGCATGCACTACTTTTTTCTCTTTTCTCTACTAGTCTCCACCTTTCAAGTCTCTGGGTCTGCAGACAGCACACAGACGTTTCAGATACATTGCTAGGTGATTGCTGAGAAATAAAAAAAGACAGCATCCATTTTTTTCTAGTACGCAAAACTATAGATAGTATGAAACCATCAGCAGAAAACTAGACCTGGCTGACAGACAAATTTATGACCGGGGCTGGCACCACTTGTTAGATATTTTAGCACTTTTGCCACCTTTTGGCTTATTTGCTCAGTTTTGGCATATTATAAGTAATGTCCCTTTTTTTATTATTAATAAATACAATTTTCAAAACTACTGAGGCACAAAGTGTCAAAAACATATACTAAATAAATCTGCCGCAAGACCTGTATGCCAATGTTTTGGCATAAACTGAACCAGAATTTACAGTATTAGATTGTATATCAGAATGGAACAGGTCATATGATACTCCGTACAGAACAAACTCTGTACAGATCTTGTCATTGCTTTGTCATTCACATCAGTTCCTATGGAGTTTATAGTCTAATTTCAAGACTAACACTAAGCCAATTACCCAGAAAACCAAGTATAACCAAAAATCACCCACACAAACGTGGAGCGAAAATACAGACCCAATGCAAATGTTTTTCTTGGTAAGATTTGAATCCAAGACTCCATTTCTAAGCACTGAGCTATATTGGTACTGATACTCTCACAAACCAAGTTTACTTGCTGTCTATGCAAATAACCTCTCATCTCATGTCTGTGCTGTAAGGTATTGCCAACTTGCTTTACAACACCTATGGACAAGCCAAGTGGTACTTGTCCATATATCGGTCCAACCCTGCACTTGGCATAACAGCATTTTTCCTTAAAGGTGTTTTCTTGGACTTACTGATTGATGACCAATACTTAGAATAGATCATGAATTAAAGATTGTCAAGGGTTGGACACCCAGGCCACCAGTGATCAGCTGCTTCAAGATGCTGCAGCGTTCGGGTGAGAACTGCAGCCTTTTCAGTACTTGCCAAGCACAACGCTGCACACTTGAGCTGAAATTTGGCCATGTGACAGATGAACATAACATCTTATGGTCTGTGAAGTGGAAGCAATGCTCAGAGAGCTCCAGCGCCGCTTCAACCATCAGATCCACAGGTGTCTGAGGTTTCAAACCCCCATAGATTTTCAATTGAAGACTGATCCTAATGTTACGTCATCAATTAAAAGTCCCTGAAAACTGCTTTAGGTTACGGTCCCAGGTTGAGGAAATGCAGCAGGAAAAAAGCTGCGTTTTACAGTACTAGAAAAGTGAATGAGAATCTGGCTATCCCATCCACACATGGCAGGAAAAAAATGCTGCGGAAAAGCTACGTTTTGAATAATGCATGCTTTTTTGATAAACGTAGCCTGTCAATTTTACCTGCTGAAAAGCTTGCATATCCCATATAGGTTTAATAAGGGAAGAAAAATGCAATGAAAAAAGCTGCGGAAAAACGCGATGCATAGCCTCAGGTTAAGGCCCCAACGTGGGGCCTCAGCCTTAAATTGACTGTCATGGTTTAATAGCTGCATTTCCCGCTAATATTTGCAAATGATGTTAGAAAACATAGGGTCACATGGGTTTGTCGCATTCTTTCTGCATTCTGACCCAAAGGTGTTTCTAATTTATGGCCTTTATAGTACCCTGATGGGACAACCCCTTTCAGTTATATGTTTTTGTTAGAGCTTGTAATTTTATTAATCTTTTCTATTACTATTCTTTTTTTTTTGCAGCGCATAATGATGCCATATGGTCTGTAGCATGGGGGAAAAATAAAAATGATGGAACAGAAACTGTAATTAGCGGTTCCCTAGATGATTTGGTCAAAGTTTGGAAATGGTAAGTTGATAAGATCCATATCCAGCATGGTTACAAAATTTAAGTATGCGCATCTCTGGCCCTCAATGTGCCCGAAAGTGAAATCTACACCAGCTGGAGCTGCCTTGAACTTGAATTATAATTTGCAGCAGTTTCAGGTGTAAATTGTAATACATTGTTTCCTAAATTTATATGTGTAAAAACGTGCAAATTTTTTTTTTATGCCATAAAAGTGGCGTAGGGGAATAATGAATTTTACTTATTGTTATTTCCTGCACTGCACTGAGAACACAGTAAAATCAGTCTCAATCTACAATAGGAGACAATTGACATATCTGTAGTGTGAGACATAAAGGAACAAAAATCAGTTAATGGTTGGTAATCTATAGAACTGTTGTCACTTGAGTGCTGGACAAGGTAGAGAGGTAGGTAGGTGATCCCTGTGGGCATCGAAGACCATATAGCTGATGTGTAAGGACTGCTGGCCCACAGTATAGGCTCTTTCACATGTCCATTTTTGGGCTGAGAAATGTGGTCCATCTGTTGACTGTATTCCCTGTCTGACTGCAGTTCCTGTGAACATCACAGTGATTTATAATGCTATAAGCTTCAGAAGAACTGCAGATGACAGTAGAGTTACAATAGTTATGAAGCTTTATATTATATTATATTATAAATCATGATGCAAATTCAGTATGCAAGAGCCGCAGTCTTGCCAGGAAATGCAGTTGACGAAGCAAATTTTTTGGCCCGAATACATCTGTGTGAAAAGGCTTTACGGTTAATTGATTCCGGGGTTGGGTCTGCCAAAGGGGAAAGTGTACAGTGTCTAAAGCTGGTTGCACATGATCGCTGATGATGTGCTAACCGGCTGTTGTGAATGAAAGGCACAGGCAGCACATAGATGTCATCCGTGTGCCGCCGTGCACCGGCCATGTTTCCATGGCCCCTTTTATTCAATGAATAGGATCCGCGGAAGCAGGGCAACAAAATTGGACAGGAATAGGACCTGTTCCAAATTTTATGGCCCGGACTGTCGGCCTGCACACAGGACTGTGTAATTCACAGTCATGTGTACAGGCCCAAAGAAATGAATGGGTCAGTGTGCTATCCAGAAAAAACCCGAATAGCACACTGACCATTCATACAGTTGTTTGCAATTGGGCTTAGAGTACAGATTTTCTGAAATAAGTAACAAAAAGAACAATACAAGTAAGGGCTGCAGCTATGAAATTTTCCAGAAGTTGAGACAGGTTTAGTTAAGCGCTACCTTTTTCCACATTTCTCACAGATGCCCATTCCAGTTTTTTTTTCTTATTTTTTTTTTTTGTATGCATTATTTGCACTATAATGTTTTTATGACAGAATGATTGTAACACTAAAACCACAAACTCCATGAAATGTTATAATTATGTGTTGATTCTTCCCCTGCAGGACCGATGAGCACCTAGAGCTACAATGGACACTTGAAGGCCACCTTTTAGGGGTGGTATCTGTAGATGTGAGTCCGAATGGTAACATTGCAGCTTCCAGTTCTTTAGATGCTCACATCCGACTGTGGGACCTTGAGTCTGGCAAACAGATCCGTTCCATTGATGCTGGACCAGGTATGAACGCTTAGACTATTTTAATGATTTAAATTTAGTTCACATAGTAGCATTTATTCTTGGGTGTTTGGTTTGTGTCAGAATATGGAGATTCCATTCCATGTATAGATTTAGTGACTAACCATTCTATGTCCCTCCAGTGGATGCGTGGTCTGTTGCCTTTTCACCTGACTCGCAGCATTTGGCTACTGGAAGTCATGTAGGAAAAGTGAACATCTTTGGTGTAGAGACTGGAAAGAAAGAATACTCTCTGGACACCAGAGGCAAATTCATCCTTAGTATTGCTTATGTAAGTTTATTTATTTTTTTTATTTTAGGGGAAAACAAATAGTTTTCTAAATATTGTTTGACTTTGTACTGACCCTATGCCTCTTTTTTTTTTTTTTTCTAACTACAGAGCCCAGATGGAAAATATTTGGCTAGTGGTGCCATAGATGGCATTATCAATATCTTTGATATTGCCACTGGAAAGCTTCTCCACACGTTGGAAGGTAAGAACGTTAAACATACAACATTTACAAATTTTTATTAACTCTTCTAATAATTCAAGGGGTCTTCATGAAATAGTATTCCTGTTCCAATTCAACAGAATTTTGCCAACTCTTTTATCTTACTAAAATTATTTGTAAATGTCTAGAAATAAGGAACATAGCCATCAGTCCTGACAGGTATCATAGGGTGCACCAGTTTTATTTGGTTAAAAACTATTGCTGAAGTATCAACCATATCTGAATAACGTGAGGTTGCAAATGTGTCTCTTCTAAGATCATTAGGTTGTCACATGCTTTGTGCTACTATGCTAATTGGACATCCTTTGCACACTTTAAACAGCCTGTTGCTCGGAAGGGTTAAACCCCTGTCCTGACTGCGCTTGTAGACTGTAGTGGGAGCGCAGAATTAGTAAAGTTGGTGTGCCACAACTTGGCAGTCTGGTTAATGTTACATTATATCATGTGTTGCATTTTGTTATATGATGTGTCATGTATATGTTTTTGTCACTTTAATTGGTGCAGGTCATTGTGCATTCAGTGTTCTAGTTCTTTCTGTAAGCTGTATTGCACAATGACGCTTTAGAGTTGTGCCTGTGAGTTGCAACATGGGAGAATTTGTCTGTTAATCTACTGTGGTCTGATTCACTGACAGTAAGTTGCTCCTGCAGTCCAGGGCCGCTTTAACCATAGGGCCAACGGTGCACTTGCCCCGGGCGCCCCCTTTTGAACAGCAGGACAGTACTACATTTGCTGTCCAGGGCAGTGGGTCTGGGCTATCGCAACTCATCGGCATCTAGAGGACGCCGATGAGTTGCGGACAGCACCCTACCTCATCACCTGGCTGCTTTCTTTGCTCCCGGTGTCCTGGGAGCAGGAGTCGCGATGTAGTGACATCACTTACATCACGACTGTTACTCCTTGAAGACTCCGGGACCAGAGAAAGGAGTGAACGGGAGAACAGGGAAAGGTGAGTATTAAGGTTTGTTATTTTATTTTATATATACAGTGGGGGACACAAAACTGTGGGGGCAACCTGAGGGGACCATGTCAGTGTGGGGGGCATGATACTATGGGGCAACCTGAGGGGGACATGTCAGTGTGGGGGGACATGAATTTGGGGGGGGGAACCTGGAGGAGGACATGAATCTGTGGGGGGGCAAGATACTGTGGGGGCAACCTGGTGTGAGGATATACTGTGGGGGCAACCTGAGGGGGCCATGCCAATTTTGGGGGACATGATACTGTGGGGGCAATCTGGAGGGGGAGGACAATGATACTGTGGGGGCAATCTGGAGGGGGAGGACAATGATACTGTGGGGGGCAATCTGGGGTGAGGACATGAATCTGTGGGGGCAACCTGGAGGGGGACATGAATCTGTGGGGGGACATGATACTGTGGGAGGCAACCTGAGGTGAGGACATGAATCTGTGGGGGGCAACCTAGAGTGGGGACATGAATCTGAGGGGAGACATGATACTGTGGGAGGCAACCTGGGGTGAGGACATGAATCTGTGGGGGGCAACCTGGAGGGGGACATGAATCTGTGGGGGGACATGATACTGTGGGAGGCAACCTGGGGTGAGGACATGAATCTGTGGGGGGGAACCTGGAGGGGGACATTATAAGGTGCATATTGTATGAGGCCACTAAGGAGCCATTATACTGTGTAAGAGCCACTAAGGGGGCGTTATACTATGAGGGAGCATTATAATTTGTGAAGGTCAGGTATTTCTAGGTTGTGATGATGGGGAAAGGGGGGTTCCTACTGCACAGGGCCCACCAATGTGTTAAAACGGCCCTGCTGCAGTCCAGGGTGGGATTGGCTTCCTATTTAAGCGCCCTTTCAATTAATTAGACACACAGTTTGTTACATATTTACTTCCATATGAATAATAAACTTGTGTCTATATTGAGTTATCTTTTTAGAAATGTACATAATGACAATATCTTAAACTTTCTATTTTTTTTTCCTCATCAGGACATGCTATGCCTATTAGATCATTAACTTTCTCGCCAGATTCTCAGCTGCTGGTTACAGGCTCTGATGATGGATATATCAAAATCTATGATGTGTGAGTTTTATAGCTGAAAACAATGTTTTCATCTTCTTGTATTGCTGTTAGTGTTGCATATACCAGATTGTTGTCCAGAATTCTGTTAATTTGAAGCATTACCTATTGAAGATGCTTTAAAGCATACCTAACATTTAAATGAGTGGCCCCCAACCTTTTGTACCCTGAGAGCCACTTTCAGCATGGACAGATGGTTGCAAGCTACATTCAATATGTCCATTGTGAAAGTGTCCTGTTGTAATTAATAGGACTCATACATGTTATTTGTCGGACTTCAGGCAGTTTCCTTAGCAACAGTCTCTCCTGGCACGTGGAAGAGTCTTTCCATGCCCAATGTCAGATGCTGCGCTGGTCCTGAAAATGGCTGCTGATGGAGGGGCATATGACACAACCTAGCCATCTGCACCTCACAAACGCACTACACTTGCGCTAGTTTCCTGCAAATTCAGGAGCTGTGCAAGTGCAAACAAAAGTATTCTACCTACCTCTTTCTGCAGTTACACAGCTTCTAGACATGCAGGCGTTTAGCATGAACATGGTGCATTTCAGTGGGATGTGCTGATGGAGGGTAAGGTTATTTAACCTGGCCATCAGAAACCATTTTCAGGACAAAAGAGGCAATCATTTGGTATAGAAGATTTGGTTAACAAGGAAATGTGACTCCAGAAACTGTCAGAACAGTGTAGAACTTCTAATAGATATATAATAGTAAGTGGATGATGTTTAGTTGACAAGGTTATATCATCCCCTTTAAACATAAGCATGGCTCCTCACCTAACCTATTAACTACTCTTCTCCATCTGTGACCTGCACTCTTATAACTAAACATCCTTCCAGGAGTACATTGTGTCAGAGGGAAGGTAATGGATTTTGGGGAGAAATGAGGAGCCATTCCTGCCTACATTGGACTTTAACATACCAGGCAGCCAGGAGCCTGACAGCCTCCTGCAAAGCACATGATGCAGACTGGTTGCATTAAATGATATCTCACACTAGAGGAGGAGGCAGCATGAGCAATGCTAAAAGCTTTTTTATGGTACTTCTTCCTGTTCTTGCTCTTCACCCACACTACAGAAAAATGTGGGAGCTATGTGTTAACCCCTCCGTAGGTGCTCCAGTCTACCTCACATGTGGCTTCCAGGCTACAGGCTGGGGATCCCGGCTGTAAACAAACTCTGCATAAATCAGTAATACAGTGTCTGTACATGAGGAATAAGATTATTTCTGTCCATTGTATGACTTGCAAGATTCTGCAGTTTTAGCAGTTTCCCCCTGTGCAGGCTCTAGTTGTAGTTTGCATTTTTCTATGAGTACAGGAAATCTGCTCCATAACTACTTCACTCAGAAACAGGCACAGGACTATGCAGGACATATACAGAGAAGTACTGACTTGTACCGATGTGAATAAAGTATTTTAGTTGCGATAGAAGGCTCCTATTGAGTTATTATTCTGTTCACTCTTTCACCCCTCCCCTCTCCATAACTTGTGTAATCTGAGTCATATGCTTTGCGGTAGCAGTTTAGCAGAGGAATGTGGATCAGGGAAACGGCCTAATATGAACAGAAAAAGGAATTTCTCTCTAAGATGTATTACAAAGTATTTTTGTAATCCTTTGTACTATTGATGTATGGGAAGTTTGCTGGAAGGTTAGTAACAAGTTAAAGAATAGTATGAAAATAAATAACTAAGGCTGCGGAAACCCGGCGGACCCCATTATAGTCTATGGGGTCCGCGGGGAACCGCTTTTTAAGCGGATAGGGTTTCCGTTTTCCGGGTCCCCAAACGGAACTGAAGAACAGAAACCCAAACGCTAATGTCAACCTAGCGTAACATAGATTCCCTACATTCATTTTATTATTAAGGTGTTACGCCGCTTACCTTAGAGGTGAATTCAGTTTGCTCAACTGATATATTAGGTTAAATACATATATATTGCTCTATCTTTTGTTAGACAACATGCCAGCTTGGCAGGAACGCTCAGTGGACATGCCTCCTGGGTACTGAATGTGGCTTTCTCTCCTGATGATACTCACTTTGTGTCTAGGTAAGAAATATTGATGTACCACACATCACTGTTGGTGATTTGTGGTTCTTATAAAATATTCATGTATGTATCATCTCTCTTTAGCTCCTCTGACAAAAGTGTAAAGGTTTGGGATGTTGCAAGCAGAACATGTGTACATACTTTCTTTGACCACCAAGAACAGGTAAAACTTTTTAAGTAGTTCTTCCTGCTTTTTTTTTTTTTTTTTTTTTTCCAACTGCATTCTTTGGGGGGAATTTATTAATACTGTCATTCTGTACGCCAATCTTAAAAGGTCATCTGTTAGCATGAGATGTGCCTGAATTAAGGGGCTCCAACCTCTTAATAATTGAAATCTGCACCAGGAACTGGCATAAATTTCACATATAACTCATGCCAGATTTTTGTTGTTGAGTTATAGTACGTTAAAAAGTGGCAGGCAGGGCACAGAAGGAACAATGTGGTGCATCTTTGGCATAAAAAAGGGCTGTGCTCCAAAGATGAGCTATGTTAACCCCAATCTACACCAGAAAACTGGCATAGTTGGGTTAGTAAATGAGCATACAGTGCTGGCCAAAAGTATTGGCACCCCTGCAATTCTGTCAGATAATACTCAATTTCTTCCAGAAAATGATTGCAATCACAAATGCTTTGGTAATAATATCTTCATTTATTTTGCTTGCAATGAAAAAACACAAAAGAGAATGAAAAAAAAAGTCAAATCATTGATCATTTAACACAAAACTCCAAAAATGGGCCGGACAAAAGTATTGGCACCCTCAGCCTAATACCTGGTAGCACAACCTTTAGACAAAATAACTGCGAACAACCGCTTCCGGTAACCATCAATGAGTTTCTTACAATGCTCTGCTGGAATTTTAGACCATTCTTCTTTGGCAAATTTCTCCAGGTCCCTGAGATTTGAAGGGTGCCTTCTCCAAACTGCCATTTTGAGATCTCTCCACAGGTGTTCTATGGGATTCAGGTCTGGACTCATTGCTGGCCACTTTAGAAGTCTCCAGTGCTTTCTCTCAAACCATTTTCTAGTGCTTTTTGAAGTGTGTTTTGGGTCACTGTCCTGCTGGAAGACCCATGACCTCTGAGGGAGACCCAGCTTTCTCACACTGGGCCCTACATTATGCTGCAAAATTTGTTGGTAGTCTTCAGACTTCATAATGCCATGCACACGGTCAAGCAGTCCAGTGCCAGAGGCAGCAAAGCAACCCCAAAACATCAGGGAACCTCCGCCATATTTGACTGTAGGGACCGTGTTCTTTTCTTTGAAGGCCTCTCTTTTTTTTTTTTTTTTTTTTTTTTCCTGTAAACTCTATGTTGATGCCTTTTCCCAAAAAGCTCTACTTTTGTCTCATCTGACCAGAGAACATTCTTCCAAAAAGTTTTTGGCTTTCTCAGGTAAGTTTTGGCAAACTCCAGCCTGGCTTTTTTATGTCTCTGGGTCAGAAGTGGGGTCTTCCTGGGTATCCTACCATAGAGTCCCTTTTCATTCAGACGCCGACGGATAGTACGGGTTGACACTGTTGTACCCTCGGACTGCAGGGCAGCTAGAACTTGTTTGGATGTTAGTCGAGGTTCTTTAGCCACCATCCGCACAATCTTTCGTTGAAATCTCTCGTCAATTTTTCTTTTCCGTCCACATCTAGGGAGGTTAGCCACAGTGCCATGGGCTTTAAACTTCTTGATGACACTGCGCACGGTAGACACAGGAACATTCAGGTCTTTGGAGATGGACTTGTAGCCTTGAGATTGCTCATGCTTCCTCACAATTTTGCTTCTCAAGTCCTCAGACAGTTCTTTGGTCTTCTTTCTTTTCTCCATGCTCAATGTGGTGCACACAAGGACACAGGACAGAGGTTGAGTGTGATTTAGTTATTGCCACCACCTGTTATGTGCCACAGGTAAGTAACAGGTGCTGTTAATTACACAAATTAGAGAAGCATCACATGATTTTTCAAAGGGTGCCAATAGTTTTGTCCACCCCCTTTTTTATGTTTGGTGTGGAATTATATCCAATTTGGCTTTTTGACAATTCTTTTTGTGGTTTTCCATTGAAGACAAATTAAATGAAGATATTATTACCAAAGCATTTGTGATTGCAATCATTTTCTGGAAGAAATTGAGTATTATCTGACAGAATTGCAGGGGTGCCAATACTTTTGGCCAGCACTGTACATGCATATGGGAGAGTTGGAAGGAATAGCTGTTGCTTGAACAAACTTTTGGCTAACAGCTATCTATGGTGTAATGGCTACTTTTAGGCTTTACTTTGAAAGGGCATCATCACAGATTATAATCTTCAGCAGCAAATCTGACTCTGAGAGTTTTAAGGCCTGAATTACTGCAGAACACTTGACTTCATTCTCACAAAGCTGTCAAACCCATAGTAATGAACTTAATAGTGGTGTCTCCCTGCTAGCACAATAAGGTCTGTTCTCAAGACTGCTACTGTTTTTTTGCTTTAAGTTTTTGTAAAATTCCTAATTTCTAGAACAAAGGCTAACACATGAAGAGGTGCTGCAAATTTAAATATGACGTGCTTACAGAAGATGAAAACTGAGCATTTACCCATAGCAGCCATTAACTGGTTTCCATCTTCTTGCTATGGACAATTAATTGATTTTTGACATAATGTCTTTATAAGTGGATTCTAATATTTTACAAAAGACAACTAATATTTTTTTCTTGCTTCTTAGGTTTGGGGAGTACAGTACAATAGGAACGGGTCAAAAATTGTCTCTGCCGGAGACAACCAGGAAATTCATATTTATGACTGTCCCATTTAAGACTTCCAATCTTCCCCAAATGGAGAAAGGGACTGACAGATATCTACCATTCCAGCTTGTCTGTTCCTAATATAGACAGTCATCTATCCCGGAACTATATGTGCTACTATAAAAAAGGAAGCATATTTATTTGGTTGATATATCCATGACACTGCAATTCATGAACCAACCTCTAACAGAAGTGGGTTTTCAAATACATGCTTTTTTTTTTGTTTTTTATATTGCAATTTTTTTCCCTATATGGCAGGGCAAGAAGAATTAAAATTATTTGCCACTTTTTTAATAGCTTGTTTTGAAATCTGCATGTTTTCTAATGGACATATTCATTTTTCACTTAAAGAGGACCTTTCATGTTCTCCTGCACATGTGGTTTTATATTCCGCTAGAAAGCCGACAGTGCGTTGAATTCAGCACACTGTCGGCTTTCCAGTTATGTGCCGCGGGGCTGGAGATATCGGTGCTGTTAGTTTCAGCACCAATCGCTGCCCACTAGCTGGGCTGTGAGGAATTCCCCCCCTGACTGGTACTGGTCCATAGCCCTGTACTGTCAGAGGGGGTGTTCCTTACATCCCAGCGATGACACTGAGCTGTGAGGAACTCTCCCCTAGTACAAGTCTATGGACGAGTACTGTCGGGGTGGGGGGGGGCGTTCCTCACAGCCCAGCTAGACTGTCAGGAACGCCTTCTGACAGTGGGCAGAGATCTGTGCCTAAACTAACGGCACTGATATCTCCAGCCCCGGGGTACATAACGGGAAAGCTGACAGTGCGCTGAATTCAGAATGGTACTTCAGGTGCTAAGATCTGTCCTTGCCACTAACAAACTCTATCTCTGCTGTACACCACTTAGAGCTGCACTTCCAGTGTCATATTAAAGCTGAGATTATTGCTGTGATGCAACCGCAGATATAGTTCAAGGTGGTATACAGCCTGAGATGAAGCTATTTGAAGTGTCTCCCCCTCCAGCCTCAGTCTCTTACCTCACTTGAGACTGCATGGGGAGGAGCTGACAGGCTTTAGGGATAGGACGATAAAAGTATAGATTCTATTCCTAAGGCCTTATTCACACATCACTGTCTTGGACAGTGATTGTGAGACAAAACCAGGAGTGGAGTCAAAGCAGAGTACAGTAGTTTGGCTATCAGGGATGCTCCCATAGAAGCAAATTTGGGAGCAGGAGTGCATCTGAACCCAGCAGGGTTTCGGTGGCTTTCACAGTGGCTGCATTCACAACGGGATAAAACTCTCAGGATCAATGGAGTTCTCAGCTGTCAGACCCCCAATGATCAATTTATCCTCTGTGCAGGATAAATATTTTTCACAACCCCCTTTAAAGGCTTTATTCATGGACTCTTTTTACGTCTGCTGGGGTTCTTTATGTGTTGAACTTCAGGTTTTTGGGCTGGCTGGGGTAATGTGATTGGTACCACCTAAGTCTGTTGTCTGTCTTTCCCACCTCTTTTGCATGTTCAGTGGTATTACATGTACTATGGGGACTGGAAGATCATTGTAATAATAAAACCAGCCCCTACAGTACATGTAATGGGATTGGGGGGGTAGGCAGGTGCCTGTTTCCAGCACATGAGCCAGTGTCGGTATACAGGTCGTGGGTCCGAAACCCAATGTTTGGCACATAAAGAACCCCTGAGAAAGCACTTTAACACATGCGTCTGTGAATGGAGGCATTCAGGTTTTTGTAGAGTACATTTGTTTGCATTAGGGTATGTTCACGTGGCAGAAAATGAAGAGAAATTCTTCTTCATTTTCCACCACTGTATAGCCGCAGCGGAATGCCAATGCAGGGTATCGGCATTCCGTTGTGGCTTTGCACTGCTGATTAGGCCCAGCTGAATGGGACTAATGGGCAAGGAGTCCTGAGCCACGGAATCCCCGCCTGAATCAGCTGAGGAATCTGTGGCAAGATCGAGCAGGAAACTAATTTGTTTTTCAGCATCCTGCTGCAATCTCTGTCTCCCATTGAAAACAATGGGAGGCAGATTCGGGGGTGGAATCCGAACCCAAATCCACTGCAAATTCCTTCTTGTGAACTTACCCTAAGAGTGCACATTTTTATTGCACATGTGACTTTTCTATTTTTGTAATTTTTACCCACTTATGCCCAGTGTTTGATGCAAAGCTGTACAAAGGTGGTTGTGTCTATTAAATGCACTTAATACACTTACGACACATATCCACAGGAGACTTCCATAAAAATGAATGGGAGTTATAGAAACAGTATAGCTCATTGTTCTACACTGTTTCTGAAACTCCCATTCTCTTCTATGGGAGTTACGGAAACAGCATAGCTTAGAGCTCAACCATATCTGACAAGTCTTCACAGAGAGGTCGCAATCAGAAAAGTAGCAGGGCATAGAGGCTGGGGGACTCATTTTATCCATAGATGCGATCACACCTCCCTATCAGATATTTATAGTGTATCCTTTAATTATTAAAGGGACTAAACCAGAAAATAATGGGGCAACACTAACCTTGAAGGGGTTTTCCTATCAACATGACCATATTTGAACTGGTAGACAATTGAAAGTTTAACATTTTTGAAAATATATATATAAAATAAAACATTTTGCAGCAACTTAAACATTTAAAAAGTCTGTTAGTGCTATTAATGAGTTAATAAGTACACCCATATACTTTTAGCAGTGTTTTGAGTGATTTCTGGGTTTCTCTGGAGCGCCTGGCATCTTCTGCATTTGTTTACATGGTGTAGCCTCCTGTGTACCTTCCACACTAGCTCCCTCTCACTCAGCCCCCCCTCCATTACACCCCTACCCTGTCTCCCTAGCTAAGCTATCCCGCCAACTACTATCCCTTCCCAAATAACTAAGCCCACCCACCCACCACATCGTACTTACCTGTCTTCCTCTTTGGGAGACGGCTCCTCCTTTTCACTGTGCGCAGGCTGGAGATGCTTCTCTTCCACTCTCCTAGCGCCTGCACAGACCAGAAGTACCATCTCTACTGCGCATGTATCGCAGCACCTCCAGACTGCTCAAGTGCTTGCAGAGAGAAAGAGGGGAGGAGCCGTTCTCGGACAGCAAGACACGTAAGTGTTGATGGGATGGGGGGGGGTAGAGTACTGGTGACATTCCGTTTCGGAAGCGGGAAACGGAACGTCACCGGATTATCAGAAAGTGTCCCTGGGGCGATCAAGTTCGTAATTCGTATTTTATCCCGGACAACTCCTTTAACTTTTGTCTACAAATATAAATATGGTTCATAACCCTTAAAATAGAAAACGTGACTGCCGCTTAGTTCATGGACACTGAATAAAGTGCAACATTGCATCTGATGTGTGAGTACAGTGTTCACTTTACATGAGTGTGCCTTACACGAAGGCATAATATTTAATGCTGGAGTGGGGCCTTAACCCCTTCCCGGTCTGCACCGAACTATTATGTCGCGCTGAGCATGTAGCTAACAGTACTACACAGCTGAGGCCCGGGACTAACGCTGGAGGTGGAAGATACTTTGACTCCAGCAGATTAGCCCCTCAGATGCCGTGATCACAATATCCAGGGGGGTTGGGTGCAAGATGACCCCCTTGGATCCCCAAGGAGTTGCCATAACAGTCTCCTCACTGCCATTCCCTGTTCACATACAGTAGGGAGCCTATGTGCAATGTGCTGCAATACTAAGTATTACAGTACATTGCACTGGTGATCAGAGATCCCAGATGCAAGTCCCCTTGTGGGACAGGTAAAAAAAAAAAAAAAGCTAAAAATAAAGTATAAATATAAAGTCAACAAATAAGTTAAAAAAAAAAAAAGCAAACATTTGGTATCCCCATCTGCGTATAAGTCCCCACTATCCAAATATAGGGTTAATTACTCGTAAGGTGAATGCCATATATAATAAATATATATATATATATATACACATACATATACATACACACACCCCGCAATGCGCAAATTAACTTATTTTGCTCACCACAATTTCCACAAAAAAATTATAAAAAGTGATCATCAAGTCATACATACCAAACACTGGTACCTATAAAGAGTAGAACTTGCCCCGCAAATAAAGAGTCCTTACATATCTCCATCAACAAACAGTAAAAAGTTATAGACGTTCGAATACGACACCAGGAAAATGGTTCATTCTCAAAAAGTGACATTTTATTTGTAAAAGTGTGAAAACGTAATCAAACCAATATAAATATGGTATCGCAATAATTGTAATGACCCGATAAACAAATTTACCATGTCATTTTTAATGCAGAGTGAATGCAGCAAAAACAAAATGCAAAATATTCTGATAGAATTGAGGGTTTTTCACACGGACCCCTCAAAAACAATAATAAAACCTAATATAAACATTATATCTACCCCAAAATGGTGCAAAATTAAAGTAAAACTCGTCACCCAAAGAATAAGCCCTCACATAGCTATGTCAAAAGGAAAATTAAAAAAATTTTTATGAATTCTGGAAGGCGGCAAAAATATGAAAAAAAGTCTCTAAGCATTAATGTACAAACTACCCTCCGTCCTTATGGTGTTAATGTATCCCAGCAGGTAGAAGCCATCAAAATTTACTAGCTGCTTGGTAAAAGCTTCCAGTAGAGCAGAAAGTAATGCACTCCAAGGGTAAGTTTACATTGAGCTTTTTACAGACTGAATCTACCTAAAAAAAAACAAAAAAAAAAAAAAAACAAAACTCCTCCCCGCTCTCTCTCATATATTTCAATGGGAGTCACGCAGATTTTCAGCTAGAGGAAAAAAAAAAAAATAAGCGTTATGACCTATCTTCAGATTCCGCCTTGCGAAGCCCATTTCAGAATGGGAGGCAGACAAAAATGGTGCTTTAAAAAAAAAAAAAAAACTTGTAGAAGAAAATCAGAATGAGGTGGAATTGGAGTAAAGTGCATTTGTGCAACTTTCTTAAAGGCTTCACCTGAATTCTATGGGTTGGTACAAGTCAGTGGTTACCAAATTTATATAGTTTTATTTACGTTATAACCCCTTACAAAAAAAATCCAAAACTTTGAAAAAAAAAATATATATATTTTCTTTGAGTTTTTTCTCTAGCGCTCACCGTTCCATTCCATTCCCAAGCACAGTTAGTTTTGGTGTCTGATATGCTATTTAAATGGCTTGTCCAGGCAAAAATGGACAACCCTTTTAACGTTTAAATGAGCTCGGGCCAGTGAAAAAAAAAAAAATGCACACTCATCCTGTCCCCGTTTCTCCGGTGTCCTGCCTCACATCCCGATTCTTCTGCTCTGGTGGCGCCATTGGCCGAATCAGTGGCTTCAGTGTAACACCGGAAGACACCCGGGAGAAGCCGCCCGTGCAGACGCACGGGAGGACACCGTTGTAATGGGGACAGGTGAGTATGCATTTTTTTTTTCATTGCCGCTAGCTCATTTAAATGTTAAAAGGGTTGTCCAGTTTTGCCTGGACAACCCCTTTAAGTTCTATACTGTCAGAAGGGCAGTGTCAGGCAAATGTTTGTGATTCAGAGGCAGCCAGTGTCAATGCTCAGAATTTGGCCTCATGCACACGACCATGTGCTATTTCGGTGTGATATCCTCGTTCTTCCTGGATAGCACACTGACTCAGTAATTTCAATGGGCTCATGCACTCTACCATGTTTTCCACAGGTCCATGTGTAGGCCGCAAGTCCGTGCCACAAAACTCAGAGCACGTCCTATTCTGCTCAGTGTTTATGGCACAGACTAGCCCATATAAACTTAAGGGACACCTAAAACAGACATCACACGGATGTAATCTGCGGAACAGTTACCTAGCTACTCACAGAGGGTTTTTTATTTGCAGATCCGCAAATACGGGTGACACACTGATGCAATACTGACCATTTTTGTAGACATACAACACTGACTCTGAAGACACGTTCCGCAAAAACTTAATACTGCACCGTGTTTTGCAGACTGCAATTTAAACATTGTCATGTGCATGATGCTTTACACCCCTTGTCCGCTCCTGCCTGACTCCGCCCTCCTGACTGTAAGAGCTTTAATAACATATCAAGCGCCAAAACTAAAAGCAGTGATTGGTTGGGAAAGGCGCGGGCTAGAGAGAAAATTCCAGCTGTGCCAGAATCAGTGGAGCAGAGTTTATTAATAGATATAAAGAGCTGGACTTGTTGGAGGGAATGAAAGCTCTTCTTTAATAATATTGAAACTAAAGAATATAGATTAATAGCACCACCAACTTTAGCAGTGCTGGGGTCTTCTTTATCTGCACTATGTACACCAAGTGGGACCCATAGGACCCATGTACTATAATGCGGATCCTGCAGCACTTTCCAGTGCGGCATGCTGTACGATTCTGTCCTGCCCTTGTTTTGGCCTGTAGCCTACACTGCACATCAGCATGTATGTAATGTAGAGAGTACAATGAATTCCCCTCCCTGGCTCAGGATAGTACGTGGTACTGACGTCACAGTCATGTGATCGAGGTCTTTCTAGAAACTAGGTACTGTACCTCGCCACGCAACTACCTTGGGGGCCTAGTGTGACATGTAGTTGTCCTCCGTATGCCTGGTCAAAATCAATGAATGAATTAATTGTCACAGACAGTTCTAGGACTGTTACGGTTTCCGTCCGGTGGAATGACAGATGGTAGCTGCTACTTATAAAGTCTCCTAACGAGACTAACTCTCATTGTAAATAGGCGGGGTAGAGGGCAGCCGCATTGAGGGGCTTCATTGCTATCAGTGTTGCTGAAGCTGCCGATGTGGACTGGAGCCGGTAACTAGCTGGGCAGCAGGGTGCAGGGGTTTGGGATGGGATGTTTCGGCTGATGCTGGGGTGTTGAGTTTTGGGTAGCAGTGGTTTCATACAATGGAGTGGAAATAGGACCGTGAATGATATAATCTTGTTTTCTTAGCTCCTGAACAGTACTGCAGTAAGTTACATAAAGTAATGGAGTGACCCGTGTGACATATCCATTAAGCTCTGTGTAATGGTCAGATATAGGGAGCAGTTCACATGTAGTAACTGATCCTGTCCAGGTACAAAGAGTAAAGTGTCCTTCACAGCAGGCAGCAGCAGAAGATAAGTGAATTCACACAGCGCAGATTTTGCATAAGTTTCTATAACTGTCTCATTCACGTGAATGAGACTTGTAGAAACCTATGTGCTTACCACCAGGACATTTACATACATTCCTGCAATCATACGTTTTGTTGGAGAGATCTGGGATAACATTGTGCTCAGGCGAAGCCATCCTCCTATGGGTATGGCAACTTTCCTATTGTGCCTTGTCATTCCTCTTTATCACCAAGCCCCAATTTCGCTGGCCATGCCTCCCTTTTTGGATGTGACCAGCACTTAAGGTGCAAAGTTACATAAAATGACTGCCACCCCAACAGCCTGAGAGATTTGCTTGTTCTTCCAAAGGTGTTAGGAGGTCACCCTTTTGTTGGGGAGCTTCCGGGAGAGTTGGCAAGTATGCTGTAATACTGAGGAGACACCGTGATCGCAGTGGGTAAATCCGCTGGTGGCTTTCCCACTGTAATCTAAATTAGCAGCGTTGTGGATGGGATTAAATAAACATCACCCACATGCTGTGAATAAATTCTGAAGCACAAATTCCCTGGAGTGCTATTTTGGGTGGTTATTGCAGCTGAAAATTCTGCATCGTGTTCATCCTGTGTGGCCCTGGCCTAAAGCGGTTTATAGGGTTTAGTCAGGATTGGAAATATGACTGCTTTCATACCAAAATAGCACCATATCTGTCCACTGGTTGCGTCTGGTATTTCAACACAGCTCCATTGAAGTGAAAGAAGCCAATCTGCAATACCACATGCAACCTATGCATAGGTATGGTTCAGCTTCTACAAGAAAGTAGCTAGTGTGATGTCCTGCTGTGAAACTGTCCATGGCGGAAACCATGGTTTAACCTCTGGCTAGCACAGTTTCAGCCTTTGTACTGCAAAGGTTAAAAACAGCCACACCAATTGACATGCTGAGAGTTCCAAACCTGCAGTGCCAGACACTTTGTGCTGTTCCCCTGACCCACTTCACTGCTGGTGTAATATGCAGAAGGTTGGCCTTCAGCAAGTCCACTGGTGGCTGCTGTGAACTGGCAATGTCTGTCCACAGTCTAAATAGGTATTCTTATCTCAAACGTTTATGAATTTTTGTGTATGACCATATAAGGGGGTTGGTATTTATGGAAACGGCAGTGTTTTTTTTTTTTTGCAATGTGTGGATGAAATTACACAAAATCTATTCACTTTGCTGGTACTGTAAAAAGTTTTGTTTTGTTTTTTAATGCTTCAATTTTGCAACTGCCAAAATGACAAAAGGAATAGGAAATATATAGGAAGCTCTGCAACAAAAAAAAACAGAACTTGGGACCTTAGCCTTAAAGGGAACCATCAGGTGTGTTTGTTTTTTTTTTCTTTTTCCTCCTCCTAAACTGGTCCCAGCATGTGCAGCATCAAGTAAAGACCTTTCCAATGGTGCCCCTCACTAAGATTTCTATTGCTAAGAAGTCAAGTTATAAATTTTTGAAACCATAGATCGGCATACACAAATTTACCTTAACTAATCCCGGCGTTTGGGAGCAACTGCAGCTAGTCAGGCAGTCATTGCGTAAAATCACACCCTGTCCGTGACGGCCGTCAATCTGATACCCTACCTAACTGCTGGCTCAAAGAGGATTAGTACAATGACTGCATGACTAAATGAAGCTGCTCACCCCAACCCACTGGCTAGTTAAGGTACATTTGATAAGGTTTTAAAAGCTTTATAATTTTCAGCAACAGAAAGCTTAGTGAGGGGCACCATAGGAAAGGTGATGTGATGCTACATGTGCTGAGGCTAGTTTAGGCTAGAAAAAAAGATCTGGCCTGTTCCCTCTTAAGGTTATATGCAATAAATCCAGTTCTTTGTGGACATATCCTAAAACAAGTTGCATTGCAAAACTCTCAATATAACCCTACTCTTAAACCAGTCATAATGCATTTGAATTTTAAAGTGAATATAATGCAAGACTTATACATGTGCGATCTTCAATAGGTTACAAGATTGCTCCATGTATGTTCCCATTGCTTTTCTGAGACATGGTAACTGCAGCTGAAAACATGTCTTTCAGCAATTTCAGTGCAAACTTAAGGGGGGGGGGGCTAACCTGTTTTAGTTGCCGATAGCAACAATTCATAGTACAGCTTTCATTTTTTTCAAGACCACAATAAGAAATTAGAGCTACACTTTGACTGGTTGCAGAGGCTGCCGGAACAGCTGATCTGTGTGGGGTTTGGGCCGCTACAGATCACATACTGATGACCTGTTCTGTAGATAGCTCATCAACATGAAAACTCCTCCAAGTCCAACTCTTTACATCAATTAATAGCTGCTGCTCTGATTCATGCACAGTTGAATTTTTTTTTCTCTATTCCCCCACTACTCCCAAGCAATTTATTCTGTTAGTTTTGGTGTCTGATGTGCTATTTAGACTACTGTCAGGAGGGCAGTGTCAGGCAGGAGCCGACAAGGGGTGTGATTCTGAGCTCTGACACTGGCTGCTACTGATTGGAGCTCTGAGTCACACCCCCTGCCTGACACTGCCCTTCTGACATTACAGAGCTTAAATAGCACATCAGACATCAAAACTAACTGCACTTGTTACTCAGGAATGGTGGGGGCTAAAGAGAAAATTCCAAATGTGCTAGAATCAGAGGAGTGGCTCCTATTAACATATACTAGAATTGGTGAATGTGGTGAGGTCCTCTTTAAGTTTCATAAACAAACCAAGCCTCTCTGTAGAGCAGACCTGGGCATTGTACGGCCCGCGGGCCACATCCGGCTCTCTAACTATCTCTGACTGGCCCGTGTGGTGACAGGTGACACGCATCGGCAGCTACATATTGTGTTATTGCAATAAGTAGCTGCCGATACTTTTTTACTCACCTGTCCACGCTCCTGTCCTGGCTGTCATCTGCTGCCTCCTCTAGGCAGCACTACACTGATGTCACGACACTGAAGAATGCCGTGACGCTATGTACAGCGTCCCGACCTTATTCATCATCGGCAACAGCACACCCTGGAGGTGGCAGCAGAGTGCGTCCAGGACTGGAGTGTGGACAGGTGAATAAAAAGTATTGGCCACTACTCTGTGTGGGGGTGGGGGATAACAGGGGGTCATATACTGTGGGTGGACTTTAAAAAATGAGTCATATACTGTGTGTGGGGTTTTAAATGTGCCATAAACTGTGTGGGGGCCATAAAAAGGGGGTTCATATGCTGTGCTGGGGGGGTAAAAAAAAAAAAAAGGGATCATACACTGTGTGATTGGCCAGAAAAAGGGGGTCATATACTGCATGAGCGTACTTTCATTTTTGGACCTGCCCACTGTGCATGATGATGGCCCTCTAAAACCATTCCAATTTCTCATGTATCCCCATGGGAAAACACCTGGTCCCCCTGCTGTAGAGGGACCAGGTGCCTTTTTTATATACATGGGGGAATCCTGACTCTTCCCTTATAGATGTTGAGGGACGGAAGGGCATGTTGAATTTAATTGCATGTATATGTGTTCGGAAGAATAACTTTTGACGGACCAATACAATTTATTAGCCATGTTCACTGGGACTGTACTTTGCAAAGATCAAAAAACAGATTAAAAAACCACCTCCTCTGGAATGAAGAAATGATCTATCTATCTATCTATCTATCTATCTATCTATCTATCTATACTATATATTTAAGAAACACACTAAACTCCCTACAGTAAATAAAATGTATTTAATAGTAGTACCAAGACACTATAGATGTATCAGCCCCAACCCCACCACTGTAACTACCTGACAATAAATGCATTACCTCATTTAGGACAATATGTAAATTTCTGCCTATTTTGTAATGATTGTTTTACCCACAATGAATTGTGTGAAAATGCCAGAAAGTCCATCCATGAACAGTACAATCATTTTCTTTGTGTTTGATCAATCTACAGGTTTTGGGGTGGACACTATATAAAGATGGTGATCCCTAAATCCCATGGACTTCTGCTCGCTCTTATTTTAGTCCCATTTTTCAGTTGTACTCTAGCCAGAAGAGGGCAGGATGTGCACTGTGGAGGTAAGATATAATTACCTAAGGATGCCATTCTGTACTGTCTACATTTGTACTGTTTGAAGAAATATTTTACGTGGCACTTATATATACATTTATATTTATACATTTATTTGTCTGTAAAGAAGAAAACATTTTTGTAGAAAAAACAGTCAAACACAAGCCTAAGGCTAGTTTCACATCTGCGCCCGGTCTCCACTTGGGGATTCTGTTCCCTATTCTGCTTTAAAAATGCGGAGAGAGGTCCTGCAAGCAGGACTTTTCTCTCCGCATTTTTCCGCCCTTTCGGTTAGAAATATGGCGGACCCCATTATAGTCTATGGGGTATGTGGTTAACCTCTTTTTTAAGCAGATTATGGTTTTTTAAGCGGATTATGGTTTCCCAAGTGGACCCCACAAACAGAAACCCGAACACAGGTGTGAACCTAGTGTAAAGGAGAATAACCACAAAGTCTGCAGCAGTTGGTATTTATAGCACATGAAGATTTTGACCACAGATTTTGATGTAAATCTGCTGCAGAGTTCTCATGTCATAGAAACCATGCTGCAGATTTCAGTAATGCAGTACAAAAAAGTAAAAATCTGAGACCATTGTATAACTTGGTGTGCACTTTAATGGGCAGCAGCTACGCTGGTCAGATCCTATATTTAGTCATCACCGTGGTGGTTTTCCATATCACTTAAAAAAGCACCCTCTGTCTAGGACAGGGGTAGGCAATTCTTTTTGTTCGGTGTTCCGATTTTAATTTCAAAATCAAAGTTGAGGTACTCAGTGTGCCGGTCAATAATTGTAAGTCTGATGACCCCTAAAACCACAAACCAAAACACAGGGGTGCAGCCACAAGATGCTTCAGGACACATGCGTTTACTGCTATTTCCTGGGACGCACCTGTACTTTCCGATTAGAAGTAATGAAAGTCCATGTGCAGCCCCCAATTAGTGGTAAGATATGTGTCCAGGAGCACCGTATGGCAGCATACTTATGGTGGAAACACACTATGTATCTGGATGCAGCTATATTCATAGACCGCTGGAACTTTTACTTTGATATAAAACTGCGTTCACATGGTGCATTTTTGCACACACAAAAAAAAAAAAATGCCTGCGTTTTCTGTGTAAAAACACATCCTTAATACAGAAAACACACAGTTATACAGAATAATGTCCCATAGTGGCCCCTGCACACGGTATTATGTCCCATAGTGGCCCCTGCACACAGTATAATATTCTAACTTTTATAATATTCCAATTTTCGCCACTCACTAGCTATTATTATTCTGTGGGGTCTCTTCAGACCCCAGAGTATAATAAGCAGAGGGCCAAGAGATGTGACGCATAAAAAACAATGTTATTCACCTTTCCTGCGCTCCGCAGTGGCTCTGTTCTCTTCGGGCGCTTCTGCCTGTAGTCAGTGGCCGCTGTTTGAGTTTCGGGGGTCACATCGCGTCATTATGCGTAATGACGCCAGACGTGACTCCTGAGGTCCTGTCAGCGGTCTCTTACGTCTGCCTGCAGAGCACAGAGCAGCCGCGGGGCGCAGGAAAGGTGAGTAATATTGTTTTTTATGTTTGATCACCTCCCGGGGGGCTCCGCTTATTATACTCTGGGGTCTGAAGAGTGATAATAGTGGCATACTTACCTATAGGTTTGGTTCTTTGTTACTCACACTTCACATAGATTGATATGAAAATAAGTGGTCACAGCATGTAATGTAATGTGGTCATATTATGACATCCCACCCTGTCACAGAGAATATATATTAATGTCCAGCTTATGATATCCATGAACATTAGTCTAAAGTCTAACAAAATAGACAAATGCAACAAAAATAATATTGTAGTGTGAAATTTAATGATCATTTTAGCCAACAGACTGTCATCTTCCTGAAAAAAATAGTTAAAAAGTTGGCCGATAGTCCTTGTCTTCAGTTTTTCTATGACAGGATGTAACCAGAGAGATTGTCTGTCCATTGTCCAGTGTCTTTGTACGTGTATAACCAGTCTGAACAATTGTATCAGCCATTATAGACTAAAATATGTTTGGCTTTATGGGCAGAACCATTGTTCTTCAGATGATTGATTCATTGCCTGTTCATTCTACTTCTATATAGGGTTGAGCGATTAGGACCTAAATCAAAATTGCAGGTAATTGGGCATTTTACCTCAATTACGATTAATAGCAATTATTTTACACCACTCCTCTTTATAAAAAGCCACAACCCACCAACCCCCCTCTTCACCTGGGGTGAATTATAATGAGGGCGAATGCGCTACAATCCATTTCGCCCTCATTATAATCTGACCTCGGCAAACTTTATCGGCATCTGTTGATACAGTGGTCTACAGGAGGTGAGTGTGTGTTGGGCGAGCCTCGTGACCAGTTTACTTTGGACAGAACTTATCCAAACCAGAACTGCTATTATTATAGAAGAGGGGGAGACCCCAGGGTATAATTAGCGGAGGCTGGAAGAGGATGAAGACCCACACAAGAGCCCAAGGGAGGTGAATAACACTGTTTGTTTCCTCATCTCCCCTGGGCTCTGGTGTGGGTATTCCTCCTCTTCTAGCCTACTGAATCACGTCATGGACCGCTGAGCCTTGTGATTGAGCCTCAACGGTCGCATGTGTAAAGGTGCATCGTGACGATTGCGTCTTTGTATCCTGATGCCATGTGACTGCTGAGGCTCAATCACTTCACATGGGCCTCCGCTAATTATTCTTGGGGTCTGAAGAGACACAGAGTATAATAGTTTTAGTTTGGACCTGTTTGTTTTGAAAAAAAACTACAGGTATAAGCTTGCCAATACTGTAATAACTGAGCCAAAATAATATAATATTTTGGGCTTGCATGGAAAACAATAGTGCTTGAACATTGTGCCCCTTGTCATGTGTATCCTGCACTTGGGCAAATCATTTGGACAAGTCCTTTAAATTAAAGAGATGTGACTGCATCCAAAATGAAGGCAATTTCCTTGTGCCCATTCCCAGATATTTTTTTGAGGAAGGGGGGAGGGAGTTGTTAAGTAGCATGCAGCAGTCACTCTTTGTTAATCTGGTCCAAAGTGCTTATTTACAGGATAGTAATTTTTTTCACACTAATCTAGCTCCTCCCTCTCATTACATAGAATGCCACTTTCATTGAGGGAGGGGGACTGCAAACAAAACAAGATAATTAAGGTAAATTAATATTTCGAATATTTTAAAAAAAAAAAAAATTAAAAAAAATGTAATTTTTGTATACATTCCAGGCTAAATAATAAACTGAGTCTCACCCAGAGACAGGGCAGTCCCCACTCCTAGTATGATAGTTTTGTTCCAAAGTTAGAGAGGAATCTGAGATGGTCTTCTGCCTCAAAATACTCTTCAAAAACCAACCCGAATTTGTCTCCTATTATTTTCAATGGGAGGCCCCTTTTTTCAGTGAGTTGTTCAAATAATAATAATAATATAATAATACATTTTATTTATATAGCGCCAAAATATTCTGCAGCACTGTACAATTTTTAGGGTTCAAGAACAGACAAAAAAGATACATTACAAAGAAATAGTCAATTCACACACTGGGACTGAGGGCCCTGCTCGCAAGAGCTTACAATCTATGAGGTAGAGGGGGTGACACAAGAGGTAGCAGGGGCGGCATCGGAGGTAGCATTGCTTATACAATGGTCAGACAATTCTGTAATAGAGGTTACTGTCATTACACATATATAAAGCTGTATGAGCCATCACCAGTCGTGTCCTTTAACGTGCAGATGGTGCCTGGATATATAAAGAGAGTCTGATATGGCATCATATCCTGTGGGGTAATGTGGGAGCGTAAACAGATGGTATGTTTTAGGGATTCTAACTACGGAAGGGTGTACATTAGGAGTTGTGATAGGCCTGTCTGAAAAGATATGTCTTTAGTTTATGCTTGAAGCTGTGGAAATTGGTGGGAGGTTCTGATAATAGAGGATGTTAGTCTTAGGTCATTGAGTGAACAGAGACCATGAGTTGGGCGATAGACAGAGATGAGGGAGGAAATGTAGGGAGGTGCAGCATTATGGAGAGCCTTGTGAATGAGGGTGATAAGTTTATATTGTATTCTGTATTGAATAGGCAGCCAATGTAGTGACCGGCACAGACCGGAGGCATCGCTGTGGCGTCTAGACTGATAGATGAGCCTGGCCGCCGCATTCAGAATAGATTGTAGAGGGGAGAGTTTAGTAAAGGGAAGACAGATTAGTAAGGAGTTACAGTAGTCAAGGCGAGAGTGAATCAGGGCAACAATAAGTGTCTTTAGTGTATCTTTGGTAAGGAAAGGGCGGATTCTGGAGATGTTTTTGAGGTGGAGATGACATGAGCGTGCGAGTGATTGGATATGGGAGGTGAAGGAAAGGTCTGAGTCAAACATAACCCCGAGGCAGTGGGCATACTGCCTAGGAGTTATGGTAAGGCTGGAGACTGCAATGGAGATATCAGGGACAGATCTATTAGATGGTGGAAACATGCAGTAATTCAGTCTTTGAGAGATTCTGTTTCAGATAGAGCGAAGAAATGATATTTGAGACCTCAGAGAGACAGTCACTGGTGTTCTGTATTAGTGCAGGGGTGATGTCACGGGATGACGTATATAATTGGGTGTCATCAGCATAAAGATGGTACCGGAAGCCAAATCTAGTGATGGTTTGTCCAATGGGGGCTGTGTAGAGGGAGAAGAGCAGGGGACCTAGGACCGAGCCCTGAGGTACCCCAACGGCAAGGGGAAGAGGGGAAGAAACAGAGCCCGCAAATGATACACAGAAAGTGCGGTCAGAGAGATAAGAGGAGAACCAGGAGAGCACAGTGTCCGTGAGGCCGACAGAGCGGAGCATAGTGAGGAGGAGTTGATGGTCAACAGTGTCAAATGCTGCTGAGAGAGCTAGAAGAATGAGAAGAGAGAAGTCACCTTTGGATTTAGCCGTCAGGAGATCATTGGAGACTTTTGTGAGGGCCGTTTCAGTAGTGTGCGGAAGCCAGATTGTAAGGGTTCAAGAAGAGAGTTAGCAGAAAGATAGCGGATTAAACGAGAATAGACTAAGCGTTCCAAGATTTTGGGGATGAAAGGGAGGTTAGAGACAGGTCGATGTAAGTCTTGACAGCATGCGACAGACTGGAGAAGGTGTGAGGGGAAAGGGTCACTACTGCAGGTTGTAGGGCGAGAAGAAGAAAGTAGCTGAGATACTTCCTCCTCTGTAACAGGTTCAGAAGATGAGAATGAACAGTCTGAAGTGCGGTTGGTGAGGGGGTCAGTGCCACCTGGGGATTGGGCAGTTATTTCCTGACGGATCTTATCAATTTTGTCATGGAAATAAGTGGCCAGGTCATCTGCGCTAAGGTCTGTGAATGGCATCTGCACTTTGGGAGTGAGTAAGGAGTGAAAAGTTTCAAAGAGCCTTTTAGGGTTACAGGAGAGAGAAGAGATGAGAGCGGTGAAATGGTGAAATAGGCTTGTTTGGCGAGATGAAGAGCAGAATTATAGGTTTTAAGTATAAATTTAAAGTGGAGGAAGTCTGCAGATGTACGTGATTTTCTCCACAGACGTTCAGCACACCTAGAGCACCGCTGAAGAAAAAAGTGTCTGTGGCGTTTGCCAGGTTTTGCTTCCTCCTGTGTCTAACTTTTCGAGTGGAGGGGGGAGCCGCCTCATCCAATGCACTGTTAAGGGTTTCATTATAGTGACTGGTGGCCAGATTGGGGCAGGAGAGTGAAGAGATGGGGGACAGAGAGGACTGTAGACTATCTGAGAGGTGCTGGGTGTTAATAGCACGTAAATTCCTAGAAGAGTCCTGCTCGATTTTTTGCCATGGTTTCTGTGGTTGAATCACTGTGGAGACTTCTGCACAAGGCTTGTGTAGCCCCTTTGTATTTGAGGCTAATCACACGTGCAAGCCCAATGCAGAAAGCCGATACTCCACAAAGATGATTTTAGCAAAAGATTTTGAGGTGGATGGTGTCTGAAATTCCTCTACAAATTACACAGTGAAAGCATACCCTAAAGATTCCTTAGCCAAGAACTGTTGCATATGTTTAATGGGGGAGTCTATCACTTCCCCCTAGCATATTCGACTGCTCCACCACATTACAAAGCACATTAGTCATAAACCTCATACCTTTGTTATGTCACTTTTGTAGATTTGGAGAAAACCAACTTTGAAGTCTTATGCAAAGTAGGCAGTTTTGGTGCACTGGGGGGTGGGTCCGCCTGCCCGTCAGCCCTGGAAGCAATACTCTTACTGCTCAAGTAGGATGGATGATGCGATCACAGGCAGAAGATGGTAGAGGTCTGAGTGGCAAGAGTTGTGATCCAGGGAGCTTCTAGACATGTTCCAACCATCCAATATATTCGATCCTAGGGTGTGGATTCCACATCCATAACAGTAGGCAGGGGCATATTTACTTCTGCATGGTCACTGTGCATGCACTGCCTGTATGGTTTTGTGCTTGCACTGATCTTTGTGTATGCAATAGGTTCACATTAATGATTTTTCTGATCTATTAGATCTCATAGTCTTATTTGGAATAATGACATATCTCTTCTGTGTCAGCTTGTCGGGCTCTTGTTGATGAAATGGAGTGGGAGATCTCACAAGTAGATCCCAAAAAGACAATTCGGAAAGGATCTTTTAGAATAAACCCTGATGGCTCACAATCTGTAGTAGAGGTACGTGGAACTTTTACCTTGTGATAGATATTTCATTCCTGTATTTACATATTTCTGAAAATTACTGTTGAGTAGAACCTTGAAAATCTTAAATATTCCTTTGGAGCGAAAACTTTCAGACCTGTTTATATAGAATAGTTGTGTTTCACAAGTTGCCAAGTGATTAGAATGAAAATTATCTAGTGTAGATGCACAAAGCCAAGACATAATACATTTCTAATTATTTTAATACTTACATGAAAATCTTCCTTGTTAAATATGAATGTGTCAACGTTTGACCTAATGTGCCAATCTATACTAGTTTGCATCACCCTGGTCAGTGCAAACTACATAGGGGGTAAAGTAAACCGTTTTGCAAATACAAATAATTTAAAAATGTTGCAGAGTTTTCAAGATTTTCTTTTGATGGATATGACCATGAATACAAGAAATTTTTGTGGTCTGTGACTTTTCAGAAAATCAGCCATGATGTCCTTATTGTGGCCCGGTGATCAGGCAGGGACGCACAACACAAAAAAAAAGACGAAAAAGTTGAAGAATTGCTATTTTTTCTTTTGCAATCCCTGCCAGAAAAACAAGCAAACGTTTTTTTAATGCGTTATGCGTACTCCAATAAGGTTCCATTTAAAAAAAACAACTTGTCTCAGTAAAATCAAGCTGTCAAATGGGTACGTCAATGGAAAAATAAAATAGTTATGGCTATCAGAAGACAGGGATGAGAAAAGGCAAAAAGTCTACCTTGTCCTGAAGGCCAAACTGGGCTGCATCATTAAGGGGTTAAGGTATTAGTATTTCTACTGTTTTGTCTTGCCCACTTTATCTCCTGTGGGATCTAGTCATTTTTTATGTCTGAATTTTTGTTTCCCCCTTATCTGCAAAAGGTGTAACCTTTCTATATTTCTTACCATATTAAATTTAGGTGCCATATGCCCGAACTGAAGCTCATCTTATGGAGCTTCTAGAGCATGTTTGTGAAAATATGAAGGCTTATGGTGAAAAGACAGACCCAGAAACTCACCGTAAAGTCTACGCACGTGTGCTTTCTCGTGATGGTAAAAGTATGGATGCCTCCAATTCTAACATTGACAGAGAAGTCATATCCGATTTGAAATTTACAGTAAGTATGGTTGAGTTTTGTTTGTCTAAGGAGGACCTTTTGTAACCTCTATGATGTGGTACATTATGTACCGCTGCAAAACTGACTTACAGTTTTCAAGGTATGTGTCCCATTGCCTGAGACATCAGTGTCATTAGTCTCGACTAATTTAGAGGGGTCCCGCCTCACAGCTCAGCATCATCACTGGGCAGTAACAAACGTCCCCCTGACGGTCCTCTTCTGGGCTGTGAGGCCGCCCCCTGACAGTAGCTGAATCTAACAGCACTAATCTCTCTAGCACATGGGCACATACCAGCAAAACCTCAATTCAGCACACTGTCAGCTTTGCAGAGGTATATAACATGCCACATCTTAGTGGACATGAACGATCCTCTTTAAGTATGACTACTAATATTTATTTGCTTCACAACTTTATTGCTCTTCAGTTGAGACAACCCCTTTAATAAATTTGGTACATCTTGAATTGTCCTAAAGTAAAATGTATCTACATGGTGAAAATTGTAGCGCAGATATACACTGATCGTAGCCCATGTTTTGTCTTGAAAGAAGCAGTCCACTTTTATATTTCCCAGTGCTGCCCCATGGGACCTTGCTGGAGATCACTGTCTCATTCACTGAATCGAAACTTTCCTGAGGTATTCCTATGGAACTTTGACCAAAGCTCTTATAGGAATGCATTGAGTGCCTGAGTTCCAGTTTAGTGCATAAAGCAGTGACGTCTGGTAACTCAGAAGCAGGTCAGGTAGGGCAGTGCTGGGCACTGTATCTGCTGAATAACATAACTAGCAAGTTTAACCCTCATACCACCCCATTGAACTTCCTCTTCTGTTTTTTATGTCTTACAGTAATATATAGTTTGTTCTGTGCCGTCTTACCTCTGGTGACTGTATTATTTGTGTTGTACTGTTATACAGCTTTAGAACAGATATATAATTCCAGGGTTAAATATCCCAAATAGGATATGAATAACCAGCACAGATGTAGTGTGTACTATAGTCTATTTATTTTGGTGGAGCTTGTGGGACAGCTATAGTATTCTTTATATATTTCTTAATTTTGAACAGCAAAGAGGATATTAAAGGGAAGGTTTGCTGTGATTTTGATCTTGCTTTATAATGGTGATGCTTTACTGTATTTGTTTGCAGGTTAGCCCCATGATATGTGTATATTCTCCCTTGCTTTATTGCAGAAGAGGACATTTAGAAAGTATTTAGGTTTTACTAGGCAACAATGTCCTGAATTTGTTTTTTTGTGTGGTTTGTAATGGATATGAACACAGCAGATATATTATAGATTCTTATGTAAACCGTAGTTAAAATGTCTCTTTATAGTTTTACTTTTTAACATGCTTAAAATAGCTGATTTATTAAAGCAACCGTATCTCTGGCACATGCTGAATTCTGCATTATAAAATGCGTTATTTGGATAGGTAACATATTACAGAGTTTGACACAGAAGGTGCGTGCCTTTAGTGGGCATATGACTTGCTAAACAGTAACCCGCGAATTTCTGCCATGTCCTCAAACTGTTTGCCTTTATTCACACATGCATTGTGTCTGAGATTTGGAGATTTAGGAGGGGGATTTATCAAGGCCGGTGTTTAGTACACGTCATGATATAGCTGGGTTCTTCATACAGACAGTTTGTAGGAAGAATGTTGTACAAGATGATTTAAAAGTCTTAGTTCACATTGGTGCGTATTTATTATGGCACCTTGCCACTTTTGTACTGTAAAAAGGCCCTGGCAGATGATGTTCTTTATAAGCAAGCGCATCTTCCTCCAGAGCAGAGATTATCGAGACCAACGTAGAAACTGCTGTTTTTGTTAAATCTGCCCTAATCCCTACATAGGCTTAAAGGGATTCTATCATTGGGGAAACGTGTTTTTAACTGAAGCAATGTTGGAATATCCTTTATAAAGGCTATTCTACTCCTACCTTTACTTTTCTTCTCCTCGCCGCCGTTTGTCTAAAAAAAAAAAAAAAAAAAAAAAACAAAACATTTTATACTCATATGTAAATTATGCTCAGGGAGCAACGGGGGCGTTCCCCCTGTGCTCCGAGCACTTTGCATCATCGCCGCAACCCTCCTCCAGCGCTGCTTTTTCACGCCCCCTGCATCTGCTTCTGTTCATCTTGCATCTGCTTTCTCTGTCAGTCATTTTTCTGAAGTACACTGGTGTAAGAAACTAAACAAAAATGGCCGACAGAGCATGCTCAGTTGGCTCTGCCTGAACTCAAAGTGGCTCCAGCGGCCATTTTTCTTACACCTGCGTGCTCCAGTAAAATGGCTGACGGAGCAAGAAGCAGATGCAAGATGAACAGATGATGCAGGGGGCGTGAAAAATGATGCAGGGGTGCTCCCTGAGCATAATTTATATATGAGAATAAAATGTTTTTTTGGATAAGCGGCGAGGAGAAGAAAAGTAAAGGTAGGAGTAGAATAGCCTTTATAAAGGCTATTCCAACATTGCTTCAGTTAAAAACATGTTTCCCCAATGATAGAATCCCCTTAAGTTTGACATGATTGAGGGATGTCCTTTTGGGCCGCTTGCCTCCACCCAAACCTGATCATTCAAGCTGCAGGTAAGAGGAACCTTTTAGGTGTTCTGTAAACCTGAAATTGACCCCATTGTGTGCAGCACTGAGTAACGACCTTTCCTTTGGTGCCCCCCCACTAAATGTTCTGTTGCTGAAAAGTTAGGTTATAAGCTTTTAAAACCGTATATTGGCATATAAAAAATAATAAAGGGGATCTTTCACCACCACTGCCAAGTCCAGATCTTTGTATAATTTAACAGGTACTACCCCGCTGATTCCAAAACAGTTGGAATTTTTTTTTCTCTAGCCCCCACCGTTTCTGAGCAATAGGTGCGGTTAGTTTTGGTGCCTGACATCATGTTCAGGCTTTGTACTGTCAGGTGGTAGTATCAGACAGGGGCAGAAAAGAGGTGTGATTCTGAGCTCTGACACTGTCCACTTCTGGATTGGAGCTCTGAATAACACACCCTTGCCTGCTCCTGCCTGACGCCACCCTCCTGACAGTACAGAGTCTAATATAATAGACACCAAAACTAACAGCACTGATTGCTTGGGAATGGTGGGGGCTAGAGGAGAAATTAAGACTGCACTGGAGTCAGTGTACTGGCACCTATTAACAGATGCCATGAACTGTAGTTGGTAGAGGTAACAAAAGGTCCTCTTTAACTAGTCACAGGGGCAGGGAGCAGCTTCATCTAGTCGTGAAGTCATTGCGCTAAATCACACCCTGAGAGGATGGCAGTTAGGTAGAGTGTTAGGCTGACGTCAGACAGTGAGGGACATTGCGTGCCTAGATGAAGCTACTCCCCACCCCCATGACTAGTTAAGGTAAATTTGCATCTGCTGAGCTAAGACTTGAATAGCATAAAACCTGACTTTTCAGCAACAGAAATTTTAGTGAGGAGCGCCATAGGAGAGGTCATTACTTGATGATCCACATGCTGTTGCCAGTTTAGGGTGGAAAAAATGCCAGAGAGGTTCACTTTAACAGCAGTGCTTAAAATCCCGTCCAATCCAGCTGTGCTATAACTGAGTCTGTGCCAGCCTACCTATACCATAGAGCCGGAATCAACCACCTTTGCTGCTCCAGCTTTTGTGAAACTCCCAGCATGCTCCAGTCACTGCTGTGGGAGTTCATGGTAAGAAGTGTAGTTTAATAACAATTGGAGTGCTGAAGGTTGCTGATCCCTGCCATAGAGGGAAAACAATGATTTTCCATAACCAAGCTACCACTTTGAGGAATCAGTCAGGGAAATTTATCAAAAGTTTTGCCTTATTTTGGGCCTTTTTGAGGTGGTTTAGTGCATATAAAGCAAATTAAATAAATTGTGTGAAAAAGATTGTACAAAACTTATCAAAAAGGTAAATGATATTTGACAAGTTTTGAGCAATTTCTGGGACATGGTAAAAAAAAAAAAAGGTGCACACATAAAAACTAGTGGCTTTTTTTTTTTTTTGAGGATGTTAAATTTTATTCAGTGAGTCAAAAATGGATTTGCGGAGCTGCTGTTCTGTTAGAGTAAGAAAACTACCAGTGACCACAATGTTCAGTCCATAAGGAGAGCTAAATACCTTTCTGGTGTGAGGACTCTTACATACAGTAACTTGTTTCTTTCCTTTCTTGCTCACTTTTTAAGTTGTTTCTTTAATTTCCATATAAGTGAAAGGGGAGAGCCATTAACATACGTGGCCACATCTTCATGAATTTTCAGCCTGAATGCAGTGGTCACCTTATGGAGCAGGACGACTATCTTCGGACACCTGTTTTGGAGATAGGTGTCGGCCAAAAGATTAATACGCCCACTTATTAAACATTATAACAAATAGTGTAGATATGCCATAAATGTGTTGTAGGTAGGAATATTCCTTTAAAGGTAACTATGTAGATTCCTTTCTAAGTAGGAATATCAAAATAATATTGATATGATACCTGCTTATAGGCATTAATGTCAACTGGAGTCTAAGGCTGAGGCCCCACGTTGCGGAAACGCAGCTTTTTTTGTTGCAGATTTGGTTGCAGTTTTTTGAACCAAAGCCAGGAGTGGATTGAGCAGAAGGTAGAAGTATAAGCACTTCCTATATATTTCCCATTCCTTTTGCAGCCATTCTTGGCTTTAGCTAAATAAACCGCAACAAAAACAGCTGCGTTTCCGCAACGTGGGGCCTCAGCCTTAAATGGGTTTTCTCATTTACAAATCTTGATAACCTGTGTTTAGGATCAATCGTTTCCAGCAGCAGCTCCATTCTCTGTGTAGAGACAGTGCTGGGTTACTACAGCTCAGCTCACATAGAAGGATAGGTCATCAGTATCTGTAAAGCTGTATTCACACGACAGTAAATAATGTCCATGTGACAACTGTTTTTTAATGGACGTCACATTGCAGCATTAAATTCAATGTAAGTGAATGGGGGCTATTGACATGACTGTTATTTTGACGGTCCGTTGTAATGTCAAAATATAGGTCATGTTTTAATTTTGTTCATTTTCACGGACCCCTCCATACACTGAAATGAAGGGAGAAGTACAAACCCAATTCTGGATTTGGTACAAACAAACGCAGCAATGTCTGCAACAAAAAAAGCAGCTGTTCCGTAACATGGGGTCTGAGCCTTAAACAGACACGGCAACAACTGAAAAACTCTGTCAAGTAGCTACTACTGATGCCAATAAGAGGGGTGGTCCTATGACAACCTTGCCATTTTGCTTGTCATGAGCAGAAACTGTTGTCACTGAAGTATTTGATGCAATTTTATGTTACAGGTAAGATTTACTGGTACAAAAAGTGTAAACCTTCTTCTGTCGTCTCCTATTCTTACAGCACTTTACTCTCTCTGGAGCCCTAGACCACGTTCTGTTACAGTACTATGGGTGGGTTGCTGTGTGATATGCTCTGCCCCATCTACCTTTCTGCTAACATATAGCTGACTAATCCTATTCCATTCAGTTTATGCAGATGCGGGGCCTTCAGTTTTTGATTTATTGGAGTGGTAATGTGCTAACTGCCTCGGTATGGTGCATTTTGCATTTTTATATATATATATATATATATATATATATATATATATATATATAGAATATAGCTTTCATGCAGTGTGTGTATATATGTGTTTGTGTATATACAGTACTCCACTTTCTTGTTTCTCTGCCCTTCTGCCTCCCATTTAGTTTTTCTTTAGAAAGTAGGCGGGGATGAAGGTGGGATAAGGACACATTGACCCATCAGATGTACTATAACTCTCACCATATAACTGACATGATTTGTACCTGAAATCTGCTCCAGCTACAACTGGTGTAGATTTCAGTTCTTGTACACGGGACCTCCTAAAATATGCCAGAATTTTTTATTTTTTTTAAACTGGACCCTATTAATAATTCTTGCACGTCTCATGCATAGGAAATACCAGTCTTGATAAAATGTCAGTCTTAGGGCGTGTTCACATGGCTGAATATAAGGCAGATCCCTCTCAAAATCAGCTCCAGACTCCACCTGAAAACTGCTTCTCATTCATTTCAAGGAGGCAGATGCTGATTTTTTTTTTCTCTTTCCGTCTAGCAGGAAAATTCTGTGACTTGCTATAATGTTGATTAAACAATGAACCCAAAAAGTTGCAAAAAAAACCCCCACTCTTTTCTGCCAATAAAATTCTGACATGCAGGGCTTGATAAATGACCCCCTTAGCTTGTATAATGTTCCTCAGTTGGGATGGAAATGTTCTGGCTGCTGCGGTGAAAGGTTATTCTCACACTTTGCACTTTCTGCAATATAAATAAAAAAAAAAAAATCAAGACTATTTGCAGTGTTTTTTTTTTTTTAAATATTCCTATGACTGTATGTTAGGGGACAGTTGGAAGGGTAGGACTAACTATGGAGACACACTGGTGCAGTGTTGCTTCATTTTTTATTTCATGTGAAGTGAATCAATATAAAAATGATGTAGAAAGCCCAAAAATCGCACAACTGGAACTAGTAACCCCTGCGCAGATCACACCTGATCTCCAATGGTTGCAGTTTAGTTTGCAGGAATGGTTATTCTCTGAGTATGAGTGTTGTACTTCTTTTGCTGGAAGTATTTCTAAAACAAATCTACAAATGAAAACTACATTTTTTTTTTTTTTTTGCCTTCAGTGTGAACGTATAGTTGAGGAATATGAAGATGAGCTAATAGAATTCTTCTCTCGTGAAAGTGAAAATGTGAAGGACAGACTCTGCAGTAAACGTACAGGTAACTTATTTTACCCTTCTATAATGTATCATAGATGGACTGTAGGTACTTAGATGTAAATGACTTCTGTTCTCCTGCAGGGGCGGATACAGATAGCCAAGGGCCCCTATAGAACAGTTATGGGTCCCTTGTTTTCCCATATCAAAGCATCAATCTGTGTAACAATACACCAATAATTATTAGTCATGAAGTTCCTTAGCTTAGGCATTTACCCATGATCTAATAGAAAGCCACTGTTAAAGAGAAAGGGCCCCCTGACCTACTGGGCCCCTGCGCAGGGTGCACCAATGGTATGTAATCCTGTATGTTGGTCCAATAAATCATCTTGGATTTCATTGGGGCATAGATTTGTCATTCCTGCTCTATTTCTTTCCCATACTCACTGGTAACACAGTTGCTCTTGCTTTTGTCTTTGTATTTGCAAGGAAACAAGTGTCAGAGTCTGCATCTTCTAGTGTGGAATTCAGTTGAGTCCACAGTTGTGAAGGATCTCACCTTGTCAAACCTCTTGACACACCTGCGACCAACCTTCTTTACCTCTCACTCACACACTGTGAACGGACCGGGTCATAGGATAATTCGAAACGAGCTTTATAAATTTTTTATATTTATTAACCCCAGTGGGTCGGTAGTAAGCATTAACATATACAGAAATATATATATCAATTATCAAGCAGATACAGGTAAAAGTAAAACTACGGTACAGAAAATAAAATGGAAAATAAAAGGTAGAAAAATATCGGCACGAGTTTGTAGTCAGGTTCTCTGAGCTCCCATGTGGTGGGCCTCAGGGTCCTTCCTTAAGCAAGTTACAGAGCATGTCTCTCCTACATGCTGTCCAGACTCAGAGACAAAGGACCTCTCCTGTCCTTGCAGTATAAACCTAGTGTCCAGCCACACCTTCCCCACAGGCAGCCCCCTTTCTCTCCACACATTGCAGGACCTGAGAAAGTGATGTTTTCCTAGCTGGGGAAAGATGTGTGTCTGGGGTTGAGCTAGGGGTCACTAGCCCTCCCTCCCCCATGGGCATCTGCGGTCCAGGGGTAATAAAACTGGCTGGCTAGAACGGGCCATCTCCCATGGTATACACATAAAACCACTGAAGCGTATCGTCCACCAATGTAAACACAACTTAACCGCTTCCGTACCGCCCATAGACTATATACGTCCAGGAAAAATTCAGCAACTGCACAAAATCGTGCAGCTGCTGAAACGGGGAGCCTGCTGTAACTTCAGCCAGAGCTCCCATAGAGAAGGCAGGGAAGGTTTATTACCTCCCCTGCCATCCCGATCGCAGTGTATACAGCGCTCAATGTGTGCTGTATACAGCGCTATGGGCGCCGCCATCTTGCGGCTCCCCTCCGACCTGGGAGTCATGTGATCTGCCGGGATCAGCGTCTGTTAGAGCTGCTGGGTCCTACAGGAACCAGATCAGCACTATAGTTATGTGAAAGCAATGTGCAGGAGGCTGCACTCCTCCTGCAACTGGGGCTAAATGTACCAGCCCCAATTACAGGGGAAATCAGCCTCCCCCACAAAAAAAAAAGGTAATCAGATGTCCCCAAAGGTCTATTATGACCTTATGGGGACACAATGTAAAAAATAAAAAAAAGTATAGAAAAGTAAAAAAAAAAAAAAAAAAATGTAAATAAAATAATACGCCAATAAAACACCCTTATTACAGGTTATAGCCCCATCCCCGACGACACCATAAAAAATAAAAATTACGGTAACTGAGAGGAAAAACTATTTTATAAAGTTTTTTTTTTAGTAGCACTTTGTGTTATTAAATAAAAAAAAAAATGAAAAGTGAAAAACAGACCCGTTTTCCCTCCTCTTTTGTTTATATTTTCCCGGATATAAAAAAAATTAACACACATGCAAAAATAAAAACATAAAAATAAAGCCCTATGTGTCACCGAAAAAAGACGCAGAAATTAGTTGAATAACGCATATAATAAAAATGTTACAAGCCCTCAAAACCACACATACAAAAAACTTGAAAATGTGCCTGGTATGGAAGTGGTTAAGCACAACATTCCTAAAGATATGTGGAGGACTGATATGAGCAAGTAAAAACACATTTCCAAGAAAGATATATAACTGAGGGTCGGTTCATCACACTTGTCCTTTATAATTAGAGAGTAGACAATACAATGTCATTCTGCAGCCATCATACATTATACTGTCATTTCCACACAGGCTCTTAAGGCAACACAAAGTAGCCATACACCTTTAGATGGCTGAGCAAGCTGGTTTGGTCTGAAAGCTACCAACTATTTTTCTCAACATCCCCATACATGCACACTCTGCTTATGTGTTCTCAATAGGAAGATGAAAATAAGCTGCTGCCCTCTTGAGGTGGCATGTCTCCTGGTTCTGACTGGCCCAAGGTGGAGCAGGTGAATCCCCGGTAGGCTTTTAGACTCCCAACCCCTGCAAGACTGGTGCATAGCACAGTACACTCTCTGCACTACATACAGCATCTCACGCAGCCTAGGCTACCATATAATAAACTTTGTAGGATATTTAACAAATTACCCAATTTATTATATATGGATGTGTTGCGTGGCAGAGATGACATCTAGACACAAAGACACTTGCACAATATCCTCCCTCCTGAGCTAATAGGACCCTAGTCTAAAGCAGGAGCAAGTCAGCAGGTTACTGAAAGGGCCACGGGACAGAAACAGTCCAAGGTGAGGGATACCGAAAACAATGTGCGTTAATGCAGTTTTAGGAATGTGTGACTGGGAGGCAAGTAATAATAAAAGTATTTCTACATTTATTGGGCCCCCAGAATGTATTCCACTGCTGGGCCCTAAGCACCCCAGTCCCACACTGCGTATCTCGCTGGAGATTAAACAGGTCTCTTCCACATGATGCAACTAAAACCTGCAGTACAAAGTGACCGGTTGCAGTGTGGCTTTTAACCCATTGGGGACCGGTTGCAGTGTGGCTTTTAACCCATTGGGGACCAGCTGCAGTGTGGATTTTAAACCTGCAACAAATCATTTATGTAAAGGTTGAAAGCTGCGGGATTCCTGCAGGTGCAGGCAGCAAAATACAACTGATACTGGGTGGTTTTTGCTAGATGGTTTACAGGGAAAGAAGTGGATGAATTTCTCTGATGGAAATTCAGTAGTGTGTTTTGTTGCATGTGAACTCAGCCTTAGTGTACAGACAGTCCTAGTACCCGAAACCTGGTGACCTGATCGAAGACTTTTCTCTTGACTGTTACAATGACAGAATTAACCATTAGAACAGGATCTAGGCTGTCATTGCACATTCAAGCACCAACTCCAGGGCCACATGGAACGCCTCTGCAGTACTTGTTCTACAGCACCCTAAAAACTGTGTTAGGTCTGTCCCTGCAAAGCATGTTATATAGAAATGTGGCTTGATGAGTAATTGTTGCAATAATTTTTTTCTTTCTAGATTTGTGTGACCATGCTGTGCACATAGCACATGATGAACTTTGACCTGCTGCTTCTACCTCATAAATGGTCCATAAAGTGTCACAAAATATGTAAAAAAAAAAATAAAAAATGTGAACAGGGGATTAGTACATTTTGTTTCTTAATATTTTTTACATTAAAATAAAAAGTTACTTTTGTCAACATTTATTTTGTCTGTCTTTGTCTTTTCATTGCACACCAGACTAGGGACATATATAAATAGCAGTAGGGTTCTGCATTAATACTGCGTTTGCAATGTAGATCACTTCTTTTTGTATTGCACTTCTGCACTGCAGTCCTAGTTTCTATAACCACATCTGCATGGAGTTCATATGTTCTCTGTGTGTTTGTGTGGCCTTCTTCCATGTTTTGCTGTTTTCTTCCACAGTACAAAAACCTGCTGATAGGTTAGGGCCCTTTTACTTGGCCCAATGACTGGGAGAATTATCATTCATATTGTGAAGAATATCGCCTTGCCAAGCCTCTTGACCTACCTGCGATCACCCTTCTTAACCTTCCACTCATGCCTGTGAGTGGACCAAGTTCATAGGATAATATGAAACGAGATTTATAAATTTTATATATTTATTAACCCAAGTGGGTTGGTACTAGCCACTAACATATACAAAAATATACATCCATGGATGGTCAAGCAAATACAGGTAAAAGCAAAATACAGTACAGAAAATAAAACGGGAATAAAAGATGCCAGAACAAGTTTGTAGTCTGATTCTCTAGGCCTCAGCAGGTTTTGGGCCTTGGGTTCTTTCTTCAGTAGTAGAGCCTGTCTGCTCACATGGTTTCCAGCATGAGATCTCTAAGGCGTCACTGCTAGGCCTCAGGGCACACACTTAAGTCCACAGCACAACATGCCCTCACATCTTCCCCAGGATAACAACTCCCCCGGTGAGACCATATAACTATCCCCAGTCTCCTCCCTGAGTGATGTCATTAGGAGGGAAAGTCCCACCCTCCATCTTGAAATCCCAATAACTATGATTCGTCATATTTCCTTGCCTAATGACCGTAGGGTAAAGCAAGGGGTATGATGGGGTTCGTGGCGAGCTCCCCATCATGTAGACACAAAGAATGACACCCAATCCCCATTGGGTAATGAGATCAGTGTCTGGACCGTTTCCCTTCTCCCAACTGTACCGAGATTAGAACTGGGCCGCTTGTCTCTGGCACACCTGAGGAATTTATCGGTGCGACGATAGGTGGGTCTGCTGGGGATAAATTGCCAAAAACCATATTCCCTTTGTACTGTGGCTGGCTCCAGGCAGACTGTGTTGTGTTTGCTTAAGGCCCTTCAAGCCATGGCTCTACCGGAAACCCCTGTGGAGATAATGAGTGTAACAAGGGTATGCTAATTGAGCCAGGGACAGAACAACAAAGGGTCTTGGCACAGAGCAGAAATACCACATTCCTGGAGCCAGAAGGGTTATTATGACCAAGTGATAAGACATGAAAAACAAATATGTGACTGGAAATCCATAACTGGGGCTCTCATCATCACACATACAAATACTCATTCCTAATTGATAGCCAATGTCCCTGATCTACTGACCAACAAGCAATAACTTGTTTGTTGGCTGATCCTATCAATTGTGCAAGCATAAATGTGCATGTTGGTCAGCAACACATCTCGCCTTCTGAACACGAACATAAAAAAATTGTCATAAAGGGGTTGTCCAGGGTTTTTTTTTTTTTTACGGCCTATTCTTTGACCCCTGCACAGAGCCCGAAGCAGATGGCTCTATGGCCTGCATAGTGGTCAGGCGCAGTTACAGCAGCTCAGGTCCCATTGACGTGAAAGGAAACTGAGCTGCATTAAAGGCCCTTGGCCACTATACAGGGCACGTAGCTATCTGCTTCCAGCTCTGTGCACTGTATAGTACAGCAACTCACGATTCAATATTTATGGCTTATTCTTAGGATAGGCCATTACAAAAAAAACAAAAAACTCCTTTTAAAGGAATCAATATTTATTTTTGCGGTCAATCATCTTGCTATGTTAGTTATATAGTCCTGCATTGGTTACAAGCAGAAATCTATCTGTGTACAAGGACCCTTACTGTGTGTCTAAAATAAGGAAATTAAATTGTTCTCCCCAGTGGGGACAGGAACTGATGTTAGTGGCAATGTATACCAGACACAGGTACATGGGGCCTATGTATACACTAAGGGTATGTGCTGGAAGCTTTCCCAGAACATGTTGCAGATCGGTGACAAAATGTGAATGCAGCCCTCTCAGCAAAAAAGTCATTTGTTAAAGGGAATCTTTTCACCAACATTTACCCCACCAAACCAGCACTACCACATAATACTATGGGGCCAATCCATTATATCTCCCGTTTTGTACACAGTTTCACCCATGCATTGCATTAAAAATGTACTTTTTCAGACCTTCTCAGACTATGTAAATTAGCAACGTGACGTCACGCTGGCCAGTTGTAATACCGCCTCTGGACACTTCTGTTGCCACCTCCTCCTGCCCCCTTTCCTTGTATTCTCGCAGAAATCCCTTGCCTGCGCTTTCAAGTCAAGCGGTACTGAGTGTGTGATGTCACATCTGTTATTCCATGGCTGCATGTTTGATTGTGCAGGTGCGGGATATCGTAGCCCTGTAGAAGAGAAAGAAGCTGTCATTCACACAAGGGGGAGGGGGGGCGTGGCTGGACAGATACTCATGAATAAGCTGGACTGGTTTCCACAGAATAGCGCACATCGGACCTTCCTCACCTAATTTGCATACAGGGCGGGAAATCTTCAGATATTAATTATAAATCACCAAGGGAATGCGGAGTTAACATCTTAGAAGATTTAGAATGTACATTTCAACATGTTTGCGGTCATGTCTTTATTTAGGGGTGAAAATCTGAGGTGACAGGTTTCCTTTAACCCAGAAATCTGTATATTTGTCTACTGTAAGAAGTATATTGTAATATGTTGCGATGTGAACACCAGTTGCTAGTTCTGTTGTCTCTGCTGGAGATGAACCTTTAACCTCTAAGTTATTCACCTCTGTCACTTGATGATTGTGAGTCTTAAACAGTGTTAAACTACCTGCTTCATTTCATTTTGCTATTTGCACACTCTAGTGCAGGGGTAGGCAACCTTTTTTGTTCGGAGTGCCGATTTTAATTAAAAAATCAAAGATGAGGTACTCAGAGTGCCGGTCAAAAATTGTAAGTCGGATGACCCCTAAACTATAGTCATATACCACAAACCATAACACAGAAGTGCTGCCACCAGATGCTTTAGGACACATGCACTTACTGCTATTTCCTGGGACGCTCCTGTACTTTCCGATTAGAAGCAATGAAAGTCCATGTGCAGCCGCCAATTAGTGGTAAATGTGTCCAGGAGCACTGGATGGCAGCATCCTTATGGTGGTAACACATTATGTATCTGGATGCAGATATAGTCTTAAGCCACTGGAACTTTTACTTCAATGTAAAACTGTGTTCACATGGTGCATTTTTGCACACAAAAAAAATTCCTGTGTTTTCTGTGCAAAAACACATCCTTAATGCAGAAAACACACCGTTATACAGAATAATGTCCCATAGTGGCCCCTGCACAAGGTATTATATCCCATAACAGCTTCTGCACACCGTATTATGTCCCATAGCAGCCTCTGCGCACGGTATTATGTCATATAGTGACCCCAGCACACGGTATTATGTCACATAGTGACCCCAGCACACGGTATTATGTCACATAGTGACCCCAGCACACGGTATTATGTCACATAGTGACCCCAGCACATGGTATGGTGTCACATAGTGGCCCCAGCACACGGTATTAGGTCCCATAGCTGTCCCCGCACACGGTATTAGGTCCCATAGCTGTCCCCGCACACGGTTTTAGGTCCCATAGCTGTCCCCGCACACGGTATTAGGTCCCATAGCAGTCCCCGCACACGGTATTATGTTCCATAGCTCTCTTCAGACCCCCGAGTATAATAAGTGCAGGACCAAGAGAGGTGACAAACATTAAAAAAACAATGTACTCACCATTCCACGCTCCGCAGCCGCCCTGTTCTCTTCGGCGCTTCTGGCTGTAGTCAGCGACCGCTGATTGGGTCTCTGGGGTCACGTTGCGTCATTATGCGTAATGACGCTGGACGTGACCCCTGAGGCCCTGTCAGCTGTCAGAAGCGCCTGCAGATCGCACAGCCGCCGCGTAGCGCAGGGAGCAAGGTGAGTATCATTGTTTTTTATGTTTCATCACTTCTCCTTAGTCTCCACTTATTATACTCGGGGGTCTGAAGAGACCCCACAGTATAATAATAGCAGATTCATTTCGGCCATGTTTGGTCCGATCGAAGCTGCTGGGTGAGGACTCGGGCTGCCGTGCCAGGGAGATAAGTCTTGCGTGCCACTCTTGGCACGCATGCCGGGGGTTGCCGACCCCTGATCTAGTGTAACACTAGCCTGTAGTGTTTAAGTAAATATAAAATCAAGCCATTATTTGAAGTAGCATCACAGTGCTCTGTCATGGAGATCTGATAGATTTTGCAACTAGTGTTCAAGCTAATACATGCTGGGGGAAATTTAACAAGCCTTAAATAGCAATTTATTGGTTACCATTGTAGTGACCTGTCTGAAAAAAAAAAAAAAAATCACAGAATTGCAGGGATTTTTCACGCAGTCCCACCAAAAACATTAATAATGGTTCCAACTAAAAATACAACTTATTATACTGATATTGAAGTTTGAACGAATTTTGGAATGTGGAGATTGAAAAAAATTAAAAAAAAAAAAAAAAAGTCGTAACATTCAAATTGGGCTGTGTCCTTTAAAGGGTTAACCCTCTATCAAGTATATTGATTTGTTATGGCAATGCCCATTTCCACTGCCCACTGTTTGGATTATTCTGGAACATTAAACAAATGCATCTAGCATACCAAAGCAGGGTTAAAGTAGCTACCTAAAGCTACATGCACACCACCGTAGTGGTTTTGCTGTATACAAATACTGATCAGCAATCCGCAATCACGGATCCGCAAAATGACTTGCATAGATCCACTACACCTGTCTGTGCCAGAAATGCGGACAAGTATAGGACATTTGCAGACCTCTTCTAGAGCCTGGACACGTGTTCACAAAAATTGCGAATGTGTGTATGGGCCCATAGACCTAGACTTAGGTAGGGGTTGTAACTGAAACAAAAACTGTCCCTGACCAGCAACAGATTTCAGTTCTGGTGCTCATTAGTTATCTCCATCGTGACTGTTACAGCAGGGCCATGGCCTGTGTCTGTGTGGACACTTTCGTGCACAGGTACTGCAAACTGCAGGAACTCCTTACCGCCTATGAAGGGGTCAAATATTTGGTTTGTAAATGGACTAATCAATTGGTATAACATTAAAAAAAAATTGTAACAATCCACAGACAATGATATTAGAAGTGGCAAAAAAGACACCATTCTCTTGCCCAAATAAAATTTTCATTATTCTATGCAGTTCAGATAACCTTCTGTTCCTCTACCAAGCTGCATAAAATATTGGAGCACGGTTACTAAAAATGCATCTACTACTGTGTCTAGACAGTTTTAAATGTGTCAGATTCAGGGTGGGTTCACACCTGCGCTTGCTGTCCGTCCGTTGCCAATCCAGTGAAAATCTCGGCGAACTGGATTGGCATCGGATACAAACCGGTCAGCGGCGCATTGGTTAAAAACCCATTCATTTGAATGGGTTTTTAAAGCAATGCGCGGGTGTGCGCTTACACCCTCTGCGCTGCGAATCCTTTTTTTTTTCGTCAGACACGAAGTCCTGCGTGTCCGACTTTGTGTCCGACGAAAAAAAAAGGATTCGCAGCAATTACACACAACATCTGACATGCATTGTCACCCTGAGCATTTTGGTGGTTTATTCAAATCTATTCAGCCATTTTAAAGATATAAGCCTTATTAGTTTTGATGCAAAATAGGATAAACTAGCCAAGTGGGCGGTACCACTTCATGACACTCAACACAGAGACTCCATCTCCAGAAAAACCATAATGTTACCACCCACTTATAGCCCTAGTCTAAGGGAGGTTTCCCACAAAGTGGGGGTGTGAAGAATATCGCCTCGCCCAGCCGCCTGGCACGCCTGCGATAAAACTTCTTTCTTAACCTCCCACTCACACACCGTGAGTAGACCAGGTCATAGGATAAAACGAAATGAGCGATATAAATTTTATATGTTTAATAACCCAAGTGGGTCGGTATGAATTAATAGCATATACAGAAATATACAATATTAATATGATCAAGCATAAACATACAAGCAAAAGAGCGATGATACAATACACAAAAATAAACAGGGAAATTAAAAGATAGAGAAAATACCGGCATAGGCTCGTAGTCCGTTTCTCTAGGCCACAGCAGAGTTTTGGGCCTAGGGCGCAAGCTTAAGCAAGTTGCATAAAACAATCCTTCTACATGTTGTCCAGAACAAAGGGAAAGGCTTCAGGCCTCAATGCTAGGCCCTCAATGCATTCCTCAGTAGGGCAAGCTCTCTCATCTAGATCAGAGCTCCTTCCTGCCTCTTTGCTGAATGACCCCAGAATCCAGGTCTGCCCACAGCATATGGCTAGTGCTCCACCCACCCCTTGCACCCAGGCAGCCCCCCTTCTCCCTCCTTTGCAGAACCCTTGGAGAGATGGGTGAAGTTAAGGTCACTGGCTTGCTATCCCCCCATCGCCATCTGGCCAGGGATAATAAAAGTGCCTGGCTATAGCAAGCCATCTCCCATGAACACACATAAAACCAGTGAAGCGTATCGTCCAGCAGTGTAAAACCCAAGTTAAACACAACATTCCAATAGGTAGGGGGAGGACGGACATGAGCAAGTAAAAATACATTTCTAAGAAAGATGTACAACTGAGGGTCGGTTCATCACAGGGGGGATTTCCTAATCTGGTCACACTAGTTATCTGTCGTAATTCTGGTGTATTTTTGGTGCACGAATGTCACTTTCGAGAATAGTGATCAGAATAGGGCGGGACTCTTCAGCAGAAAAAACGTACTATAACTGATGCCAGAAAACTGGCGTGAGTTATACCTAAAAACTACTCCAGTTCCTGACAGGCACAGATTTCAATTCTGGTGAAGGGGACTGCCGACAGTGCACCACAATCAATTAAAGGCCGGAGCCTCTTAATAACTCAGGCTTCTAATAGATTGTAAGCTCTTGTGAGCAGGGCCCTCAGTCCCATTGTGTGAACTGTATATTTCTCTGTAATGTCTCTTTATGTCTATACTTGAAGCCTACAATTTGTAAAGTGCTGCAAAATACAGTATGTTGGCGCTATATAAATAAAATGTATTATTATTCTGCCCCCAGCGCTCAAAGTGAGCACTGTGTATACAGATTAGGATGATGCCTGCCAGCTTCCTGCTTTGGTCCTTCCAGTTACATACACATCATTTAGAAAACCCTTGTGCAAGTATGTTAGCACAGCTGAAAACAGTTTTGCTGGTTAGAGAAGCTATAAAACTGACCTTCCTTTGAGCTAGTTGAGAATCTGGAGCATTACATTTGTTGGTTCGATTAAACTCTCAAAATGGCCAGAAAAAGAGAACTTTCATGTGAAACTCGACAGTCTATTCTTGTTCTTAGAAATGAAGGCTATTCCATGCGAGAAATTGCCAAGAAATGGAAGATTTCCTACAATGGTGTGTACTACTCCCTTCAGAGGACAGCACAAACAGGCTCTAACCAGAGTAGAAAGAGAAGTGGGAGGCCCCGCTGCACAACTGAGCAACAAGACAAGTACATTAGAGTCTCTAGTTTGAGAAATCAACGTCTCACAGGTCCTCAACTGGCAGCTTCATTAAATAGTACCCGCAAAACGCCAGTGTCAACGTCTACAGTGTAGAGGCGACTCAGGGATGCTGGCCTTCAGGGCAGAGTGGCCAAGAAAAAGCCATATCTGAGACTGGCTAATAAAAGGAAAACATTAATATGGGCAAAAGAACAGACAGAGGAAGATTGGAAAAAAGTGTTATGGACAGACGAATTCGAAGTTTGAGGTGTTTGGATCACACAGAAGAACATTTGTGAGACGCAGAACAACTGAAAAGATCCTGGAAGAGTGCCTAACTCCATCTGTCAAGCATGGTGGAGGTAATGTGATGGTCTGGGGTTGCTTTGGTGCTGTTAAAATGGGAAATTTGTACAAGGTAAAAGGGAATTTGAATAAGGAAGGCTATCACTCCATTTTGCAACGCCATGCCATACCCTGTGGACAGCGCTTGATTGGAGCCAATTTCATCCTACAACAGGACAATGACCCAAAGCACACCTCCAAATTATGCAAGAACTATTTAGGGAAGAAGCAGGCAGCTGCTATTCTATCTGTAATGGAGTGGCCAGCACAGTCACCAGATCTCAACCCCATTGAGCGGTTGTGGGAGCAGCTTGACCATATGGTATGCAAAAAGTGCCCATCAAGCCAATCCAACTTGTGGGAGGGGCTTCTGGAGGCATGGTGGGAAATTTCTCCAGATTACCTCAGCAAATTAACAGCTAGAATGCCAAAGGTTTGCAATGCTGGAATTGCTGCAAATGGAGCATTCTTTGACGAAAGCAAAGCTTGAAGGAGAAAATTATTATTTCAAATAAAAATCATTATTTCTAACCTTGTCAATGTCTTGACTATATTTTCTATTCATTTTGCAACTCATTTGATAAATAAAAGTGTGAGTTTCCATGGAAAACACAAAATTGTCTGGGTGACCCCAAACTTTTGAACGGTAGTGTATATAATTTTGAAATGCCCCACAAAGGTCTTTTTGACGTATGGGGGGAAGGGAATAGAATCTGAAAACCAAATAATGACCAAATGAAATAAATTTTTTTTTTTTTAAATGCCATCAATAGTCCACACCGCAGCTTCTATCCCCTCAGCTGACCACACAAAACTATATGCATTCCCTATACAAAAAAAAAAAAAAAAAAAGACTGTAGGGAAACTAATTAAGGCCGGGGCCTCACATGGTGTAAACACCATGGCAAAAACCCCAATGTTTTACAGTCCCAGTCTAGAGAATCCCATCCACACACTGCAGAAAAATATGCGCCTTTCCAAAACCGTTGTTTTTTTGGAAATCGCAGCATGTCTATTATACTTATGGATATGCTGGCGATTTCCCTATAGGTATAATTGAAGCAGAAAGTTTGTAGAGGAAAACTCTGTGGACTTTCTGTGAAAAGTGCTGTGGGAAAAACTGCAATGCGTTTTCCACTTTTTCGCTGCAGCCCACTATGTGGGGCCTTAGCATAAAAAAGGATTTTTGTGGTATTTTGTGCTATTGAAAACATTTAAAAAAATTTTGAGAACACTTTTTTACTTTTATCATTTTCCTGGATAGTAAAAAAAAACAAAAACAAACCCTAATTACATACCCCCCCCCCCCCAGTCTTTATATTTCCTTTACTGGTGGAGGGTGCACCTCATTGATGAGGCGACGCATCCTCCACTAGGGCCCTAAGCCTGCACTGAAACAGCTTGTAGCTGACGCAGATCTCAGGCATCGTTTATGTCAGTTTTCTGTTGATCATAAGAAATCTGACAAGAATGTTGGCCTTGCCCCCTTTCAGGAAAGTGGTAAGGTTAGCGTAAAAGAGCAAAAAGTCACATTTTTGCAGCACAAACCAAACTTGCACAAAAAAATGTTACTTTTTTTTTTTTTTTTTAATTCTTTATTTATAACAATCAAAACAAATAAGCACACAATACAATAACACGAAAGCAAGTCCCAGACAACAAGGGCCAAAAACAAACATCTCAAACAATTGAGAATAGGTACAATGCGGAACAGTAAAGCATATCGGTAGAGCCAAGGCAAAATTACCATAACATGACAAAGGAAGACGAAGAAAAAAAAAGCAAAGAAAGGGGGAAAGAAAAAAATAAGGGGGGGGGGGGGGTTAGGGTAAACCAGAAACCAGGAGCCCCAGCAACCCTTCCAGGGAAGCGGGACCTGTCAGGTGAGATTCAACTCACCAGATCCCTATAATCCTGGGTACCCTGATAAAGGATCCAAGGTTCCAGGCATCAATGAAAGCCCCATGTGCATCCCGAAGAGACGCGGTGAGATCCTCCATTCCCTGAATATCCTCCACCTTAAGGATCCAATGGAGGAGGGAAGGTGCGACTTCCAGAGCGCAGGAATGCATGCTCTGGCGCCGTTGACCATGTGCCATAAAGAGGTTTTACAGTAAGCGTGGAGGGAATAGTCCGAGAGGTGGAGTAGATAGAAAGCAGGCGTGCAAGTAGGGGTAATCTGGAAAATTTTACAAATCACCGGATGGACTCCCTCCCAAAAGTCTTGCAGCCCAGCACACTCCCAGAAGACATGCAATAGCGTCCCCTCCTTCGTGCCACAGCGCCAACACCTCGGAGAGGCGGATGGGAAGAATTTGTGCAATTTTGACGGGACGAGGTACCATCTGGTCAGAAGTTTGTAACCTGCTTCCTGGTATTTACTTGCTATGGAGCTCTTGTGGGCAAATTGAAGGATCCCAGAGCACTGTGACTTGGAAAAGGTCATGTTCAGTTAGGCCTCCGATTTAGACAAGTAGGAGGGTTTGTAGTCCGAAGGAGGGGGAGACCAATAGCAACTAAAATTCAGACAGGGAGTGCCTGACCAGGCCAGACCCAGAACATGCCCTCTCAAACTGCGAGAGTGGTCTATCGTAGACCGGGGAGTCGTCAACAAAGCTAGGAAGTGCGTGAGCAGGAGAACTCGCCACTGACCCAGCGAGGGGAGGTTCAGGTCAGAAAGTAGATCACGATGGGACAGCCAGTGGCCATCCGAACGGAAGTGCGCGGTTCTCTGCCTACCTGCCTCACACCACTGCCGGAAAGGCCCAGGAGACAGTCTTGCCGGGAAGGCTGGGTTTCCCAGTATAGGGAACATCGGAGAGGGGGATATTTACTCCCTCAGGAAGAGTGTCTTACATACCCGGAGCATAGGACCTATGGTTGGGTGGGCTCTTAGAGCCACGGTGCACTGTGAGTCCAGCCAGGGAAGCAAGAGGAGGGTAGTGCTAGAGAAGGCATACCTCAGGGAGACCTATTGTTTGAGGGAAAGGTGACAGCACCAGTCCAGCACTCTTTGGAGCATGGAGGCCTCGTAGTACCTACGAGGGTCAGGGAGCACCAGACACCCTCCCCTATTTCGGGAGTGTAAGCGTTGAGGTTGAGCGCCTCTGATTTCTGGAAATTAATTTTGAAGTTAGTAAGATCACGGAACTTGTCAAATTCTGATATCAATGAATGAAAAATTTAACTTTTTCATGTTTTGGAAGCCAAGAAATCTGCCCTTTCACAACTACATGAATGTAAAAAAATATGTCTTGCCTTTAATGGAGAAAGGCCTGGTTTTAAAAAGTAAACCGTGGCTGTGTAACCATGGCTAGAATCACATAAGTATTTACATGTGCTTTTGTGGATCAACACAACCAGCTCTGCTGATGATCGGCTTGTTTCTGGGGATAAGGGGGAGTTGTTGGCATTTTTAATCCAAAACACAGTGGGGAAATTCATCATTCTTACATCACTTTTTTGGCGGAAAATAGTAACAAATCTGCGATTTGCAGTTATTTGATGCCACTTGCAAGTTAAATAGTTGTAAGTGGTGTTTTTGTGCTAGTCTCACCACTTTTCCGGAATTGGGCAGGCTGGGATGGAGCGATTAACTGGAGCCATATTGATCAACATTTATGCTAGGAAGAATGTGCCTCATCATGAATTAAGCATGCCCTCCACTGGCGCAAGGGACATTTAGAATGGCATAAAATACGCTGCTCCTGTTAATTCCCCCAGTATGGTGTTTTGTACTGCGATTTAGGCTTCTCTATAGGACCTTAAAAAACACTGTAAAAATTGCCTTGAAAACTTTTGTTAAAATGCTGAAAAAATAGTGTGCAAGAAGATTTTGTTAGGGTGATATTTTAGCAGAAATGTTATCCTCTGCGTACGATCACCTTTACATCTTGACCAGTAGAGCAAGTATACATAACAGATAGGAATGTGACAAGAGCAAGGAAGACAATGCTGGTTGAAAGCAGATGGTTGGGTGAAAGAATAACATAAAGAGAGGAACAAGGAGCAAAAGAAGAACTGTTTCATTCTGTGAACTTTTGTAACCAGCAACAATGAGCTGTTAGTTACAGATGTCCATAATATATAGTAATAAAACTATGTGGTTGTCTATGAAATTAGAAATAATGTTTATGTGTGCTTGTTATAGTGAAATTAGATTTTGATCCCCATTTCATAATAGAATTGATGTGATTGGTTTACAGCTTTGCAGAATATGTGGACATTATGTAAGCATTTGGTAAATACAATATAATTGTGTAGAATTTAGAGCAGGTTCACACTACTGTTACTTAATGTCCTGTGAGTATGTGAACCCAGAGGGCGCTATTGAGCGACCCAGGGCCAGGCCTGGAAAGGCCCTCAGCCACACCTATGGGTGGGGCATAACTCCAGAGGGAGTGGATACAGAGCTGCTGTCGAGTCCTGCAGGAAGCAGGGACTGTGGAACCAGCCAAGAACAGAGAGGCGGTGTGTCCCATGAGGGCTGGGGTCCACAGGGGACTTTTGCTTGAGCTGAGCATGAGTCAGGCTGCTTGTTGCCCCAGAGGCTAGATAGGGGTCAAGGAGTGAGATAGTGCCCTAAATGTGGCCCAGGCTGTTTATTGTTTTTGTTCCACTCTTAAAGCTGAAATAAAAGCCATTTACTTTACACTAGCACCGTCCGAATGCTGCTTCTCCGGCGCCCAGTACCACCAACACCGCTGTCGGGTCCAGGAGTCTGCCGCCATTGAGGCTAATCCCCCCAAATTACCACAGTCCATTGCTCTCATCCATCACAGGATGAAAGCAACAGACAATAAATGACAGATGCAGACTGAGCCCCCTCCATGGGGTGTCCATCTGCATTTAACCCAATGTAAAAAACATGATGGAAGCTTTCTTCTGTCATGTTTTTTACTTTTCTATTTGTGATGATTCTGCTTAAGTGTGGCTATAACTCAGCTGTATTTTGGTCTCTGGGTGGCGTATTTCTCTCTAGTTCCATTTACTCATAAGGTGCGCAACTATAATCCCAGGTGTATATTGGCAATAGTGGCCAGGCTGGCACAATAGGGCTTTGTATCCATCCCAGAATAGCTATTGTATTCCTATGCAGCCTTGAGTGATCAAAGAAACAATAGTGCATTGTTCAAGCCTGGGCTGTTGATCAGATATGGCTGATAACATTGTATCAATTCACTTGGTCTCAGTTCTTTACAAAGGATCTGGACTTGATTGCATTAACTCATCAGACTTACTGTTGCCGGTGACCTCATTCTGGGGGGTGGCATAAAGGGTATAAAAGATGAGGTAAGAGGTCTGTGGGAGGAGATTATGCTATGGAGATGATGCTATGGGGATGATGCTATGGAGTTGAGACAGACCATCACAGACTACAAGAGATTGGTGTTGGGATTACAAGCGAACACCATGTGGAGATTTTTGTGATGAGACTACTGGACTAATGCTGAGAGACTGTGACGCCACATGCTAGGAGTTAATGCCACATGCCAAGAAGCCTCCACTGGTGATCTCACACATACCAGAGCATGTGTGAGTGTTGGACTACAGAACCACATCAAGGACATGTGTGGTAAAGTAATTATTTCACCTTTATCCCTTTTATTTTATTTGTACTGTATCTTGTAACTAGTAACTGTTAATGCTTGCATATCTGTTCTGAACTGTATGTGTTAGATGTTAATACCGACCCATTTAGGGGTTAATAAATATATAAAATTTAGAAAGCTTGTCTTGTATTTATCTGGTGAACCCGATACTCACTGGCGGTGAGTGTGGTTTTTATATGAAAGAGGACTCAGGTGGGGCCACAGCGGTGTTGGCGCACTGAGGATCTTTCACACTATTGGAGGTAAAAACACTGCGTCCATCATGTTGTTTACATTAGAGTAAATGGTAACGAAACACAGACGGAAGGGGATCTGTCTGTGTCTGTTAGGCTAGGTTCACCGGTCTCTGTTCGGGATTCCGTCCCCGAATCCGCTTGAAAAATGTGGAGAGTGTCCAGCAAGCAGGACTTTTCTCATCGTATTTTATGGCGGAAACCGGGTGGACCCCATTATAGTCTATAGTAATCACTTTTTAATTGAAGCGGATTAGGTCTCCATTTTTCAGGCCCCCCAAGCAGACCCAAAGAACGGAAACCCCAACACAGGTGTGACCTTAGCGTTACACTGCTACACTTAAAGGGGTTGTACAGGATAAAGGCAGGGGAAGGTGAAAAAAAAAACATACTCACCTGACCCCGATGTTCTGGTGTCTCCCAGCGCATTCAGGTCCTGCTGCTCCGGTGTTTTCTTCCAGCGGAAGCCCTCGCAGAATGTGATTGCTGAGGCCAACCAGCGGCCTGAGGAAAGAGACATGGGACATCACAGTGCAGTGGGGACTTCCACCACAAGAAAACACGGGAGCAGCAGGACCAGACCGTGCCAGGAGGCACCAGAGCATTGGGGACATGTTTTTTTGTTTTTTTTTTTTCACCTTCCCCAGCCTAATATAAAAAAAAAAAAATTATTCTGTACATTTTTAATGTCCATTGCTGTCATCCTATGACAACAACAGACATTACTAATTGTAGTGTTAACATAGCCTAATAAACTAAAAATGAAAATGGATCCAAACACGAATAGGCATGTCATAGTCCATGCACAAATCCACATGATGCCATAGGCACTTTGTATACCTCTACAGTCATATGAAAAAGTTTGGGCACCCCTATTAATCTTAATCATTTTTAGTTCTAAATATTTGGGTGTTTGCAACAGCCATTTCAATTTGATATATCTAATAACTGATGGACACAGTAATATTTCAGGATTGAAATGAGGTTTATTGTACTAACAGAAAATGTGCAATATGCATTAAACCAAAATTTGACCGGTGCAAAAATTTGGGTACCCTTATCATTTTATTGATTTGAATACTCCTAACTACTTTTTACAGACTTACTGAAGCACAAAATTGGTTTTGTAACCTCACTGAGCTTTGAACTTCATAGCCAGGTGTATACAATCATGAGAAAAGGTATTTAAGGTGGCCAATTGCAAGTTGTTCTCCTATTTGAATCTCCTCTGAAGAGTGGCATCATGGGCTCCTCAAAACAACTCTCAAATGATCTGAAAACAAAGATTGTTCAACGTAGTTGTTCAGGGGGAAGGATACAAAAAGTTGTCTCAGAGATTTAACCTGTCAGTTTCCACTGTGAGGAAAATAGTAAGGAAATGGAAGACCACAGGGACAGTTCTTGTTAAGCCCAGAAGTGGCAGGCCAAGAAAAATATCAGAAAGGCAGAGAAGAAGAATGGTGAGAAGTCAAGGACAATCCACAGACCACCTCCAAAGAGCTGCAGATGGTGTCACTGTGCATCGGTCAACAATACAGCACACTTTGCACAAGGAGAAGTAGTATGGGAGAGTGATGCGAAAGAAGCCGTTTCTGAAAGCACGCCACAAACAGAGTCGCCTGAGGTATGCAAAAGCACATTTGGACAAGCCAGCTTCATTTTGGAAGGTGGTCCTGTGGACTGATGAAACAAAGATTGAGTTGTTTGGTCATACAAAAAGACGTTATGCATGGCGTCAAAAAAACACAGCATTCCAAGAAAAACACTTGCTACCCACTGTAAAATTTGGTGGAGGTTCCATCATGCTTTGGGGCTGTGTGGCCAATGGCGGCACCGGGAATCTTGTTAAAGTTGAGGGTCGCATGGATTCAACTCAGTATCAGCAGATTCTTGAGAATAATGTACAAGAATCAGTGACGAATTTGAAGTTACGCCGGGGATGGATATTTCAGCAAGAAAATGATCCAAAACACAGCTCCAAATCTACTCAGGCATTCATGCAGAGGAACAATTACAATGTTCTGGAATGGCCATCCCAGTCCCCAGACCTGAATATCATTGAACATCTGTGGGATAATTTGAAGCGGGCTGTCCATGCTCGGCGACCATCAAACTTAACTGAACTGGAATTGTTTCGTAAAGAGGAATGGTCAAAAATACCTTCATCCAGGATCCAGGAACTGATTAAAAGCTACAGGAATCGACTAGAGGCTGTTATTTTTGCAAAAGGAGGATCTACTAAATATTGATGTCACTTTTCTGTTGAGGTGCCCATACTTTTGCACCGGTCAAATTTTGGTTTAATGCATATTGCACATTTTCTGTTAGTACAATAAACCTAATTTCAATCCTGAAATATTACTGTGTCCATCAGTTATTAGATATATCAAATTGAAATGGCTGTTGCAAACACCCAAATATTTAGAACTAAAAATGATTAAGATTAATAGGGGTGCCCAAACTTTTTCATATGACTGTATATTGATGGCTGCTGGCAGACAGCATTTTACTATATAAATATTTGTCTATGCAAGGGATCTGGAGCTCTTTATCACAAAACAGAGGGTTTGTCCATCCACTTGACATTTTTAACCAAATGCTTAAAAAGGCATAAAATAAGTAATACCTTCCCAATCCCCCTCCACTGCTTCCTGGGTTCCCTGCTAGTCTTTGCATTGTGACATCCAATAATGACACTTTGACATGGATATGTGACAGTTAAGTGTCTGTGCTGAAATGTCATCATTGAAGTCCAAAATACAGAGACCAGCAGGGAGCCCAGGAACCATCCTGTGACTCCATGAATAATGTAACTGAATAAAGTCATATTGTAACTCCAAGGATGCTGTAACCACGATTTCTAGACGCAAAAAAAAAAATCATGTCACAGGAGTCGCAGCCAAAATCGCTGTGTAGCCTTAGGCTATGTTCACACAGACTATAATGGGGTTCGCCAGGTTTCTGCTGTTTTTATACTGAAACTGGTGGAGAGAAAAGTTCTCGTGTAGGACTTTTCTCTCCACCGATTTTCGGCAGAATCTGCGACAAAGTCTCCATAGGTTGCAAATGTGAACCTAGCCCTACTCAGCTTGTTATAGGAGCATCATTGAGGGAGCAGCAAAGAATTGGAGAAGTGAATGCAAATTGTAATCAGTGAATTACAAAACATTATTGGGCTTATATGAGCCCTAAAATGGCACCAAAATTACAAGAGGAAAGGCAGAAATTAAACCTTTCTATTGGTCTCTAAGACGTTAATAAATGGTAACATTAGTCCTGAGCTGTCAGGTCTCCTCACAGATTCCCGCTCTCCTCCCGCCTAGCCCAGCGCCGGCAGCCGCGCACCCAATCACAACTCCGCCCGTCTTATGTCACGTGAGTCTGAGCCGGCAAGGGCGGCTTTGTAATAAGAACTGCTGTGTAACCTCTTCGACATTTTAGGAGTTGCCTCGGTACCAGTCACCTGACACTGTCACCCTGCCCTAAAATCCTATGATGTAGCGTAGCTGTCACATGACAGGTTGTACCGCGCTAACAGCCGCATACTGTACTAGCCCCGACATATTACAGCGTTAACAAGAAGCCTCACGTCAGGTCAGCAGTGACGTACAGCTCGTAAAATGGAGCGCGTATCCGCCTACTTCCAGCTTCTGCGCATGCGCCCTAGTGTCATATTACTGGAGGAACGACCCTTTATACTAGGAATGAATAAATAAAGGTCATAATTCTGCCCCTCGTAAGATGGCGGCCATACGTCTGCGTGCCGAGTGCGGTGACGTCATGAAATAGGAGGCGGGGTCCGAATCCTCCTTTTCAACCTTGTCCCGGCTCCGGCCTTTCAAGCGCCTTCGGCTTTGCCGGTTTAAGTAAGACGCTGCAAGTGCTCCGGGTCCTGTCACGGCCTCCGCCTTCTCCTGGTAAAACACCCAATTTCAGCCGCTCTCACCATGTCTCTCATCACCGCCGGACGCCTGTGCGCTCGTATTCTCGGGGCCAAGGTGAGTATTAGACTTGGACTGTGAGCACCGGCTATAGCGGCTGTACCTACACATGTAACACTGACTGCTGACTAGCGCTCAGCTAGGGGTGCACTAGTGCCCGGTGTAAGGGGAGCCTGTAGGAGCCGGCGGTACCGCTGTCTAGGACCACACATGGGATGAGAGTCTCTCCCCACCTCCTCCTGTCCGGCTGCTCCTTCTCCTAGCTAGTTACAGCGAAGACTAAGGAGATCTCCCATAATCCAGTGCGAGCACCGGCTCTATAACCTGAGCTATGGATGCATTGCCATAGATTTCACATGCTGCTATATATACTTTGTGTATTATATGGGGAACCTGCTAATAAGTCATTGGAGATATTGCTGGGCTGTAGCCGTCATTATACGTGCACACCTATTCACACGGCAGCAGTGTTTGCAGGGCCGCATGTCACGTATAAGTCAATGCTAGTCTGTAGGCACAAGGTTGTATTTGTGGTAAAGATGCATCTATCTACTTGGCTACACAGCCCCCTGAGCTTCTAGTCCTGGGGTGGGGACACATGTATGTAGTCTCATAATGGAGTAGATGGAGCCCTCTCAGCTCACGCCTAGATTCATGGCAAGTCATCAAAAATACAATCCCTTTCTTTGTTGGGGTGCTATATTTATCATACATCACTTAAAAGGTGCTATTTTATTGGGGTACAGTATGTGTACCCTAATGTTTAGGCGCTGGCAGGTGACAGGCTAGGTTTTTTTTCCTGGATGCAGTATCTTGGTCCAGAGGTAAAAGCTGTCAACATCAGAGATTGAAGCCTTAGGGTAAATTCACACACAAGGTTTTTGCAAAATGGGGTTGCTTCTGCTGCATGTGCATGGATTTCTGCAACCCTTTCCAGATGAATGAAACTATCACAGATATGTCTGTGTGAATTTATCCTTACTAACATTTTTGTTTTGGGTGCTTTTGTGTGAAGTCCTCTTGACATTCCAGTGGGAAGGCGCATGTGATCGCTCCGCTATTCAGGTTAGAGGTCAAGTGATGCTCACAGCCCTACTCTGCCTGTTGCACTTTGACAGCAGAGTATCAGCTTTGTGTAGGGAGAAGGTTCAGTCTGCCAGAAGACATTTAGTGTTTGTCCTCTGTAGATAGGGAGGGGGTAGGGGAGATATGGGTCTGCTGGTCAACCTTTCCAAGGAGGCTATGTCCTATAGATCATAGAGCTATGGTGTCTTTGAGAGTCATGTGAACCCTTCTGATGTAAAATGGTGATGGCCGCCCTCAGGAAATGATGCATGCACACAGCTAGGCACCTCAAGGAAGGTTATAAATAATGACATGTAATAGCCCTGAGGTGCCCATGTTCTGGAAGGAGTGTGTCCCAGGACAGAAGCAGCAACTTCACCACTCTGCCACTAAGCGTCACACAGTACTGGATGTATATAGATATTGCAATCTGGTTATAGTTTTACTAACTTCCTTTGTGCAGTATGTAAGTGTCTTAAATAGATACAAGGACCATTAAGTTTTTGGAATACATCCTGAAAGGCCCCGTCACATGCCCTGATAATGCAGAACCATGTGAGGGGCTGAGCATATCTTGCCCCATATGCCACACCCCTCTGTGTGTGCCCTCACTTATCTGCAGAGCCCACAGAGGTCATTTGATACTTCCCTACAGGCCTGACTCATATCTGGAAGAGTCCTTTTACTTAGCAAGTAATCCTGCCCATCACCCCACTACACCTCTGTCTCCCTCTTTGAGAAAAATCCACAGCTCATCTGCCCAACATCTGCAGTAGCAAAACTGCGTCAAATTGTGCAGATTTTCAGCGTAATGACTGATTTTGCTGCAGATCTTTATATTTATTACACAGGGAGAATTCCATGGTGAAAACCTGCAGCATACGTTGATACTTTAAGTCTGCAGTTTTTGCTCCCCTTTTGCCCAGGGTGTGGATGGGATGGAACCCACTTTGCTGCGCCCGGTTTTTCGTTTAGCACCGCGGGGGCCGGGCCTTTGCGCTTTTTGCCGCATCCGCCGTTTTCTTCCCTTTAGAAAAGTGACCGTCCCTAAAGATATCTGTGACCCTTTATCCTACAATGGGTTTTAACACACAAGACTCTTGCAGCTTGGTCAGGTGATTGGGAGGGGGATTGGACCCTTGCCAATAAAAGTAACTGCAGTGCTAAATCAGTAAAAATAAGACATTTGTGAGAAGTCCTATTTGAGAGTATTTTGCGGATCACCAAGACCCCTTCATTTTGGGAAGCAGCTGGTAAAAAGTGAGTATTTAACAACAAAAAAAGGCAGTAGCGAATTGTTACATGGTCCTTTGAAAGTATTTCCATGTGTAAAATTATTTGGCCTCTAAATCTGAATTCACTTAAAACCTATGAATTAATATTTTGATAAGTTGGAAGAGCTGGAGTTCTTGATCATGAGTGAAGACATTTGCTACATACGTCAATAGCCCCTTTGTAGTACCCTCCAGTTAGGCCTCAGCCTGGCAGGCTTCCTCACAGACAATTATACTGAAATTAACCATGCAATTTTCACCCGTCTTTCATAGTAGCCAAAAAGATGTGTATAGTTGTATTTACAGATGTTTTTGCTTTCTCCATAACGTAGCTCTCTCCTTGCAGACCCCATTGTGTGCAGTACAAATCTCTGTTGTTACTAGTGTAAATTATTACTACTTTAGAGGGAGTCTGTCACTGGAACCATATCAACCAGCTCCGCAGATATTGGTTAGGGTCACCGCAATCAAACAGTGTTTTCCTGTTGTAAGTCTGTCCCTCCATTGCTGAGATATCGCTGTTTTGTCAATTTACATATGATATTTGGAGCAATGAGGACATTTCCGTTGCTTCAGAATGTTAAGCAGCAATGCCATTGTTGCTCCAAAGAGCTCATTTGCATATTGGCAAAAAACGGCAGTGTCTCAGCAATGGAGGCGCTGATTAACAAGTAAAAAACACAGGTTAGGGTCACCAGAACCCAGCATCTCAACCCAGTCCCACTGATAGACAAACTCCCTTAAAGGGAATCTATCATTAAAAAAAAAAAAAAAAAAAAACACTTTTAAGCTAATGGCACGTTGGAATGGCCTTTAAAAAGGCCATTCTTCTCCTACCTTTCATTGTTGTCTTCTCCCAGCTGTTTCTGTAAGAATCCGTTTCTTCAATTATGGAAATGATCCTCGTGGAGCACCTGGGCGTTCCTCTGTGGCAGGGAGCACCCATCGAGTTATCACTTGTCACCGCTTATTAGTCTGTTGTGGTGACTCCCATCTTGGTCTTCTCTTCTACTTCCTCTGACGCAGCGCTGGACGTTAGCGACTGCACATGACGGGCCGCCATTTTCCGGTGGTCCGTACTGCATCTCTTGTGAAAGACCACTGGAAAATGACAGCCGTCCAGCGCTGCATCAGAGGAAGTAGAAGAAAGAAGATACAGAGAAGACTAAGATGGGAGTCACCACAACAGACTAATGGGTGGTGACAAGTGATGATGCGATGGGTGCTCGCTGCTAAGGAGGAACGCCCTGGGTGCTCAGTGAGGATCATTTCCATAATTGAAGAAACGGATTTTTACGGCTGAGAGAAGACAACAATGAAAAGTAGAAGAAGAAAGGCCTTTTTAAAGGCCATTCCAACGTGCCATTAGCTTAAGTGTTTTTTTTTTTTTTTTTTTTTTTATAATAGACTCCCTTTAAGATCCTGTTTTAGGTATATCTTGTAATCTAAAGTATTCCCTCCAATGGAGCAGCAGGGAGTCTTGGTCTCTGACTAGATATGGGTTAAACATCTCTGTATAGGATTTGCTTGATGCTTGGTCATAAAAGCTCAGTAGCATTAAACTTTTTTTTTTTATCTTAAAATTAAGCTGAATTGTGTAATTTTTTTTTCAATTCCTCATTATTTTAAGTGAACAGACACATGTTGCAGCAAACTCTGCACATTTTTTTGCTTCTGTTTACTGAAGACATTACAAAAACATGACTAAGACCCGGTTCATATCTGCGTTTAAGTCATTCCGTTCCCCTCTCTGCATGAAAGATGCGGAGAGAAAAGTCCCGCAAGCAGCACTTTTCTCTCCACATTTTTTGTGCGGAAACCACACGGACCCCATTATAGTCTATCGGGTCCGCCGGTTTCCTAAGGTAACCGCTTTTTTATGCAGATTAGGTTTCCATTCAGGGGGTTCTCAAACGGACTCCCCGAATGGAAACCCATGCAGATGTGAACCGGAGCTCAAAACCAAAATATACCCTGCACAGGGAAGAAGGCAACAGATAGCGTCACGTTGTATCATTTACAAGACCATATCTGGTGGCAAGAAGTCTCCTAGTAACAGTGATGTAACTAGTAATGACCATTCTGCATAGGTATTAAAGGGATTTTGGGTGTTTGTACTGTCCTTAGGATAGATCATCAATATCAGATCAGTGAGGGTCCAACATCTTGTAACCCAATTGATCAGCTGTTTTCCTCAGCAGCCAATCTGTTCTGTTCTGTGTATTAGCTAAAATATGCAGGGTCCTGTTCTGTCCGTGATTCTAATGGACATCACACGTCCACAATTTGCAGACGTGTGAATAAGCCCCAAGGCTATGCTTACACATTGTTGCCTGTCTGTTCTGGCCTTAAGGCCCAGGCTACAATATGACATTTTTTTTAGCCCTACTAATTGATTTTAACTGTTGAATTACAGCTGCAGTCCAAGTAATTGCTTTGAGGTGTGTAGACTTGGAGCCAGCGGTTGTCAGTCAGTAGTTAAACCTATAAATGTAGCACTACAAGCAGTTGCAGTGTAGCCCTGGCCTAAACAGAGGCAGAATAGCATAGCCTACCACACCTCTGTGTGCAGTACAAAAACGGACAGCATTGAATTCTATGTAAAACAAATACCAACGTGTCCCCATGTTGCCATGTATTAAAACCGATATGTTCGGTGAATAATAGAAACATGATGTGAATATAGTTGTAGTAAGAGACTTTTCTGTCTGTTGTTCTGATCCTCTGATGGTTCAGTATAACAGACAGACAACAGCAGCATAGCTTAACCAGTCTAGTCACTGCACGGTTCAGTGTATTTCAACATTTTGGCTAGGTTCATACAGCATAATCTGGAGCTGATTTTGAGGCAAATTCGAAATCCACTCCAGATTATAGGCAGAATCTGCCGCCGCTGTTAGCAATATTTGTTTATTTTTATTTTTTTCCCCTCTCCAGAACACAAAAAAAGTGTCCTGTTCGATCCTCCCATGGAACTCTGCACAATACTTAGCTACATTGTGTCTAAGGCATATCAGTGAGCAAACTGACTGCAGGATTCATAGGGCCAGAGTTTGGAGAGGAATCTGAGGTGGAAAAACGCCTCAAATTCCTCTTCAGATCCCCCTATGTGAACCTAGCCTCTTCCTATCCACCTGATACATGTAGCTAATATTGGTACATAAAGAATGAGGACAGAAGAAACACGTGTTGCTGAGGTTTAACTCTTAGAGCACGGGATAGAATTGAAGGAAAGCTTACAGGGGTTTAGCCTTTCACTAGGTGATTCACGGTGTGAACCAGTGTTGTCAGTCAGAAAGAAGGTAGAATATGCTGTAAGACCACTTCCACATGGTCTGTATTTTGCATCTGTGTCAGCCTGAACTCGGTGGGGAAAAAAAGAAGGAAATTATGAGAAGACTTGCGCTTCCCTAATGTTTAGGTTCCCCGTCTGGTTTTAGCTTAAATACTGATACAAAATACTGCTGTCTGAGGCCTAAAACATTGTCCTGGTTATACCAGCAGTGACTGACTGATAACTGTACCTGTAACCCACAAACGCAGATCCAGAGGTTTGCAGCCCAGGACTGAAGTGTCCTTGGCCCTCAAGGTCAGGTTAAACCAATCTGAGATGTTAGATAAGGTAGTCATGTGCTGGCCTCAAAATCCACCTGAAAAAAAACGCCTCACATTCATTTCAATGGCAGTAATTGGCATTTTTTTTTCCTTTTTTTGACCTATCTTCAGGTGGATTCTGCCCACTGTGTCCACGGCTCAAGGCTCCCTCCCGATTAGCTCAATTCATCCGGGCCTAATCAGGAGCAAGATGCCGCGATGGAATGTTGATGCACTACATTGGCATCCCATCGTGGCAGACCGCGACGAAAATTCCGGCAGCAGAAAATTATTTTCATTTTCCGCCTTGTGAACACATCCCAACTGTTATAATTCTGAAACTGCATTTAACTGAGGGTAGACAAAGGTTTTCTTGCTTTAGAAAGGACCACATAACTCCAGGAAAGTTGTAAGAGAAATTCTAGATGCTGCTACCCATTCAGACTATGTAAGGCAGCCTTTGTTTGGATGGAAGAGGTTGATGGTTGACTAGCCTGGTTATGCTGGTTCTCTGGTTGCTGAGTTATTGGAATTGTACATTAACTTGTGTTGCTTCGATGAAACCAGTTTGTGCTTGAGATTGGATGACCTAGGTGTAGTTCGGAGCAAACTAGCTACATGATGTTGGTGGTTCATGTGTATATACATACAGTATCTCACAAAAGTGAGTACACACGAGGCTTATTTCCTTGGCACGGCAGCAGAGTCCTCACCCAGCAGTTTCGATCGGACCAAACACGGCCAAAACGAAACTGCTATTATTATACTGTGGGGTCTCTTCAGACCCCGGAGTATAATAAGCGGAGCCCCTGGGGAGGTGATCAACCATAAAAAACAATGGTAACTCACCTTCCCTGGATCTGCAGCCGCCCTGTGCTCTTCGGGCGCTTCTACCTGACGTAAGAGACTGCTGACAGGGCCTCAGGGGTCACGTCCGACGTCATTACGCATAATAATGCGATGTAACCCCTGAGACCCAATCAGCGGTCGCTGACGTCAGGGAGAAGGGCCCACACAGAGCCTGCGGAGCGCACGAGAAAGTGAGTAAGGGTGCATTCACATATGTCCGGCGCAGCTATCAGTTTCCCTCCGGCGTGGTGCACACAAGCTGGAGGGGAAACTGATGCCAGGACGGATCCCATAGTTTTCTATGGGATCGGTTCTGGCACAAGAGGCATCAGTTCTGGCGCCGGATTTGTGCCTCAGCCGGATGGAAAAACGTTACATGCAGAGTTTTTCCATCCGGCTTCCTTAAAATTTCATTAGCGCCGGGTGGTGCCTGAAGATGGATGCGGCATCACCCGGCATCTGCACAGTCTATGTACAGTAGTCAAGCTGGTAATTGCCGGCTTCACTACTGTACCTGAGTGAATTGCTCAGGATTGGTTAAAGCTATAAAGAAACACTTGGATTCATTTTAAAGATGAGAATCTCATCTTTAAAATGATACCAAGATCACCATGATCGTCCTTAAACATCCTGATCGATTCGCTGGTGAAAACGATGTTCAGCATTGAAATCCCAATGCAGATCTCAATTCCCGACATCGTTTTAACAGTGAATCGCTCTGAATGTGTAAGGTCATTCATGGAGATCTTGGTATCGTTTTAAAGATGAGATTCTCATCTTTAAAATGAATTCAGTTGTATCTTTGTGGCCCTAACAGATCCTTAGAATTGGGTTCTAAAAGTGTCCCCCCCCCTCCCTACCTCAGGCAGCATCTTAGAGCTAAGGAAGGAGGGGGAGGAGGGAGCTGCAGAGACAATGTTAACTCATCATTGTCTGTGCATATCTACAGATGACCCCGGGGGGGGGGGGTAGCAGGGACTTCTGTCCATGTTATCCCCTCTTCTACCAATCAGAGAGCATACTGTACTTTTGCTTTCTGATTGTCACATAGAGGGAATGTAACACCCCCCTGCCCCTAATCACATTGTAATACCCCTCTGAGCCTAATCACATAACCAGGAAGTTATTGGCGCTGTGACCCAGACATTTACCATCGTCCAGGTCACAGCGCCAAAAGTGTCGCACCAAACACTTATACAACACATGCACAAAGTCACCAATAAAGTTTACATTTTTTCACTGTCTCTGTCCTGTCCATACCTGATCTTTATAGAGTAAAATACGCCGCCCACCTCTCTAGTGATATCTGTTACACGCTAAAATAATAGTAATAGCAAACATCACTAGTATTATCACCATGATACCGTGTGCAGGGGCCGCTATGTGACATAATACCGTGTGCAGGGGTCGTCAGACTTACAATTATTGACCGGCACTCTGAATACCTCAAATTTGATTTTTTTAATCGAAATCGGCACGCCGAACAAAAAAGGTTGCCTACCCCTGGTCTAGGCTATAAGAAGATTGCTATCATCCTGAAACTGAGCTGCAGCACGGTGTCAAAGACCTTTGGTTTAACAAGACAGGTTCCACACTGTACAGGCCTGCCATGGTCGACCAAAGCAGTTGAGTGCCCGTGCTCAGCGTCATATCCAGAGGTTGTCTTTGTAAAATAGATGCGAGTGCTGCCTGCATTGCTGCAGAGGTTAAAGGGGTGGGCGGTCAACCTGTTAGTGCTCAGACCATACGCCGCACACTGCATCAAATTGGTCTGCGTGGCTGTCGTCCCTGAAGGAAGCCTCTTCTAAAGATGATGCACAAGAAAGCCCACAAACAGTTTGCTGAAGACAAGCGGACTAAGGACATGGATTACTGGAACCATGTCCTGTGGTCTAATGGGACCAAGATAAACTTATTTGGTTCAGATGGTGTCAATCATGTATGGCGGCAACCAGGTGAGGAGTACAAAGACAAACGTGTCTTGCCTACAGTCAAGTGTGGTGGTTTGGAGCTGCATGAGTGCTGTTCATTGAGGGAACCATGGATGCAAACATATACTGTGACATACTGAAGCAGAGAATGATCCTCTCCCTTTGGAAACTTGGCCCCAGGGCAGTATTCTAACATAATGACCCCAAATACATCCCTAAGATGACCGCTGTCTTGCTAAACAAACTGAGGGTAAAGGTGCTGGACCGGCCAAGCATGTCTACAGACTTAAACTCTATCTGTGGGGCATCCTCAACAGAAGGTGGAGGAGCGCAAGGTCCCTAACATCCACCAGATCCATGATGTCTTCATGGAGGAGTGGAAGAGCATTTCAGTGGCAACCTGTGATGCTCTAGAGAACTCCATGCCCAAGAGGGTTAAGGCAGTGCTGGAAAATAATGGTAGCCACCCACAATCTTAATACTTGGGGTACAATTTGTCCATTTTCACTTAGGGGTGTTACTCACTTTTGTTTCCAGGGGTTTAGCCATTAATGGCTGTGTTAAGTGATTTTAAATGGCACAAAACATTTACTGTTATACAAGCTGTACACTGACTACTTTAGATCTTCAGTGCTGTCCCACAAAAATATATAATGAAATAATTACAACAATGTTGCGGGGTGTACTGACTTTTGTGAGATACTGTATATGTAATTTTTTTTTCTCCCTGTGTGACCTAAGCTAGCTAGTATGTGCATTGTATATGGATGGGTGTTGTCCTGTACAGCTTTTGTAACAAGCTTTTGGTTTCTAGGTCAGTGGGTGTGTTTTGCTTTTGTCACCGCTCTGATTTGGGCAACTTCACCAACCAGTAGGACGTGACTGTGTTCAGCTTTTGTTATATCATTGAACATTTTGCCCTTTTTAATTTGTTTTGTAACTTCTTCTATGTACACACAGAATTGCACCTTGTGATCTGCATCAGAGTTCAGTGTCCTACACCCATAATGCTATAAGCTGTCAGAGATTTGTCAGGGCTCTTGATTCCAGGTGGTGTTCTGCTCCCTGCAGCCTCCCACATATATTGCAGCTGGTGGATCACTCAGGTTTTGGTCTTTTCTTGTAAGCATACTTGACGTATACGGAGGCATTGATTTACTGCTCTCTAAGTAATAATAGGACAGTGGGCTGTAGTTTTATTTTATGACATTGGTTGTGTAATATCTAAAGGTTGTGGTGACAAAATGCACTTTGGAAGATGAAACTCTAAAATGATAGGCAAGGTTTCCAGACGCACACGTGCCTTGTATGAGGTCAAAGGTTTTTTCCGTAGTTTAACTTTGCACAGTGTCTTAATGCGTGCAAGTATATTTTTATTTCACTTTGAGCAACTGAAATAAAAATGTCCAAAAATTGTAAACATTTCAGTTCTGCAATATTTTAGTGAACATGTTCTGTTCCCCAGGGTTCACAACCTATATCAAATAGGAAGTACAGCCTCTTGGACATCTAGTTTAGGTTGTATTGACATGTACCATCATAAATACACCTTTAGACTAGAGTCACATGTGGTGTATTTGCAGCAGTTGAGCTGGTGGCTGTAGCACCAGTGTATTGGATTTCAATTAATCCCATCTACACAAGCTGAAAAAAAGTACACAGTACATTGTGTGGTGACTGCTTGGTATTGCAGCTCAGTTTCATTCACTTGAATAGGTCTGATCTGCAGAAAGGCCTTCTGGTTGCAATATCACAAGCGTTGCAGCTTCCTCTGGCAGCTGATTCTGGAGGTGGCTGTCCTAAAGACTAATCCGATATCAATACACTGTCCTATGGGTTGGTCATCGGTACTAAAGTTTTGGAAAATCCTGCAGCACCCTTCCACCTCTCCTTGTGTATGACAGGTGCGCTCTACTTTCTTACACCTGTCAGTAGGGCTGGGCAATTAATTGAAAAGTAACTGAAACCGATTGAGAACCGGTGATTGGTTATTACAATATTCGGAAGGTACCACCTGCAATTTAGTTCGGACCAAACTTGTCCAAATCAAAACTATTATATTTCGGGGTCTCTTCTGAAGAGAGTCAAGAGTAAGATAGCAGTTTCGGAACCGGACTTGTTTGGTCCGAATCTCGCAGGGTTTGTCCAACACACAGTCATTAAAAAGGGGCGTGACCTAAATCTCCATTAAGCTAAAATGCCCGATTATTCACAATTTTGATGTTTTAATCGCCCAGCCCTACCTGTCAGTACATCAGCCCAACACTGACTAGCTGTAATATAATATAATGAATACATACAGATATGGACACTGCTCCTGCTCGAAAGTTTAGGGTTGCTGATTTACTCATATAATTCATCAGACTTAGAATAGTATGCTGACATTTTTCACAGCTAAGGCTGTGCCAAAAATCATCAGAGAGAAGTCCTGCACGGAGGACTATTCTCTCCACCGCTTTGTTAGAGAATAACGGACTTCATTATAGTCAATGGGATGCCAGTGTCCGTGTGTAACTGCTGTTTTAATGGTCCTGCTGTCCATCGTTCGGGTTCACCGGTGGACCCAAAGGACTGAGCACAACCCTAATGTGAACTTAGCTTAAAAAGTTAGATCTGAGTATGGTGGAATTGGCTTAAGTGGTACCTATCAGAAGAAAAGTATTTAAAAAAATTGTTTTTAAAGGGCTATTCCATATCTCGTGGTCGGTGGGTGGTTTGCGGGCCAACCTTTGAAACCCCCACCATTCCTGTTAAAAGGGCTGCAGTCTGTGTCTTTCCTTGACCACCTGACTGGGTTGAATTGATGCTGTGCAATGGACCCCCAGCACTGAATTAGCATTGCAGCCACTTTATTCTCAGGAAAATTCCTCCCACATTGAACACTTGCCAGTGTCCTGTCTTTATGTACAAACTCAGTAATTTCATTGACATGACGCCTAAGGCAGCATTTAGATGGCTATAATGCATCCAAAGTGAGCAGTCCATGGTACAGGCCAAATTTAGCCCTGAAGTAGCAGTATCATAGGGCTCTATGTTGCTGTGAGTATTTCAGCAGTCTGAATGGGACCATAAACTGAAAGAACTATGAAGTACAGGACCAGGGTGCACTAGCTGGCACGTCCTGCCCTGACTCTACTCACATACAGTGCTATATACCACAGTTTCCTTACTAACAGTGTTCCTCACAGTGGATTTTCCTCCATGGTAGATGCCCTAGTGTTAAACTACCCTTATATAGTATCCTTGTGCTGTTGGTATGTTGTGTGACAAGTCTCTGGATACGTTGCTACTTTGGGTGTGTGATCAGATAAATCTCCGGATTCTGTTGCAGCTATTGCAGATAGAACCAGATTGACTTTCGCTATGCTTGATATCTGGGTTTTCTAAAAAGCATCCGGTATTTCAGGTACCTTTTCATATGTATGCTTGGTGTCACAGCAGTGCTAGGTGATAGGTCTTTGTAAGTCAAGTGATCAGTCTACAGTCATGGCCAAAAGTTTTGAGAATGACACAAATATTCTATTTTCACATGATCTGCTGCCCTCTGGTTTTTATGTGTGTTTGTCAGATGTTTTTATCACATACAGAAATATAATTGCATTCATATTATGAGTAACAGAAGCTTATATTGACAGTTAGAATGAGTTAATGCAGCAAGTCAATATTTGCAGTGTTGACCCTTCTTCTTCAGGACCTCTGCAATTCTCCCTGGCATGCTCTCAATCAACTTCTGGACCAAATCCTGACTGATAGCAGTCCATTCTTGCAGAATCAATGCTTTAATTTTGTCTGAATTTGTTGGTTTTTGTTTGTCCACCCGTCTCTTGATGATTGACCACAAGTTCTCAATGGGATTAAGATCTGGGGAGTTTCCAGGCCATGGACCCAAAATCTCTATGTTTTGTTCCCTGAGCCATTTAGTTATCACCTTTGCTTTATGGCAAGGTGCTCCATCATGCTGGAAAAGGCATTGTTGAGCGCCAAACTGCTCTTGGACGGTTGGGAGAAGTTGCTCTTGGAGGACATTCTGGTACCATTCTTTATCCATGGCTGTGTTTTTAGGCAAGACTGTGAGAGAGCCGATTCCCTTGGCTGAGAAGCAACCCCACACATGAATGGTTTCAGGATGCTTTACAGTTGGCATGAGACAAGACTGGTGGTAGCGCTCACCTCTTCTTCTCCGAATAAGCTGTTTTCCAGATGTTCCAAACAATCGAAAAGGGGATTCATCAGAGAAAATGACTTTACCCCAGTCCTCAGCAGTCCACTCCCTGTACCTTTTGCAGAATATCAGTCTGTCCCTGATGTTTTTTCTGGAGAGAAGTGGCTTCTTTGCTGCCCTCCTTGAGACCAGGCCTTGCTCCAAGAGTCTCCGCCTCACAGTGCGTGCAGATGCACTCACACCTGCCTGCTGCCATTCCTCAGCAAGCTCTGCACTGCTGGTAGCCCAATCCCGCAGCTGAAACACTTTTAAGAGACGGTCCTGCCGCTTGCTGGTCTTTCTTGGGCGCCCTGGAGCCTTTTTGGCACCAATGGAACCTCTCTCCTTTGAAGTTCTTGATGATGCGATAGATTGTTGACTGAGGTGCAATCTTTCTAACTGCAATACTCTTCCCAGTTAGGCCATTTTTGTGCAGTGCAATGATGACTGCACGTGTTTCTTTAGAGATAACCATGGTTAACAGAAGAGAAACAATGATGGCAAGCACCAGCCTCCTTTTAAAGTGTCCAGTGGTGTCATTCTTACTTAATCATGACAGATTGATCTCCAGCCCTGTCCTCATCAACACCCACACCTGTGTTAATGGAGCAATCACTGAAACGATGTTAGGTGGTCCTTTTAAGGCAGGGCTGCAATGATGTTGAAATGTGTTTTGGGGGATAAAGTTCATTTTCTAGGCAAATATTGACTTTGCAAGTAATTGCTGTTAATCTGATCACTCTTTATAACATTCTGGAGTATATGCAAATTGCCATTAGAAAAACTGAAGCAGTAGACTTTGTAAAAATTAATATTTGTATAATTCTCAAAACTTTTGGCCATGACTGTAGATTAGATTTATTGTAAGGGTGTATTCACACAGGCTAATAGTGCACTGCGTGGTCAAAGACGTGTGTTTTGATATTTGCTATGATTTTGTGATACCACGCGCTTTCAGCCTTGAATGGTTTTGTAAATATGTATGCTATGCATTGTACCACAGTAGTTTTCTGACTCCCAGCCCTTGCAGTAACATATTGGCTGTTAGATACAGCTGGGACCTAACTGGGGTGGTGCAGATGCCAATTTTGTGTATTAGTTATTAAAATTATTTTTCTATTCTAATTTACTGGATTCTTTGTAAAGGCATAGTATATAGCATAACTAGATATGTCAAGTCAAACAGTCTGGACATAAGCGTGTATGGAGATCCACATGCCACAGCCTTAAGCGGTAACTATGAGAGATGCCCAGGCTTTTTTTCTTCTGTAGGATCATGGTAGTCAGAAGTTGTTGCAATCTGTGTGGGCCTCACTTGAGGCATGTAATAGGTTGAAAACTGCAGTTTAGAACAGAAAGCTGGACTGATAAGAGAAGTTGCAGCAGAAACTAGCTAAGTCCATGCTGCCAGCCATGCTTTGACTTTATGGTATAACTTTAGTGAGAATTGCCTTCACTTCTGATGGAAAAAGGGCCAATGATGTTGAATTTCACAGGAGAAAAGTCAGCAGCTTGTTCCGCTCTCCCTCATAAGAACACATGCATGCTAGGCTGCCTCTTGCCTCCCACCTCCCCCCTTCTGTTTCTCTAGGCACAGAGCCACTAGTGTTCACTGCCAGTGCAATTGCAGCACCGTCCAATTCACTGCCCTCTTTCCATTCGGGATCAGCAGAGGTTGGACCACAACTGATCCTGAAGTGATAGCATGTTTAGTTCTGTCATAGTATCATGAGATGGGAATATCTTTCAACTTGTCAAAGTAATATAGTAGTGATTTTTCTGATTAATTTGCAAGTTACAGTGCACTTAGATGTTTTTATTCTGCAGCACCCTTAATAAGTAAACCTCTATGGCGCAGTACGTATTGCGTTACCTCTTCTGGTGCGGTGAAACTCCTACTCTTCATCGCAAAATAGTTACAGAACATATAGCTGGTGTCCGCCATCTTATACATCCTGGGCACATTTACACTGACAGCAGTTTTCAGTGCTTCCTCCAAATGTCCTTTTCGACTGGATACCAAGATCTTTTCTCCCCATTCAAATTTAGGTTTTCACTGTATATAACAAGTTGTCTACTGATTTCATATGTTATAGGGGGGCCCCTTTTCATTTTTATGCTTTGACATGGTCCTGGAGGAACCCTATACATATCTTCCCTTGGTTACCGGTGTTACTTCCAGCTCAGGTTTCCTCGTATGAACCCCAAAGCAGATGGGAGGCTTCTTTGAAATTGATATTGTTTGGTTGGTATTAGAAACTGGGAAATGCTGCAGCTGATCAGGTATTGCTAACACCTCAGAGAATCATTACGCATTTGTGTATGGAGGCTATTCCCATCCCTTGGGTTTCCTAGACTGCTTTTTATATTCGCATTGGCAGGCAACAGCCAGTTATTTTCACTCTGTTGTCCAAACAGCTGAATAATGGGCACAATCTCTTCTTTCTTCTCCAAACAGAACTCCCCTTGTGTTGTGATTGCTGCTCGCCATGCCAGCTCTTCCACGGTAAGCTCTACATCTTTTGTTTCCTTGTTAGGTTGATCTTGGGCATATTAATGTGATTGGTAACGCCCACTTGGTAAACATTCAGGATTTACTTCCCTAGTTTCTTCCAACCTCTTTGTTTTTCTTTTAAAGAACCTAAAAGATGTCCTGTCAGACCTCATTCCCAAAGAACAGGCAAGAATCAAGAACTTCAAGCAACAACATGGGAAGACAGTTATCGGCCAAATCACTGTTGACATGGTAAGAGGCCACAAAAATATCTGTACTGTATAGTACGCAGAACGATCCCATGGCAGTCAACTGATAACTGGGGCCACTTCCATTAAAGTAAAGGTTGTTTGTGGTGCAAAACTTTAAAGGGGTCTTCTGCATCAGATGGGAGGGTTATGACTTCTGGCAGTCCTGCTATAGAGACTGAGAAAATGTACTACAAACACTTTCCCATTAACTTCAGTGGTACTGAATTTTGCAATTCCATTCCCAGCCACTACAGTGTACAGAGTTGTGCTAGCTCCAGGGCTTTACAGCACCTTTGAACGGCTGCTCAGTGGGAGATCTGGGAGTTGGACGCCTGTCAATCTGATATCAATGGCCTATTTGAAGGACAGATCATCAGTATTAAAGTCCTGGAATACCCCTCTAAACATCAAATATACAAGTTTACTGTTAATAGTTTTGATTACTTGAATAGTGAAACATAAACCTGAATATTATAATAAACTTTACTAAACTTTACATGTTATACTAAGAAAACATGTATACTCCTTAAGTGTCCTACTTTTTCTGTTCTTTAGATATATGGAGGCATGAGAGGCATGAAGGGACTGGTCTATGAAACTTCTGTACTTGATCCTGATGAGGTAAGATTTACAGACAAAGCAAGTAACACAACTGTGTTTTATTCCTATAACTCACATTTAATATTTGTTTCTAGGGAATTCGCTTCCGTGGTTTCAGCATCCCTGAATGCCAGAAGCTGCTGCCCAAGGCACCAGGAGGAGAAGAGCCAATACCTGAAGGACTTTTCTGGCTCTTGGTCACTGGGGAGGTGCCCTCACAAGAACAGGTACACTTCCAGTAGAAACCTCATGTAATTTTGCTGACACCATGCTGATGGGCTCTGGGTGACTGTCACTGATGGTATTGCTAGGACCTATTTGGGAAATGTAGTTGGGCAGGATCATTGGGCCAGGTATTTAGTTATTTTAAGATCCTTTTACTGCAGTCAAGCAATGTCATCAGTGTTAGTGTTCCATTCACAACATTATTCAGTGTAATACTGAACTTCTTCTTTTTACTCCTTAGAGCACCTTTCACCACCTTCAGTAACTCCTTGCACCCTTCAATAAGTGCGGCTTTACTGATTCTGGCATAGTTGGAATTTTCAGTTTTCCGCTCACCTTTCCTGAGCAATCAGTGCTGTTGGTTTCAACACAATTATGCTCTCTGCTGTCAGGTGGATGGTCCCTGCCTGTTTGCTTCAGTGCAGGACCCCCAACCTGACGGTAGAGCGCATTATTGTGCCAAAAGTAACAGAAATGATTACTCTGAAACCATGGGGGCTACAGAAATTCCATTTGCACCAGAATCTGTGGAGAAGCTTCTATAGAAGGATGCAGTTAGTTGGAAATGGTGAAGGTGGTAAAATGTTTTCTTTATGTGGATTCCTGCAGCAAAATCAGCTGTCTTCCTGATATGTTAGAACATATGATCTACTGCGATTAGAAGATAGTTGCGATGTTAAAGGGTTCTACCCTTTAAGGCTGAAGCCCCATGTAGCGTAAATGCCGCAGCAAAAACCGCAGAGTTTTATAGTACCTGCAAAGTGTATAGGATTTTGGCTAATCCCATCCACACATTGCAGAAAAAAATCTGCAGCGGAAATCCTGCGGTTTCAAAAACGCTTGTTTTTGTAAATCACAGCATGTCAATTATACCTATGGAAATGTTGGTGATTTCTGTATAGGTATAATAGAAGCAGAAAGTCTGCAGAGGAAAACTCTGCGGACGTTCTGTGAAAAGCGCTGTGGGGGAAAAAAAGTGATGCGTTTCCACCGCGGTTTTTCCTACGGAGCTTTTTGGCTGTCGCTCGCTACGTGGGGCTTTAGCCACAAGGAGTATTCCAACCAGAAACATTTGTCACCTATTCACAACAGTGCTGTGCTAGGCTGTTTCCAGCAGTGTCCTTGACTTTGTATACAGCATCAGGATTCGTGCTCAATTTAACTTCCTCCTAGTCCTTTTTTTTTTTTTTTTTTTTTTTTTTTTATTCTGTTCTGGCGATTGCTATGTGTCCTATAGATTAGAGGATAAATGATTCTGACTAGAATAACACTAATATGACAAATTCTCTTTTTTTCCTAAATAAGCTGATGCTTTACATATTTTACGTCTACTCATATCACTGTTGCAACTCTTCTTTGTCAGGTTAACTGGCTCTCTAAAGAGTGGGCAAAGCGGGCTGCTCTACCTTCTCATGTTGTAACTATGCTGGACAACTTTCCCACCAATCTGCATCCCATGTCTCAGTTCAGTGCTGCGATCACAGCCCTAAACAGCGAGAGCAACTTTGCTCGGGCTTATGCTGAAGGCGTTAACAAGGCCAAGTACTGGGAGGTAAGAATTCATGACGGGCATATAATATATGTAGATATTTAAGCTGTTACATTACATGTAGAAATGTACATGTACTTTTTCATAAAAATGTAGAGCAAATTCAGCAGTTATTTTACTTGCATTGAATCTGAGTTTCGGCTTATGTGCTAGCTCAGGATACAGTGCATACAGATGCTTTGCTTTCATTGACTTATTATACTCTGGACATGCAGATGGAAAATGAATTCCCTTGTGTAACAGTTTTCTAACATAGATGTGGTGCCTCTGTGGCGTACAGCCCTCTCTTGTACCCTGAGCTTTCTGTGCTCTACTCTGCCACTTAGTGGTAAAAAAAAAATAGACAGGGACTCCTCGGCCTATGAAATATTCTTTAGCTCATACCAGAAAAGTGGCTCAATTTCACCTGAATGGCTTAGACATCAGTTTGGCGCACAGTACTTCCCGTGTTGCACCAGAATTAATGATGATTTCCATGCATCTTACCCAGCTGACCATTTCAGTTGGAAGTGAAGGCTATGTCCAACTGTCCAAAAATCCAATATAGGCTAATGCCCCACGTAGTGGGTTGCAGTCAAAAAGCACTGTGGGAAAAACTGTGTCGGATAGCATCGCGGTTTTTCCCGCAGCACGTTTCACAGAAAGTCCGCAGAGGAAGACTGCTTCAATTGTACCTTTAGGGAAACCGCAGGCGTTTCCATAGGTATAATTGACATGCTGTGCTTTCCAAAAACGCGGTGGTTTTGGAAATCGCAGTATTTCCACTACATGTATTTTTTCTGCAATCTATGGATGGGATTCACTAGAATCCCATCCAATTTGCAGGGACTGTAAAATGCTGCGGTTTTATGCCACTTGGGGCCCCCGGCCTTAGGAATAGAAAAGGTGCTTCAAGTCACTTCTGGTTTACGGCGGGACCCCATGTGGTGGTTTTTGCCGCAGCATTTTACAGTCCCTGCAAAGTGAATGGGATTCTGGGGCAGAATAATATGCGCAGCGGATATGCTGCGATTTCCAAAACTGTTGCGTTTTTAGAAATTGCAACATTTCGATTATACCTATGGAAACGCTGGTGGTTTCCCTATAGGTATTATTGAAGCAAAAAAAGTCTGCAGTCTGCGCTTACACCGTCTGCACCGCGAAGCCGTTTTTTTTTTTTTGTCAGAAACAAAGTCGGACATGCAGTCGTTTTTTTCCGACGAAAAAAACCAGCTTCGCTTCAAGTGAATCTGGTTTTAAGTAATGTGTCGCAAACCTTTCCATATCCAGTGCCTATATAGTTTTCCGACATTGAGGTCGGATTCACGGCGGATGGAGTGCCACCGCAAGTGTGAACCCATTCTTAGTTGTGTTGTTTGAGAGATTATTCATACAAAAAAAAATAAAAAAAATCCCTCCATTGATAGATTTTTGGATGCGCCCATTCAAACAGTGACTAGCCTTAAAGAATCTTAAAGCATAGCATTTCTCTGGGAATAATACAATTAGAACATCATGTGGTGACACATAAAAGTTGAGAATCTCTACACCAGAACATCTGTTCTACATTTTTTTTTTTTTTTTTTTAAACTCGGTTTATTGAACAATCGTACAACAAATTACACATCAATAGTACAAGCTTAAAAAGGAATAACAAAGGACATATTCTAAAAGTTGTACAAAGACATATCAGAAACTAGACAAAAAGAACCAAAACAGTGCTGCATAGTCCATGGTAGATGTAAATATCAGATACAAATCGTCCAGGAGAGAATCCAGGCAAGGGAGCCGAAAGAAACACAGAGTCCAAATCAACCTGTAGGGAGCAAAGGCATATACAAAAACCCCACACATATACAAACAAGATATCCTAATAAATACCCCAAAACCGAAACACCTCAGAACCTAAAGCAAAAATGGCCATTCCACCGAATCAAATGCCTTAGTGGCATCAAGGGAAGCCACCGCCCAATCCTGTTTAAGAGCAGCCCCTATCTGAGAAACCACCTGGACCCGTCTAAGGTTATCAGAAGTAGATTTGCCGGGCATGAAGCCCGTTTGGTCTGAGTGAATTAAATCCAAAACCACAGTATTCAACCTCTTAGCGAGAATTTTAGTAAGTAATTTATAATCGATGTTAAGGAGAGAAATAGGTCTATATGACCCACAGTCCAACGGATCCCTATCTGGTTTAAGAAGGAGAACAATATTAGCATCATAGAAGGAATCCGGCAGAGTGCGGGCCACAAACGCATCTTGATAACATTTCAATAAGACAGGGAGCAGTTTATCCTGATATTGTACATATACCTCAACCGGAATACCATCCGGGCCCGGTGATTTCCCTTTGGCCATGTCCACCAATGCATCAGATAATTCCTCCAGTCTAAGGGGAGAGTCCAGAAACTCCCGTTGTTCATTTGTCAGGGTTGGACAGGATACATCTGCCAAATACTGGACAATATCCTGAGTAGGTGCATGTAACTGAGATTGGTAGAGGGTCGAGAAATATTGATGAAAACGGTCAGGGATGGCCGCACTATCAGATAGGGCATCCCCGTCCATCGAATTAATTCTCAAAATTGCTGGAGAGGCTGTGTTATAATGGATAAGATGGGCTAAAAGGCTACTAGACTGATTACCCAACTCATAAAATCGTTGTTTAGTGAAAAATTGAGACCTGCGGGCCTTTTCATGTAGAACATGTAGATATTGCCTACCCAGTTGAAGCCACTCAGTTCTGGAGTCATCAGTAGGATTAGCTATATACGCGGCCTCCAACAATGCACATTTTTCAGCTAAGTCTCTCTCAAGGGAAGACGATTCTCTTTTAATGTATGAAATAGAGGATTTGAGACATCCCCTCAAATATGCTTTCATAGTTTCCCATAAGATAGTAGGTGTGGTGGTAGGGGAATTAATATCTAAGAAGGCTTGCAACTGATCCGGAATACGGTCATGCACTGCTATCAGCTTGAGCCAAAAGGGGTGAATACGCCAGTTATGAGAAGGTCTAGAGAGGTCAGTATCCCCAAATTCCAGCAGCAACGGAGAATGGTCAGACGTTGCCCTGGGCAAATATGAGATGTTAAGCAAAAGGGAACATGCCTTAATATTGCCTAGTGCATGATCAATACGGGACAGAGAGTGATGAGTGGCAGAATGACAGGAGAACACCAGGGCCTGTGGATATTTAAGACGCCAGAGATCATGCCAACCCACTTCCTGTACAAGCTGGGCCAGGGGAGTAGGGTGAGCACCAGAAGGGGCAGGGGCACCTACATTTAATCTATCTAGGGAAGCATCCATTAATTTATTAAGATCTCCCATGCAAACCACTGTAGCGGCAGGAAATTTAGCCGCAAAGTGGGCTGCTTCATGTAAAACTGAAAAGTCACATGCAGGTGGCAAATAAAGTCCTAGGATGACATAAAGTTTAGACTCTATCCAGGCCTGCACAAACACATAACGCCCATCAGGGTCCCTAACAGTGAGGCCTGGCTCCCAGCGGAGCCTGCGGTGAACCAGGAGGGACACCCCTCTAGAGAAAGAAGTATGAGTGGAGTGCAGGGCCCACTGGACCCAGGGTTTTTGTAAGTATCTGGTCGTATCAGGTGCTAGATGTGTCTCCTGCAAGCACACCAAATCAGGGTTGTATTGTCTAAGGTGGGAAAAAATAGTAGAGCGTTTCTTCACACCGCCAATACCCCGTATATTCCAAGAGCATACTTTAAGGGTCGCCATAACACCATACAATCACATTATACATTAAGAATGAGGGGTTCCCCCTGACCCCCACCATTAACCTCCCCACCGGACCGTTAAACCGAAAAAAGGACTTGCAGCAATAATTCAACCAAAACTGGAAACCCATAAGGGGCATTCCAACTATTAGTGAGGAGTCTAAGATTGCTCCTACACAATACGTGGCACTTGGTAAATGGGGGAAGTAGTGCACCCAAGATGGTATGGTAATAGGGCACTATCTTCAAACTAAAAAGCACAAGCAATAAACTATCACTATAATGTGAATCTCCAAAGGGACCCTAAACAGAAAAATTCTTGGCCGGTGCCCATGGGGCAGCCAAACACCCATCATATGAAAAGTCCATAGGCAACCGCAAGCAATAATAACAGTCATTAGCGGGGGCTGGGCCACAGGGGGCCCCCCCACCAGTCATCATATACCCTGTTACCGTCTGGGAGGTCGAGGCAGTAGGTTCAGCCAGTCTTCCGCCTCCTGCGGGGATGTGAAGAAAATAACCCTCTCCTCATGGATCACACGGAGCCGTGCAGGATAAGCCATGGAGTAATGAATGGAACTTTCCCGCAGTCGACGCTTGACATTGACGAAAGTGGCACGAGTCTTCTGTAGTGCCGCAGAAAAGTCGGGAAAAATGGAGATGGATGAACTGTTGAATTTATTCTCTCCAAGTTGACGTGCTGCCCGCAGCGCTGCATCTCGATCCCCACTGCTGAGAAGACGGGCCAACAGCGGCCTCGGAGGGGCACCCTGAGGGGGCGGTCTGGCAGGAACTCGATGGGCCCTTTCCACGGCAAAGGCAGGAGAAAACTTGGCCTCCGGTAGGGTTTCTTTCAACCACCTCTCCATAAACTCACATGGATTAGCCCCTTCTGACCGTTCCGGCAAGCCAAGAATGCGCAGGTTGTTGCGACAGAGTCTGTTCTCAAGATCATCCGCTCTCTGCGTCCACAACTCAGCCGATCTCTCCAGTGCAGTAAGCCTCGCCGGTACTGGGGCTGAATTATCCTCTAAGAGAGAGATGCGATCCTCCACCTCCTTCACTCGACCCCGTAAGGTCTGAAAATCTTGACGCAAAAGGCCCACATCAATATTGACTTCCTCAATTTTACCTGTGAGGGACGAGGTGCTGGACTGGATCGCCTCAAGCAACTGAGTCGTGACCTGTCGCAACGTGGGCTCCGCGTCCTCAGCAGGAGATGCCACCGACGGATCCAGTGCCGGCGGGCTGCGCTGCGGCTGCTCCCTGGCAAATCCCCAGAGACGCTCAGAAGCCGATCCTCTAGACTGGCGACTCATGGCAAGACAACAACAGTGACCACCAAGCAGCCAGTAGGTAGTATCAGAGGATTAGGATGCAGTACTCAATAGCCAGATAAATCAGCCAATAGGTGTTATCAGAGGGTCAGGCTATAGCGGCATCCACCATGCAGCCAACAGGTGTTATCAGAGGGACGGCCCCCAGCAGTGTCCACAATGTGGCCAATAGATAGTAACAGAGGATCAGGATACAGTATTGACTTGCCAGACAAAACAGCGAATAGGTGCCATCCGAGAGTCAGTCTGCAACAGCATCCACCACACGGCCAGTAGGTGTTATCAGAGGAGCAGCTCCCAGCAGCGTCCCCGATGTAGCCAATAGACAGCCACAGAGGGTCAGGATACAGTACTCACTCGCCAGACAAAGCAGCCAATAGGTATTATCAGAGGGTCAGGCTATAGCGGCATCCACCATGCAGCCAACAGGTGTTATCAGAGGGACAGCCCCCAGCAGTGTCCATGATGCGGCCAATAGATAGTAACAGAGGATCAGGATACAGTACTCACTCGCCAGACAAAGCAGCCAATAGGTGTTATCAGAGGGTCAGTCCATAGTGGCATCTACCATGCTGGCCAGTAGGTGTTATCAGAGGGACTGTATCTAGCAATGTCCACAATACAACCTGTAGATAGTAGCAGAGGACCAAGATATGGCACATCAGCTGCCAGGAGGTGTTATCAGAGGGCCAGTTTGTTTCTGTGGGTAGGTACCCCAAAGTAGAGGCCCAGGGCACCCAGGCCGGCAGCCCCAGTCCCCTGTCACCCAGCGCTCCACCGCAGAGCCCAGGCAAGCTACACAGCCGGTCACCGCAGGCCCACCATGCGGGCAAGATGGCCGCCGCAGCTCACCGCCCGCACGGATCTCCACCGCCCGGCACAGCCGCCGCGATGTTCAGGACAGCCACCGGACCGAAGACCCGCGCAGGAGAAGCACAGGAGAAGATGGGGTGTTCAGCGGTCACCAGAGCCCGGACACAAGCAGGATATCGGCAGGATTATAGGAGTCCTCGTCGGAGCTCAGCTCACATGCTGCCGCTCCGTACTCGCGCTAGCCATGCCCCCCCTGTTCTACATTTAAAGAATGCTCATCCAACTCAGTGAGAGAATTTCTGCTGGCAGGGTAGAAAAGGGGACAAAAAGTGGGTTAGAGCACAGCATTTCATAGGTAGGAACTAAAATCCATTAGAGAAGTATATTACAATTTTTTTATTGATGACACTTGCTGCCACAAAATCAGAAGTTGTTTAAAAGATAGGTTATCACTCAGGCTTGAGAAGCCAAATGTCTTCAGAGCTTCATGTTATGTTTCTATGTATCTTTGCGTTTAATCCACAAAGTCGCAATTGTGTCCTTGCATCACCTTCTACCACACTGTACTAATGTTTATGAAGGAGGGGCTAGGAGTTTCCATGAGCGTCTCCTCTCCACCCAACAATGTCCTTGGCTTTGGGACAGGTCTGTCACACATTTACACAGAGCTTGCGGTTGTCAGGGCATGAAGACGTGGTGTTAGAATGTGTGGAGATTCCTGTATTGAACTTGTTTTAACTTCCCTATATATGCATGGTAGAGCTGAATTGGCAAAGAAAAGCCATTGTTTGTTAACATGACCCAACAACTGAAGCTCATGTGACTTCTCAATGTCATCCAGCCCTTGGAGTCTCTGAGGTAAATCCCTCCCATCAGCTTGTATGTACATGCTCAGTACAGGGCATGCAGAATATTTAATGTATGTGCTGGGCACAAGGGTTGACGTACTGTTTGTTGGACTCCTTGACGCTGTTCTGAAAAGGACACATGGAAAATTCTCCGGGCATCTCTGATAAATCTGCTGCCTGTGCAGGAAGACACAGCTGATTCTTCCATAACCAGTGCACTATATATCTTGCTGTTTTGATGGCTTCTATTTAACATCCAATAGAAATTTAATACAGTTATATGCAGCAGTGTGAAACCAAACATATCTTTAAGTAATATAACTTTAGTCACAATGTGGAAAATGTCTGTGAAAGTGAACTGCAACAAAGTGCTTGTGTGGCCCGAAACTGAAAGACACATGAAATTCTAGGTTGTAGGTTTGCACGCCTGCTCCCCGCCCCCTCATATTTCCCCCCCCCCCCCAAGTAACACTTTTATATCAATCAGTTTTATTGAGTTTTTTAAAGAATGTATAATAACACATATCAAAAAGAAAATAACGTGTAATCGAATCGAGTAACTATAGGTTACTATGAATACGTAATGGTCAAAGAAACAACATGCATAGGAATGTCCTCTGCTACTTAACGATGAAGAGTCCCTTGACCTGTGTAAAGAGAGTGGTGCGATTATTGGGCAACCTAGGGTGACAAAAACATTAAAGACAATAACATGAATGTGGTACTACTAAAGTGGGTAATATGCTGGGGTAGGCAAGGACAGTGTACAATGGTCAGGTTTGGGTATTTGATGTCCATGGAAGCCAGTTCCTTTGGAAATTGCTGTCACCAAAGACTCCGTGGGAGAGGATCTTCTCATATTGATAGGTCTGTTCTACCATTGTCACCAGATCCCTCCTGGATGGAATGGTAGATGAGTTCCAGTTGCGTAAAAGAGCCAATGATGCTGATAATAAGGCATGACCAATCAATACTCTGAGCGCTGTCGGAAAGGAGTCAATCTGTAGGAACAGTAAAGCTAAGGCTGGAGATGGAGAAATAGAGAGTCCTACCAAGTATGAGATCCACCTGAAAACATCTTGCCAATGTGATTTCACATGGGGGCAGGTCCACAGTACGTGTAATAAAGATCCATTTTCACTGCATCCCCTCCAACAGGAACTCGAGGCTTGTGGGTACATTCGATGGAGTCGCTCTGGAGTGTAGTACCAGTGAAGGAGGATTTTGGTAGTGGTTTCATAGTGAGTCACGCATTTAAAAGTCTTCTTGGTAAAGGCCAAAGCTTTCTGCCATTGCACAATCGAATATGTTCGATAGAGTTGAGTTTCCCAGCTGAGCAGAGGAGTGGACTTGATCAATTGGTCCTTAGCGCCCATGATGTTATAAATTGAGCTGAGAATTCTAGTGGCAGGATTTGGAGTTTTGAGAAGGTCCAGCAGAGTTTTATTGTAGGTCACTTGTTTGTTGTGATTAGAGGATAGAAAGTGTTTAACTCTAAGATAGGTAAAAAGGCATTTGGATGGTAGTGAGAAGGTACATCGAAGAGACTGAAATGGGATTATCGAGTCTCCACTCCATATTTGCGCGATGGAAGTGATACCGCATGCTCTCCAGCAAGATAGGTCCAAGTCAAGGATCGCCTGCTCCAGAAATTCAATCGGAGCCCGCATGATATGTAGTGTCTGTTTCTTGCCTGTCGCTTGAGTATGGCGCCATTTATCCGTGAGATGTTGCAGGATTGGGGACGGGAGAGAGGGTGTCATCTCCGTCCAGAGTGTGTAGATGAGCCAGGATTTGAGACTGTGTCGTGGTATCATGTGGGATTCGATATGTATCCAGGATTTGTGGGCATTATTGTGCCACCAGTCCTTCAAGGTAGATAAATGAGAGGCCACATAGTAATCAAAGATATTTGGCACTCCCAAACCTCCTACTCCCCGCTTCCTGTATAGGATAGAGGACGGAAGTCTTGGCTTCTTGAAGTTCCAGATAAGTTTATTGAATAATGCGTTGATCTTTTGGAGGAATATAAGAGGAGGTGCTACAGGGATGGTTCTAAATAAGTATAGTAGTTTTGGGAGCAGCATCATTTGAAATGCTGAGATTCTACCTAACCATGACAGGTGGTGTTTCGCGTAGGCCTGAAATTCCTTCTCCAGACCAGTCAGTCGCGGCATGTAATTGGTTCTGGACACCTGTGAAAATGAGGGCGTGATCTTGATCCCTAGATAGTCCAGCTCTGACGATCTCCAATCATACGGAAATTTTTTCCTAAGAAGTTCCAGAAGTGGCATGGAGATATTTTGGGGAAGTATTTGTGTTTTAGACTCATTTATTTTGTAGAAGGAGAGGGCTCCATATTGTTTGAGGATTTCGATGGCCGCTGGTAAAGATGTTTCTGGATGAGTTAGAGACAAAATGATGTCATCTGCATATAGGGGGATGAGATGAGAGGAATCGGCCACTTTCACTCCCCGCACACTTCCGTTTTGCCTCAGGGTCTGGGCTAGGGGTTCAATGGTGAGAATGAATATCAAGGGGGAGAGAGGGCATCCTTGCCTTGTTCCGTTTCTGATACTGAAGCTGTCTGATAGCGTATTATTAGTAAATACCCTAGCCGATGGGGAAGTATAGAGATTTGAGATAGCGTTAAGGATAGGGCCAGAGAATCTCAATTTTTTTCAGGACGGAAAAGGCGAAGTTCCAATTGATCCTGTCGAACGCCTTTTCGGCGTCTAGGGCGACCATGAGTGATGGGGTCTTTGTGCGTTCCAATAAGTCCACTAGATGGAGAATACGTCTGGTGTTGTCTGGAGCTTGCCGACCCTTCACAAAACCCACTTGATCCATGCTAACCAGTTCTGGGAGGATAGGCGCTAGTCGAGAGGCCAATATTTTTGCGTACAACTTAAGGTCCGAATTAAATAACGAAATTGATCTGAAGTTTTGTGGGACATCAGCGGTTTTGCCAGGTTTGGGAAGAGTAACGATTAATGCTGCTAGAGATTCGTGTGGAAGCGGTGCACCCAGCATGGCATGGTTAAGGAAGTCCAAAAGAGATGGGACAAGCGTTTGCTGGAAGTGTTGTAGGTATTCATTGGAAAAGCCGTCTGGTCCTGGGGATTTACCCTTAGGCAAGGACTTTATTTGTTTCAACACCTCTGGAAGAGTGATAGGTGTGTTTAGGACCAAGAGTTGATCGTCTGTAAGACTTGGTAGTGTGATGTCATTTAAGAAACTGGACACCAAGGAGGAGTGATCTGGTGCGATATAAGTATGGTCCTGTAGATTATAGAGTCTCGCATAGTAATCCTTGAAAGAGTTGGCTATGTCTCTGGGGTCTGTTAAATGTGCTCCAGTAGAGGGATGCTTGATGTATGGGATCCTTGATTTTAAGTGTTCTGGTTCGTAATTGTCTTGCTACCCTGTTTCCCCCGAAAATAAGACAGCGTCTTATATTAATTTTTGCTCCCAAAGATGTGCTGTGTCTTATTTTCAGGGGATGTCTTATTTTTTTTCAATGAAGAAGAATTCACATTTATTGCTGAACAAAAAATGAACATTTATTATATACGGTACTGTACAGTAGTTGTCATCACAAACCAGCATAACCAGACAAACTGTGAATCCTATCAAGAATTTCTTACTACCGTACCAATATTTCCATGAACAACAATTAACAGTATGGTACATTTACCAATATTTACAGTATGCATAGAAAGTAAAATTTATTCAATGACAGTTATGTCATCATCTTCTAGGACATCATCATAACAATCCAAACCATTAATTTCCCTGCACACAGTATCATCTCCCATAGTGGCCCCTGCACACAGTATCATCTCCCATAGCGGCCCCTGCACACAGTATCATCTCCCATAGCGGCCCCTGCACACAGTATCATCTCCCATAGTGGCCCCTGCACACAGTATCATCTCCCATAGCGGCCCCTGCACACAGTATCATCTCCCATAGCGGCCCCTGCACACAGTATCATCTCCCATAGCGGCCCCTGCACACAGTATCATCTCCCATAGCGGCCCCTGCACACAGTATCATCTCCCATAGTGGCCCCTGCACACAGTATCATCTCCCATAGTGGCCCCTGCACACAGTATCATCTCCCATAGTGGCCCCTGCACACAGTATCATCTCCCATAGTGGCCCCTGCACACAGTATCATCTCCCATAGTGGCCCCTGCACACAGTATCATCTCCCATAGTGGCCCCTGCACACAGTATTATACCGGTATGTCCCATTGTGGACCACCCATGCACGATTATTATACTCTGGGGTCTTTTCAGACCCCAGAGTATAATGATCGGAGACCCAGGGGAGGATAGAAACATAAAAAAACAACGTTGCTTACCTGTTCCTCGATCCGGTCCACTCTCTGCTGCTTCGGCCTTCTTCAATGCTGGACCAGGCCGGCGTCACGTGATGTGGGCCGGCGTCGCGACGCAAAGTGACGTCCCCAGCAGAATCGTTACAGCAGAATCGCGCAGCAAGGACAGGCTCCGCTTCCCGACACCAGGAGAACGCTCACCACTGCACACTCATGCGGTACAACGCAGCAGGGACATCGTACTGTACAGGATAACGGCAGCGGGACAAAGGGGGACAACAAGGAAAGCAACAGGCTCAGGATACTGAATGGTGAAGGTAGGGGACGACAGCAGTGTTACAGTATACCATATACCGTACCGGTATGTTCTGTTCGGGAATGCTGCGAAACGAAACGTCTCCTACGGTACGTCTTACTTTCGGGGGATGCCTTATATTGGGCAATTCTACAAAACCTCTCCTATGTCTTACTTTCGGGGGTGTCTTATTTTCGGGGAAACACGGTAGTAGTCGGCTAGCTTTGTTGCTTTGAGAGTAGAAACGGGCTTTGGATTGTTTCAGAGCGTTCTCATAATCTTGTAAGAGGAGGAGACGTAGTTGTTGTCTGGCCTGATAGAGTTGTTTAGAAGTGACCGGGTTAGGGTTAGCTTTGTTCGCATCCTCCAGGGTGCGGAGTGTTAACATTGCAGCTTGAACCGCCTCCTGACGTTCTCTTTTATTTCTGTGCGCAATCTTTATAAGGGTACCACGGATATATGCTTTATGAGCGTTCCAAAGGGTATAGGGGTCAGTTGTAGAGGAAGAGTTATTCTGAAAGTAGTCTTGAAGGTCTTTTTCTATTATAGGACGATATTTAGGGTGGCTCATGAAGTATGTATTATTTCTCCATATTCTAGTGACAGAGGGTGAGATCTTTTCTTCTATTGTAAGAGTGATAGCTGCGTGATCCGACCAGGTGATTGATTCAATTGTGGATTGTTTCGCGCTCATAAGGGTATGGAAATCTGTCCAGAACATATCAATGCGGGAGTAGGAGCTATGGACTGCTGAGAAGTATGTGTAATCCTTTTCGCCTGCATGTTGTGCTCGCCAGACGACGTAAAGATTTTCATTGAGTTGAAATTGGTTTAGGCAGGAGGAATTGTCTCTCTTAGTGTTGGTCGAGTCCATATAGGGGTCCATTATATTATTGAAGTCTCCACAGATGATTAACGCTCCTTGTTGGATGTCTCGAATTTGTCTTCGGACTCTACGGAGGAATGCCAAGCTCTTTCGGTGTGGAGCATATATGTTCACTATAGTGTAAAGGGCGTTATTGATACGACCTACAATTATGAGGAATCTGCCTTGAGGGTCTGCCCTTTGTGTCAACAGTGAGAACGCCATTGAATCCTTAAAGGCGATCAGAACTCCGCGTTTCTTTGATCGGTGATGAGCATGGTATATGGCCGGGAAAGAGGGGTGTTTTATTCTGAAGGCGTCTTTTTGTAAGAGGTGGGTTTCCTGGGCACAGAATATGTCCGCAGACAGCGAGAGAGCCTCTTTCCATAAATAGGTACGTTTCTGTGGGCTGTTTAGGCCTCAAACATTGAGAGATGTTAGTTTGAGCACCATATTGCCACTGTAGAGAGAGGATGTCAAGAGTGTAGCTTAGTCGGCAGGGGAAGTGGGGAGTAGTATCACAATTAGCAAAATTAAATATAAGAACGAATTTTTTAGAGACAGATACAGGTTCACTGTATGTTGTTTGGGGGTTTTTGTTTGAAGACTAGCCGGGTAGACCGTCAAAACAATGGGGGGTATGCACCCTATATGAAGAGTAGTAGCCTCCCTGGAATATCATTCGTGACTTGTAGGAGATTTTCGTCCGGCATGTGGACGGGAAGTAGGATTGTCAGCAACTTGAGGGAGAGACATTGTTATCTTCCGTGTCGACAGTAACGCCTTACCCTGATTCAAGTCGCGAATGATGAAGGTGGTCCCATCTTTATTAATCATCAGCTTCACAGTAAACCCCCATCTGTATTGAATTTTATTCCGGCGAAGTGTTGTTGTAATCGGGAGTAACTCCCTTCTAAGGCGGAGGGTCGTTGCTGAAAGATCTGTGTATAGTTGTATGTCTTGAAATTTGGAAGGCCAAGTTGTCCATTTGCGAGCGGCTTCTAGTAATTTTTCTTTTATATGGTAAAAGTGGAATCTCACCAGTACGTCCCTCGGGGCATCCTCACCTAGATGTCTAGGGCGAGGGAGTCTGTGTACTCTGTCTATTATCATTTCTATCGTTGGGGAATCCGGCAGTAAAAATTTGACATATTCCTGCAAATATGAGAGCAACTCAGTTGGCGAGACTTGTTCTGATATGCCTCTAAATTTTATGTTGTTTCTTCGGGAGCGGTCCTCCATATCAGCCAATTTCGCCTTGAGACTTTCGACGTCTTCCGCTATGTCGTTGTGAGCATCGATGACTTTGTTGTGTGATGTAGCTAGATCACCCATCTTAGCTTCGATGTGCGTTACCCGTCCATCTAGAGCCTTAACGGATGATTGAATTGGTTGAAGTAATTGTGACATGTCTGTTTGAAGGGAACTGCGGAGGGCCAAGAGCATTTCTCGCAGGGTATGTTCAGAAGCCGGGCCATTAGTAGTTTGGAAACTGTCAAGGTCAGTCGTTGAGGTCAATGACAGAGCGTTAGGAGAAGGTTGATCCATGGGACGAACTGAGTCTCCGGGTAGTTCCATACGCGGTTTTTGTTTGATTGGACTTGTACTCGTACTCGGAGACAGTGAATATCGTAAAGGTGGATTTTGTTCCTCTGTGAGTTGGGATGAGACATTGTGGATTTGTTGTACCGCTGTACGGATGTCTTCAGGAGTTGGGGGAAGATGCGGGGCTGGCGTACTTATGGAGTGTGGGAGAGCCACTGCAGGCATTAGCGCCGCCGTGAGTGTTACAGCGGATACAGGCGATGGGGGTGTGAGTTCTAGACGGTCCGGGTCCATAGGGCCCAGTTCACTCTCTCCGCTACGGTACCATTCAAAATAGTTAGTAAGATTGTTATCTGGTCTTCTAGCTGATTTCCTACCTTTCACCATAATGCCAGTTATGAGTATCTAGCAGGTAGCAGTTCAGAGGCAGATATTCCAGTACAGGCTTTTAGTCGCTGAGAGTTGTTAAAGGTGCAGTTAGTCCTCAGAGTTAAGTCGACATTATTTAAGGGGAAGGATGTCACCGATGAATTTTTGTATAAGGATGCAAACTGTAGCTGGTTGATACTATAGCTAGGCGACTACAGTACTAGGCCCAGTGTTGATTGGTGATATAAGAGTTAAGAAAGCCACTAGGTCTTTTATATGGTGTCGCCTTTCTGCCTTAGGCCTTGGGCCTTTGTAGAGAAGGTGGGGGCCTATATAGACCTGTGTGTCTCCTAGTGAGAGTGTACACGGAGGCCTGTAGTTGCTTCACTTGTCGTAGGGTAACGGTCCGCTCCCGGCCTAAGTGCAATCAGGGTGGAGGGAGGATAAATGTTGGAGCAGGGCCCGTCCTTCGCCGACCAGCAGCAGAGGCAATAGGCTTCTATTATACACCCGTGTTGGGAGCCAAGGATGTGCAGACTGCGCACCGGGTAGGAGAGCTGCAGAGGCCTTTCTGCGCCAACGGCAGGAAGGAGTGAGGAGTCCCCTGCCCTCCACGCAGGACCCCCAAGCTCCCCCCCCCCCCCCCCCCGTCTTATGTAATATATCTCCCACCCGGAGGTCCCTCTAGGTGTCTAGGGTGCAAGAGGCCGCCCCAAAGGTATAATCACCTCCGCTCGTCGTAGGCCCCGAAGCCACTGATGAAGGCCTCAAGATGGCGTCCTCCGCGCCGGCCGAGCCGACTCCTCTCTGTCCCCCGCAGCAGCCGATGCCCTGCGATGCCGCCGCCGCACCAGATGTCCCGTCCTGCAGGTTCTAGGCACTAGCAGAGGCGATGGAGGCGGGTAGTGTACTGGAGACCCGCATTAGGTGCCGCTATCGGTGAGGACCGAGGGCAAGATGGCGGGCGAGGAGGAGAGGCCGAGATAGGCCTCGATATTAAGTTGCCGGTGAGGTGATCGTAGATCCGATCCAAACACCCAGTATCGACTAACTGGGGCCTGGGGGAGAGCCCCTGGGTGAGTATCGGTCTGAAATAAGTAGGATTCGTGCGATAGGGATTAGATTGCAACTGGGTCCAGCAAGAGCTGTGAGATATGCTTCTTGTCTCTTCTCCGGCTAGCCACGCCCCCCCCCCCCCCCAAGTAACACTTTTAAATGTAAACCATATATTTTGAGGGTCCATCTCTTACCTCTCATTCTGAAAATTTTTGTAACATAGAAAATTTTTCCTTGGACCAGAACAAATTCTTGCCTACAGTGACCCACTATTATTATAATCAACTGTATATGCTAACCGGGGATTTCTCTTCAAAAGCCCTTAAGCTGGCTAGACACCTTATGCTAGGTTAACACTAGCACTGTCCATTTGTTGTTCAGGTCCACCAGGGGACCCAAACAGAGAGGCAGACCGCAAAAACAGCAGTTACACATGGAGCACAACAGACCCCATTGACTATAATGGGGTTCGTGGAGTTTCCATATTTTTTTTTTTTTAAACTGAAAGTGGTGAAGTTAAAAGGCAGATGTGAACCTAGCCTTAGACTTTTGTTGGCTGCTTTTGGCCCAGGACCAGTTATAATAATGATACAAACAACTGTTCAAAACGCAGACTTGCCTTCTAAAATACATTGGTCATGTTGGAAATTTTCAGTTGGCGGTCAACTAAAAACAAGAGTGTTTGCTATAATCGGCTGCTTTTGGATAGACTTATTGGTGGAGATTTAAAAGATTGAAAATGCCAGTCTTCATATCCCGTGTGCCAGTGGAGGGTGCATATGGAGTGAAATCCTTCATCATTTGTGCCAGTTATCAGCCATAAGTTAGAAATCTAGCTCCACCTCCAGCACACCCTTGCCACACTCCTTTTTTGGGGAAAGTTGCATGGGCGTTGCAAAAACACCAGTTGCGACAAGGATTGCCACTTTATGCCAAAAAAACAGGCATAAAATAATAGGTGTGCCCCAGTTTAATTCTGAAGGGATTGTCCAAAACCCTAAGGTATTGGTTATTGCTGACCTATCCACCTGTCATCAGTATTTGATTGTGGGGTCCACCAAGACCATGTACTGATCAGCTGATTTGGCTGCTGGAAAGCTGTATACAAGATAGTCGGAAGCAGCTCTGCTCATATTCAAGTTAGGGCTGGACAATTAATCAAGATAAATTGGTTAACTTGCCATTTGAAAGAAGCACAATTCTGTATTCATGGATTCCTTCAGAACCGTGAAATCCATGTCAGCCCTGTAGTCTAGTATATTCTAGGCAGGCTTTATCCTCCCACTGAAAACTATGATCAACAGTTTCTTCACTGCAGTTGGCTGGTAGGCTCTCCCCCCTAAGCTTGAAAATGGACAATTTTGTCTACAAATAAAATCTCTAACCCCAATTCAAGTTAATGGAGGCAGAGCTGCTGTTCCCAGCGCCACTGCTACCAGATAGGTAATCTCTGTGGTCAATACCCTTGGGACTCGGACAATCTCTTTAATATTGAATGTAGGATCCTTCATACGAACAGTCCCATCAACAATGATGTGGCCACATCACAGCTGTCCAAAATCTAACGTGTATGGCCTGCTTTACATAAGACGCTAGGTTCGCACTAGCATCATGTGGTCCGTTCTAACAGAATGCTAAAATAGCAGACACTTATATGGAGCCCAATGGATCCTTTGACTATAATGGGATCCACTGAAACTGTTATGTTTGTTGGGACTGCTGGACAAAAAAGGTTGTGCGTGCAGGGCTTTTTTCTTCAGGCAATTTTTGGCAAACAGTCTCCGAATTCACTCTAGCTGAACGTAACTTTAGTCACGTTTTAAGCTATGGTGGGCATAAGATTCTTCTTAGGTTGGATGTGTTTAGTGTAACGCGATCTATAAACATAAGATACTTATCAGCAGACATTTTGGCATGTCAAGATAACTTTGGTGAAATCTGCTGAGACCCTAAAGTTTGTTGTGGTCACTTGCATAAGATTAACAGCAGATTCTAATAAGATAAGCTGGATGTGTATGGACAGCTGAAGATTGTCCCTGTGGCTAAAATAAAGGTGGCAATACATATTAGATGGAGGTAGGTTGATGACTGAACAGTTGAAAGGTCAAGTTTCTGTTGGAGATGGGTTATATATATTATATAGCCATGTATTATTGGTCAGATAAAATGATTATTCATTGTTTTAGCCTACAGAACCCTTATACATTTCATAAAATACTAGAGATGTACTAGAGAAATAGACATTGTCATCTAAGTTATTAAAGAAAAATGCTCCTTTCTCCACTTTTTTTTTTTTTTTTTCTCAATCCACGTCCCCTGCACTAATTACGATTTCTGAATTGACTCATCAAATTCACACATGGAAGGCTGTACACAAAGTACAACTCTACTCGTTGAAGTCTATGGAAAGGGGAGGGTGGCAAAAGTGGCCAAGCTGTTATGGCAGACATAGGGCAGAAAGAGACCATGGCTATAGGTGATACATTGTTGATTGGTGGTAGATTGACAGCTGAGACCCCTGCTGATCCAGGTGTGTTACCCCTGCTGTGAAGTCAGCCGAACCTCTGGTAGAATATCAGTGCATTCCTGCGCCCATTCACTACAATGAGAGCGCCAGTGATAGTCAAAGTAAAGCACTTGGCTATCTCCGCTGCTGCTGAGGGGGTGGAGTGTGCATCAGTGGGATTCTCAGTAGTCTGACCCCCACAAATGAGAAGTTTTTCCTCTGTCCTATGGATAACCCCATTGTCCCTCTGTACTCTGAGAGAAAACACCTGCTTAGAGGGTGTGGACAGGTCTCAGTCAATTTGCCCTCTCCATAGACTTCACGCCTTACAGGTCGTTGTACATACTTCAAAGTACTGATTTGATAAGTACAGGGGGTGGGAAATACTGTTATTAGAAAAAAAGCATTTTTCTTTACTAAAATATATTCTAGGGTTTCCTATTTTTCCTGCAATATTGATTTCTTGAAATTGATAAGCTTTCGGGTAGGCTTTATGTGACAGATGTTTGCTATGGTTGTTGTCTCTTTTCATCAACTTTAGTTTAATAATTCCATCTCTACTTACCTTTCTGCTACAATGTGATTTTCTCCTAGGTGTTGCTGTACCACAAGGCATAACTTTTACCAGCATTAGGCAGTGCTATGTAACATGAAATGGTTGTTACTGTACTTGGCCATACACATGACATACTTGTCAGATAAACACTTGGTTGGCCGACAGCTATTTTCCCAGCCTGTAAGCCAGACTCATGAGCTGAGCATTCATGTCTATTTCTGTGTAAATAAAGGTTTAGCTGCTGCCTGACCCTTCTGATAGTAACTGACCTCTTGTCAGAACAAAGGATCCAGCATGATAAATGCATCTTAGGGTGGGTTCACACCTGCGTTCCAGTCCGTCCGTTGCCAATCCGAGTGAAAATCTCGGCGAATGGGATTGGCATCGGATACAGACCGGTTAGCGACGCATTGGTTAAAAACCCATTCATTTGAATGGGTTTTTAAAGCAATGCGAGGGTGTCCGATTGCACCCTCTGCGCTGCGAAGCCGTTTTTTTTCGTTGGACATGAAGTCCTGCCTGTCCGACTTTGTTTCCGACGAAAAAAAAGGATTTAACCAATGCGTCGCTGACCGGTCTGTATCCGATGCCAATCCCGTTCGCCGAGATTTTCACTCAATTGGCAACGGACGGACTGGAACGCAGGTGTGAACCCATCCTTACCTGATCGCACCTTTACACAGCATTTGTGATCATGGAGAACTCTAGAACCTCCATACACATTAGATCGTCAGTCAATCCTGCTGAAATTTTTGGGTTTTGATGACTTTTCTCTTTGTGTATGGGCAGCTTTATGCTAAGCATTGCTTGATATATTTCTGAGTTAATTTCAACTTTTTTCTTTAAAGTTGATCTATGAAGACTCCATGGATCTGATTGCAAAACTCCCATGCATTGCAGCCAAGATCTACCGTAACCTTTACCGTGAGGGGAGTAGCATTGGCGCCATAGATTCCAACCTGGACTGGTCCTACAATTTCTCCAACATGCTGGGATACACAGACCCCCAATTCACAGAACTCATGAGACTCTATCTTACCATCCACAGGTACGTGGGATGTCTATGAAAACGATAGTTTTCCAATACACCACAGCATAGATTTAAATTTGGCATTGTTCATAAGGTATAATCTTTGGCTTCCAGAGGACTGCAGAATAATACTTATTACAATGTGCAGAAGAGACTGATGATGGATTAATATGTACTTTTATCCTCGGAACTATTAAATGATAGAAGTTAGAGTAGTTTCTATTAAGCTGAAGTATATGTATTGACCGTCTTTTTGTGAGACTCATTTCCCTGGACTGAACTGTCATGTGCATCATGGTCATTTAGGATGCAGTGACCTCTCAAATGGCCCCATTGCTTCTATACCAATTTGACATAAAGCTGTGAATTTGGTACAATAGCAATTGAGTTCAGCCACTAAGGCTAGCTGTGAATTGACAGGTTCTCGCTGACTCCTGGCACGTCCTGATGATTGTGTAGATCTTGGGATATTGTAAACCTTGGTTAGAAAACCTGTGCTAACAGATCTCCTGACAGTTGTCATACAGTTGCGCACTGTCAGAGAGGCAGGTTTTTTTTTCTAGCATATCCACTGAGTGGCTGGCATCACATGGGGACTTGAAATGTTTTGCAACATTTATTTCCATGCTGCTTGTGATCTATTATTCCCTGTGGAGAGAGGTGATATTTTTTGCTTTTCAGTTACTGACAAACTTGTTTTTTTTCCATTCCAGTGACCACGAAGGAGGAAATGTTAGTGCACACACCAGTCATTTGGTTGGCAGTGCCCTGTCTGACCCTTACCTCTCTTTTGCTGCTGCCATGAATGGTCTTGCTGGTCCTCTCCACGGACTGGCCAACCAGGTAGGTGTAATATCACACATCTGCTCTGACTAAACAATTGTTCCTGTACAGCCGAAGTAAAAAAAAATAAAAAAAAAATCATCTTTTACTTTGTAGGAGGTACTGGTTTGGTTAACAAGTCTACAGAAGGATTTAGGTGGAGAAGTATCAGATGAGCAGCTCAGAGACTACATCTGGAACACCTTGAATTCTGGCAGGGTATGTGCATACTGAATATTACTGTATTAGTTCTTTGTAGTATTGTCCCTGTTTAACTAATTGCATATTTAATATTGTTCCTGACAGGTGGTACCTGGCTATGGTCATGCTGTCCTCAGAAAGACTGATCCTCGCTACACATGTCAGAGAGAATTTGCCCTGAAGCATCTTCCCAATGATCCTATGTTCAAGCTGGTTGCTCAGCTCTACAAGATTGTACCCAATGTGTTACTGGAGCAAGGAAAAGCCAAGAACCCCTGGCCCAATGTAGATGCCCACAGTGGTGTCCTCCTACAGGTACAAACTAAGCAAATCTAAAATTTACTGCAGTCTTCAGTCTTTGTTCTATACATAGCAAGAAAATTTCTGTGATTATTGTAACAGCTTGCAGCCACTGCTTTTCCTTCTCACATCTGAATTGTCGATGTAAACCCTACTTGAAATTGCAGATTGAGGTGCTGGGAGGTTTTCTCGACTTACCCCATACTACCCACCGAAACTTCAAAGCAGCCGCATAATACACTGTTTTATAGTAGTTATTGTACTTATTTTTTTATTATATATTATAATTATATATAAAATATGTGATCAAATTAGTCTCCTTGGAACTAAAAGTTTCATAATTAAAGGGTATTGCTGCCTATTTATTGAAATGGTTAACTACATTAAAAAAATACATTTTCCTGTTTAATACTTAAGAAACATTATAAAAACAATTATCAAAAAGTCTTGCACACCCTACCAATAAAATGACACCAATAAAAAAAATTAAATAAAAATAAAAAAATTGCAAAATAAAAAAATAACGGAAGTCTGACAAAAAAAAAAAAATTTGAACTGTTACTCTTTAGAAAGCATTTTATAATAAAATAAAGGATTTTTATTCTGCAAAAGTCGCAAAACGGTAAACCTGTCAGGGCTATTTGGGGACTAAACCATCCACAGGCCCTTATGGTTTAGTGTCCTCTATAGCCCTATGCTAAAAAAAAAAAAAAAAAAACTCCAGATTGTGTGCATTAGGTGGACCTTGAATGCATGTGCAGCGAAGTGCAGGTGTACTTCCCCGGCTTCAATGAAGAACTGCACAGGGGTACCTGAGAGAGAGATTTTATATTCTTTGGCATTGCTGTAATCATATCGACCCTGAAAATAAATTTATACCATTCTGTGCACAGTGCCAAATGTTTGGTATAAAAAGCCAATTGTGGAATTGCTACTTTTATTTCCTTCCCAGAAGGAGTTAATAAAAGTAAATCAATGAGATGTGTACCCCACTATAGTGCCATTAAACACTCCAACTTGTCCTGTATAAAACAAGTCCCTATACATATTTAAATTTTATTTATTTATTTATTTATTTTAAAGCAAAGGAGTTTTCCATCCACAGATAAGGCTCCATTTTGATCACATATTTTTTTACATCCATTTAGCAGATCTATTTAATTGATGCAAATTGATGGTCATGTGTTTACATTGAGGTCAATGTTTAAAAAAAAAATCTGCTTCAGTCACACAAGTATAGTACACTACGTTTTTGTGTCCTTCAAAAAAGTACACATCGATGTTTGTGAATGGATGACCATCAGATTGCATCCTATTTTTGCAGCTGTTAAATGGATGTAAAAAACGTAATCTGAATGGAGCTTAACCCTTATTCCCTATCCAGAGAATCCTCAGTGATCAAGAGAACAGGTTCCTGAGCGCCTCATATGAATGCACATACATGGCCATTGTTTTATTCACTTCTGTAGGACTGACAAATTGCCAACCTTGGTAGTGATTGGAGCAATGATCAAGCGGACAAACCACTTCTTTATTCACTTGGTGTTCTTGTGAATACCGGAGATCCCAGAAGTTGGCCCTCCAGCAACCAAACATTTTCTTTATTCTGTGGATAGGGGATAAGTGGTGGCAGTGGGAAAACCCCTTTGTCTGTTAATATAACTTTCATAGTCTATGTTCAGAATTGCTATAGCTGCACAAAGTTAAATGTTTTACCTGTTTGTGAACGTCCAACACTGAGTGACTCTTAAAGGGGTTGTCTGATCACCCAACATCATTTCTTTATTTAAACTGAGAAGTGATGGGTTTATTGCAAACTATTTAATCATTCATACCTGGCTTCTCCTAGTCTGCACTGTAGCCTTATTTGGCATATTTTCATTCCTGGTCCCTTCTGGTACAATGCTTTATAAAGATGGGCACCTCTAGTGTCTGCAGATTCCAGAATCTTTTGACCACATCCCTGTCTGAATACATCCATGAGAGACTCCGTTTATCTGTTGGCTGCTTGTTGAGAACTTGAGGCTTCAGCTCCAGCAATCCTGCTTGTGATGATTCATATTGCATCGGGCAGAGGAGAAAGTTATTGCACATGATCAACCAGAACAGGCCCAGCCTCTACAGGTCATAACCAGTAGAGAATGATGGCATACAAGTAACTGGGGCTGAAAAAAAGGATTTTTATTTTAATAATATATTCTATAGACAACATGAAGGTAACTTCTTAGCACTGGACAGCTCTTTTCATTTAAAAATTGCAAATGTGGACCACTTACCATAAGCTGATGCTGTAGTAGATGACTGATACATAGTTTTAGAAGATGCATTGTGCTTTCAACTGATTATTTTGTATTTTCCTGCAGTATTACGGTATGAAGGAGATGAATTACTACACAGTCCTCTTTGGTGTGTCAAGAGCGCTGGGAGTCCTGTCTCAGCTCATCTGGAGCCGTGCACTCGGGTTCCCTCTGGAGAGGCCCAAATCCATGAGCACAGACGGCCTCATGCAGCTAGTCGGAACAAAATCTGGCTAAATAAATATGGCATACCGAAGGCTTTACTCACTCTGGGTGAACAGCCAAGTAAAAGACAGTACACCTTTCGTTTCAACAGACTGCTTTGCACCCCATTGTCTTCTGAGCGCTGAAAAGAACCACTTCTGGTTATTTATGCTGAAATACGTTAACGTCACAACATATTCTGTTCATCTTCCTTCCCTGTTGGAGAGATTCAGTTCTCCGCCAGGAAAGGCTTCAAGTGCTGCCGGTAGGGATCAGACTTGTGATTCAGTGGTTACCTGTACCCTCCATTTTACTTATTTATAAACCAGCTGTGCAGACGTATAGCCTGCAGGACTCAATGCACACAATGCACCTTTTGTCTGCTTCAATAATACTGTGAAAAAGCAGTGCCCTTTGCAATTGCTCTAGGAAAGGGTCATACTCTATTTTTGGTAAGTTCATCTTCTAACACATTTTTGGGCCCTTTTTGAATGTAGTTGGGGTGGGAAAAAAAACACACACAACAGCTTGCCAGTGTTTGTGTGGTCAGTTGTGAAGCTATCCGTTCCAGGCATGTGTGACGCTTATAGGACAGATACAATTTGTCCTGGACAGCCCTGACTCTGTTGGCTATTATTCTAAGAAATTCCTTTTTATTTTTATATCTGCATATGTTCCCTTCTGAGCTCACTAGAGAACCAAGAACTGTCTCGCAGCAAGACTTCCTGCGAGAATGTGCAGCTTTTATTCCTGGTTCAAGTCCTTTAAGTTTTATTTTGCTGGGGGTTTTTTGTTTGTAGACTCCAGCTTTTCATGGAATATCAGTTATGAATGTCTGAATTATTTTTTTCCTCTTCAGTGTGTGACAGGATTAAACCACTGTGATGGAGCTGGTCAGGTCTTTAGCAGATTTGTTTATTTTGTGAAAAGCTGCTTTTTAGCCTTCACTTCCTTAGTAGACCCCCAGCAGTATGTAAAAAGCAATATCTAGCTAGTTGAAGATCGCACAAGTGTGTTTTTTTTTTTTTTTTTTTTTTTTGTTTTTTTTTTGTGTGTGTGGTACAGTTGGAAGTTATTTTATTACAATGTCAATAAAGTAGCGACTGGAAATAAAAACCAGTAACAATGCAGAAATTTGGCATTATCTGGCATTACTTTAAGCTCCTACCATCTGTTTCAAGATCAAACCAGTTGTCATGTGCTCCAAACCTGGTCAAACTAGTCTGGTAAAAGCAATCTTCCTCGGCAGCACTGGAAATCGCCCATAAGCATCTAGAAAGAAAGGGAATCAGTCAGACTTGACTATATAATACACTCCTCACCGCCCTCTAACTGTGTGATATTCATGCCCCTCCTCTTGTCCGTGCAGGCAGAACATGCCAGCAAATGCTGTGCAGATTACAGATGGATGTTCAGATTCACAATAGACTTAAGGTTGTTCTGTAAAAAATGCAAAATAAATGTTTTTATTAACTACATGACTTCTGTGTTTGCTTGACTTTTTTGAAGCAGTTTCTCAAAGGGACACTAAATCCTGAAAACCAAGAATAAAACCAAAAAGCTGCATGATATATTATAATAATAATAATAATAGTCCTTTAATAGTCCCACAGTGGGGAAATTCAGTGTGTTACAGCAGCAAAGATAAGATAAGCAGATACAAATACAAATACAACATGTACAGGAATGTTCCAAGGTGAGAGGCATTACATTGATAGCAGACAGACAGATAGGACGTAGCAGAGGGGGGGGGGGGGGATTTAACAGGCAGAGAGATATTTCAGTTCTCTGTATGTAATGATCTCCGCTTAGGTTGGTGTTGGTTGTACAGCCTAACCGCGGTGGGGAGGAAAGACTTCCGATAGCGCTCCTTCTCACACCTAGGGTGGAGCAGTCGGTCACTGACAGTACTGCCCAGCGCAATCACAGTCTCATGCATGGGATGGGAGTTATTCTCCCGCATGGAGCTCACCAAGGACAGTATCCTTCTGTCACCCACCACCTGCACTGGGTCCAGTGGGCTCCCCAGGACAGAGCTGGCCCTTCTAATCAGCTTGTCAAGTTTATTTCTGTCCCTGGTTGATATACTGCTCCCCCAGCAGGCCACTCCAAAGAAGATGGCTGATGCCACTACCGAGTTGAAGAAAGTCCTAAGAAGTGCCCCCCGGATTCCAAAGGCTCTCAGCTTCCTAAGCAGGTATTAGAAGTTAGGCCTACAGACATAACTAGTGCTCTGAGCAGTTTAGCAGAACTCTTGCAGACAAAAATTGAGCAGACTCTGCTCCCTGCCTCTGTGCAGTGTCATTACTGATTGAAGACTAGCACTAGCATGCATCACATGAAGTCCTGGAGGAACGGGGGGCTTAGCTCCCATGCGGTCTGATTATAATGGAGTGACATTGAGAGCTGGTCGATTTATGACCTAAATAAAAATTGTGATTAATCTGGCATTTTACCAGGATTACAATTAATGGCGATTATTTAGGCTATGCCCCTTTTACAGTATAACTGTAAGTGTTGAGCAAACCTCGTGAGATTAGTCTCGCAAGGTTCACCCGGCGGTTTTGTTCAGACTGAACACAGCCAAACTGATACTGCTGTTATTCTCTGGGGACTCTTAAGACCTCAGAGTACAATGGTCAGAGGCCCCAGTGGTGGTGAGCGTACATAACAAACAATGGTACTTTTCCTCTTCTGGACTCTGGAGCGATGCCCTGCTGTCTTCAGCGCTTCTGACTGATATCAGGGACCTCTGAGGCCTGTAACAGGCAGAAAACCGTCAGATAGCAGGGAGTTGTGCCGAAGCCCAGTAGAGGGGAGTAACTCTAATACTCTGTGGTCTGAAGAGACCCTCAAATAATATAATTTGGTTTGGTTCGAACGAATTTGCAAATTTTGTAATAACCAAACCGATATAACCAACATTAAGTTACAAAATCCCATCGGTTATTCTTGTTGATTTTTGATTAATCGCCAAACCCTACATTGAGTGTAATGGAGACAGTGCAAATCTAAAGCCTGAATTACACCAGGGAGAGAGTAGGATTAAATCTGTGTGGTTTTCATCTACTTTGTGCAAATTGCCGAGCTTTCCCAGATCCCTGAAAGGTAAAACTAGCCAGATGTGTCATAAAAGTTTTATATAGTTTAATTTTGCTTCAGCAGCAGTCTGTATTATATCACTGACTGCAGGGTCCTGAGAAGCACATCTGACATGATATGGCATGGTTATGTGGAAAAGGGTGAGATTTAATTAGATAAGTGTAGTATTCCCTATTGCAACTCTACATGAGAAGCTACCCAGCTTTCCTTGAACCCTGAAAGACAAATCTTGATTTGGGAGCAAGCAGGGATGATTTATTTAGACACATTTTGTATTTAACTGTCCTATATTGCATTGCCTGGTATGTTACCCAGCTTTCTCAGAGGGGTCTGATTATAGCACAAGTAGGTAGATTTATGTAGGTAACCTTAGTATTCAGTATTCCTTATCACAGGTTACCCAGCTTTCCCAGAAGTCTAAAAGGCAAATTTGGCAGCCCTAGATTAAGGGGACTTATTTTATTACTCAACATTCCCTATATGCTACCCAGCTTTCCCTGGACCCTGAAAGGCAAATCTGACATGGTATTCCATGCTATATAGTATCGGGGACAATAGTGAAGTCTGGTATTCACAATACCTATCCATTAATTGTTACTTAACTTTCCTGAAACTTAAATGTGCATAATAATGTAGGGATACAGGAAAGATGGGAATTATTAAAGTATAACTACACACATATGGTATTCAGCAGTATGGGAAAGTTGGTTGACTTTCCCTGTGGAGCTGTACTGGGTTGTATTGTCACTGTATGTTTGGCACTGCTAGCACTACTTATACCACTCGAACAGATTAAAATTATATACAAATTGTACTGGCGCTATTCCACAAACAATGGCTGTGAACGCTAAAAGACAATGTCCCCGTACATGTTATGTATACAGCACTTTATAAAGCGCAGGGCTAAAGTACAGACAAAATGAGACAGAGTAATAAATCAATTCGCACAATAGGAGTGAGGTCCCTGCTCACAATCTATGATGAAGAGAGGTGATTCGTGGTAGAAGGGGGTGCATAGGTGTAAACAAGTACCATTTGCTTGGGTACTATAACAGTTGAAATAAAACAAACATTTGTTACAATAAACGATAAAATTACCACCACCAGTGTCCACGCAATGAGTTAGCGGGATGTTAATTTTAGTAGCCTACAAAAATGTGGTGCTGTATTCAAAGGATCCACAGTACCTCTTATCCAACACTGTCAGAGCCATTCACTCTACTGCTATACAAAACAATGTTCTTTCTGTGGCCCTGCTTTGACGACACCATATATCCTGCTGTTGAATACCATAAACTGCAGTAACTCACGCCATTAGAGCAGCCCTGGGTTCAGCAGATGAAGTCACCACTAGGTGCAGGAAAGTAGATGGGACAAAAAAAACAGCACACACAAGCCGACATGTTTCAGAGGAAAGCGTCCTCCTGCATCAAGGATACTGGCTCCTGTCCTCTACACTCCTTTTATACCAGTGATGGTCAACCTTTTGAGCTCGATGTGTCAAAATTCGCCAAAAAACCAAGCATAACTCGGGTGGTGTGTCACTTAGAGAAAAACCCATAATTTTGTGATATTTGTAGCTCTAATAAAACATTATAATGTTAATATATACTGTATTTAATAAACAAAAAACAAATAATTCTTTACCTAATCTTATTAGTGACTTTTGTTGCTGAATTTATTTGGCCAAATCTTTAATTGAAGGCTGGTATTTCGTACGCTTCAAGATTCAATAATGGAATTCACTAAGAGACAAGTACACTGTCTGCTTGTTGGCTTCATAAGCGAGATAATAAAGCGCCGTTCGCGCCGCGCCTCGCCTCTGGTTGCTGACACTTTCTGAATGCTGCTCTGGCTTCACTTAGGTGAGGTAATATGGTGCCATTTGTGCGGTGCTTGCCCTGCCTCCGGATGCTGACACTTTCTGAATGCTGCTCTGGCTTCACTAAGGTGAGGTAATATGGCACCGTTCGCATCAGCATCCGGAGGTGGGGCAAGCGCAGCACGAATGGCGCATTAATGAAGCCAGCAAGCAGTCAGTGTCATTGGAGGCGGGGCAAGCACAGCACCTTAATGAAGCCCCCAAGTAGTCATTGTTATCGGTGGCGGGTGAAGCTCTGCAAGCGCAGCACGAACTGCGCCATGACACGCATGTCAGCAAGAATGCCTTGGCGTGACACTGCTGACAGGTGTGTTATAGGTTCGCCGTCACTGCTTTATACTCTGTGTTCCACAGCACAGTACTGATAATGGCATCTATAGTGCCCTTGTTGGAATCCAATACTCTGTTTCAACTAATGATTTATACAGCTCCCAGAGTCTGTAGAAACTCAATGAAAATGCAAATAGTTCAATCTCTGCTTTCAAACAGATGAGGCTGGCATTTATGCTATGACTAAGGATCCATGTGATTTGAAACGTTTTTCCACTTCAGTCATGATGTTTTTACTCTTTGGGAACACGAAATAAAGACTGGATTTGGTTTTTGCCATGAAGTGCCGGCTGAATTTTTTTGTTTCACACATTTCGGTTAGAACAGAGAATTGGTGTATACACAGATGTGAAATAAATTATTTGCTGCTTTAACAGAGAATTGGACTCTGGTGAGGCTGTGCACCCTGGAGGTGAGCTGAATTTATTTTTTTTTTTCTATATATGGCTGACTCCAGTGGACACCACTTACTTACAATGGGGTCTGTATTTTGCAGAGAAAAGGAGCACTGCATGCAGCCTCCAGTGCAGATGTGATTATAGACTAAGCATAGCATTTCATGCTAGGTGCACACTAGTGTCAACTAACCAATGTCCTTTTCCGCTGGAGGACCAGGACAACGGAGCAGACCGCAAAAGAAGTGATTACATACAGACCCCACTGACTATAATGGGGTCCATCAGGTATCCTCCACCTAGTATAATGCTCCGCACAGTATAATATGCTTGCTTCATTATGTAGATACACAAACCCCACAAGATTCTTTCAACTAAAGATTGTAAGGTTAACCCCCCCGGGTTCGTTATGGTGAATTATTGTAGTATAATAATTGGAGGTGAGGAAAGATAACAAAAACTTATACTCACCTTGCCTCACCTCTCCAGGGCATCCTCATGGCATCCAGCTGTGTCCTGCAGTCATCACTCATCCTCTTCAGGCCTCTTGTGACATCACACACCCTGTGATTGTGCCTCAGCGGTCACATGGGGAGTATTAATGCCATGACGCATTGGCACAACATTATGATGTCAATGCACCCCCCCATGTGACCGCTGTGGCTCAATCGCAGGCCTCAGCAGTGACCCCCAGGGCATGTGATGTCAGCGCTGTGAGCCAGAGGTCTGAAGAGGATGCCAGGCCCTCACCTCTCATAATCGCACTCAGGCTGCTGCCTTGTCCTGCCTTAGTTCTGTGTTATGATTGGTTCCTGAATATAAGCACAAGTACAGCAGGAAGTCTATGCACAGAAAGCAGACTCCCATTACAGTAATGGGACTATAACCTGCATACAAGCTAAGCCATATGTAAAATGATTATGAAAGTAGATGGTGAATATTTTTCAGGTAGAAATTTTAGAGTCCTGCTTTCAAGTGTCTTTTAGCTGTGTTTTTTTTTTTTTTCCCTACATTAGACTTCATTTAGGAAAAGAGAGCCACAGTGGGCCAGGATGTGCAGCCATAAAATGGAGGCTACGTTGTAGATGAGCCATACCTTAAATTCTACTCTAGGGTGTTCTGGTAAACTGCTCACTAATAGATGCTACAGTTGCAACCCACCTTATGTGGTTAAACTGAGAAACTGGGGCTATTACAAGTCTTCCAAGTAATGCAGGGTATTGTCAGTATATCATAAGCGTTTACCACTGAAGAGACCATGCCTATTCATTCTAGTTTGACCCATGCAAAGAATGGATAGTGACAAAGGAACACAAAACCTACGGCCACAATCTATACAAATAATAAAATCGTGTCTATAGACAAGAAGGTTAAAGAGCCACAAAAATGTCAGAGTTAACTGAGAAGATTGCAGCACAGATGTAAAGTTCAGGATGGTCATTGCCACTGCCTGGCTTTCTCCTGGAGTCGCCTGATATCATATTTCCGTACAGTATGTTCTTCAGTACAGACGTTCTTTGAGATCTAAGTTTAGTCCATACCCTCCCTCTGCAGGAACTGGGGCTTTAACAGATGAATGTTATTTGTCTTTCATTGGTGTTTTACCTTTTACCTATTTGGTACAGAACAATTAACAATAAGGATGAACAGAACTACAGCCTTATTCACATTTCAGTATGTGATTGTGTTATCTGTTTTTAAAGCAAATGCCTTTAATGGATCCTATATAATGGCCTACGTTTATTTATAGTCAGCGCACCAAATTCGTTCTAATGGTGCACACCATATAGATTTGGTATCTCACTAGAAGTTTTTGACTCTGAAGCAAATTCTCAGTTGACTTACCTTAGACCAGTGATAGGCAACTTTCGGCACTCTAGCTGTTGCAAAACTACAATTCCCTGGCGAAAGTTGCTTACCCCTGCCTTAGTCCATCACTTTGTTCCAGGAAATTGGTGCACACCAGTAATAAGTCTGGCACATTTTATTACTCCACAAAACCAAAAAAGCATCTATCCAGCCAAATCGATTAAAACAAAAAAGTTGCAACTTAAAAGGGGTTTTCCGGGCAAAAAATAATTTTTCAATATCTGTCTAGGTCTGTTAGTGCTATTAATAGGTACACCCAAATACCGTTAGCATTTTGAGTGATTTATGGGTTTCTCTGTGAGCTCCTGGTATCTTCTCCATTTGTTTACATGGACATCTTCCTGTTCTGTGTTTTCCTCCAACTACCATGATGCCGGGGGCCACTCAGAGCTGACACACTACAGGTGCATCTCAATAAATTAGAATATCTTTGAAACATTCATTTCAGTAATTCTATTGATAATTAGCGTCTTCCATGATTGTGTGTCCTACTGAACCAGACTGAGGGACCATTTAAAGGCTTAGGAAACCTTGGCAGGTGACGCACTGAATTTACAATACTGAACTTTTTTACAATATTCTAATTTTCTTAGATTTTGGTTTTCATTACCTGTAATCCATAATCAACATTTACAGAAATAAAACACTTGAAATAGAACACTCTGTGTGTAAAGAATCTATAAAATATAGGAGGTCCCTTTTTTCATTTAATTACTGAAAGAAATGTTTCAATGATATTCTAATTTATTGAGATGCATCTGTATCCTCCTCTCACTCACTGACTCAAACCCCTTCCAGTTTCCCTATTTAGCCCACCCAAATGTCCAGGCTTGTTGAAATCCAGCTGCCCAATCCTTATCTGCCATCACCTAAGAGTTGAAGGGGCTCCTCTGAAACCGGCAGGCTTAGCTGACACAATTATAATGTGTACGGCCAGATTACTTCTGAAAAATCCAAACATCCATTTTTACCAGAAATCCTATGGAATATTCATCGTCATTGGCCCTATGGCGACAGCACAGTGAAAATTAACACTTGCTGGTAAATCTGTCCATAGTTTAGCTTATCTCTGGGATCCACCATGGTGAAACCCCCTGTAATCTGTTTATCATTGGTAAATTCTTCCATACATTTTAGTTAGTCCATCCTATAATCAACTCTAATATCAGTCAGAAAAGAAATCAGTCAGATAAATGTTTCTGTAAAACAATGTATTTTCCCTTTATAGACGGACCTTAAATACAGCATAGGCAGACATATTGCAGACTAAATCATTATATGATGGGTATACAGCTCACTAGTGACGTCAGAAAGGTTTGTAGCATATTTAATGCTAGCTACTGCAAGTGTCAGCAACACATATAGCAGCTACTGACATCCTAGGAAAAAAAAAAAAAATGTCTGACTGTAATGACCTCTGCTCCTGACAAAGCAAGCAAGACTTCTTAGGATGTAAGTGTAAGCAGTACCCTGGATACAGGTAAGTGGGGGTGGGTTCCTGCACTGGATTGTTCATAGGGGTTGCTAGAATATGGAGTTTGTAGTTCTGTTGACGGTGTGAGCTATTAAACAATTTAGAAACTGGCAATGCCCATAAGACCACACCTCCACGTGTGTACCTTTTGGTTATATATTTTATTTTTTTATGCTTGTCCCTGTTTCATTGGTTTGTCAGTCAGTATTACCAGTAAGTAACATGAACGGCAATAACACGGCACATGGGAGATGAAGACAGCATGTTCCACAAAGAGATGGCTCTGCTTTCTAGTCTTGAGGTCCCAGAAAATTAAGCAATAACTAATATACAAAGACAAGTGGTCCCTGTCTTTTGCACCTAGGAAAAGGCAACATATTTATAACAAAATAAAAATGGATACCAGTGAGGAGTCAATACAACAGCAAAAAAAAAAAAAAAAAAAAGTGTTCAGGAAAAGCTCTGAAATCCAGGACTTTTCCATTTTGTGCACTCCTGGTTCCTACAGCAGCAGTGTGAACAGTGGGCAGTATTGCACTTTTTGTAAACTCTTGCACCAGGATCAGATTTCCACTCTTTGTGCTTTTGAGCCCCGAGAGTCAAGTTTGATTTTCTTCACTTTTCCCACATGGAACCTGCAATGCATGCCTATACATACATACACTCATCCATCTGTAATATTCAACCATTAACCTCCATGCATTAAAGCAGAATTTTAAGGCCTTAATGCAAATGGTGTACCTGGCATCGAGGAGGATGATGGCAGCTGTGGCACTTTCGATTCCTGTATCATCTAGCTATTCTCTTAACCAGTCCAATTTGGGAATATATAACAAAAGGAGCTCCATTGGTCATTTGGCACAAAGGCTCTCAAGCCTACTGTCATGTTTTACCCTTTGCATAGAATATACTGCTCACCAAGCCTGATGGTCACAGTGTGACTCCCAACTCGTGTTATGGTTCATCTCTACTACTGGACAGGTTACCCATCCTGAATCAGATACAGTCTTTAATAAAGGTTATGGTACCATCGTGTTATCAATGGAAAATCCCCAGAATTCATACAGTATTACAAGTTATTGGAGCTGGTATACTGCAACTCTACAATGAAGGGAAATGGCCATATGTCAAGAAGAGTGACCACGTGATCCGCGAATAAGAGGAATGAGCAAAAAATATATATATAAGGTATATGTGAAAGAAACCAGTAGTGCCTTTCTGTAATATATGAGGGGCTTACTAACATTACATAGGAATACAGGCCTAGCTTTTGTCAGTGATGCCACTATTGCAGGAGTAAGATAAAAGTCCCTTCCCTAGAAGTGATGAGCACCCATCTCTCCAGATCTGAGATCTTAAAACAAATACAGGATAACACACAGTTAAAATGACTCAATCCCAGGTGGTGCTAGTCCTGCTATAGTGCAGCTTACCAGCTTCTCTCCACCTCCAATGGACACTATTGATAACTTATACAATATATTTCTCAGCACAATCAGATGTGAAATTAAATAAATATGTTTTTAAAAAAAACAAAAAAAACCTAGATGTGGTTCTGAGCTCTTAAGTCCCAGTGAGTGCACAGTTTGAGACTCCTGTTCCATATTCTGTGTGTGAACTTTGGGTTGTCTTGTGCTGATGTTTCGGCACAGTCTCTCCCTAGACAGTACAGTGGAGGTGAGGACATCACGTCTGGTGTATTTCATGAAACATCAGTTCACGGGGAATTGGCGTTTCTGGACCAAAGTTCTTCCCTGCCCGTCTCTCAAAGGCTGCAACCATCTGCTTCACCACCTCATCAAAAAAGACAGTGGCCAGCTGGGAATGCAGCAAGGACCGAAACTCAAACGATATCTGGAAGACAGAGGAAATAAGATTAAAGGGGTTTTCCGGGCAAAAATTATAAAAAAAAAAAAAAAAGGCTGTTAGTGCTATTAATGGGTTAATAAATGCACCCAAATACCTTTAGCAGTGTTTTGAGTGATTTCTGGGAGCTCCTAATAGTAAAATTTTGTACTGTGTTAGCCATAGAAAGTAGTGGAAGAGTGAAGAAATCAGGCGATACCTTTTAGAGACTAACAGTATATTTGATGGTAAGCTTTCAAGACTACTAGCTCTCTTCTTCAGACATGGTCTGAAGAAGAGAGCAAGTACTATCTACAAAAAACACAGGTTGATGAACCATGGACAGCACATGACTCAAGATGTAGTACTGTCCAAGATTATCATGGGCATCACACATATGCAAAATGGAGAAGTGTGAATAAGGCCTTGAAAGACCTCCTTGACGGAAGCTTCCTCCCCCTCCAAAGATTTTGAGGAAATAAAGTAACTCAATCTGTTAAGTGGAGAAGGAAACTTATTTATACATTACAAGTTTTCTTATATTCACTTGCACTATTCACTTATGAAATGTTGATTGAGGTACGCATTAAATAGAGGTTTTCCTGCCCATAAACCATATTTCATATTTATACCTAAACATAGAATAGGTCATGAATATCTGATCTGTGGGGGTCTGACACCCAGGTCCCATACAGATCAGTTGTTGCAGGAGTCTCTAGGCACCGGAAGCTGCTGCAGTGGACAGGAATAGGAGCGGAGCTGCACCCTGTCCACTGCTTAACAATGCTTCCGGGGAATACAAGCAGACTGCATATGCTCCCCAACCACTGCAGCAGCTTCTGGCGCCTGGAGGCTGGCAGAGAAGCTTATCCATGCAGGGTCAGTGTGTCAGAACCCCTCAGATCAGATACTGATGACTTATTTTGTGGTCATCAGTATGAAATATGCATTATAGGTCAGAAAGCCCCTTTAAGAGGTGCTTTAAATAATAATCATAAGGGATTGGGATTGGCAATTAGTTCCTTTTTTTTTTTTTTTTTTTTTAGCAACTTCCCACTGTTTAAGTTAAGAATCCCCCTTTAAAAAAAATTAAGAAGGATCAAATAAATATCAACTAACCGAAAAGTCTACAGTGCATGTACGAGGATAACCAGGGATGCCAGGACTAAAGCGCCAAACGGTCTCCAAATGGTTGAAGAGACGACCATCCGTACAAACAGCCTGAAAATATATGAATAGAGTTATCATAGCACTATGCAGAAGACACGCTCTGAAGAGATTTGGCTGCGAGTTGGCCCAGGTTCTAACTTTCCTGGCATGAAGCAATCTCAAGTAATGTAGTCTCCTTCCATGCCTTGTGACCTTGAGATCTACCTTACCCTTTAATAGGCTGCAAAATATATGTGGCCCAAGTCCAAGCTGGCACAGACTCTCTTAGATTTATGTGCAGTAAGAGAGAACAAAATCATAGTGTAGATGAGGTAGAGGAGTGCAGGAAGACTCAGGACATAACCCTAAACCTACAATACTAACAAATATATAAGCTTATAATTCATCCAATACGTAAACTAAGCATATTACAATGCCCTGCTTTTACACTTTCATGCCTATTATGTCATTACCAATATGTGAAGATAAATCTTTAAGGGTATTTTTAAGGGGTTTTTTTTGCAAGCAAATCTTGTTCACTGTATTATGAAGTTCCGCAGCTTCGTAATACACTTTGGTGGAAATTCATTATTGTCCTTATGTCAGTATTGTGTAACTTTTTAATGCCACTTGCGACAAAGAGTCTCAAATGGTGTTTTAGCATTAATACCCATGCATGATCATTTACACCACTTTTGTAGCATAAATGACGGCAAAATATGTGCAGGAAATAGATGGCGTAAATTTTCACCTAGGCGCAGGGGGCATGTACTAACTCCTAAGAAATCATTCATGAATTAAAAGGGGTTGTCCAGGCAAAAATGGACAAGCCTTTCAACTTTTAAATCAGCACGTGGGGGGTGGGCATTGAATTTTTTTTTTTTTTTTTTTTTTTTTTAAATGCATACTCACCTGTCCCCCCCACCGACACGTCACGGTGGCAGATTCTCCTGGTTCTTTTCTGGAGTTCCGCTGAAGCAGCTGATTAGCCTCAGTGGTCATGTGACCACTGAGGCCAATCAGCAAATGGCATGCTACCTGTGACATCACGGGTCCTCTTCCTTAGGCCTGCTGAAGGTGACTGATCACGTGACTGCTGAGACCAATCAGTGGCTTCAGCAGTACTCTGGAAGAGACCCAGGAGAAGCTGCCACTGGGATGTGACGGGAGGACACCGTAGCATCGGGGACAGGCAAGTATGCATTCCACCCCCCCCTTCTTTTTTCAATGACCCTGGTTGATTTAAAAGTTAAAAGGGTTGTCCATTTTTGCCTGGACAACCCCTTTAAGCACATCCTCTGTTTGTGCATGGGACAAAGACTGGTGTGCAATAAGCCAGACTTTATGATTTCCCCCTTAATGTGTACATTCACCATACATTTCAAGATCTGTGAAATGTAGGATGGATAGAATATGCCATAATATACATGCAGTGTATCTGATCTCTCTCATGTAATGAGCCATAAACATGTGCCACTTGGACTTGAACAGGGCATGTGCCAAGTTTTAATAAGGATGTATTCAGATGGGGTGGTTTTTAAACAAAAAAAAACACCATTTTGCTGTGGTTCTCAATACAGTTGCATTTTGACAAGAACATACACTTATTTCTGATGTGGTCTTGACTTCATCTGAATACACCTTAAAAGTTTCCATTCACAGAAAGAAACCAGAACTTGAAAACATTAAACTGAATAGCTGAAATTGAAAATTTATTTATTTTAAACACACACTATATGGTGAAATGCCATTATCTGTATTATTCTGTAATATACGTTACTGTATACAGGGTCTTGCAATATATCATACACTTACTTTGACTAAATGAGGGCGCACTAGTGTGAGGATAGAGGTGTACCGTTCCAGGATAGGTGGGAAGCCGACCTCCAGCTGTGCTTTAGCATATCCAGTGCGTTTGGAGATAACTGTGGACTTTTTACACCAAGGCACAAACTGTTTGTATTCTTCCACATTGGACACCACTTCGTACATTTCCTGCATGGAGTACCTAAAGAAGATGGAAGAACATAGCTATAATCTCAAGATAATCATATAATAACCTTTAGGTTACATTATTTCACAGCGTGTCATTTGGAGTATGCAAATATTACATATTTTAAATCAAAAAACTTTGGCGTCTCACTCATGGTCTAGCCCTCTCTAAACAGACAAGCAATGCTTTCCATATCTTCAGGACGGCATTACATGATAGTAAAATCTGAACTTAGCACAACTGCCCATGTAGAAGCATTTGATTCTGCCCTACAACGGATCAAGCCAAGTGTTCATGGGGCAGATTTATTATCTGACAAGTGACATTTTTATATGACCCTCACCACTTTAAGAAAAAGGGGATGTGACAAGGAAATGCTAGGACCATGGTAATCGCTAGACTTATAATTTACACCAGTTTTCTGGCTTCAGCGATGCCTGAAATCTTCGACACCTATGAGCTGTGTAGCCTTCAGTGTAGGTACAGAGTTTGGTGGAGGATGCCTCTTATGTGGTTCAGTCCTTGTCAAATCCTTTGCCATCACAGTAAATAAAGACTGGTGGTGAAAGTGCCACCCTTTATAAAGCTCACCCCCATGAATTACACACATTTTTACTACTTTGGAAGCAATTTTGGTACAATTTTCTATGTTATATATTTAAGTACTATATAAAAGAAGCCTATGGAAATCAAGAGCCATGCATAAAGCTTGCAGCAATTTAAAAAAAATAAATAAATTACCTGACCCTAAAAACAGTGCATGTTAATTTTTCAGTTCTTTACTACAGGCTTTAAAATAACAGACTTCAGCGGTTTTTAGAAGGAAAAAAAAAAAAAAAAAAAAAAAAAGTTTATAAGTAAGAAGTCCCTGCCAATAAGATATAGTGAATAAAAGAGAAGAAGAGAAGAGAACTACTTCAGTTGTTACTCATTATAAAAAGAGCATTACATCTTTCAGGGAAAAAAAATAAGACGTGTCACATAAGGTAGAGATTTTTGGGTGGATAGGTGTCAGCATACACATGGCGGCTGCATCTGCTTATCATGATCATGTGCAGTACAGATACAGCCGCCTGTTGTACTATTTTTGCCAACTACTACATGTATATGGGGAAAATGCTTTCACTTTCAGGCAGCATCACGTGATCACACTCATTTCCTCATGTAATGCGTAGTTACAACTGTATGTTCCCTGCCCAAGTCAAGACTGGTATGTTTTATTTACACAATTCAAGGTTTTCACAGTCTTGCTTCTTTTCTTTGAATGTCCTGGGGCTGAACAGGAAATATCTCACATGTAGAAGGGAATCTGTCCAGACACTCATATATTCTTTAAAGAGACAATTTGAGGTCCAAACTAAAGGGATCATTATACATCTATTAAATCGTGTGTATCCCAAATGACCATCAGTTCCTTTAGTAAAAAATGACTAAGCTTGTTTAGGTCCGCTTACAACAAAGTATTGAGAGGGCATTCCAGGAATTACTGACATACTCAACCCCCTGTGCAGACACACAGTGGCTCGGAGTCATGTATGGTCATATCTTGGACTGGACATAGCTGCTTGTTCTCTGGCTCCAAGAAGTCTAAGGCTATATGCGCATGATGCAGACTAGCAATAAAGTTATTATACAGAAGCATTAAAGCCAATGAAATTTTCTTAAAGGTGTTAGCCAGAGAAGGTAAAAATTTCCCAGATGGCAGGGGTAGACATAACACACAGCTATACTCAACTCTCCTCCATTGCAGAAAGGCAACTCCCGTTCACCTTGCAGCTAGATCATGTCACCGAGTACAACTTTGGCTAGTCACAGGCTATAGCGATTGGTTGAAGCTGGAGTAGGTATCATCATCCTGCAGCACTAGCAACATAGACCAGTGAGAATGGGAGCTGCAGCTCTTCAAACGTGGAGAGAGTACGGCTGCTTTAGTTTTCTTATGACGGCCCTGGCACAAGGGAAATTTTGCTTTTTCTGGATAACCCCTTTAATACCAAGTACACAATGGGGTGATATTATAAAGAATGACATAGGAAATGCCAGTCAGTCAGGCTGTCTTTCTCCCCCCACTGACACAATATACTTCACAAATATTAAGAGGGTCTGGATTCTTAATAATTCTGGCGCATCTCAGGATGTTCTATGAAACCAGAAGTGAAATCTACGCCAGTCAGGGAGCGATATCGTTTATAGTAAATTTGTTAGGACAGGGGTGTCCATGGCCGGCATCTCAGCCCACTTTCTTAAAAAGTGGAGAGCGAGGTGCAGAAACAGAGGCCTGTGCAAAGATGCACCAGTTGTAAACCAGTTTTATGGCGCACAAGTAATAGTAAATTCCTCTCCCATGTGTTTTTTCCAGGCACAATTGTCATGCAGTCAATTCTTTATATAGACTTTCATTACAGATTTCACCCCTCTTAATGTGAAATGTAAAGCCAGTCATAAATTCCAAATGTAGAATATTCACATTCATATATCTTGTCACAGGTATCTACAGAAGATCTGCAGCAAGCGCTCAAGTCTGCATGTATTTTAGGTGTCCTCTGCATCTATTGCTTTACATAGATTGATTATATCTTTCAGTGTCAATATGATGATGTCTTTCCTTTGAATGTCCATCTAACACAGGTTTGTTCAATGTAAAAGTGTATACTGAGGAATTTATAGGACTGTCAGAGCCAGGTTCCTGAAAAGATTTGCCCTCTGTTTGTCCTTCTGCTTTTCAGTGGTACAAACATTTGGTTTTCTTTGAGGGTTATCTCTTCACCCTTTGAATGGCATGTAATCTAAATCCTCCTTTGATGTATTTTGTTATTTGTGTGGTGCTGGGATTTGACAATTTTATTTGCAGATATTTAAGCACTCAAACATTTAATAGCCTCCCCTTAATGGAATGCTACAGATAAGTAGATAGTGTACACCATCTTCACAATACGCCTTCTCAGCCATTCAACTGAACCCAGAGGAGTCATATGACACTTCCCTACACCCCTGACATGAAGGCTCACACTACAAGGTTTTCTGTTGAAATGGATGTTGTGGAAGACCTTTAGATCCCATGCACACAACAGAGTGTGCAGCAGAATGCACTCAGATGACACTCAGTGATATATGAATGTCATCTGAGTACAATATGCTGCAAACTTGGCCCCACGTCGGATGCACACTCAGTCACGTGCATGAGGTCTTGGGCTACTTGCATATGCTGTGAATTAGAAAATCTCTAGCAAAAGTTTTCCACGTCCTAGTACGTTCCGGAGGATGCAAAACCATGCCGCGAGGCTCGAGAAGTTTAGCTGCTCTTCCTGGACTCCAGGAGGTCCTTTTTTTCAGGAGCATCCTGGATGTTCCAGGAGAGGTGGCACAATAGGGAATTTAGATTGTGAGCCCTGCTTGGGACAGTGTTGACTATATCTGTAAAGCGCTGCGGAATATGATGGCGCTATACAAGCAAGCTAAATAAATAAAATAACTGTGTTGAGCATTCCAGCTTTGCTAGGATATTAAAATAGTAAATGGATAGCAAAATAAATTTCAGTCAACATCACAGACTCAAACATCAAAAGGAGCCAGTGACTAAAATGATCCTGGTTTCAAGTTGTCAACATCAATCTCTAGGGGGGATATCTCAGCTGTTTTACACAGTGCTGCAAAACACATAAAAAGAAATATCTAGAATTAAAAGCCATAAAAATCAATTTACCCTATGATTCTCCTCTCAGAGTATTCTTTCCTCTTGTTAGTGAATGGCCCTGCAAATCCAAGGAAGCCTCGACAATGCTGCACACAAGGGTTGTTGGCATCTTGCAAAATCCCTCTTGATGCTCTTGTCATAAGGATGCCACAGGAAGACAGATGTCTGAAAAGCACAAAGAGTCAGAAAAGAAAGACATTTCACCTGATGCAAGAGCTACCCATTATTTTAATCAAGATATGGATCAAAGGCTTATCTAGGCATGTAACACAGTTTATAGCATAACTAAACTTTGACAGCATTTGTGCCACTAATACATTTTGTAATGTACTTTATTAACAAATTTTGTCTCCTTTCTGTGGAATTCTGCCTCTCCTTATTCCTTCCCTTGCTTCTCACTGTGTACAAGCTGTGTTAAATAAAAAGAAAGTGAAGGTCACGTCAAATAGATTACAAATATCCCTAACATTGCAATATACTGTTGCATATAAATATCCCAAACCAGACTGTTTCAACCCATGATATCTCTAGAAAGAATACAGGTAGAACGATAATAGAATCTCCTCTTACATATGGCACCAAAACCAAGGTTTCTACGTTTTATAATGCCTGAGATATAACTCTTTGTAGTGACCCTCCCCCACTCTTATTTTCTCTTCATTCAACACACAAGCCCATATACTGTACACAATGAGAAGCAGGAACAGCACTCACTAGAGAAGCAAGGGAAAGAATAAAAGAAGCAGGGTTTCACAGAAAGGATCCAACATCATATAATAAAGTATATTACAAAATTAATGACACAACTACTGATGGAAAATCAAAAGTTGTCTGAAAGTATAGTTACGCTTTAGTATAGGACTGTTGGTCGAAGAAGGCCCCCAAAACCCAGCAAAGGTGGCACATTCACAGGTGGCAGATTTTTTATTTATTTTTTTTGCTCTATATGAATGGTGTTGGCAAATGTGTAAAAGACATTCTTCAGTCACATGGAATTCTGCAAAAAACTGCTGGGTGTGAATGCATACAACTGTGATATTGCATTGCATTCAGGTTATATGTAAATATATAGCATACCTACACTTTTGCTGTGCCAAAAAATTCACCTCAACTTGGCACATCCCAGCTTCTGTGCCCGGCCTGGGCAGGGAATGCCCTGGGTGACTACATTTACTAAGTCACGACAAGAAAACTGGCATGAGTTATACCTCGAACCAAGTCAGTTCCTGACTCAGGCATGAGTACATGTGCAATCATTACTAGAAGGGCCGGAGTCTCTTAGTAATTCTGGCGTGTCTTACACCTGTTGGGGAATGAATTAGACTAGCATGTCTTGATAAATTGACCCTATTGAGTTTTGCTGCAAATGTTTGCTGCTGTTTTGAGCCAATGTGAGAAGTGGATCCAGAAGGAAGGAAATATACAAGTCCTTTCCTTATATTTTCCATTCCTTTTGAATCCACTCCTGCATACATGTGCAAAATCTGCACCAAAAACGTGATGTGCGTCTTCAGACTAAAGGCATTTTCAAATTTATTCCTCCATTGCATTTACCTACTACAATAAGATGACAGCTCAGGCCAGGCAATAAGCAGTGTGCATTACAATGACTTAGCCTGATCCCCAGGGCTGCATACAAGCAGAGTATTACGAGTGAAGGATAATAGGAACACTATCCGCAGTGACGCTGATCAGATTTACCACTTACATAACTGACAAATTCTCCAACGTAAGGCTACTTGGCATCTACCCAAAACAAATGGGACAATTCAGACTGTAAATATCTCAGAGCTTAAGAACTAGAACCACAGATTATTATTTCATGCCCCATAAACCCATGGACGCAAGAGGCAGTGAATAGAAATTGTGTAGCAAACATTACCCTAGTGTGGATTCGGGGAAGGGCACTGCACAGTGTCGCCTAAGACCATCAAGAAGATCCTCTCACCTTCATGTGACCCTGAAGAGTAGGTAATGGATTGGTAGGTGCCTATTATTATTCCTGTATGTCCTGCAGCCTGGTTAGTAGCAGGGTATATATACACTATATAACTAGATTCCATCCCACAAATGTAGAACCAAATACTGTCCTTTAATAACCTGCCTTAGTCGGACATTAAAAGTTGTCTAAGAGATGGAAAAAAAAAATATTACAAATACATCCATGAGGGCAGAACTGTTCTCGACCAAATATGTGTGTGATATCGTGTTTGGAAGATTGTGTCTTTCCACCCATAACATAGCATTAGAGTAGTGAGTTATATAAGAGGACTCCCCAGCTAAACCTGTTACAGATGCTGGGAGTCACCTCCCCCGCCTGTCGTGGTGTCTACTGCCAATTTACTTCCAGCTCTGCCGTGTTTACCAGCCAAGGCCTTGCTTGGCAGCACTGCAAGTCCTAACAATTCCATGACTGTAGATGTAGCACACATAACAGTGTAATAACTTCCTCAAATTCTGAAATAACCATTCCATACACAATGCCTGGGAGCTCAAGGAGACGTATTCTGAGGACAAGGAGCTGCAGGAAGCTTAGATAATACAACCCCTCAGTCCTGCTCCACCAGAAGACAATGGCAGCAGTGGTCACAAGGTCCGTCACAAAGTAATCACTCAAAACAACGATCGGGAGAAGAAGGAAATAATGGATTATTTTACTATACAACCCTGAAAAAAAAAAAAAAAAAAAAAAAAAAAAGAACCCCACCACACACACAACACAAAAGAATACAACTTTCAGATGCAAATATAGGGCAAGCCAAAGCACCAGCCCCACTATGGTAACGCTCATGATCATTCCGAGAATCCAATTTCATGGATTCCAATTTACGTAATATAGTTGTGTCTATCATGGATTACCCAATCTGTCTACCCTCCCAAAATTATCCATCTCTGGGAACCCTTATACATGATAAACTTGGAGCCAATGGTATTAAAATGCTTCTTCAGCAGACAAACATCTGGGCATTGGGGGGTTGGTAAAGCAAACAGATCTCCCTTTACTATTCACTCCTGTGTGGGGGATGAAAGGGGCAATAAAATGTCACCTAGAAAAAGCTGCTGTCACATTATAGCAGCAAGGACCTTTACCCAGGGCCATACACTCTGATGCACATGAAATGTTAAAGAAATCTGGGTTGGATTATGCTATGGATGGCATGGATTGTGGATATAGTTTGTTTTTCACAGCTCAGCTCTTGTGCTATGTATTTGGCACTGTAAGCAGCAGACTGCTCAACGTCATGCCCACTCCAGTCAGATGACGGAGGTATCATGGGTTCACGTGCTTTCTTTTAATGCTAGTTTGGCTATCGGATATCATTGCTCAATTTTTAGCTGTACGCTGTTAATACAGCTCTCATGTCAATAGGCTAGACAGCTACATGCCTACATTGCACACCCCCTTGGCTTCTTGCATGACCAAGGTGCAGATGTCACAACTAATACTTTCAATGATGTAAAGAGTTAAAAAGGGGTGCACATTTTTTCTTGGTTCACCCAGGGCTACTCTGCCAGACTGTGCTAATTAAAAGGGCTGCCATTTTGCCATAATGTACGTTCTGCCTGTGTTTGCATGCAGAATATTATGGTGCTATACAAGTAACCTAAATAATGAATTAAAAGGCACTTTACTGGCTATGGCTGGGTAAAAATAGAGAAGTCGGATTTCAGTGTTTTGGCCTACTGAACCACACACACACCCCTGGACGTAGATAGAGGTACAAGAGGTGGGACAGCAGGTTTGAGAGATGTGTAAATATCATAAGCGTCTAAGATAGAAATACCCATTGTGGAGACACTCATTGTGAATTGTAAGTGTTCCTGCTTCTGTCCATACAGATTGGCCTAAATTCCATACTATATACACACATTCTGTTACAAGCACTAAATATTAGGTGACCAGATGGGTAATGAAAAAACCCTTGTCAGCTGACTGGAATTTTCCTGTAGCTTCACAATGTAACCTTCATGTTACCTTTCATAAAAGCTGACATTGGACGGCTGCTTGTTCCTAAAGGCAGAAAATACCAGTATAAAGCCAGGTTCACACTGGGCAGCATAGGTATAACCTCCATTTAGTTGTTTTTTTTTTTCATGGACTATGAGGGATAATTTCAGGATATGTTCCTAGAGAAGAATATGTTATAATACTGCATTTCTGCAGACATTGGGCCATATATGGTTTCAGTCTATGTAAACTCAGCCTGAGTCCTCTGCTCTGTATTGCTGGGGGATCACAAGTTGTTATTCCAGGTGTCGATGCAGTGAAGCCCGAGCACCAATCTGCGGTATAACACAACCATCAGCATTTGTTTGCATTGGCCTCTGTGACTACATTCTAACATCACAACCGCCACGTGTGGGCCAAACCCCACTTGCATATGGTGGCCACGATTAGGCAAGTAAATACTTCTGCAATACCGTGCGATCACTGACCTCTACATGCAGGCGGGATTTTGTTTGCATGCAGCATTAGATCACACCCTTTCACCTGCCAATGCAAACTACATGGGGGAGTAACAATCGCTAAGTCGACTCCATATCCTTTACAGTTTCATAGGTTGTTGGCAGGACATCCCTGTTTACTCAGGGTAACGTGCTAGTGGCAATGATTTTGGTTTTTGTGTCACATAAAGGAGACGATCGCCCGATGAACAAGCTTTTGCTCATTTGTCAGCTGAATGTGGTGATGGCCATTTGGCTGTTTTTATTTACATTGTTAAAGGGGTTTCCCGCCCTCAGATTTTTTTGCAAATGAGTAAATACAGGTGAACTGTGAAGGTCCGACACCCAGACCCTGCACCCATCAGCTGATCTGGCTTTCCTTGCGCCAGGCAGAGCTGCAGCCCCATCCACTGTATAGCGCTGATGCTACTGGTGTATGCTGCAGCTTTGTGCCTTGTTTCCAGCCCCACCCAGGACCTTCTGGATCAGCTGATCAGTGCGGAGTCCACGTGTCAGATCACATACTGATGAGCTATCCTGTGGGATATGGGTAAGTCATTAGTATATAAAAACACCTGGGCCCTGGAAAACTGCTATCAATATATATGAATTACATGTTCTCCTGTAGGTTTACCCGCAGACCCGATCAGCCAGAAACCATCAATAACTGTGTAACAATGTATGTAAAAACATCAGCGCATAGACAGGCGCCGCATAGTGCGTCTTCACCAGCAGACCATATTTATTTTTCAATCCAACAGCCCATGGAAATGGAGAACAGTACAAGGATGCCATTCATGTGCTGTGTTTCCCAAACACCCAAAGACATGGATAAAGATAACAAGGTTGATGTGTTTTTCATGGACCTGAAAAACTAATAAGCCACAGCTGCTCGTGATCAACACTGATGGCACGTGTCCATCAAAATGGAAATGTGAACAAGACCTTAGGGTAAGGTTTTGTTAGTGCAGTTTTTCAAGCTAAAACCTCACATGGATCATAATGGGTGAAAGCCTCAAAAGGCACAGCCGGTACTAAATATAGTATTGATTTTTGGCTTATAAAAAATGCAACAAAAATCATGAATGAGTGTAGACTCCTGACCCCATTGGGGTGCTATTACACGTTGACATTAATGTAGGTGCTATTTTCTCTACACCAATGATCATGTGTTTGCCCCAAATAACCACTGCAGCTACTGGAGCACGTGCATTAAAGCTAAGCATAGATACAAATGTCAATAGATGTGTATGATGGTCTTAAAGGCAAACAGGGATATTTCAATGTTCTGACAGAGGCCAATTCATTGCAAGAACTTCTTGGTAGCATCCCTATTAAAGTAAACATGCACCCTCAGCCAAGGCAGATAACTCCACTAGGTTTATAGATGCACAATAGCGGCATATTGTAACCCATAAATAAGTCATCTTGGCCATTAGTCACACCCTTGTGGCTACGAACACATAGTGCCAACACAGCCATTAAACAGTATAGATAAAGGACCCCACACCTATGCACAGAATGAGGGGCCCCAGCTCAGACATTTCTGCAAATCTCACAGCAGTGAATGGAGGGAGCTGCACCACACCATTCATTTTTTGCCAGGAGGGGGAGGTCACCTCTCTGGGTGGGTCAGTTAAACCCAAATCTCCACATCAGACCCCCTATACTTGTGTACAGAAATATAAAACTAAATATTGATAATTTTGTTAAGACATATTATATGGCAATAGAATAGGAACCGATATAGATCCATATCGCCTCTAACCCTATGGAAAGGGAATGGTACAAAGCAGCACGGTGAATAATATTACACAAACACAAATAGACCACATCTGCTTTGTATAGAGCCACTGCAGACCCCAGATGTGAACAAGGCCTTAGAGCACTGCTCCTAATGATCAACAGTCCTATGTATACTGGATCAGAATGGTTAAAAGGGCACTACACATGAACCAGTGAAGCCTAACAACCAATATAAAATTCTATTCACATTTACGGTCTACTGACAGAGCCAGCTTGCTCAATGCACCTCTCAAAGAATGGCAGGACCCCAGAACACCAGGTCTGACCCACTTCCTCATCAGTGACGGGAAGCCAGTTGTCTTATCTCATATACACAAGAATTACTATTACTGGTAGAGACCATTAGAGGCCTGACATGGGGGTGAGGGCTACTAACCATACACAGCTGGCAGATAGCTATGCAGGGTTATCAATACAAGGACTCTCCTCCCTCACAAACTTTTCTCCCGCTACATAGAAACCTCTGCAGGTCCCCCGTTTACTACAAACTTCACGTGACTGCACCCTAGCCCCTCCCTGTACCCGCTCACATACACACAGGCGCCCCCACAAATACTCTCACCTGATTGGATGACGCTGAGCCCTCGGCCGGCAGCCCCGGAGCCCCTGGAATGTCTGGAGCCCGACCCAGTCACTGAGGGAGCGCGCCCCCCATACCAGTAAGGCGGCCCGCGCATTTAGCGGCCATTGCTGCGAAACAGGAGAAACCGATGAGACCGGAGTGTTGTTTGGGAGGAGCCGCTGCTCGGCCGGACTCCTAAGTCTGACCTCGGATAGATGCCGGTTCAGATCTCCACTGTCACTGGATCCTACGTCATTCCGTTACCATGGCGACATCGGTGACGTTACCTCGTGATCTCAGCTGTGACGTTGGCGGGAGTATGGGATTGTGGGAGTTGTAGTTTTTTTTTATTGGCTCCATGATGAGCTTTGTGTAACGCTATGTTCCCGCATTTGTCGTGACGTACACAAGTGTTTCCACAACATTATCTGTATTGGTGTTGGCTGCGGGATAAAGGACGAAAGCAAAAATAATTCTTGTGTCACGTGGTAGTCCTGTACAGCTGCCGGCAGCAGAGGGCTCCATCATGGGAAGTGCGCAGGGAAACCGCCACGGCCACCCTCTATGTACATTCTCTATATACACCCTCTATGTACATCCTCTATATACACCCTCTATGTACATCCTCTATATACACCCTCTATGTACACCCTCTATGTACATCCTCTATATACACCCTCTATATACACCCTCTATGTACATCCTCTATATACACCCTCTATGTACACCCTCTATATACACCCTCTATGTACATCCTCTATGTACATCCTCTATATACACCCTCTATATACATCCTCTATATACATCCTCTATATACATCCTCTATATACACCCTCTATATACATCCTCTATATACACCCTCTATGTACACCCTCTATATACACCCTCTATGTACATCCTCTATATACACCCTCTATGTACACCCTCTATATATACACCCTCTATGTACATCCTCTATGTACATCCTCTATATACACCCTCTATGTACATCCTCTATATACACCCTCTATGTACACCCTCTATGTACATCCTTTATATACACCGTCTATGTACATCCTCTATATACACCCTCTATGTACATCCTCTATATACATCCTCTATATACACCCTCTATGTACATCCTCTATGTACACCCTCTATGTACATCCTCTATATACACCCTCTATGTACACCCTCTATGTACATCCTCTATATACATCCTCTATATACATCCTCTATATACACCCTCTATGTACACCCTCTATATACACCCTCTATGTACATCCTCTATATACACCCTCTATGTACACCCTCTATATACACCCTCTATGTACACCCTCTATGTACACCCTCTATGTACATCCTCTATATACATCCTCTATATACACCCTCTATGTACATCCTCTATATACACCCTCTATGTACATCCTCTATATACATCCTCTATATACACCCTCTATGTACATCCTCTATGTACACCCTCTATGTACATCCTCTATATACACCCTCTATGTACACCCTCTATGTACATCCTCTATATACATCCTCTATATACATCCTCTATATACACCCTCTATGTACACCCTCTATATACACCCTCTATGTACATCCTCTATATACACCCTCTATGTACACCCTCTATATACACCCTCTATGTACATCCTCTATGTACATCCTCTATGTACACCCTCTATGTACATCCTCTATATACACCCTCTATGTACACCCTCTATGTACATCCTCTATATACATCCTCTATATACACCCTCTATGTACATCCTCTATATACACCCTCTATGTACACCCTCTATGTACATCCTCTATATACACCCTCTATGTACATCCTCTATATACACCCTCTATGTACATCCTCTATATACACCCTCTATGTACATCCTCTATATACACCCTCTATGTACATCCTCTATATACACCCTCTATGTACACCCTCTATATACACCCTCTATGTACATCCTCTATATACACCCTCTATGTACATCCTCTATATACATCCTCTATATACACCCTCTATATACAATTGTATAGTTCAGCTCTGTTGTGTACTGGCTAAAATAAAGTGAGAAAACGGTAAAAAAAAAAAAATAATAATCATTTTCCCAAAATAATGATTAACCCCTTTCCACCAGTGACATTTTTCAATTTTGACTCCCAGCCTTACAAACCCCATAACTTTTATTTTTCCGCTCTCAGAGCCATATGAGGGCTTAATATTTGCAGGACAAACTGTTTTTCATAATGGTACCATTTATTATTCTGTACAATGTACTGGGAAGCTGGAAAAAAATTCAGAATGAGGTGGATTTGAAGAAAAAGTGTGACTTTCTTACGGGCTTCGTTTTTACGGCGTTCACTCTACAGCCAAAATGACATGTCATCTGTAGTCTATGTTTCGATACGATTCTAGAGATACCAAATTTATATGGTTTTATTTACATTTTAACCCAATTAACAAAAATCTAAAACTTTGAAATAAATCTATTTCCCTAAAACTCGCCATATTCTGACCCCCTTAACTTTTTTATATTTCCATGTACGGAGATGTGTAGGACATCTTTTTTTGTGGGGCCAGGTGTACTTTTTAGTCATACCATTTTGGGGAATGTCCATTATTTTGATCGCTTTTTATTCTAATTTTTATCAGAGGTGAAACAGTGAAAAAACGGCGGTTTGGCACTTTTGATTTTTTTTTCCCGCTACGGCATTTACCGTACAGGAAAAATATTTTTATAAGTTTGTAGACTGGGCATTTTCGGACACAGGGATACCTAATGTGTATATGTTTCACATTAATATTCTACTTTTGTATGTATTCTAGGGAAGAGGAGGTGAGATGAACTTTTAATCTTTTTGGGGTTTTTTTTTTTTATATTTTTTAAAAACTTTTTTTTTTTTTTATACTATTTTATTTTCATTTGATTGCAAATCCCATAGACTGCAATACAACTGTATTGCAGTCTATGGGAGATACGCTACAGTCATGGCCAAAAGTTTTGAGAATGATACAAATATTAATTTTTACAAAGTTTACTGCTTCAGTTTTTCTAATGGCAATTTGCATATACTCCAGAATGTTATAAAGAGTGATCAGCTTAACAGCAATTACTTGCAAAGTCAATATTTGCCTAGAAAATGAACTTTATCCCCCAAAACACATTTCAACATCATTGCAGCCCTGCCTTAAAAGGACCACCTAACATCATTTCAGTGATTGCTCCATTAACACAGGTGTGGGTGTTGATGAGGACAGGGCTGGAGATCAATCTGTCATGATTAAGTAAGAATGACACCACTGGACACTTTAAAAGGAGGCTGGTGCTTGCCATCATTGTTTCTCTTCTGTTAACCATGGTTATCTCTAAAGAAACATGTGCAGTCATCATTGCACTGCACAAAAATGGCCTAACTGGGAAGAGTATTGCAGCTAGAAAGATTGCACCTCAGTCAACAATCTATCGCATCATCAAGAACTTCAAGGAGAGAGGTTCCATTGGTGCCAAAAAGGCTCCAGGGCGCCCAAGAAAGACCAGCAAGCGCAGGACCGTCTCTTAAAAGTGTTTCAGCTGCGGGATCGGGCTACCAGCAGTGCAGAGCTTGCTGAGGAATGGCAGCAGGCAGGTGTGAGTGCATCTGCACGCACTGTGAGGCAGAGACTCTTGGAGCAAGGCCTGGTCTCAAGGAGGGCAGCAAAGAAGCCACTTCTCTCCAGAAAAAACATCAGGGACAGACTGATATTCTGCAAAAGGGACAGGGAGTGGACTGCTGAGGACTGGGGTAAAGTCATTTTCTCTGATGAATCCCCTTTTCGATTGTTTGGAACATCTGGAAAACAGCTTATTCGGAGAAGAAGAGGTGAGCGCTACCACCAGTCTTGTCTCATGCCAACTGTAAAGCATCCTGAAACCATTCATGTGTGGGGTTGCTTCTCAGCCAAGGGAATCGGCTCTCTCACAGTCTTGCCTAAAAACACAGCCATGAATAAAGAATGGTACCAGAATGTCCTCCAAGAGCAACTTCTCCCAACCGTCCAAGAGCATTTTGGCGCTCAACAATGCCTTTTCCAGCATGATGGAGCACCTTGCCATAAAGCAAAGGTGATAACTAAATGGCTCAGGGAACAAAACATAGAGATTTTGGGTCCATGGCCTGGAAACTCCCCAGATCTTAATCCCATTGAGAACTTGTGGTCAATCATCAAGAGACGGGTGGACAAACAAAAACCAACAAATTCAGACAAAATTAAAGCATTGATTCTGCAAGAATGGACTGCTATCAGTCAGGATTTGGTCCAGAAGTTGATTGAGAGCATGCCAGGGAGAATTGCAGAGGTCCTGAAGAAGAAGGGTCAACACTGCAAATATTGACTTGCTGCATTAACTCATTCTGTCAATATAAGCTTCTGTTACTCATAATATGAATTCAATTATATTTCTGTATGTGATAAAAACATCTGACAAACACACATAAAAACCAGAGGGCAGCAGATCATGTGAAAATATAATATTTGTGTCATTCTCAAAACTTTTGGCCATGACTGTACATAGCTATTGAGGCTGGTCATGGTTTATTATTGGGCGGGGTTTATTGGAGTATGGTTTATTTTTGGGTGGGGTTTATTGTTGTGTGGTTTATTATGGGGCAGGGCTTATTGGAACGTGGTTTATTATGGGTTGGGATTTATTGGAGTGTGGATTAGAATGGAGTGGGATTATTGGAGTGTTGCTTATTATGGGGTGGGTTTATTCGGGTGGGGTTTGTTATGGGCTGGGGTTTACCTACAACTTCCATTAACACTTCTTCAACCACACCACCATGTGAACAGTTCCTACCCTCATCTATTGTCTCTATCCTCCTTCCCTTATAGATTGTAAACCCTTGTTGGCAGAGCCCTCAATCCCACTATGTCAATTGGCCACTGTTAGTAATGTACTTGTTTTGTGTATTGTATGTAAACCCTCAAATGTACAGCACCATGGAATTGATGGTGCTCTAAAAATAAATAATAATTGGAGTGTAGTTTATTATGGGTTGGGGTATATTGGAGTGTAGATCATTATGGTGCAGGGTGTGGTCTGAAGTGCGGTTTATTGGAGTGTAATTTATTATTGGGCGGGATTTATTGGAGGATGGTTAATTATGGGGTGGAGTATATGGGAGTGTAGTTTATTATGGGGTAGGATTTATTGGAGTGTGGTTTATTATGGGGTGGGCTTTGTTGGAGTTTGGTTTATTATGGGGTGGGGTTTATTTGAGTGCAGTTTATTATGGAGTAGGGTAGCTTCTCTTCTGCAGGCCAGTCTGTTCTTCAGCTCCTGGGTACCACCATGCATGATGTCTTGACAAATGGCCAATTTACTGTAGTGGGAGGGAATACCTATTTTATGGGGTGACATCCAACTCTTTACTTGCACCATGTGAGAATGAACCAGAGAACTGGCATGAGCAACCAGTGAGACCAAACCTAAATTGCTACTTAACACCAAAGATGAAAGACAGTCAGGCTCTCCATATGCAAAGGTGTAACAAACACTATATAGTGGTTTCTGTTATGAATGCTTGGAAAGCAAGACTATGGTACATAGTGGTACATACACAGATGGAGGAGGAGGAATGCTGGAGGTCAATTCTCATGTACATGCGGCAGGCCAGATGGCTGCTGCATCAGCTCCTTTTAAAATGGACAGAGACTGCTATGTCAGTTTAATAAAAATTTGCTGATGCAGCAGCCATCTGATCTATACCATTTATCAGTGATTTCTAAGTGTACAGGGTTGGTTGGCTGCCACATGAGTTGCTTTCCCAAAATGATAGAGCACCTCTAGTGTTAGATCAAGTCCTATAAGCCCCAGGCTGTTCACCAAACTTACAGTGCTGGCCAAAAGTATTGGCACCCCTGCAGTTCTGTCAGATAATACTCAATTTCTTCCAGAAAATGATTGCAATCACAAATGCTTTGGTAATAATATCTTCATTTAATTTGTCTTCAATGGAAAACCACAAAAAGAATTGTCAAAAAGCCAAATTGGATATAATTCCACACCAAACATAAAAAAGGGGGTGGACAAAAGTATTGGCACCCTTTGAAAAATCATGTGATGCTTCTCTAATTTGTGTAATTAACAGCACCTGTTACTTACCTGTGGCACATAACAGGTGGTGGCAATAACTAAATCACACTTGCAGCCAGTTGAAATGGATTAAAGTTGACTCAACCTCTGTCCTGTGTCCTTGTGTGTACCACATTGAGCATGGAGAAAAGAAAGAAGACCAAAGAACTGTCTGAGGACTTGAGAAGCAAAATTGTGAGGAAGCATGAGCAATCTCAAGGCTACAAGTCCATCTCCAAAGACCTGAATGTTCCTGTGTCTACCGTGCGCAGTGTCATCAAGAAGTTTAAAGCCCATGGCACTGTGGCTAACCTCCCTAGATGTGGACGGAAAAGAAAAATTGACGAGAGATTTCAACAAAAGATTGTGCGGATGGTGGCTAAAGAACCTCGACTAACATCCAAACAAGTTCTAGCTGCCCTGCAGTCCGAGGGTACAACAGTGTCAACCCGTACTATCCGTCAGCGTCTGAATGAAAAGGGACTCTATGGTAGGATACCCAGGAAGACCCCACTTCTGACCCAGAGGCATAAAAAAGCCAGGCTGGAGTTTGCCAAAACTTACCTGAGAAAGCCAAAAACTTTTTGGAAGAATGTTCTCTGGTCAGATGAGACAAAAGTAGAGCTTTTTGGGAAAAGGCATCAACATAGAGTTTATAGGAAAAAAAAAGAGGCCTTGAAAGAAAAGAACACGGTCCCTACAGTCAAACATGGCGGAGGTTCCCTGATGTTTTGGGGTTGCTTTGCTGCCTCTGGCACTGGACTGCTTGACCGTGTGCATGGCATTATGAAGTCTGAAGACTACCAACAAATTTTGCAGCATAATGTAGGGCCCAGTGTGAGAAAGCTGGGTCTCCCTCAGAGGTCATGGGTCTTCCAGCAGGACAATGACCCAAAACACACTTCAAAAAGCACTAGAAAATGGTTTGAGAGAATGCACTGGAGACTTCTAAAGTGGCCAGCAATGAGTCCAGACCTGAATCCCATAGAACACCTGTGGAGAGATCTCAAAATGGCAGTTTGGAGAAGGCACCCTTCAAATCTCAGGGACCGGGAGAAATTGGCCAAAGAAGAATGGTCTAAAATTCCAGCAGAGCATTGTAAGAAGCTCATTGATGGTTACCGGAAGCGGTTGTTCGCAGTTATTTTGTCTAAAGGTTGTGCTACCAAGTATTAGGCTGAGGGTGCCAATACTTTTGTCCGGCCCATTTTTGGAGTTTTGTGTAAAATGATCAATGATTTGACTTTTTTTTTCATTCTCTTTTGTGTTTTTTCATTGCAAGCAAAATAAATGAAGATATTATTACCAAAGCATTTGTGATTGCAATCATTTTCTGGAAGAAATTGAGTATTATCTGACAGAATTGCAGGGGTGCCAATACTTTTGGCCAGCACTGTAGGAATTCCACCCGCCACACAATGTCTAAAGTCAAAACCAGCTTACTGTGTTAACATTGATACAAGTACAGTGGGTACGGAAAGTATTCAGACCCCTTTAAATTTTTCACTCTTTGTTTCATTGCAGCCATTTGCAAAAATATCTACATTTCTGTTTTTTTCTGTGAAGATGGGTTGCTGAGTGTACATTAATGAGAAATAAAATTTACTTTTTTGCTTTTAGCATTTTAGCAAATGGCAGCAATGAACCAAAGAGTGAAAAATTTAAAGGAGTCTGAATACTTTTCGTATCCACTGTAGATACAAAGATTTACTATAACATGACATTGATATCCATTTTCCTCCTTCCCTGCTAACCTTGATGATACTTATCCACATTTCATAGGCCAAAATCTGAACTTTAAAGTCCATCTGTGAACACCCAAAGAATGCCCATTTTTGTGGGGTGTACATACACACGTGGACAAAATTGTTGGTACCCCTCGTTTAATGAAAGAAAAACCCACAATGGTCACAGAAATAACTTGAATCTGACAAAAGTAATTTGCCAAACTACATGTTGACAAGCCATAAAACTTCTGGGAGAATGTCCTATGGACAGATGAGACAAAAATCGAAATTTTTGGAAAGGCACATCAGCTCTATGTTCACAGATGGAAAAATGAAGCATATCTTGAAAAGAACACTGTCCCTACTGTGAAACATGGAGGAGGCTCTGTTATGTTCTGGGGCTGCTTTGCTGCATCTGGCACAGGGTGTCTTGAATCTGTGCAGGGTACAATGAAATCTGAAGACTATCAAGGGATTCTAGAGAGAAATGTGCTGCCCAGTGTCAGAATGTTTGGTCTCAGTCGCAGGCATGACCCAAAACACACAGCTAAAAACACCCAAGAATGGCTAAGAGGAAAACATTGGACTATTCTGAAGTGGCCTTCTATGAGCCCTGACCTAAATCCTATTGAGCATCTTTGGAAGGAGCTGAAACATGCCGTCTGGAAAAGGCACCCTTCAAACCCGAGACAACTGGAGCAGTTTGCTCATGAGGAGTGGCCAAAATACCTGTTGAGAGGTGCAGAAGTCTCATTGACAGTTACAGGAATCGTTTGATTGCAGTGATTGCCTCAAAAGGTTGTGCAACAAAATATTAAGTTAAGGGAACCATCATTTCTGTCCAGGCCTGTTTCATGAGTTTTCTTTTTTTAAAAATTCTGCTGAAGCATGGTTGAAAAGCAATGTCAGACTTTAATTTGTTCATTTTCATAGAATTTTTATATATTATTACTTTTGTCAGATTCAAATTATTTCTGTGACCATTGTGGGTTTTTCTTTCATTAAACGAGGGGTACCAACAATTTTGTCCACGTGTGTAAAACCTGTCCCTTTTTTCTTTCCAAGATTGTCATGGCAAAATTAGAACTGTTGGCATGTATGCTCAGCACCTCAGTGGCAGATTACATTGACTATGACATGGATTCTCTGCTGCAATGTGACGCTGGTGACTTTTCTTCCCGATGTCCCTTACGAGTCTCTTGTTCTTCCTGCATTCCAGTGATGCGGACAGCACAGAGCTGCGTCCATATTGGTCTCACAGTGTTTGTAAGCTCAATGTGTTGTCTTTCAAATGGGTTTCCACTGAAAAATGTACTAAAAAAATGGTCTTTGGTTAGAAAAAAGGGTCTGCTTATAGAGTGGCAGCTTCCATTGAGTATAATGGGAGAAAAATCTGTTCCTGGGAAAATTGGTCTTTAAAGGGAGGGGAGTCTTCTCAAAGGAGAGTTCTGGAAAGATTGCACTGTATAAATATGTCACTAATAAGCATTAAGATTGGGGACACAAAATGCAAAGTGACCTGTTAACTATTGCTGCGAGTTTCACCAGCGACTTTTAGACTAAAGCCCCATTTTGCAGAAACACAGTGTTTTTTGTTTCAGATTTTGCTTCGGTCAGGAGTGGCATGAAAAGGAATGGAAAATATAAAGGAAGCTCTTAGACATTTCCCTTCTGTTAAATCCACTCCTGAATTTGGCTCAAAAAACCACAGCAAGAAACGCTTTCCACATCACGGGGCCTTAGCCTTAAAGTCGCAGGAGACCTACAGAGATGCCTCCTGATTTCAGGTGTTTTTTGCAGTAGTAACTTTCAGGGGAACAGACTCCTGAATTTCCTGCAATCTGTTCTCTTTTTGTTGGAGATTTGCTGCTGCATTCTTTTGAGCCAAAGGCAAGAGTGGCTTCAACAGGAATAGGAAATATATAGGAAGCTCTTACACTTTTCCCTTCTGTTAAAGTCATTCCTGGCTTTGGCTCAAAAATTCACAGCAAAAAAAAAAATCAGCTTTTTGGCAACATGTGCTCTCAGCCTTAGGCTACGACCCCATGCTGCAGAAATGCAGCGTTTTTTGCTGCTGCAGAAACATGACTGTGTTTATTATCTCTGATACACAGTAATACCTGAAAGCTCAGCTTGGACACCTCTCCCCTCCCATCCTCTGCTCACAATCATCAGCCATGTCCCATTCTTAAATTTTAGCAGCATTTACAGTCATGGCCAAAAGTTTTGAGAATGATACAAATATTAATTTTTACAAAGTCTACTGCTTCAGTTTTTCTAATGGCAATTTGCATATACTCCAGAATGTTATAAAGAGTGATCAGCTTAACAGCAATTACTTGCAAAGTCAATATTTGCCTAGAAAATGAACTTTATCCCCCAAAACACATTTCAACATCATTGCAGCCCTGCCTTAAAAGGACCACCTAACATCGTTTCAGTGATTGCTCCATTAACACAGGTGTGGGTGTTGATGAGGACAGGGCTGGAGATCAATCTGTCATGATTAAGTAAGAATGACACCACTGGACACTTTAAAAGGAGGCTGGTGCTTGCCATCATTGTTTCTCTTCTGTTAACCATGGTTATCTCTAAAGAAACACGTGCAGTCATCATTGCACTGCACAAAAATGGCCTAACTGGGAAGAGTATTGCAGCTAGAAAGATTGCACCTCAGTCAACAATCTATCGCATCATCAAGAACTTCAAGGAGAGAGGTTCCATTGGTGCCAAAAAGGCTCCAGGGCGCCCAAGAAAGACCAGCAAGCGGCAGGACCGTCTCTTAAAAGTGTTTCAGCTGCGGGATCGGGCTACCAGCAGTGCAGAGCTTGCTGAGGAATGGCAGCAGGCAGGTGTGAGTGCATCTGCACGCACTGTGAGGCGGAGACTCTTGGAGCAAGGCCTGGTCTCAAGGAGGGCAGCAAAGAAGCCACTTCTCTCCAGAAAAAACATCAGGGACAGACTGATATTCTGCAAAAGGTACAGGGAGTGGACTGCTGAGGACTGGGGTAAAGTCATTTTCTCTGATGAATCCCCTTTTCGATTGTTTGGAACATCTGGAAAACAGCTTATTCGGAGAAGAAGAGGTGAGCGCTACCACCAGTCTTGTCTCATGCCAACTGTAAAGCATCCTGAAACCATTCATGTGTGGGGTTGCTTCTCAGCCAAGGGAATCGGCTCTCTCACAGTCTTGCCTAAAAACACAGCCATGAATAAAGAATGGTACCAGAATGTCCTCCAAGAGCAACTTCTCCCAACCGTCCAAGAGCAGTTTGGCGCTCAACAATGCCTTTTCCAGCATGATGGAGCACCTTGCCATAAAGCAAAGGTGATAACTAAATGGCTCAGGGAACAAAACATAGAGATTTTGGGTCCATGGCCTGGAAACTCCCCAGATCTTAATCCCATTGAGAACTTGTGGTCAATCATCAAGAGACGGGTGGACAAACAAAAACCAACAAATTCAGACAAAATTAAAGCATTGATTCTGCAAGAATGGACTGCTATCAGTCAGGATTTGGTCCAGAAGTTGATTGAGAGCATGCCAGGGAGAATTGCAGAGGTCCTGAAGAAGAAGGGTCAACACTGCAAATATTGACTTGCTGCATTAACTCATTCTAACTGTCAATATAAGCTTCTGTTACTCATAATATGAATGCAATTATATTTCTGTATGTGATAAAAACATCTGACAAACACACATAAAAACCAGAGGGCAGCAGATCATGTGAAAATATAATATTTGTGTCATTCTCAAAACTTTTGGCCATGACTGTACATTTCCCTTTCATTGTCTGTCTGGATGCAAACCACCATGTCTGTGCACACAAACTTCCAATCATTCCCAAGCACTGTCAGTGTCCCCCACATAGTAATCATGCATCCCCTACTTGACTATATGCAGCTGACCTACATTTTTGCTAAGAAAGGCTTGATTTTCTCCTTTGTGACAGTGGAAGGCTGTGCACCTCACTCCAGGTCACCAGAAGTCAGGGAAAATGAATTTACAATTCACAGACTGCCAGCCATCAAAGAAAATCAGAAAGGAAATCAAAGAAGTTTATCTAGCCCTACCGTGTTGAAGGCAACCTTGGCTTCCGGGCTCAGTTGAATCTGTGACCCTGCAACCACCAGTAGTTTGATGTCTCTATATTTTTCAAACCCTGTACTGTGACCTCATTGTGCCTTTATCCTTTTACTTTGACAACGCTGTGTTTCTTTTCCATTTACTGTGATATCATGTCTGTACTGTGACATCACTGTGTACATTGTCCCTATACTGTGATATCAGTAGATTATCTCAGTTATTCCTTTTCTTTGGCATTGCAGGATACATTATCCCTGTACTGTGACATCACTGTGTTCATTTACCCTGCATAGTGACATCACGTACTGTTACCTCACATTGTTCATTATCCCTGTTTTGTGACACCACTGTTTATTATCCCTGTACTGTGATATCTTTATATAAATTATCTCTGTGCTGTGACATCATTCTGTACATTATCCCTATACTGTGACATCACTGTGTGCATTACTCCAGCCCATGAAGTCACTGAACATATTATCTGCCTACTGTTACAACACTGTTACATTATCAATGTGCAGTTACATCCAAGTTTGTGCCTCTCTTTTTTATGTATACCACAGAACAGAGCTTTACAAGAGATTTTATATATTCTTTGGTAAATTTCCATAAGACACATAATTACTGAATCTTCATTTTTATTTGAAATGCAACACTGACAGCAGTCCAGATAAATATATAACTTGTTTACAGGTAGTTTTGAAAAATATTATTTACAATATTATATATTTTTGACACACTGATCTTTACAGAGGTTACGTTTTAGATTTATAAAGCTTTTATATCTTTCATATGCAAAATACTAATATACTGCAGTTATTCTAAACTTTAGTTTCTCAAATCTCAACAGAAAAAACAACAATGACATGTCCTCCGTAGTAATGTCACATCACTGCAGCAGCCAATAGTAAGGATCTCACAGTGGCTCAGAAATCTGAATAAAAATCCCTGGACATCAGAGTGGTGCTGGTCATCAATCATAATATCAGACATTTTATTCAGAGAGTTTGATTATTGTCAGGAAACCCCTTAAAATGTTTTGTGAACCTAAACTAAACTTATATAAGTATATTGAAATTGTGTATACAGTACAGAAACACCTTCATAGATGTTATCATAATCAGGGCATATCAGGGGGGATAGAAAATTTTGATTTCGCTGCTTCTACTGTGCCACGTGACATTTGAGATATATAACATTAATTATAAAGCAGCAAGATAGACATTCACATAGTAAAATACACATTTGGAAGTCAATATAAAATTATTTGTGAGTTCTGCTAAACAAAAAATTTTAATTTTATTTGGTGGTAGTCATGCTATGTGCCTTTGAAATAAGGCTTAAGGTTCTGTATACATTGCCTGCCATCGGCATGCATATTCAGGAAATATACATCAAACAGGGGCTTGAGACAGATGCCAAACAGTGGTATCCATCACCCACAGCAATCCATTGTTTAAAAACAAACAAAAAAAGTGTATTCCAATGTATATGTCCATCCAGACACAGGCCAAAAGAACACACTTTTGGCCTCAATTTGTGTGAATGGGGGCCTATGGAAAAGTTTAGCTATACACTGGCAGTTACAACCACGTTTCCACTGGGTACAGGGCTCCCAGTCGTTGGACATATATGGCATATCCAACTAAAATGCTACAAACTGTTCATGATAAATGCTTTTAGATTACACTGTGCTAAAAATGAATGCAGGGTTATATAGCTGTTTATACATCAATAGATAAGGATGGGCATGACACAAATAAGGCTATAAAGTAAATTACTTTAGATATTTAGTAAATTACATTTACATAGCTGATCTCCAGCTGTTGAGCCCAGATAGCTTGGAAGTTGTAGCAGGGATGTTATAAATGTACTTTCCACTATGTAAAACATACAAAATACAATCATATAACATAATATAAACCTATAAAATATACATTCACATACTACATCATTTATTAGATTACATGGACTTAAAGCGTACCTGCAGTTATAAACAACTTTTCATAAATGAGTAGTACATTTGAATATAAGAAACTTTGTAATATATCTTATTAAGGAGATCTGTTTCCTTCACCACTTATTAAGCTGTTCTCCTGCTCCTCATCTTCAGTCTGAATGCTTGTTTATATTATATTCATCTGTTTCTGTCTGTAGTAATCCTCACATATAGAGCTCTATGCTACTTGATTTATTGCCTCATTCTGTGCACTCCTACCTTCTTATCTACAAACCTAGCAGTGTTAAAAGCTTTCTGAATAGCAGAGTGAAAACAGTAATTATTTGAATATCTTTTCTATAGCCCCACTCCTCTTCATAGACTAATATGTAGAAAGTAACTCTCTCTGAAAAGTAGGTAAGAAAACATATTTTTAATAAAATATATACAGTGGGGAAAAAAGTATTTAGTCAGCCACCAATTGTGCAAGTTCTCCCGCTTAAAAAGATGAGGCCTGTAATTGACATCATAGGTAGATCTCAACTATGAGAGACAAAATGAGAAAACATATCTGGAAAATCACATTGTCTGATTTTTTAAGAATTTATTTGCAAATTATGGAGGAAAATAAGTATTTGGTCACCTACAAACAAGCAAGATTTCTGGCTGTCACAGACCTGTAACTTCTTCTTTAAGAGGCTCCTCTGTCCTCCACTCATTACCTGCAGTAATGGCTCCTGTTTGACATTGTTATCAGTATAAAAGACACCTGTCCACAACCTCAAACAGTCACACTCCAAACTCCACTATGGTGAAGACCAAAGAGCTGTGGAAGGACACCAGAAACAAAATTGTAGACCTGCACCAGGCTGGGAAGACTGAATCTGCAATAGGCAAGCAGCTTGGTGTGAAGAAATCACCTGTGGGAGCAATAATTAGAAAATGGAAGACATACAAGACCACTGATAATCTCCCCCGATCAGGGGTTCCACGCAAGATCTCACACCGTGGGGTCAAAATGATCACAAGAACGGTGAGCAAAAATCCCAGAACCACACGGGGGAACCTAGTGAATGACCTGCAGAAAGCTGGGACTAACGTAAAAAAGGCTACCGTCAGTAAAACACTACGCCGCCAGGGACTCAGATCCTGCAGTGCCAGACGTGTCCCCCTGCTTAAGCCAGTACATATCCGGGCCCGTCTGAAGTTTGCATTTGGATGTTCCAGAAGAGTATTGGGAGAATGTCATATGGTCAGATGAAACCAAAGTAGAACAGTTTGGTAGAAACACAACTCGTCGTGTTTGGAGGAGAGTGAATGCTGAGTTGCATCCAAAGAACACCATACCTACTGTGAAGCATGGGGGTGACAACATCATGCTTTGGGGCTGTTTCTCTGCAAAGGGACCAGGACGACTGATCCATGTACATGAAAGAATGAATGGGACCATGTATCGTGAGATTTTGAGTGCAAACCTCCTTCCATCAGCAAGGGCATTGAAGATGAAACATGGCTGGGTCTTTCAGCATGACAATGATCCCAAGCACATCACCAGGACAATGAACGAGTGGCTTCGTAAGAAGCATTTCAAGGTCCAGGAGTGGCCTAGCCAGTCTCCAGATCTCAACCCCATAGAAAACCTTTGGAGGGAGTTGAAAGTCCGTGTTGCCCAGTGACAGCTCCAAAACATCACTGCTCTAGAGGAGATCTGCATGGAGGAATGGGCCAACATACCAGCAACAGTGTGTGCCAACCTTGTGAAGACTTACAGAAAACGTTTGATCTTTGTCATTGCCAACAAAGGATATATAACAAAGTATTGAAATGAACTTTTGTTATTGACCAAATACTTATTTTCCACCATAATTTGCAAATAAATTCTTTAAAAATCAGACAATGTGATTTTCTGGATATGTTTTCTCATTTTGTCTCTCATAGTTGAGGTCTACCTATGATGTCAATTACAGGTCTCTCTCATCTTTTTAAGTGGGAGAACACAATTGGTGGCTGACTAAATACTTTTTTTCCCCACTGTATATTCATTTATAAAAAGTTGTTTATAAGTGGAGGTACACTTTAAGTTACTGAATTACAAACAAGGGAACCGTGAAATATTGTAAGGAGCGCCCTTGTTTCTAATGTACAGTAAGACCATACTTATCTGTCAGCTATTTGTTACACAGTCTCTAGAATTCATCAAGCCTCTTGCGTAGATCCAGTGTGCCAGCACTGTACAAGTTATTCCTGTTCAGGTTCTGGTTCTTCTGTTGCCTCCTTTGTTTCATCTGAAAGACAGTGATACATACTTTTCCCAGGGGCACAATATAAAGATCCTAAGTCTATATAGGATTGAGGCAGAACTGTCAGGGGTATATGCGATTATTACCTATAGTTACAAGGGTAGTCTGACTTGTCTTTTGCCGGGGCCTGTTCTGAACCAAATGAAACTAGCAGAAAAGCCTGCTTCCCTTTATATATTTTACTTTTAGATGAAATTAATAAAAGTTATGTTTTAAGTCCATTCAACTGTATGTGAATTTGCCTTTGATTATAGAGTGGTATCATCTTGAGGGAGAATTGGTGAATTTCTTCATCACAGTGAAGTATTGATGACTATCTTCAGAGAGACAAGGGTCCAACACTTGGTACCCTCGCTGATCAGCTGCTCACAACAGCTGCTAATGGCAGAACTCTACACTTTGGAGAAAGTTGAAACCAGATGGCTCTGTCCACTGTATAGTAGCCATGCCGTATTACTGCCGCCCAGCTCCCATTTACTTCAATAAGGGTGAGTTGCAGAAACAGTTGGCATAGTGAATAGAACTGTCTGCTTCCTGCTTCATCCACAGTGTACTTCCAGTGTGGGCATCTTGTGTACAACTGATTGTTGGGGAGCTGGATGTCAAGCCACCAATGATCTGATATTGAGGACCCATCTTAAAGAGAACCTGTCACCAAGTAGAAAATGATAACTCCAATCCATCCCAAATCGCATCCTATTTAATTGCCGGTGTGTCACTGAACAATTTGTTTTTTTCTTTGTAAAATCTGCCCACCTGATCAAAAGATATGGCCCTTGCAGGTTATAGCTCTGATTCTCCAAGTGGGCGGTAACCTTTTGTCTTTCTCTGAGAAAATAAAAGGTTCCCGCCCAAATGGAGAATTAGGGCTAGATTACATGTAACCTTCTAGGGCCATATCTTGTGAACAGGTAGATGGATTTTAAAAAGAAAAACATCTGCTTATTCAGGGGCACAGGGAAATAAAATAATTTATGTTATTTGGCATTTTTACTTGGTGACAGGTCCTCTTTAAGGAAAACATGTATTCTAAAGATACTGTAGATCTCAGAAACCTTTTAAAACAGAACATATATTGGGGATTATACTTTGAAGAACTCTATACCTAATCCTTCCATGTATTTGTTGTCCTTCCATGTATCTGCAAATTCCTAACAAAGGAATAGGTTCTTACCAGTAATTCTGTTTCCTTGTGTCCACCATGGCGGTATCACTGGAGGTTGATCCTTGCCCTCTGTAGTGACAGGAAGATAAAAGGGGTACATAAAGATCTCTTCCTACAATCCTTCTACCAGTGTTTACTAAATTTCAGTCATAGACACAGAATGTTATTATGTAATAAGACATATCTAATGTATTTATAAAGAGTTTTAAGGAGGGGATTATGGTGTCCTTAGAGTGAAAACATGAAATCTGACTTTACCATGAGGACACCATGATGGCATAAGCAGAGAAATACCAAGTTAGTAGTATCTTATGGAGGGTAAATGGGCCAAAAATTTTTTCATTCAATGTCGCCTAGATCCCATCTGGATTGTATGTCAAGTTTATCAAGACTAGGGCCAGCTCACATAGCTGCTTTAGATTTTTTTTTAGAGAATTGTCATCCTGATTTACCCTAGAAGAATGTTAATACTCTGGTGGAATGGCTTTATATGTTGCACACATGAGGAAGGGGCTGAACTCCCCGAAACATGGCCCTGGGTGATGAGGCACAGAAAAGACTCAGCCTTCTTATGGACTTGATTTCTTTATAGCTTTTCAAAGTATTGCCTATTTACATTGCTGGTGTTAATTTAGCTGGATTTACTGTGGATTCAATACTATGTGTTGATGTGACTCATTCCAAATCCACTTACATTTCATCCAAATAGTTGAATATTTTTGCACTGATGTCAGTGACAAAAAAAGTTTGATGAAGTAAAACATTGTCATAGATTTCTTAGACTGAAACTATATATAAGCTTGTCAAAGTGAACTTGTCAGTAGTCTGACAGATACCACAACCCTCTAAAGTTAAGCCAAATTCTCTCCATCTTAGTATTGGGTTTCCCTTAGTCTGCAGGAAGTAAGGGCATGGTTGACATAAGACAGTAATCTGCAGAAGTATCTCAAGCAGTCATCTGATCCTGGCGTGAAATCAGAGTCACATTAACCATCTAAAATACCGAGCGCTTTTTCCACCAAATCATAAAACATAATAAACTTTACTATTGTTTTCCATCATCCCTAGTTATTTTTCGGTAACCTTTGCTAAATAGTAACTAGTTTTGTTGACATTTGAAAGGTATTACTCCAGTAATTTTTTTTTATCCCACTCAATTGGGAAAGGTTAAATCCTCCCCTCTGAAGCACTTACCTCCTCCCTGCTCCTCTTATGCACACAGTGGGGCACATTTATGAAACTGTCTTTGTTGGCCATAACAACCAGTCACATCACAGATTTCATTTTATATTCTGCTTTTGAAAAGCGAAACCTGTACTGTGATAATCTGGAATCTGGTCCAGTGTTTCCTCAGACTATCAATGCACTTGTATGGGAGTTAGACTGAGGCTGTAATAAATGTGTATTGTGAGTTTAACCTCCTCTTTATACAGGAAATACTGTGTGCATCAGAGGAGCAAAAAGATGGTCCGTGCTTGGGAGGGGATGATACAACTACACCATAAAGCTGTGAGCAAGTTATTCAGTAATATTCCACTACACAAAGGCTCCTTTTCAAACTGGGGGGATTACCTGCTTTACTTACTGTATATAGTCCTATAATAGTTATATAGTCTGTGACAGCTTGGGGAATTACACTCAAAATGGCGGCTTGTCCTGGTCCGGACAGCGGTGGTTCGTGGTACTGGGCGCCGGAAAGATAGCTTTCAGACGGTCCAAGTGTAAAAAAACGTAGCTTTATTCAGCTTAACTGCAACATTACAAAACAACAAAAAACCTATGCCACAGTTAGGGCCTAACCCACTCCTTGAGCCCCTAACTGTCCTGACTGTTGCTCAGTTCCAGCAACCGTGGTCTGTGGATGCCAGCCCTTCTGGGACAGAGCCTATCTCTCTGTCCTAGCTCGTCCACTTGAGAAGCCGGACTAAAGCTCCACTCAGCAAAAGTCCCCTGTGGACGCCAGCCCTCTGGCACAGACCGTCTATCTGTCCAACTGGTCCACTATTTCCTGCTCTTTGCAGGATACTCCAGTCCTCTGGAGTTACACGCCACCCACCCAAAGGCATGGCTGAGAGCCTTTTCTGTCCTGGGCCTGGGTCGCTCAACAGCGCCCTCTGGTTCACATACTCACATACCCTCCCCCTCAGCTCACTACCCATGGGGTGAGCTACAATGGGACGAGACATCCTATGACGAAGTCCCTCTTCAACCAAGTATGCCTGTTCAGTGTCTCTCCAGAAGTCCCAGTCTGGCGGTCTTTTCTTCCAAATACTGCTCCGTCACGTTCTCCGTTTTCTCATCACTTTAAAGTCCCAATCTGGCGGTCTCTTCTTCCAAATTCCGCTCAGTCGAATTTTCAGTTTTTTCAGCATTTTAAATGCTACGCCAAGATCCTGGCCATTCTGTACAAGGGCAAGTTCTCCTTCATCACCTTCAAAATTCGCCATACAAGGGATCACATCATTTTCATCACATTTCTCGCCGTACTCTTCAGCCATCCCATTGCATGACCTTGATCCCTTTAGTAAATAGCCGTAAGAATCTTCATCTTTACCTATCATGAATCCACAGGAACTCAGAGACCAACTAACATGTACTTCATGCACATCAATGTCTTTAGAGTATAACTGCTTCACGGGTACCTTTTCTGTAACCTTCATTTCAAAGCAAACTTTGCCATCACCATCAAGGCTTAGAAGTTTAGGAGACATAGTTGGCTTTCTTTCCTCTTTGTTTGAGATACACAATCTCTGTACTGCAATATCTTCTCCTTTTGCACAAGGGCCATACCGTACACCCTCACATAATAGATCACGCTTAACTACATTTTCTGGTATGTCTTTAACAACTGTCCCATCATTGGTGACATGTAACCATCTCTTACTTCTGCATGCAAATGACGGCTGCTCAGTCTCTGCATTAGAACCTCTACCACGGTTACTTCCATTAGTTAGGGACTTAGTAACATTGTATCTCAGCCTCTTCTTGTTGCTATTAGCCTCAGGCTGTAAAACAACTTCTGCCTCTTCTCCTCTTTTTGGGTTGACTGTGTATTTCCTGACTCTCCCTTCACAGACAACATGGAGTCATTTTTCACCATTTGTCCACCCGACATTTGGCTAGAGACAGACACAGCAACACCTTTATCCACAATGGCTTCAGACACTTTAGCTGTTGGGACAACATATGCGTGGTCAGTCTTCTTACGGATTCTTGTTCCACACTTTTGATGACCCTTCACCTTATTTACCATCTCACAGCCCTCTAGGCTTTAGACCTCATTGGCTTGAAGCTGGACCCACTCTGTCACAGGCAGTGTGTGACCAATCACAGTTTTTTCTTCTGTTGGACCTTCTTTGGCCTCCTCACATTTTGCAGGAAGTCCACCTTTAGCAGCATCTTCCTGGGGAACTATACCCTCTACTTGACGTTTTACCGAATCACGTGGTTTCATCATAATCTGATCATTGGTATCAACATCAGTGGACAGGTCACTCATGTCTGTCTGACTTGATTCTCCTTTCTCTGCCTCTATGCTGGCAGCTTTCCCCAATTCTAACGCCTTCTGTAGCGCACAAACCTCTGATTCCAGTTCCAGAACTTTCTTCACTGCCACATCTTTCTGAGCAGCCTCCATCTCAGCCTTCACTATTGCAACTTGCAGATCTTCCTCAATCTTCCTGACATCCTCTATGGCAGCAGATGTAGATGCCATCTCTTTATCCACTATGTCTCCCAATTCTAGGATATTCTGCAGTGTTCTTCCAACATTTGTCAGGTCAGCATCCTGGATGATATTTTCTGCTTCCCCCACTGTTCCCTGAACTATATTGCACTGATCCTCCAACATCTTCTGATAAAGCTTCTGCTCATCTGCAGACTTTTTGTCAAGTCTTTCATTCAAGTCCCGTATCTTAGTGGCTCTTTTATCTTGCTCTTGGTTGAATAAAGACTCTATTTCTTGAATCACATTTTTCAGGGATAACAGCTCTGATTCTTTAGAGGTTAACAGGCTCTGCAGCGAGTCTCTCTCAGCTTCTAGTGCTGCCAGCTTTGAAGATAGGGCAGATGCCGACTGTTCAGTATTGGATAAAGACTGCTGCAATCGATCCAATTCTTCTCTTTTAGATTCCACTTCGGTTTTTGACTGTTCAATCTGAAAAGTGCGCTCTTCCAACTTTATTTCTGACTCACGCTTCATTTGATCCATCTGAAACTCCAGCTGTTTCTTGATTTCCTCCTGCTTGTTCACTTGCACCTTTAGTTTAGCAACAAGCATTTTTAGATCTACAATCTCAGCAGATAAATTAGACAGGTTTCTCTCAAACTGAATCCTCATGTCTTCTATCTGGAGGTCCAATTCTCTCTTGGCCTTTTCCAGCATCTCATAAGCATTAGCTTTGTTCTCATACCATATCTGCACAGATTCCAGGTTTTTCTCAACTTCATCCTTGGAGCTAACCAAATCCTCCATTTCAGTGCACAGTTGCTTGTTGAGCCTCTTTAACTCGGCCTTCAATTCAAGGGCCTCTGCTTCAGCACGGTCACGTTCCTCTGCATATCTAGCAGAAAGAGTCTTCTCTTCACCAAGCAGCTGATCAAACTTTTTCTGCTTCCTTTCCAAATTTTACACCATCCGACGTTGATGATAAAGATCTACACCTACATCTTCTAGTTCCTGCTGCAGTCTAATTTTCATCTTCTCAAGTTTGTCATAAGCAGCAACCTTCTCCTCAAACCGTTGATTTGTAGCTTCTAGCTCCTTTTGCAACTTTTCCTTTAGTTCTTCAACAGAGTCCAAGGACCCAATACTATCCTCCATTTTTCTCTTCATATCAGTTGCCTGAGCTTGTAGTGTTGAAATCCGCTTTGTCAAATCTCTTTTTGCTATCTCTTCTTCCTCTAGTTGCTCAAGGAAACCATTTTTCTCATTTTCCATTTGTTTTAGTTTTGTACTAAGGTCAAGCTTCTGCTGGGTTTCTTCTTGCAAAAGTTCCTGAGTGTCCTGAAGCTGCGATTCTAGTGTAGAAAAATCTTTGGAAAGTTTGATAAACTTGCTGTCTGCTTGAGAAAGAAGCCCTGTGACATTATTCAATTCTTCGTCTTTATTTTGCACCAAAACAGGCAACGTCTCATTATCTTCACAAAATCCTGACAGCGCCCTCTCCAGGCTGCATATTCTAGCTTTGAGTTCCCTTTCTCTTTGTTCCAGAGCTCCAGCTCTGCTTCGCCATTCGTAGATTTCACTATTTAAGCGAACCTGATGCAAGTTTTGCTCTGACTGCAATGTCTGCAAAAATTCACTTCTCTCACTTTTAGCAGTTTCAAGGTCATCTCTTAATTTTTCAATGACACTCTCTTTGGCAATGGAGTCTTGGACATGCTGCTCCTTTAAATCCTGCATTGCTTCTCAAGCACTTGCTTTTGCTCTACACTCTGTACAACTTTGTTAGATAGAGCACATTTCATATCAGCAAACTCCTTCTTAGTGACACAGTCCATTCCAGGCAAACCCAGTACTACATTTTTACAATGACTAGAATTTGAACTCCTCATAGATTCAAGATCTTTCTTTAACTTCAGGTTCAACTTAAGGTTCTCTTTTTCTAATACCTCATATTGCCGTTTAATCTCATCTCATCTTGAAGCTGCTGCACCCTAATATTTTCATCTTTGGTGCTCTCATGCACTCCAATATGAGACATACCGTCAGTAGGGACATATTCAATCATAGAACAGAGGTGCTTTAGAAAAACTGAGTCACCATCATGCAACACATTATCTTTACTTGCATTCCACATGATCTGTTCCGGGTTTTGTATCTCTCTGCATTCAGACTGCTGCACTAATAAACCTGTGCATAACTTCTCTGCTTTTTTACAAACTGAAATTCTCTTTTTCTTGCCCATGGTTTACTAGCAAGATTACACAATATTCCACAGCAACCTTGGGTTCAACCAGAAGCAACTTTTTTTTTGCAATCTTCAGCAGTCACATGTATTCAAACAGTTAACTTATGTGGCACTACAACAACCAGCATTTTCTTCTGTCTTCCACAGAAAACACCAACATGGCACCATAGCCTTTCACATAGACTGTTTATGTGGCACTACAACAACCAGCATTTTCTTCTGTCTTCCACAGAAAACATCAACATGGCACCATAGCCTTTCACATAGACTGTTTGCAATATCCATTTTCTATACACATTGCTTACTTTCTTGCCATCAGCAAACATTTCACAGTCTTCTGTGCCACAATATACACAAAGTCCATTCCCTGGATTCCTCATCCAGAGTTTTTACTTTCACCAGTTTTGCACACACATTGCTATGTTGCAATTCACTCACCCCTTTCTGGGCTTCTCAGTTGAAATCACCGATTTCTTCCAGCTGTAGGCCACAATGCACACTTAGCAGTACTGCAATCACAAACCACTTGTCTTCCAGGACTTGCGTGGATCTCTTTATGCGCGCGATTCTCCACCATATGTGACAGCTTGGGGAATTACACTCAAAATGGCGGCTTGTCCTGGTCCGGACAGCGGTGGTTCGTGGTACTGGGCGCAGGAAAGATAGCTTTCAGACGGTCCAAGTGTAAAAAAAACGTGGCTTTATTCAGCTTAACTGCAACATAACAAAACAAAAAAAAAAAACTATGCCACAGTTAGGACCTAACTCACTCCTTGAGCCCCTAACTGTCCTGACTGTTGCTCAGCTCCAGCAACCGTGGTCTGTGGACGCCAGCCCTTCTGGGACAGAGCCTATCTCTCTGTCCTAGCTGGTCCACTTGAGCAGCCGAACTAATGCTCCACTCAGCAAAAGTCCCCTGTGGCCCCAGCCCCTCTGGCACAGACCGTCTATCTGTGAAACTGGTCCACTATTTCCTGCTCTGTGCAGGATACTCCAGTCCTCTGGAGTTACACGCCACCCACCCAAAGGCGTGGCTGAGAGCCTTTTCTGGCCTGGGCCTGGGTCGCTCAACAGCGCCCTCTGGTTCACATACTCACAAGTCTTATATAATATATATCTATTAATGTAATTACTGTACACTTATCCCATGTAATAGTAACACACACAATTCACTTATATTAAATATCCGTACTAATAAAATGGTCTGCAGAACATCTTTAACTTGTACTTTATTATGTATGCTTTCTCCATGAGCCAAATGCAAAATAAGAGGCTTTGTACTAGGGGTCATAGGCACACATCTCTGTTATCAAGCGGTCACAAAACTACATAAAGTATCATTTATATCTAAAGGACGTGTATTGTGCGCAAATAAGTAGATCAGATGTTTTCTTATAATTCAAAGGAGATGGCACCTAAAAACTTATCTACATTAATGGTATTACTTGGAAGAAGCTCAGAAAAATGTCTCCTCCGTAGTCACAACCTTATTTCAAATCCTACCTAGTTCTGAACCTCCAGACACAATTGCATACATATATTTGACATTCAACGTCAGTTTTACTTTTATAAACTTTCCACTTCAAGTTCAATGCTATTTTAGGGTTCACACATGTTACATATGCTGTGGACTTTAAAAAAAAAATTGCATCAACGAACTTCAGAAAAAAATCTGCAGCAGAAACTGATCTTTAGTGCAGTTTTTACATACACAGTATATCAACTTATGCTACGGATATCCACAGCAGATTTCACCCTTTGTAATGGACAGTGTCAGTTCCATATTGGATCCACAGTAAATCCAACTAAATTAACACCAGCAATGTAAATAAGCAATACCTTAAAAAGCTATAAAGAAATCAAGTCCACATGCAGATTTATTGTGTATTTTACCATGGATTCTGCCAGCCAATATTGAAATTGGCCACATATAAACCCCATATCAAACAAGATTAATTTATCAGCTATGTGTGACTGGTTTCCACAGCTAGAAAGCAACATTAGCAATGCATTTCTACAGCATTCGCCATAATCCTTTTAATTTTGAGTCAATTCTCAATGAAATTTAACAATTTTGTGACCTACAACTAGAGATGGGTGAACCAACTCATATCAAGCCAGGTTCGACTCAAATATTCCAAATAGTTTTTTTTGTTTTGTTTTTATGAAACTGAACAAATTGAGATTTGTCTTGGGCGACTAAAATGGCCACAGCATTTTACTCTAGTCTCCTTAGACCCCAGAGTATAATAGTTGGAGGCCCAGGGAAGTTGAAAAAAAAATAAAAAACATTCATACTCACCTTCATTTAACCCTTTTGGGCCTCCTCGCAGCATCCGGTGCTTTCCTGGTGACGTGATGCACCCGGGGTCACCAGCAGTCACATGGGTATGCAGAGTGTCATGACCCCAAGTGCATGATGTCACTGGGAAGGCTGAGAGAGAACACCGGATCCTGTGAGGGGCACAGAAGAGTTAAGGGAAGGAGAGAATTAATGTTTTTTTTTTTTTTTCACACCTCCCCTGGGCCTCCACCTATTATACTCTGGGGTCTGAAGAACCCCAGAGTATAATCATTTCATTTTCACTTTGACATAACATCAGCTGTGTTTGCCTTAGAGAGGTAAAATTGGATAGATAGGTTCCAAGATGCCCTGACAGTGTAATACACTATGTTTTAAGCCAATTTAGGGTGTGGTTCGTACTGAAGTTATTCAACTCGAAACAAATCCAGGATCCAGGCCATCTGAAACTAAACGAATCCTGAGAGGTTCGCCCATCTCTATCTACAACACTGAGACGACAGGTTTATAGCTCATAAATCAAAATCACCTTCTTCTGTTTGCTCTTCATCTGCTTCATCTTCACCTTGCGCTCTCTCTTTTCTTACAGATTCTGGTGGCCATCGCAGCTCACCACTTTCTACATCAATTATATCTGTTGGCTCCACCACAATGGACGGCAACCTTCCTCTCATTTTCACTGGGACTTCTTCTTCTTCACAAGGGTCTGGAAAGATCTAACAGAAGTGCAGGGTAGCCAATAAAGATACCATCCATGGGTGACATTCAGGTTCTTTTTTTGTGGTCTTCAACAGATGTAACACTGTTGTGAATAGGACTTTTAAATGTCCTGTTCACACAATGCCACTGAAAACTACTTTTTTTAGGGTTTGCCTTAGTTTTGTTTTTAAGAGCACTCCCTTTCCCCTGTATATATATTTACATGAAGAAAACTGAAGCCTATAAAATACATAAGAGTTGTTATTGTGATTTTACTTACAACTGCTCTTTTAAGCAATGGTAGATTATAATATGGAAGTTTGGGGTCCGATGCCTTAATGGGGTCCGTGGCCATCCAAACCGCCACCAACTATGAGTTCATGGCTCCACTGCAATTAGCATATGTAATGTTAATGTGTATGTATTTATGTTGCACGATTGGTTCTTGTACCATTACTATGTAGTAAGCTTGATTCTAGCACTACATTTATGTAGTAATTTGGGTTTTGGTACCATATCTAGGTAGTAAGCCTGATTCTCTAATCATATCTATAAAGTCGTTTTTAGTAGCCTTAATCCACCCTTGCTTTTAAGCATACTGTAAGCACCGATGACAGCAAAACTGCATGTAGTTATTGCTCTGGTTTTGCTTATGAAGTCATGTTGTAACTTCATGTGAATAAGCCCTTAAAAAGGGGGTACCTTTGGAAGAACAGAATTAAATAACCAAGCAAAGCTGGTTAAAATGAAGTCCACAGTTTACTATACAATGCTTCCAAATATCAATCTCTAAAGTTGCAATACACTATTTAACCTGTCACATGGAAAATGTAAGCACTCTGCAGATACCTTGTTACAGAACAGGAGGAGCTGAGTAGATAGATATACTTATATTTTTGGGAAATTAACCAGTATTACTTGTATTCTAATCATCTTTGTAGCATCTTTGTTTGTTGTCCCTGTGTTTGCATGACTTTCCTCCCACACTCCAAAACCACACTTCCTGCAGTGCTTTGCACAGAAGGTTCGAAGAGGTTTCCTCTGCAGATTTTCTACTTTAATTATATCTACAGGGAAACCGCCGGCATGTCTGTAAATATTATTATTATTATTGTTTATTTACAGTGGGGAAAAAAAAGTATTTAGTCAGCCACCAATTGTGCAAGTTCTCCCACTTAAAAAGATGAGGCCGGCCTGTAATTGACATCATAGGTAGACCTCAACTGTGAGAGACAAAATGAGAAAACAAATCCAGAAAATCACGTTGTCTGATTTTTTAAGAATTTATTTGCTAATTATGGTGGAAAATAAGTATTTGGTCACTTACAAACAAGCAAGATTTCTGGCTCTCACAGACCTGTAACCTCTTCTTTAAGAGGCTCCTCTGTCCTCCATTCATTACCTGTAGTAATGGCTCCTGTTTGACATTGTTATCAGTATAAAAGACACCTGTCCACAACCTCAAACAGTCACACTCCAAACTTCACTATGGTGAAGACCAAAGAGCTGTGGAAGGGCACCAGAAACAAAACTGTAGACCTGCACCAGGCTGGGAAGACTGAATCTACAATAGGCAAGCAGCTTGGTGCGAAGAAATCAACTGTGGGAGCAATAATTAGAAAATGGAAGACATACAAGACCATTGATATTCTCCCTCGATCAGGGGCTCCACGCAAGATCTCACCCCGTGGGGTCAAAATGATCGCAAGAACGGTGAGCAAAAATCCCAGAACCACACGGGGGGGACCTAGTGAATGACCTGCAGAAAGCTGGGACTAACGTAACTATGGCTACCGTCAGTAACACACTACGCTGCCAGGGACTCAGATCCTGCAGTGCCAGACGTGTCCCCCTGCTTAAGCCAGTACATATCCGGGCCCATCTGAAGTTTGCTAGAAAGCATTTGGATGTTCCAGAAGAGTATTGGGAGAATGTCATATGGTCAGATGAAACCAAAGTAGAACTGTTTGGTAGAAACACAACTCGTGGTGCTTGGAGGAGAGTGAATGCTGAGTTGCATCCAAAGAACACCATACCTACTGTGAAGCATGGGGGTGGCAACATCATGCTTTGGGGCTGTTTCTCTGCAAAGGGACCAGGACGACTGATCCGTGTACATGAAAGAATGAATGGGGCCATGTATGGTGAGATTTTGAGTGCAAACCTCCTTCCATCAGCAAGGGCATTGAAGATGAAACATGGCTGGGTCTTTCAGCATGACAATGATCCCAAACACACTGCCAGGGCAACGAAGGAGTGGCTTCGTAAAAAGCATTTCAAGGCCCTGGAGTGGCCTAGCCAGTCTCCAGATCTCAATCCCATAGAAAACCTTTGGAAGGAGTTGAAAGTCCGTGTTGCCCAGCGACAGCCCCAAAACATCCCTGCTCTAGAGGAGATCTGCATGGAGGAATGGGCCAACATACCAGCAACAGTGTGCCATCCTTGTGAAGACTTACAGAAAACGTTTGACCTCTGTCATTGCCAACAAAGGATATAGAACAAAGTATTGAGATGAACTTTTGTTATTGACCAAATACTTATTTTCCACCATAATTTGCAAATAAATTCTTAAAAAATCAGACAATGTGATTTTCTAGATATGTTTTCTCATTTTGTCTCTCATAGTTGAGGTCTACCTATGATGACAATTACAGGCCGGCCTCATCTTTTTAAGTGGGAGAACTTGCACAATTGGTGGCTGACTAAATACTTTTTTTCCCCACTGTATATAGCACCATTAATTCTATGGTGCTTTACATTTGAGGTTTTACATACAGTACACAAAATATACAAAAACATAATACTGACAGTGACCAACTGGCACAGTGGGATAGAGGGCCCTGCCCGCAAGGGCTTACAATTTATGAGGGAAGAGGGATAGAGACAGAAGGTGAGGGGACAGGTTGTTCAGGTGGTGGTATGTTGACAGTAGTGTTATTGGAGGCTGTAGGCCTTCATGAATAGGTGAGTCTTCACGGCCTTCTTGAAGCTTGTGACTGTAGGGGACAGTCTTATGTTAATTGACATGCTGTGATTTCCAAAACCGCAACGGAGAGCAAAAGGAGCAGGGATGTTGTGCACTACTTTATGATTCAGCTGAACAAAATTTGCATACTGGTGGGTACCACCGGGCTAACAGGGAAAAAAAGCTATGCTATAAAGCCTTACCTAAACATTAGAACATTTGGAACCCATGGCTTGAAGCCAAGTTAAATAGGGGTAATATTATATGAATTTAAGAATATTTCCTGATGTTATTGTTAGCTGCCTGACCATGTTGTGACAGGGCAGGGGGGATAATAGCAGGGTGAGTTTATGTAGGGACTGAAAAGGAGAAAGTGAGAATATTATTTTGTAATTATGGTATAATTTTCTTGCTACTTTTCCTTCTCTAATGATGTTTATGTGATAATTTGATTTTTTTTATATACTGTCACCTCAATTTTCTTCGCAAAAAAACAAACAAAAAACAAAAACAGCAAAGCTATAAATGAACAAAAAAATAAGGCCCGGTTCACATCTGCGTTCGGTTTCCGTTCGGGAAGTCCGCTTGGGGACCCCCCGAATGGAAAGCCATACACATAGAAAAGCGGTTTACCTAAGGAAACCTGCGGACCCCATAGACTATAATGGGGTCCATGTGGTTTCCACTCGGTTTCTGCACGAAACATGCGGAAACATGCGGAGAGGAAACATGCAAAAACCGAGAGGAAACCAAATGGACCCCATTATAGTCTATGGGGTCCGCAGGTTTCCTTAGGTAAACCGCTTTTGTATGCGTATGGGTTTCCGTTCGGGGGGTCCCCAAGTGGATTTCCCGAACGGAAACCGAACGCAGATCTGAACCGGCCCTTAGTTATACTGAATATTTTCACAGAAAACTATATATCAATCTGCTCAGCTCCTTCTGTGCTATAATATGCTGCCTGCAGATTGTATTCCATTTTTCTAGGTGACATTATGCACTGTTACCTTCTAAGGAAGAGTGGGTAAATTTGTATGTACATAGAAACATGAAAGACCATAAAAAGACCACAAAATCCATCTAGTCTGCCCTTATAGGAATTACCATTTTATCTTAGGATAGACATGTGTTTATCCAAGGCATTCTTATTTTCACTTACTGTAGATTTCTCAGCTACATCTCCTGAAAGTTTATTCCAAGCCTCAACTACTCTTTCAGTGAAATAATATTTTCAAAAAGAGTAGTGGAGGCTGGAAACAAACTTGACCTGTACTCCTTTAAGGAGACTGTTGTTGCCCTGTTGTTGTCCCCATGCTGTATATCTGTTAGCCCATGTTTTGTAAAGATCAGGCAGGCACCTGTATGTGGTGGTGCCACCAGACCCTGCCAGTATCATTGACCAGAAAACATGGTTTCTAGGCTGCCAACTTGCAGGAGGAGTTAAGAATTAGCATGAGCCCACACAGATGTACGTGTCCTGTCAAGGGTTGCAATATATAGAGGCACAGGAAAGGGCATATAAGGCTCAGTTCTGGCAGCAGACAGAGAGAGACTAGTATGAGGCATACTGAAAGTCCTGTTCATATAAGTCTGCTGGGTGAATGGACTCATGGGGCTGAGAGGTACAGCAAGTTTTATTGGCAAAACAAGGTCATGAGTTATAGAGTCACTTCTTCTCCTTTGTATGGTATGCAACAGGGCAACTTAGGCTGGAGCTGTGCAGGCCACACTGAGGTCTATTTATTTATTTTATGTTATTTATTTTACTTACTTATATAGCGCCAACACATTCTGCAGCGCTTTACATTTATTGTCATTGCTCACAGTCCCAAGTAGAGCTCACAATCTACAGTACATCATTAGAGTATGGGAGGAAACCAGAGTACCTGGAGGAAACCCAAGCAAACACAGGGAGAACATACAAACCTCATGCAGATGTTGTTCTAGGCTGGAGTTAAACCCAGGACTCCAGCACTGCAAGGCAACAGGTTTAACCACTGAGTCTCTATGCTACTTAAGGATCATGCTTTTGTGTGCCTGAAGTATTATGTGATGTGCACACTGCACTGTTGCAGTTTTGGGTAGTTGGAAGCCTGTCAAAAGTATTGGTATACTGGGCATGAGGGGACCTATGAAGGCACTGGATATCCCTATTCTAAGTGAGCAGAGCAAACCCAGACATGGAGAATAAGTAAGACAGGCTGTGCAAAGTAGCCTCTGAGTGAACCACAGCAGGACAGGAGAAAACATATGGTATAGCTGAAAGTTCCTGGACCTGGTGTAAGAACCACTCAGGAATAGCTGGGCCACTATTGAAAGAATAAAAATCAACTGTTCAACTGCAAAGGTCTGTGTCAGTCCTTGGGGAGAACCTCTTACAGTATGTGTACTGACCCAATATACTCTACCATGAACTCTGCAATAAGCCCCTGAAATAACTCATTCAACCATGTGACCGCTGCCCTGTCTTTCCTTTGCTGCATCTTCTTCACAAGATGCTAAACAGTTGCTGAACACATCCAGTGTATATATTAGATATTGTACAAGCAGCAGAAGTGCCCATATCCTTGGTATTCAACATTATTTGTGGGTAAAAGCTAACAAAATGTAACCATAGACAAACTATTTTCTATACATTTATTTTTCAATCAAATATTATTGATTATATTATGTTATTTCCCATTACCTGAAAAGGCAGACGGCTGTCACTGTGTTTTAGTGCTGCCCCTTCCAAGCCATGAACCACTTCATTTACATCCTCCTTCACTGGCAGGTGGAGGACCGACACTTCATTCATGATGCCTCCTGGAAATATTTCAAAGATCTTTATTTTTTTTTGCCAATATTTTCCAGGTTTCAGTGGTAATATTAATAATTTTATTCACATTTTAGTGAATTATCATACTATAACAGACACCAATGGATACTCAAAACTCACTCAAAAACCTAAAAGGAGCATATATTTCTGAACTAGATGTAAATATATAGTATATACTTGTATTACATATAGAGAGATTGATGTTTTTCTGTATAGTTGTGGCATCCATTTTTTGCAAATGTGATAACTAGAAGTGCAGCCATTTAGGTTGACCATGATCACTTATAGGTGAGATTGCAGAGATAGCTATGTAAAGTACACCGATGGCCTATGTGTCTAGGATGTGACTTGTGGCATTTAAATCAAGAACTAGTAATGCTGTAGGTGCCTCACACATAGGGTGGAACATAATGAGTTAATTTAGATACTAAGATTTTTTTTAAATAAACTGTGATGATAACTAAGGTAGGTTCACACTACTATTATTTAATGTCTGTTGCTCTCATCCGTCACACAATGAGAGCAACGGACATTTAATGACAGATGTAGATGGAGCTCCCTCCATCTGGGGTCCATCTGCATTCACCCCACTGTAAAAAACATGACGCAAGCTTTCTTCCATTATGTTTTTTACTTTTCTGACAGTAGAAAAAGTCATGCAAGCAGGAGTTTTTCTTCCGTTACAAAATTAAACAAACGTGACGGAAGAAAGCATCCATCATGTTGTTTCCATTAGCGTCAATGGGCTACGTCTGTGTCCATTACTCTACTATAGTTAATAGCCATTGCTGCCATCTTATGACGTCTGACAGCAACGGACATTAATAATCGTAGTGTGAACATAGCCTAGTGTAGTCAGCAAATCTGACCCAGAATATAAAACGATAGCATGCTTCATGCATCTCTAAAGCAAGAGGTTCCTATGAGAGTGAAAATTTTTTTTATGGGTCCCCACTGACCACAATAATGATCAAGGCCTAAGGAAAGGACCAAGTGACGTCAGTGACATTCCGTGTCCTTTGCTGAGGCTGCTGATTGGCCTCAGTGGTCGGCATGTGGTGGGGACTTCCGCCAGAAGAAAACATTGGAGCAGCAGGATCGGACCACGTTGGGAGGCAAAGGAGCAACGGGGACAGGTATGGGTTTTTTTTTCTATTTTTTTCAATTCCCTCGGCCTAATTTAAAAAAAATTAAAATTATCCTGGACAACCCCTTTACATTGATTTGACTGTCTAATAGATGATATATATAGAGTCACACCCCTTTCTATCCATGTATACCAGTTACAGATTTTTACAGCAATGAGGTATTTTCTGGACTGACAATAATGATGTGGTTTATGAAAATCACTTATATACGGTTCAGCACAATAGTCCTCTGTTGTTGGTCTCTGGGTAAGATACTGTGATATCTTAACTATGTTTTTTTTTATTTCCGGTGCATTTATTTCAGGTACTCTTCTGTGACATCACTAGGGAGTTTCAGGCAAGTAGGCTATTGTGGCATCACATCTGGGTTTTAGATAGGTAAGCTACTGTGACATCACAGCTGTGTTTCCATCAGAAAAGCTGCTATGACATCACAAGTAGTTTTTTAGCTGGTTAAGTTTCTGTGACATTACAAGTGTGTTTAAAGGGAGTCTACCACCTCCCCAAAACATTATCAACTACTTCCACCATGTTACAGTGCACATTATAGTGAAAAACAACATACCTTTGTTATATATGTCACTTTTGTAGATTTGGAGAAAAACTACTTATGCAAATGAGGCAGTTGGTGCACTGGGGCAGGCCTTCAGCCCTGGGAGCATTGTTCTCGCATTTTCAAGAAGGATGGGTGATGTTATAGCAGTGGAAGCATCACTTCTCACTACATATGGTGGCACTTGCAGAAGATGGGAGGGGTTCAAGTGTTAAAAGCAATACTCCAGGGAGCTGAAGTCATGACTCCAGTGCACCAATCCCTCACTTGCATAAAACGGCAAAGTTGTTTTTCTCTAAATCTACAAAAGTGACATACATAACAAAATGATGTGTTCTTTATCATTTTATTGTGTTCTTTAACATAGTGGTGCCAGTTGGATATACTTCAGGGAGGTGGTAGATCCCTTTAAAGCAGTTTTCCAGAACTGTTGATGACCTATCCCTAGAATAGGTCAGATCTGTGGATGGCCTGACAACCTAACTGATGAACTATTTGAAGGGTTGGTTTGGACAAGTGCTACATCCTCATCATGGCTTACCAATGGCTGTGTTTGGTATTGAAGCTCAGTCCCATTCGTTTGGATGCAACTGAGCTGAAGCATGAGCATGTGGCCAATGTATGTGATGTCACTTGCCTTATAATAGGAAGTGGTGATTGCCCAAGCTCCATTGCCTCTTCCAACATCTGATCTTGGGGGTGCTGGAAGCCAGACCCTTGTCAATATGATATTGATGCTCTATCCTGAGGATAGCTCATAACTTTTATAGTCCTGGAAACCCCCTTTAAGTCAAGTAAATGGCTGTCAGGTTCCATGACATTACAAGGGTGTTAAAATATGCTGAACTGCTGTGACATCATCAATGGGTTTCAGTTAGGTAAGATGCTGTGATACCACAACTGTGTTATCAACGAGTATGACATCACAACTGCACAACTTTTCATCAGGTAAGCTCAGGGGCACCATATGTACCATCAAATATGGAATTGTAAACCAAGAAGCCCATAAACATTTCTTGCACAGGGGCCCTTTCTTGATAGTGACCGCCCTTGGTATTATGGTATAAAATATTGTGTCTCTCTCACCAGGAAAGTTTTGTATGGAAATTATTTTTACTATTAAATTAATACAGGTTGTAAATATCTATTATGTTGTGACCTCTTGTTCCCAAAATTAGTGTCAAAGTAATGTACGTAACAGTTATAAACATGTAATGCAATGTACGTAACAGGTATAAAATTAACATCAAATTCACAATATGTAAGTAGTAGACCTTAGATTAGTTCATGGCCAGCAGAAATATTGGATTTTTATTTTTTATGTAACTACTGCCGTGACTACTTTTTTTTGTACAATAACTTGTTTATATACATTTCCCAGGAACTATGATCTTATCATTTTCCGTGAACATCGTGCTATGATTACTACCTGCTGTAAATACTTCTGAAATGCCCGGTATCAATAAAATGTTCCATAAAAATACTTCAGTGGGTATGTGGGGGAGAATCCAAAGATGACAAGTGTTATCACTGAATGGAACTCTGACACAGTAAGCACTGCTATATAAAATGTCATCTCCTTATTTCTTTAATATGATTAAAATGAAATATTTGTGAAATGTCCTACCTCTCAGTGGTTGTACAGTCTCATGCTGGAAGCTCGTAGATCTCTTCCCAGCTGCTCGTAGTCTTAAGACGGCTCTGTCCTTGGAACAAGCTAATCCTCATTTCCCCATGATCCCTGCTATGTCGCATTCTGTGTTACCAACCTAGCTCAGAGCAACCATTATTAGGACTTAAAGGTCTTCATTCATGAGAATTGATGCGTCATTTTTTAATCATATAAATACAGACAAGGATGGCATTGAGGACACTAACAGATACATAATATTGTTTTCAGTAGCTACATACCTGAATGGTGGCACTGAATTAGGCATTTAAGGCTATGTTCACACCACATATCTGCTTGTAATGCACTTCTCTCACAAGGTACTGAAAGTAAAGAATTACTGAAAAATAATAGTTCATATTTTAAAAAGCACACCCTAAACTCTTTTGCTACCATATGCAGTTTTGTCAGATTTGCGGTATATACTGTACATGTTACAGAACAGGAACCATAGAATATTAACTATATGTTATATAATATAGATGTAGGGTTAGTTGCATGGAGGAGGCAATAAGGGTAATTGTCAAGGGCCCTCATGTCCTAGGACACACCGGAGTATAAGAAGCCTCCCCCCCCCCCCCAGTGAAAACTAAAGCTAACCAGCGTTATTAAGAAGTATATATGATGGTATTATCTAGGAAATGAATTGCAGTATATGTGGTAACTAAATGGTAGTTCCCATATTAGTTGGATGCTGCATATTATTTTGCCGCTATACAATGATTTTAAGTTGGCTGTATAAGGCAGTTTTGCATGACACTATATGGTGGTATGGCAGCCGGAGCGGCTGTAGCCCACCTGAAAACAAATGAAAGGGGGACTGGGGTGTAAATTCGTATTAAAGCTTTAACAGTAGAGGGAACACACTGGTAAGCTTTATTACTCCCCAGATAACCCCTTTAGGCTAAGGTAGAAAAGCTGCTTTTTTTTTTTGTTGCGGATTTTGCTGCGTTTTTTTTGAGCCAAACCTAGTAGTGGCTACAGAAGGAATGGGAAATATTTAGGAAGCATTTATGCTTCTCCCATCTGCTCAATCCACTCCTGTCTTTGGTTCAAAATAATGCAGCAAAATCTGAAACAAAAAAGCAGCTTTCGCGCAACATGGGGTCTTAGCCTCAAAGTGATTTATGAAACTGTCGTAAAGAAAGACTGCCTTAGTAGCCTATAGACACCAATCAAAGCACAGTTTTCACTTCTAGCAGTGGTTTTAAAAAATGAAAGCCATGTTGTGATTGGTTGTTATGGGTAAATAAAACAGTTTAGCTTAAGTCATGTTCATAAATCTGTTCCGGTGAGTTGAAAATGTTAACTCTAACATAGAAACTCAGCTACCACCTGTCCCCTTCACACATCTCTGACCTAATGTCGGATCCTCACAAGACCCCGATCTTTGCTCTGCTCTTCACCCAACTGCCTCCATGATTTCTCCTGTGCATCCCCTATACTCTGGATCTCACTACTGTGATACATAAGACTTTCCCCCACAATCACATTTTTCAAGAGCAATCTGAAAACCCAGCTCTTCAGGAAAACCTACAACCTCCCATAACTCTGCTGCCACAACACCATCATCTGAACAGCTTGTAGATGGTAAGCCCTTGCAGGCAGGGTCCTCTCTCCTATTCTGTCAGCTGGTCACTAAGTTAATTTAATGAACTTATTTTTTGTGTAGTGTATGTAAACCCTTTACAGTCACACAGTAGGTCGCATTTTTTCATGGCCGAGTGCACACCTGACAGTAATCCGATTTCACGAATCCCCCATAGAAATGAGTCTATTGAAGGATCAGTGAACTCAGCCCCAGAAAAAGTAAGTTCTAATTTTTCTCGGCTTATTCACACGGACCATTAAAACAATGGTCGTGTGAATCGATCCATTAAAGGCTATGGGGCTGGCCATTAATACAAAGGCTAGCACACAACCGATGAACTGTCGTGTGAATAAGCCCTAAACAACAGTTCCATTCATGAATATTGGACATGAAATTGTCGGACGTGATTGTGCCAATACCCTGTTCTAGACCAACGGACAAGGGATAAGTAAAATGCTATCCACTTATATAGAACCATATTCAAGACCATCAATTGATACATCCAACACTCTACTAATTGACAGGTGCTGGACAGATGACTAGAATACACAAGTCCACACATCCAGTTGTTCCTGTGGAGCCGGGGGATGGGAGACATTGAGATTTGCTGATTCTCAAAGAGTAGCAAAGCAGCTTGTGGCTGGATTATCCATTATCTTCTCAAAGACAGGCTCCGGAGAGGGGGAGGGTCAGTCTGGGACAAACATCTGACATCCTTACACAATTGGAGAGCAGTATTTCTAAATTACATATCACTAGTTGCAACAACCAGATGACAAGCATTGTAGATCTGGATACCTATACACATAACCTAAAAATTTTGCTTATACTACTACTCCTTATATATCAACAAGCTGCAGTCATGCTACATTTTATTCATTTATCAGCTACTGCTGTTTTTTCCACCAATAACTGCAGCTAAAAAATAGGATATGACCACAGCATTTATGCTAGGATGCACTGACTGACACCTCCACCCTGGAGGTACATGTATTTATTCAAAAACTGCATCATGTGAATTAAGCCATGGGGGGCACTCTATCAGTGTCAGACTGGGATGTCTAGGGCTCACCATTCTGGGAGACCACAGTACAGCTACACTGTGCAAATTCCTAAAATGTCACCAACATAAATTTATTTTTCAGTTGTATATTGCTGCCTAGCCCTTGCCTCTGGTTGTTTCTGTCCTGGGGTCTGTAGTCTGCTGCCTGGCTCTTGCCTTGAACTAGTGCCCTCTTAGAATACTGGTGATTAGGGGCTCCTGCAGTATATTTGAGAAGATAGGACCCAGGGAGGAAGGAAGGCTGGTTGGCCTGACTCTGTACCTACATGCCACCAAATGTGTCTACAGTATATTAAAAAAAAATGGGTAGTCTCTTAAATAATCTAACCAAAATACTACATACCTCCCAACTTTCAAAGGACTGAAAGAGGGACAGAATGTGTGGCACGGTACGTGCACTGTGGCAAATTCAGCCCCACCCACGTCCACTTTGACACCGCCTATAGCCATCCATTTCGCTTTGTGCCCCCACAGTCACCGTTACATGGTATGCGCCCACATCCTGTTACCGCTTTGTAACTATATCTTGGTTATTATACTGTTTTCTAGTGTTATTACAATTTAATAAATATAGTGCCTTGCAAAAGTATTCGGCCCCCTTGAACTTTTCAACCTTTTGCCACATTTCAGGCTTCAAACATAAAGATATAAAATTTTAATTTTTTGGTGAAGAATCAACAAGTGGGACACAATTGTGAAGTGGAACGAAATTTATTGGTTATTTTAAACTTTTGTAAAAAATAAAAAACTGAAAAGTGGGGCGTGCAATATTATTCGGCCCCTTTACTTTCAGTGCAGCAAACTCACTCCAGAAGTTCAGTGAGGATCTCTGAATGATCCAATGTTGTCCTAAATGACTGATGATATTAAATATAATCCACCTGTGTGTAATCAAGTCTCCGTATAAATGCACCTGCTCTGTGATAGTCTCAGGGTTCTGTTTAAAGCGCAGAGAGCATCATGAAGACCAAGGAACACACCAGGCAGGTCCGTGATACTGTTGTGGAGAAGTTTAAAGCCGGATTTGGATACAAAAAGATTTCCCAAACTTTAAACATCCCAAGGAGCACTGTGCAAGCGATCATATTGAAATGGAAGGAGTATCAGACCACTGCAAATCTACCAAGACCCGGCCGTCCCTCTAAACTTTCATCTCAAACAAGGAGAAGACTGATCAGAGATGCAGCCAAGAGGCCCATGATCACTCTGGATGAACTGCAGAGATCTACAGCTGAGGTGGGAGAGTCTGTCCATAGGACAACTATCAGTCGTACACTGCACAAATCTGGCCTTTATGGAAGAGTGACAAGAAGAAAGCCATTACTCAAAGATATCCATAAAAAGTCTTGTTTAAAGTTTGCCACAAGCCACCTGGGAGACACACCAAACATGTGGAAGAAGGTGCTCTGGTCAGATGAAACCAAAATAAAACTTTTTGGCCACAATGCAAAACGATATGTTTGGCGTAAAAGCAACACAGCTCACCACCCTGAACACACCATCCCCACTGTCAAACATGGTTGTGGCAGCATCATGGTTTGGGCCTGCTTTTCTTCAGCAGGGTCAGGGAAGATGGTTAAAATTGATGGGAAAATGGATGGAGCCAAATACAGAACCATTCTGGAAGAAAACCTGTTGGAGTCTGCAAAAGACCTGAGACTGGGACGGAGATTTATCTTCCAACAAGACAATGATCCCAAACATAAAGCAAAATCTACAATGGAATGGTTCACAAATAAACGTATCCAGGTGTTAGAATGGCCAAGTCAAAGTCCAGACCTGAATCCAATCGAGAATCTGTGGAAAGAGCTGAAAACTGCTGTTCACAAACGCTTTCCATCCAACCTCACTGAGCTCGAGCTGTTTTCCAAGGAAGAATGTGCAAGAATTTCAGTCTCTCGATGTGCAAAACTGATAGAGACATACCCCAAGCGACTTGCTGCTGTAATCGAAGCAAAAGGTGGCGCTACAAAGTATTAACTTAAGGGAGCCGAATAATTTGGCACGCCCTACTTTTCAGTTTTTTATTTTTTACAAAAGTTTAAAATATCCAATAAATTTCGTTCCACTTCACGATTGTGTCCCACTTGTTGATTCTTCACCAAAAAATTAAAATTTTATATCCTTATGTTTGAAGCCTGAAATGTGGCAAAAGGTTGAAAAGTTCAAGGGGGCCGAATACTTTCGCAAGGCACTGTATCTCTGAAACTATAATGTCTCCCTTTAGCTGCCCCGCACAGTATAAAGTTCCCTTCCAGTTGCCCCACCGTATAAAGTTCCTCTTCTATTGTGTCCACAGTATATTGTCCCCCTCATGTTACCCCCAAAGTATAAAGTCCCCCACCAGGACACAGATGAGTTGAAGCTGGGACATACCTCCTGCCAACCAGGACCATGGGATAGCAACCGGAAACCAGGACTGTCCCTCTGAATCCGTGATAGTGACTCATAGCCTGGTTAAAATGCTGTACAATGAGTATCTGTATGAAGTACTATGAGTGTATTGTGCTGTGCCAAGGTGAGCTGGTGGCCCACATGGCCCTGGGGTCCACCAGTGGATTCACCTGTGAGCCAGTCAAGCCAATATCACTCATCTGCATACAGCGCTGTTTCGGGATTTTTGTCCTTCATCAGTGCAACAGAGAATGCTTGAGCTTCCCAGCTCCTTTTCCCATAATGCCTTGTGATATGTAGATGCTTAGTAGAGGGCAAAAAGGCAATTCAAAACTCTACACACCTTCACTGGTGCTCTCCACAAGGAGAGAGATTCCCTTCCCTAGGTTTCTTTCAAATACACTATTATGTGCTTTTTTTTTTTGGAAGGGGGGGGCACATCTAAAAAAAAAAAAATTACCATGATTTTCATACGTTTGTTTACAGGTATTTTTTGGATACCTTGTTTTGGCCCTAGATGTAGTATTCAGTAGTACCATTTTGGTATATAGGGCTTGGTGATTATCTTTTTTTTTTTTTTTTTTCTGAGAGGTGGATTGAGAAATAGTAAATTTTTGTTTTTATCTTTTTTTTCACCTTTACGTTTAAATATTTTTTTCTTTATTGTTCTGCTTAAGTTCACAGCTATACACATACGTTTTACGTTTTTTCAAAATAAAACCACCTTTTATGGAAAAAAAGGGGGAAAAAGGTCATTATGGTTTGTTTTTTTTATTGGGGGGCCATCACAATGTAATCAGTTGTTCACTGATATAATGCTTTGGTATACTAAGTAAGCATTATTGTCTGGCTGTGTGTAAAATGACAAGCAATCTAATAGCCCATGCCTTTAGCCTTACTGGGGCCCCTAGCTGCCATGGCAACCATTGGCCCTCTGCAATCCCAGTGTAGTGGTACTGAAGGAGAAGAGAAGGCGCCTCTCCTTTTGTAATCACATTAGACAGTGTGGTCAACATTCACCACAACATCTATAAGGTTAATAAGCCGTGATCAATGTTATCACCGCTGGGCTCCCGGGGCCACAGCTATATGTCCAAATGCCTCAATTATCTTCTATACCTGAACATACAGTTCTGTATGGGGGAAGGAGTTACAAAATAAGCAATGGACCCAAAAATGGCAACAACAAAAAAAAATAAAAAATCACTGTTTGCAGTTTACAGCTAACATCTTGCTGCAGCATAAAAGGAATAAAGGCATCAAACTTCCTATTTTCATTTTGAAAAATTTTCTTTAAAAAAAAAAAAAAGCCTACATTTGTAACTGTGCTGCTGACCTCCCCAAGACCTTGAAAGCCTTAACAAAATATGTGTCTCTCTTCCTTCTGCCCTCAGTACATAAACTCATCTGTCAACATACTATTGATCTCCCACCATACTATCGGACCCGGGAGATTGAATGGAAAACAACTTTCTGCTGGCCAATGTGCCAAATGTTTTATCTATCACAAGTTGCCACCAAGTCTCAAGAAATGAGTTGTAAAATTGCATCACCTTGTTACTACATACCTGCCACCCTTCATAGGTTGATAGTAGTATAATGTTGTACCGTGTTAGCCATTGAACCACTACCCTTCATAGGTGGCATACTTCTGTACCAGATAATCTGCTAGGGCCTATGGTGGGGTGGAAGGAAGAATGTCACACATTTAGTGGATAGTATATAATGTCAACCTTAAACTTAGCTATTCAGGGAGTGAAATTCACTTTCTGGATACCACAATATACATCAAAGACCACCGGCTACTCACATCAATATACCACAAAGCCACAGACAGAACGGCCTACCTGAGAAACGACAGCTTCCACCCCAAGCACACAAGACAATCTATTATCTACAGCCAGGCTATACGATACAATCGTATTTGCTCCGACAAAGCAGACCTGGACAAGCACCTCCTGGATCTGAAGATTAAATTTCTCCGATTGGGATACAAACCAAAAGTGACAGACAACCAATTAAACAAAACGGCAGCCATTAACAGAGACAGTCTGCTCACATATAGAGAGACCCAGAAAGAAGCCCGAGTGCCCCTAGTTGTCACCTACAACCCACAGCTGGAGATCCTACGAAGGATTGCCAAGGATCTCCAACCTGTGCTACATAGGGACAACAGACTCAAGGATATATTTCCAGTCCCCCCTCTCCTCTCCTTTCAACAACCACCAAACCTGAGGAGTATTATTGTCCAGAGTGCCCTGAAGGCCCCAACTGAAAATGGCACCTCACCTTGCCTACATAAAAGGTGCATGACCTGCAAGCACATCCACACCGCTGACAGTGTACCTGTCCCACAGTCACAACAGGTGCACAGAATTAGGGGGACATTCTCCTGCAGGTCTTCCAATGTGGTGTACCTCATAATGTGTGCGCAATGTCCCACCACAGGCCTCTATGTGGGGGAAACAGGGCAGAGACTTAGTCAGCGAATGAACTCACACAGATCCAATATTAATAACAGCAGAACCGATCTCCCAGTGGCCGCACATTTCTCCGGAGAAAACCACTCTATTGAAGATTTGCGGGTTGTGGTTTTAATGGGACAGTTTAAGACGCAGGAGGAAAGAAAACAATGGGAGTACAAATTTATGCAAAAATTTAAAACTCTGCAATTTGGACTTAATATTCATGCCAGCTTCATGTCACACTATGTATGAACTGTGAGGGTCACAAATCACCACCTGATAGCAAACAGATAACAGATCCCTCTGTCAGGCACCATAACTTTCCAGATTGTCTTTTTTGACCTGTTGTAAATAACTTCTCTACTTAGATTGCATTTTGTTCTGGTTTTTTTTAAGGACTCTAAAATCCTTTGAAGACCATGTGTATAAAAATCTGTGAATTTTCAGTTCTTGTATAACACCATGTCTGATGAAGGAAGCTTGTGCTTCTGAAAGCTTACTTATAAATATACTCAGTTAGCCTCTAAAAGCTATCGCCTGATTTCTTCACTCTTCCACACATTTAGTGGGGCTGCCCCTCCCTGTGAGGCTTCTGCCATTCTGTCCTCCAAGTAATTAATTAGGTGATAAAATCCCTGCCACCCCCTCTTCATGTTTAGCATGACCAGATCTGCATACAAATTTTTCCACAACACTGACTCCCACCCAGTCCTAGAGGGATGGTGAAATAGCCCAAACCCATTGATTGGAAGAATTAAAGGGAATCTGTCAGGGCAATTTGGGACACTAAACCACCCACACATCCATATGGACCTGGGGTTTAGTGTCCCAAATCACCCTATTATAACGCAATCCATGGCCGCATTAAAAATAAAAAAACTTTATACTCACCCTGCTGCTGTACTCCCTGCGCCTGCACAGTTCTTCAATGAAGCCAGAGTACACCTCGGCTTCAGTGCACATGTCCCGTACCTCTGGAAATTGCGCAGTGAAGCTGGGGTGTCCATCTTTGGCTTCACTGAAGAACAGCGCAAGCGCCGGGAGGCGTGCCAACGAAGAATCTCATGAATAAGCCGGACTGTTCTCGACGAATAGCGTTGATCGGATCCTTATCTAGGTAAGTATAAAGGTTTCTTATTTTTAATGCGCCTGTGGATTGCATTACAACAGGGCGATTTGGGACACTAAACCCCAGGTCTGTAAGGAGCTGTGGGTGGTTTAGTGTCCCTGATTGACCTGACAGATTCCCTTTAACTGCTGTAACCCCAGAGGAGATTCGATGATTCACTAGTACATGGCTTCACTGACCCTTATCAATCTTCCCACAAATACCACATACCTCTTATGGCCTAACCATTATATCCATGATACCCTGACTGAAGCTTTGGCACGGATTACCCTTTTGCCAACTTCTTATCTTTTCAGCACCTAGATTTTTTTCTTTCTATAGGGGACTCCCCAGTTTAGTCCCTGTCTTCATTCTATCTAGCTGTCTGGACACTCTCTTTACTTATATACCCTGATCAGTTCATACTATATGTGTCATTGGACCACTATAGTATTCATAACACTACAATTTTGTGTTATTTGGTTGCCCCCTATAGGGATTTTAACTTCATTGGCTCCTGTCTGTACACGCACTTCTGTTTAGTTTTTGTTGTTTTTTTTTTTCAACCATCAAGATATTTCTCAAATGGATTATTTATATTCCTGTCTTTGTTTTATATATAAAATAAAATGTTTAAATTTGGAAAAATATTTATATGGTATTTCTGTAATAGTAACAAACCAAATAATAAAGTAAAAATATTATTCATACTGCACAATCTGGAAAATGATGCAAAGTTTACATTTTAAACATATCATCTAAAAAATGATATGTATCCCAGCATAGAATTAATAAAAACTACAACTTGTCCCACAAAAAAACAAGCCCTAATATAGAAAATATTATGGGGAAATAATACACTTATGTCTCTTGGAATACAGCAAAGGAAAAACAAGAAACAAAAACCTGAAGGAACTAGTTCCTCCCAAACCAATAATAATGCCATGTTAGGACATTTAACAGGAGTAGAAATATATTTTTGTGGCCACAAACCAATGAAGCAATGCAGAGATAATCATCTTTTTTTTACATACAAATCAATCTGAAGTGCATTGGGGCAGGCCTGATTTGTCTAAAGATAGCCAAGTGCTCTAAAATTGCTGCCCAATGTCATCCCTTTATCAGTAAATGACATTTTCATCCTCTGCCTGCATTATAGCTGACTTTATGCAAATCTAACAAACTGGGCCCGCCCTCAAAGCACTTTCAAACTGATTAATATATCCATAAAAAGATGATTATGTCTGCATTGCTTCAATCTTTGTGGCCATGTTTCTGCTCCTATTAAAGGTCCTACTTGGCACTATTATTGGTATGGGGGGTATTTTGGAAGTGACAAACACCCTTTAAGAGGTTATCAATCATCTCTGAAACATTTCTGGTTTGAGTTATAGTAAGTCTGACTGAGGTGCGCTTATCCCCACTACATCACTATCTGAAATAGTGGTGAGTGAGACTTATAAGGGATAAAGTGGTGCATCTTTATCACAAATTGTGGCCATGTGGCTAATATGTGCCAATTGTATAGTTTTCTGCAGTACATCCCTTAGTAAATCCCCCATTATTGTTTCAATAGCGCTGAGTCATTGAAACTTTACTTTGATGACTTTGCCATCTGCTGCATGGGGCGGAAGCTACTGATACACCACCCATATAGTGCACTGGCACTCATCAATATGCCCTTGCAGAGGATAATAGGGTCATATTTTTCTCACATTAAAAGTTTTTTTTTTCATTGAAGGGGTTATCCCACAACAGACACCTATTCCCTACCACAGGATAGGTGATAAGTGTCTGACAGGAATGAGGCAGGGACTCCAACCACTAAGTAAGTAATGTGAAGTGTTGATATCCATCACACTATTCACTTCTGTGGGACTTCCAGAACTTTTATTCATGTGTTCACTGGGGGTCCTAGCAGTTTGACCCGCTGTAAACATACACTTTCCCAGTGGAAAGGAGTTAAGTGCTGTGTTTTATTTCTTGCAGATTTTGCTGTGATTTTATTTTTGAGTCAAAGTGTGTAGTTTTTTTTAGCCAAATTGAGCCAGTAATGGATTTAGCAGAAGGGATAGGTTTAAAGGGATTCTATCATTAAAAAAAAAACCTTTTTAAACTAAAAGCACGTAGGAATAGCCGTTATAAAGGTTATTCATCTCTTACCTTTACTTTGCAGGTCCGCATTGCCGTTTTCAAATTATTCATTTTTTATTCTTTATGCTAATTATGCTCAGAGCACAGCATTGTCATCGATTCCAGCGCCGCCTCTGTCTTCTCTTCCTGACGCCTCAGTTGTGTTTCTCCTCCTCTTCACTACGTCAGCAGCCAACGAGCGTCGCCATCAAAATCCTACGCATGCACGGTTGGCTCTCGTCAGCTGCTGACACAGTGAAGAGGAGGAGAAACACAACGGCAGCGTCAGGAAAAGACAGAGGCGGCACTGGAATCAATGACGACGCTGTGTTCTGAGCATAATTAGCATAAAGAATAAAAGATGAATAATTTGAAAACGGCAGGGAGCACCTGCAAAATAAAGGTAAGAGATGAATAGCCTTTATAACGGCTATTCCTACATGCTTTTAGTTTAAAAACGTTTTTTTTTAATGATAGAATCCCTTTAAGTGATCCCTTTAGAGATCCCATAAATTTTGAAGCCACACTTGGCTTTGCTTCATAAAAAAATATTGAAATCTGCAAGAAAGCCAGCAGCTTTTCCACAACGTGTGGTCTCACCCTAAGGCTAGTTGCAGACGACCATGTGTATTTTGCGGTCAGCAAACAAAGTAGTGTTCAGTTTCTGCGGACAGAGTGTCTTCAGTGTTTCTTCAGCATCACTGAAGAAGGTCAGCAAAAACGGACAATGTGCTATCAGTGTGTGATCCTAGTTTGCGGATCCACCATAAAAAAAACACCTACCGATGTCCCTAGATAATTGGCGAAAACGGATGGCACACTGATGACACACGGAGTACATCAGTGTGCTGGTCTAGGTTTTTAGTCTCCCATAGGCGTCTAGAATAGAACCTGTTCTATATTTCACAGAGTGGACTCACAGCTTGCACACTGATCAGTGAAAAACATGATCGTGTGCAAGAGCCCATAGAAATGAATGGCTCAGTGCGCTATCCGCGAAAAACACGTATAGCACCCGGATCTCGCCCACGGTCGTCTGCAAGAGGTCTAAGGCTGGCTAATGGGTGCACCTGAGGGACGCCATTTTCACGGATCCCTCATATATCTGAGTTTATGGAGGAATCTGTAAAAATGGACAACTATAGATCAAGTTTCCATTTTTGATGGTCCTGTCACATGCATTAAATTTAATGTGTTCCTCCTGTGCTTTCTGAGCACAATTAGCATAATGAAGAAAAGAAGAAAAATTCAAAAATGGCAGCATGAACCTTCAAAATAAAGGTAAGCGATGAATAGCCTTTTTTTTAATTATAGAATCCCTTTAAGGTTCCGGGTGTGACTGTGCAGCATCCCAGAGCGCTACTGCATTTATGTGTTTGTCTTGTGTGCCTCTGGGTTTTATGTCTGTAAGTTCTGTTGTGTGTTAAGTGTCCCTGTTTGCAGCGTTCCCTGTTATTTCTCCCCTGCAGTGTTCAAGTCTAGCCTTGGTTAGCCCTGGCCTATCACAGGCCACTGGGCGGGGTTGTGGGAGACCTCGTCTCCACGGTAACCCTTGGTCTGAGAGCAGTTAGTCTAGTGTGAGCAGTGGAAGAGTGAGGGTGTGCAGAGGTTTCCTGCCCCCACAAGCTGCACTGAGGCCAACGGTTAGCCAGCACAGCCCCATTCAGGAGGACTATTTCGGGCCTAGTCTTCAGGTTCCAGTTCCTTGTCAGGCCTCCTAGAACCAAGGCTGGGGTTTGGACACTGGACTACAACCCCCATCAAGAAGCTGCTGTTGTTCTTCTGTGACAGTTGCCTAAATTAAAGGCTGTTTGATTTACCTGCAACGCTGACTCCTGAGTCGTGCCTGCATTACCATCAGGGCTCTTCCGACCAACACCACACCGGCTCAGGTAGGAGAGATTCCTCTGCAACTGGAAGTGCCCCAGGGGAAAGAACAACTACCACCACCATCTGGTAGTGCTGCAGGACCCCCCTCAACTTTGTCCGGCCTAGGAGTGGGACTGGAGCCGTTTGGGAGCGTGCTCGGCCTGCTAGGTGGCACAGCATCCGCCACTACTACTCCCATCCTCCGGTCTCATCCGACTGGGTTGCGGCAACTGCACCCCCTCAAAGTACACCCCTGAATATGCAGGCCATTGTTCTCTTCATATTGCCATCATACATTCAATCATCAGTTACATGATGGTCACCGCTGCAAACTAATGTAAACGCTAGACTCTGGGATGTGGGGGTCCTAAAATGTGAACTCTGCCTAATTTGCAAAAAAGAAACAATTGGAAAGGTATCTATGCTACTTTCAGAATGACGTTACATGCGTCTCTGCATACACAGCATCCCCATATAACGCTTCACCCCGTACACAACAGCCGGCCCCTCCCCTACTAGGCACACAGAATATACCAGACACCTCACACTCACACACTAGGCCCCTCCCCTCTCTGTCCGGTCAGGTGACCGGTGCTAAGCTCCTCCCCTCCGCTCATCACCTCAGCGTTCTGCGCTTGCGGCCTGGTCACACAACAATCCTACTGCAGGTTGTGTCCCCGCTGTCCTTGCTGGCCATGTCTACTGTATACAGGATAGTAGTGGGCTCCCTGGCGATGGCTGGCTGGACGGGGCTCGGCTGCGTACTGTGGTCGCTTATGGCACCGAAGCAGGACCAGTTAGCAGAAATGCGGAGGGTAAGGATCTCCTCACTGCTGGGCAAAGTCAGACTACACAATAAAGGGGGCTCCGCAGCAGTCCCCATGGAGACTGCCCCAGACACTCCAACAGTATGTGCAGAAGAGAAGTGCACCATGGGTGTTATATAAGGCTCTGTTCACACAACCCTCTCATTGTCACTGTACTGTAGTTCTGGTTTTATGCTTGGTACACTGACCTGTTAATGTGTATGGCCCCATGTGCACAACTGATTCTCTCGGGACTCATTCACAATGCCATCCATGTGCTGTATGCTCCAGTTTTACTGGACCTTTACATGACAGTCATGTACTTGTAGCCTTATTACTGTCACAGGCTCCACCTCAGAGGCAGGCAACCTGTATATAGGAAAAGCATCGGCCATGGCTATATGCTGTTCAGTGTCCATATAGATGGCTATATAGGGGATGTCAGTATGGACCACATGTCACTACAGCTGACCATACAAGCTACCTGGGAATATCTGTGTTATACAGGGTTGTCCTGTACTCAGGACCCCCTCTATGAGCTGCAGTGGAGAGCGCTCGCAAAGATCAGCCTTCATTCTGATGGACAGTTAATCATCTGGATGGCCGTCATACATTTACCTTGCAGCACTACATGAGAAATCCCTGGTTGGCTTGGAGGTGGCAGGAGCTGTACTCACAACGACTATTAGCTCACCCTGGGGACTAATTTGGAAAGGTGCTGTCTCTGATCAGTCAATTCCTTAAGGAATTGCAAATGTTGAAAATCGCAGATGAACGTGACATTATTCGGCGTGCTCTGTGTGCAGGGAAAAGCTCCTTATTTTTAATTTTTTTTTTGCTGAGGCCTTTTGAGCCAAACCCAGGAGTGGTTACCAAAGAAATGGGAAATATAAATGAAGTACTTATACTTCTCCCTTTTGCTCAATCCACTCCCGACTTTGGCTCAAAAAAAAAAAAAGCTTCAAAATCTGCAACAAAAAAAGCCGCTTTTCCCCAAACACCTTAGCCTAAACGGGTTTTCCCATGAAACATGTTATCCACTATTCATAGAACAGGGGATAAATTGGAGATCAGTAGGGGTCCAACCATTCAGGCCCCCACTGATTGTTCTCAATGGAATAGTGGTCAGGCAGTGCTCACAATAGGAACATGGAGATGACCGTAGTACAGTGATTGGTTAACTCTGGTGCTCCCCTTGAACTGAATGGAGAAGTGCATATTACACCATGATGATGCCACAGGCTAATACTTTAGTATTGTATTGTATTGTATGGTACAAGTCATTGCATGTTCAAGTCCCACTAGCACTAACAGCTCCATTAATGGAAAAATTCAGTTTCAAGAAGAAACACAGAAATTTAAGCAAGAGAAAAACAATATAAGCCGTTAGCCTTGCATAAAATTAGTATTTTGTTGTTGATCTGCAATTTTTTCAGCCAAAGTAAGAAGTTGCTTCAAAAGGAATGAGAAATATTCTGCTAAATCCACTCCTGGCTTTGGCTCAAAAAAAGTAGCAGAATCTGCAACAAAAAAAGCAGCTGTTCTGCAGTGTGCGGTCTTTGCCAAAGGCGACATGCGCATATAGACGTACTGCTATGTCAATGGAAAAATAAAAACTTTATGGCTCTTGGATGGCAGGGGATGAATAAAAATCATCTGCAGCGCCACGGGGTCAAATATCACTAGAGGTAAGTAAAACTTCTGATATGCTAATATACGGACACTTTTAATGTTGAAGGACAGCAGCATACTCTTAACAAGTAAAAGTTGAGCTACCGTGAATATACCAATAAATTTTAATTTTAGGTTTTACTCACGTTCATGGTATCACTATTACAGAAGGAAATGAAGGAAAACCCGGCTATGATGGAAGAGTTAAGAAGTCAAAACGAGATGGTGTTCAAAGTCCTCAAAGACGCAGCCAACACCAATGTGAATATCACCAATAAACCTCAGTGGAGCTCAAGATGATAAAGCCTTCCAGCAAAAAAACAAACAAACTGTGCTCTGCCTTCTGCAGATGTAGAGCTGCTCAGCCATATGAAGCATCGGCTGCAGGACCATGTACCAACTCTGGACTCATTACTTCTGCTGCTTCAATCTGTCTATTGGAGTTTAAGGACTTGTACTGTATTTGAATCTGAACTAAGACTTTTCTGCCTGACTTCTGTAACAGAGGCCAATATATCAGTCTCTAGGAGGAAACCTTTTCAGTCCTGTGTTAATGATACAGAGGCACTAAACAGTGAAGTCTATGAAATGCTATAAGGCTACATGCAAAAGGGTATAATGTCTGTACATTTTCTGGACCAAAATCCATACACCAAGATTTGTTGTGTATTTTGTTGCTAATTTCATCCCTTTCATTGATATAAGTGAACACAAAGCTTTGACACTTTGCGGATTTTAAAATATGCAAAATATTTCCTGGTGGAAAAGGCCTGTGTTGTGTACATGGGATTAAAGGGGTTATCCAGCTTCCAAAAATTATCTGCAAATGCTTCCACAGGAGTGCTAAGTAGTAAATAAATAATAAAATAAATAGTAAATAAGTAATAAATCACTGTTATTTGAGTTACTTGAAACTCCCTTTATCACTGTTATTTACATGCAGTGAATCTGTGAACAAGCTTCATTTCCCATGATGCTATTCCTTTCTCTCCAGTGAAATCACAGGTAATAAATCACTCACATCTGAGGTCACATGTTCTGTGATGTTTTGTTCAAGTTCACTTTCCCCTGTGAGCATCAAACACAGGGAGATGCATCATGGGAACTGTAGTCTCTTCACAGATTCACTGCATGTAAATAACAGTGATACAAGGAGTCTCAAGTAAAATAAAACCAAGAAAGGCTGCAAAAGGAAACAGTGAGTATTTAGCACTGCAGTGGATGTATTTACAGATAATTTTTGGAAGCTGGATAACCCCTTTAAGTAAAACTCACTGAATTAAATGCTACTGTATTCTGCAAACTTTCTGCATGAAAATCTATGCAAAATTCTCAGCATGTGCATGTAGCCTAAGGCTTTACTCTTACAACCGAGTCTCGGCTATGAAACTCGGGCCATGTGTTTGCTGAATTTACCAGCCTGAACAGTATGTGGGACTGGTGGGGCATAGTTATCTATGATGCTAGGAGTTCCTGCCTCCTTGTGGAATCAGCATGGGACAGTATTTTGTGGAGAGCTGGAGGCTCCCCAATAGTTCTCAAGCAGGTAAACTTAGCACTCTCATTTACATAAGTCCTTAGGGCTTCAACTAGTACTTAAAGTACTGCCACTTGAATGGGAGAAAAGTATGATGTCCCCTAAGCACTGGTCCAGGAGCTATATAATAATAATAATAATAAGTCCTTTAATAGTCCCACAATGGGGAAATTCAGTGTGTTACAGCAGCAAAGATAAGCAAATACAAATACAACATGTACAGGAATGTTCCAAGGTGAGAGGCATTACATTAATAGCAGACAGACAGATAGGGCGTAGCAGAGGGGGGGGGGGATTTAACAGGCAGAGAGATATTTCAGTTCTCTGTGTGTAATGATCTCCGCTTAGGTCGGTGTTGGTTGTACAGCCTAACCGCGGTGGGGAGGAAAGACTTCCGATAGCGCTCCTTCTCACACCTAGGGTGGAGCAGTCGGTCACTGACAGTACTGCTCAGCGCGATCACAGTCTCATGCATGGGATGGGACTTCTTCTTCTGCATGGAGCTCACCACGGACAGTATCCTTCTGTCACCCACCACCTGCACTGGGTCCAGTGGGCTCCCCAGGACAGAGCTGGCCCTTCTAATCAGCTTGTCAAGTTTATTTCTGTCCCTGGTTGATATACTGCTCCCCCAGCAGGCCACTCCAAAGAAGATGGCTGATGCCACTACCGAGGTGAAGAAAGTTCTAAGAAGTGCCCCCCGGATTCCAAAGGCTCTCAGCTTCCTAAGCAGGTAGAGCCTGCTGTGGCCCTTCCTGTACAGGGCCTCCATATGATCTGCCCAGTCCAGCTTATTATTAAGGAGCAAACCCAGGTACTTATAGGTGTTCACAATCTCGATGCCCGTCCCCAGGATGTCCACTGGATTTGGGATGGAGGGCTTCTGCCTTTGCGGAAGTCCACCACCATCTCCTTGGTCTTCCCCGCGTTAATCTTCAGGTGGTTCCGGTGGCACCAGTCCACAAAATGCTGGTTCAGTTCTCTCTACTCCCTGTCATCATCATCTGTGATGAGACCCACTATTGCAGAGCTTTTTGCATTCACTACTTGAACCTTTTATGAACATATATTGGCTTATTGTTTTGCCTCATTCTAAGGAGCCTTGTTTCAGAGGCACTGGCAGTAGGGGTATTATAGTATATTTAATAAAATTTACACTTGTATATTATTTACTGCATAGTTTCACTTTTTTTTTTTTTTTTTTTTTTTGTAGTCTGCAGCATGTAGGCTAAGGCCCCACATAGCGAAACGCAGCAAAAAAAAAAAAAAATTAGAAAAAGGCTGTGGAAACACATTGCGGTTTTCATTGCACTTTCACAGAGTTTTTTTTTGCGGATTTTCTGCCCCTACTATACCTACAGTATATGGGAAACACCAGCGTTTCTGCAGATATGATTGACATGCTGCAATTTTTAAAAGTACAGGCATTTTTGACAACAAAGCTTTTCTGCTTCAGATTTTTTTTCTACAATGTGTGGATGGGATTTGTCAGAATCCCATCCACTTTGCAGGTACTGTGAAACGCAACTTGGGTCTTCAGCCTTACAATGCAAAGCAATAGCTAAGTCTTAATACCTGTCTATTGGGAGTTCTTGGTACCCGCTCTCCCTAATGAATAACTTTTCAGTCGTACCAGTTCTTAAGGATTGTTCTCAGTTTGACCAGACAAAAAAATACTCATTGTATACATAATGAGCTTGGGTATATTGCCAAACCAATTATATCTTTATTGGAATGATACAAATTTATTAAATCAGACAAAAATGTAAGTGGATACACACCAAACTATTTGGTGATACCCTGCCAAAATACAACATTGTCAAATCAAATAAACAGTAGCAGTACTATCCATACCTGGGTAGATATAGTATATGGTAAAACCTGAAAGTATTACATTTGTTAGCAGTTTTGACACTTCAAGTTCCTGATAGTGGTAGATAGGTGATCTGGCAAGCTGTTTAAACTTACTTCTGTGGACAATTTTAGCAGAAGCGTAACTGAGTGACCTTTTAGTCTGCCTTGTAGGTCGTCCCTACCGCTTGGCCTTAAACAAGTGTTCTCTACTCTCTCTACAGAAAGAGAAAGAAAGATGCTCCACAATGCCTCACCTCTGCACTTGAAGGCTGGTTGTAGCTAGCGGTCTCCTATTTGAATGCTACAGTCATCAATAAAAAGGGGGGAGGGATTGTGGAGCAGCTTACTACATAGCGCCCGTCTGCAGTAGGGACCACTTTTAAGAGCACTTGTGGGGAAATGATTCAATTTTGGCTATTGCGGAAATGCAAGTGCCAAAAATGCTGTGTTTTACAGTCTGAGAAAAGTGAATGATATTTCATTTAATCACATACAAACATTGCAGGCAAAAAAAGGAAAATCTACTGTATTCAATTAAAAAAAAAAAAAAAGCAACATGTTAATTTTAGCTAAGAAAATGCTGTTTTGTGGTGTGTGTGGGGTGGTTCCCAGAGAAGTCCATGGAGAAAAAAATTGTTTTTGTAGCACAAATTGGCAAATTGTGATAAAAATGTACAAGGTGTGTTTTAGCTGCGTTTTATTTCCGCAGTGGATTTATGCTGTGTTGCCGTTGTGTGTGCCCTACATTCACATATAGGAATTAAAAATCAGCATCCTGCTTGATCTTGCCACGGATTCTGCAGCTTGAGACTCCCTGCTGATTAGGCCTATTCATCTGTTGTAAAGCGCTGCAGAATATGTTGCTGCTATATAAATAACATGTATTATTATTTCTCTGGGCCTAATCAGCAGCAGAAAGTCGCAAAATGGAATGCCGATGGCTAGACCGTGGCTGAATACAGCGGCAGAAAATGAAGTGGAATTTCTATTAACGAACACTAAAAGTTCACTTTCTCAGTTATTCAGTTGATAAAACCATCCATTGGTATGTCTAAAGCTGCTCATACACATTGGATTTTGGATGGCTATGATGTGGCCATCCAGTCAGTGATGGGATTGTTCCTCGGACAATCCCACCATCAGCATTAACAACTAAACTGCCCAAAAACAAATAAAAACAGTAAAAGGTACTGAGTGTGCAAAAGCCAACAACCACTGCCTGAAACTATCCAGCACGGCTGAACTATTTTTGCTGAACTAAAGTCAGTGACAGCAAATGAACGCTTTTGGTATTTTCATGGCCAAAATCAGGCATTTCTGCCAAAGAAAATCTTATCTGTATGGCCAGCTTTAGTTGACAGGCTCCTATCTATCGTTATCGGTTGCTGACAGTCTCCCTTTAAGGAATTGGACATAATTACACAAATAATAAAGAGGATACAAGACAAACAACATGGGCAGAATAATACCTATCAGTATAAAGCACAATACATTGAGTAAACTGGTAAAATAAAGTGATTTGTTCACCTAGAAAATGATCTTATCCAGGAATCATTACCGTGAGAAGCAGCATTTACTGGGTTATTCATTGTGAGTGTAGTTGAACACAACTCTATTTGCCCAACACAATCTCTTTAAGCTGTGATGTTTTGACAATAAGCCATGTGTCCAACAGCATCCAATGACCTTCAAGGGACGACCTTTGTGTGGGATTTTGAGCTTCATTCGATCAATGACAGCTGAACATGTTCTCTTGCTAAAAGTATGGGTCTTTAATAATTTCTCAGTGCCCTTTGGCATGCCCTCTTGGCCTTCCTCTCTTCTCATTACTTACAATGCATTACTCTCTATAGAATGGAATGTGCTATTGATGTGAAATTGGTTTGGTTACAAAGAACAATCTAGATGCAGCATATAGCATCACTGGTTAGACTGCAAAGATTGCATATTTATGTGTTCTGCTCTCTTCAGAAAAGCATCCAAAGCAATGGGCACATTCATTAAAGGGGTTATCCAGCTTTTTAAAATTGATGTTTTATCCATAGTATAGGACATCATTTTCAGATCAGCTTGGGTTTGACTGTAAGGACCCATGCAGATCAGCTGTTTCTTGGTGCCAGTGCGAGCTGCAGTGCTCCAGTGCTCACTTGCTGAACTTTTTATAGCAGTCGTAGTGAATACTGCAGTGGTTGTCCCATGAACTTGAATGGGATAACTGCTGTAGTACTTACTATGACTGGTATTAAAAATATGAGGACTGCAGCTCATGCAAACTCTACAAAAATGAACATGAGGTTTTTAGTATATATATTGATCAAGGTGTATAAGCCCACTAGCCACATCATAGGGACCACCACCACTGGAAACAAGCACTGCTGCCAGGCTGAGCCCCACACTCTGGGTAACGCCACCTAACTTGTAGTGCTCAGGCATTAGATATGCCATAATTATTATACCCAGGCCTCTTAATATTTGTGCTGCATGTTGTGAAGTCCACGTGCTAGAAAAAGAAACCTAGTCCAGTGGTTGGTTAAATGGTATGGCATAAAGGCATGGTTGGGTTAGTTTGGAAGAACTTGACTAGGCTGTATAGAACCCTGACCTCAACCTCATCAAACACCTATGGGATAAACTAGAATGGAGATTGTGAGCCAGGCCCTCTTGTTCAACATCAATGTCTAATCTAACAAATACTTCTCTGGATGGATGGGTAAAAACTTTCACAGACACAATCCAAAATGCCTTCCCAGAAGAGAGGAAGCTGTTTTAGATGCAAACGGGGAACCGACTCTATGTTGATGCAAATGGATTTCAAAGGGGATGTCATAAAAGTGGCTGTAAGTATCCCAATACATTTGTCCATATTTTTGTTTTCCAAATTATAACTAGAGGTAGAAATATACTTTTATGCAAGAAGGAAGTTCCATCCGCAAAGCTATTTTAGTAATCTTTGTCTAAGGCATTTTATTTTAATTGGTATCTTTTTAGTTTTCCTTAAGGAATTTAGAATACTGAATATCTTAAGTCTGCCGTGATAGAAATTAATGTCAAACTAGTTTGCATAATTTATGGATTTGTATACCGAATTAAATATATTCAGAATAGAAACAGCAGTGGAAATATATTAACCCTCATGGAAAGATTTCCTGCAATGAACTTCACCAGAACAGTCGTCATTGGAGTGTACAGGACACACATTTCTTTTTCAGCACAGTGCTTCTAGATGTCAAGATGAGTATAGCGTGAGGAAATGGAATTTGCACTCTCCAGGTTATAAACGGCATAAAGTGACTGAGGAAGAGACAACCTCTTTCAAGGTCGTTGAATATGATAGTCTTGGCAGCCTTTGTAGGACAGACATGGTCTGCTTCATTTATTGATTTCTAGTAGTCTATAAACTGAAAAGCATAAATAAAAAGAATTGTCACTTCTGTTTGGAAATGAGCCTGTATGTAGTGTATTCTTGCTGACAGCTTTGAAGTTATGTGCTCCAATCAAGAGCACCGACCTCCTCCTCTGATGCACAGTGTGTTCTTATGTGAAAAAAAAAAAAAAAAGTCAGGCTCACATTTCAGGCCTATAGGAGTTTGAGGTTTTAATAGACCTGCTTTATGTGCCTCAGAGGAGCAGACAGCAGTGTATAACTTCACAATAAAGCTCTTTTTTTTTTTTTTTTTTAAGAAATCACCTTCCCCAAACATATTCAACTGCCACCACCGTTTTACAGAGCACAGTACAGTGATAAATAACATACCACTGTTGTGTGTGTCACTTTTGTAGATGTGGAGAAAAACAACGTTGAAGTCTTATGTAAATGAGGCAGTTGGTGCACTGGGGGCGGGCCTTCAGCCCTGGGAGCAGTGCTCTTACCGCTCAAGTAGGATGGCTGATATAGTAGTGGATGGATCATCTCTCACTGCAGGAGTGCAGGCAGGAGATGGTAGAGGTCTGAGTGGAAAAGGAGTGCCCCAGAAAGCTTAAGGCCCTCCCCCAGTTCACCAACTGCCTCATTTTCTTAAGACTTCAATGTTGTTTTTTCCAAAATCTACAAAAGCGACATACGTAAGAAAGGTAGGTTATTTATCAGTGTAATGTGCTTTGTAACAGTGGTGGCAGTTGAATATGCTTGGGTATGGTGGAAAACTCCCTTTAACCCTTTCCCGCTACAGCCATTTTTCAATTTTTGTTTTTTACTCCCTGCCTTCCAAAAGCCATAACTTTTTTTTTGTATTTTTCTGTTCACAGAGCCAAATGGCATCATTTTTGCAGGACAAGTTGTACTTCATAATGGTAATATTTAATATTCTGTATGATGTACTGGGAAGCTGGAAAAAAATTTGGAATGGGTTGGAATTACAGTAAAACATCACCTGTATTCTATGGATCAGTGCATTTACGGCGATACCAAATTTATATAGTTTGTTTTATGTTTTAGTCCCTTAAAAAAAATCCAAAACTTTGCAAAATTTCTTGGTGTTAACATATTCTGACACCAATAACTTTCTTATATTTCCATCTACAGGGATGCATAAAGCGTCTTATTTTGCTGGGCCAGATTTATTTTTTATTTATACCATTTTGGAGATTTTCTATTGCTTTCATCACTTTTTATCCAAATTCTTATAGGAAGCAAAGCAGCAGAAAAGTGTCGGATCAGCTCACTTGATTTTTTTTTTTTTTTTTCCGCTACAGGGTTCACCATATGGGAAAAATATTTTTAGAAATTTGTAGACTGGGCCTTTCAGACACAGGGATACCTAATGTGTAAGTTTTACTTCATTTATTTACCTTTTTATTTATTTTAACTTTTTTTTTTATACTGTTATTTTTAGACCCCCAGGGGGTCACTGATGCAATGATGCAATACACTGCAATGCATTGTAAAATTACTTCAGTAGGTTCCCGACTGTCGTGGCAATGAATCACTGTCCCTGTATCGTGTTCCAGGGGCTGGCAATCTGTCTCATGTGTGACCGAGGTGTAAGGAGGGTTATTGCAAGCATTGCCACCCAGTCTTCTTAAATATCTGACATCCACCATAATAGTACGGTGGATGTTGGGAAAGGGTTAAAAGACTTCTCCAATACTGTGTATTAATTAACTATCCTTAGATTAGGTCACTAGTATCAGCTCAGTGGGTGTATGACACCTGGCACCCCAATATTGAACAGTTTGGAGCCAGAATCAGGCAGCTCAATGCACTGCGCATTGGCCGTACCACATTATTGTAGCTTAGCTCCCAATCAAGTGAACAGGAGCTTAGCTGCAATAGCATGGTATGAGAACCCGTTTACCATGTAAGGGTCTTTCTAGGTTTTTCTCAGTAACTAGCACCAATTATGATATAGTAAGTCAATTGGGCGGTGCTTATTACTGCCATTTTCATGTAGCCATCATCTTACTATATGGCAATTAATGATTGATTGTCCCCATACAGTCTGCATTTGTTGGTATGTGCCCTGTTTTATGATAGGGGTCCTTCTCCAGACAATGAATTTTAAAAGTGAAAACAGCCAGGCAATGGCGCAAATGTACATACACCAAAACTGTACATATAGAATGAACAAAGGCCTCATACAGGTCTTCTGTTAAAGAAATATAAGCCCACAATGCTCAATGAAATAACATGAAACTGATAAAAGTATTAATACATTTAGATTTACTGAAAATCAACTAATGGAAGGCAGACATTACTTTTCAAATGTAGTTCAACAGAATAATAATAATAAAACCTAATGACAAAAATGATGGTCCCCTTATCTTCATATTTTGCTGCATAACCTTTGAGGCAATAACTGCAATCAAGTAATTTTTGTAATTACATTCACACGACTAAGCTTCAGCTGTGAAACCCGGTCTGTGCATTGGCCGGATTTACTGGCCTGAACAGTACGGCAGGAGAGGGACTCTTACCATAATAGTTGTCTATGCTGCTGGACAAGCCAAACCAAAGGTAGGAGGCTGAACAGGATACGTTTGGTAAAATAATTTATTAAATATCAATAACCGTGCAATGCATTTCGTGAGCCTCACTTCATCAGGTGGAGTTTGTTTTACCAGGAGTGCCCCGTTCAGCTTCCTACCTTTGGATTCTCCTCGGAGGTGGTTTCAGCACTTAGTAGTCTTTTGGAGAGTTCTGCAGTGTTATCATCAACTTGATTTATATGCTATCATGCAAATTCACCTGGGTGAGAGTCTCTCCTGTGTGTCCATGTTTGATTCCGTTGTAATAGCGGTATCTTGCTAGGAAGCGCCTTCTCTGTTTCTGCTTGCTATGCTGCTAGGAGTCCCTACCTCTCAGCGAGGTAGTGATTAAAGTATGGAACAGTATGTCGCTGGGAGGCAGGGACTCCTAGCAGCATAGATAACTATAATGCTGGGAGTCCCTCTCCAGGCATACTGTGCAGGCCAGTAAATCCAGCACTCACACACAGACCTGAGTTTCATGGCTGAAAGTCGGTCATGTGAATGTGAGCAACGCTCAATGAGACTTCTGCACCTCTCAACAGGTATTTTGTCCCACTCCTCATGAGCAAACTGCTCCAGTTGTCTCGGGTTTGAAGGGTGCCTTTTCCAGACGGCATGTTTGAGGTCCTTCCACAGATGTTCAATAGGATTTAGATAAGGGCTGAGGAATTTGGTATTAGCCATTCTTACAGTCGGTTCACACTAGCATTTGGGGAATCTGTCCCCCATTCCACTTAAATCAAGCGGAGAGAAAAGTTCTGCAAGCATTATACTCTATGGGGTATGTAGGTTTCCGCAGGTAACCGCTTTTTAAGCGGATAGGGTTTTTGTTTTTTGGGTCCCCAAGCGGACCCAAAGAATGGAAACCCAAACACTAGTGTAAACCTAGGATTAGATTTTAGCTGTGTGTTTTGGGTCATTATCCTGTTGGAGGACCCATGACCTGAGATTTTTGACACTGGACGCTACACGTACGGCAGCCGCGTCATCGCAGGCACCGTGCTGCGGACCCGCGCATGCGCGCACTCTAAAGTGACGCCCGTCGGACATGCGCACCAAGGAGGAGGTAAGTATAATTCAATAGTATACATACACTAACGCTAATGAAACAGACAAGGAATTCATCAATACATAGAAAAGAGTTCTAATCCTGATCACTGACTCCATAATATATAATCAACATAAAATAACAGTATCACTACATAAAAGTGATACCGCATGAAAGACATTGGAAGCTGTATAGGTGTATAAATATATTAATAAAAAAGGTGATATTAATATATATATAGTTTTAATTATAATATATAATGATATGCATAAATGAAAAAAATGTGATAATAAAAATACTTGAATGCATATATTACTATGACTAAGTGCTATGTGTATATGTGATCGATGAACACCAATATACAAAGGTGATATTAAAACACAAAAAAATATACCAAAAAAATATATATAACATGCATGATCACATATTCAGCATAATTTGATCAATTAACACCAATATGTGAATAAGTGAAGAACCACAAGATAAATATACAGCTGCCAATATGATTTATAAAAAGACAATAAAGAAAGTGATATATGTAAATAAAAGATGACATCACAAAATGTCAGTAACAAATGTACGAAACATATGAATGTCCGAAAAATATGAAGATGCCCATCTGTATTAATAAGTTGATGATGAGCGAAGATATAACTCAAAAAAACACCATGAAGAATACTTAGAAATCTAAAATATAAAGAAAAACAAAGTAAATCAACACACAAATATTAAAAAACAAACAATTATATCTGAAACCGCAACCCAATACCACCAAAAAATATATAAAGGAGGGGGTTACTGTCCGAGTGACACAGGAACCACAGAAACAGGTCTACAAAAATGCCCCAAAATTCAACGATTCATTTAAACCCTTTGGGGCACGTGTACCCAAGGTCCAAATCCATCTGGCCTCACAGTGAGCCAAACGTTGTTTTATATTCCCACCCCATATATTGGGTGCTATACAATCAATAACGTGGACCAATAATTTCGATGGATCGCTGAAATGATATTGCAAAAAATGTCTAGCTATTGGTTTAAGATTGTCAGGACTATTCTCATTTTTGGCAGCCAAAATGACCCTTACATGCTCCCGTACTCTGATCTTAAGTTCCCTAGATGTAAGACCTATATATATTAAGGGGCAGGGACACATTGCATAATAAATAATGCCTTTTGCATTACAGGTGATGTGATGTTTAATAGAAAGGGTCCTATCGCCCTTCACATTAGAAAAATGGGTTGCACGTTCAATATTTGGACATGCTATGAAACGTCCACATGGTATGCAACCACATTTAGGGCCACTGCTACCAAAGATGTTCACCGTACTTACCTCATAATGGCTATGTACAAGTGTATCCCTCAAATTTTTCGTGCGGCAAGCTAACACACTAGGATAAGGGGTAATGTAACGTTCCAAAGTTGGTTGACCCTGTAAGATGGGCCAAAATTTATTCAGGGCTCTATACATTTCCTGCCAGTGTGAATGATATTGGGTAATATACCGTACCATATTAGTGTCCTGAAGTGTTGATGTAGTCTTATGCATCAATTCCAATCTAGGTGTATTTCTCGATCTGGAATAAGCTTTCTTAATTTGTCTGTGACTATAACCTCTATCCACAAAACGCTGTTTGAGATCCTGGGCATGGCGTTCGAAATTTTCGTCAGATGAACAAATACGTCATAGCCGTAAAAATTGTCCTGTAAGAACTGCATTAATCGTCTGCCGTGGATGTGAGGAAGACGCAAGTAAAAGGGAATTAACCGATATCTCCTTCCTAAAGATTTCTGTCTGCAAAATATGACCCTCATCTCTGTAGAGACAAATGTCCAGAAAATCAATTTGATGTAAATCAGACTTGCATGTCAAATGTACTTTAATGTCATCAATGAACACAGAGCGTTGATGTTGTGTTCCACCCCAGACGATCAGGATGTCGTCGATGCCCATCGACACATCCCGATCATCGAGGGCAAGGTCCCTCTCCCACAGCCCCAGGAACAGATTGGCATACGAGGGGGCACAAGCCGTGCCCTGGAGCTGTAGGTAGAAGGATCCTTTAAAAGTAAAAAAAAATTATGTGTAAGAACATATTCCAAAAGAGTAAGTAATTGACTTATTTTATCAGAGATATTACTCATTTCAAGAAAGAAACGAACAGCTCTGACCATCCTCGTGGCGTATGTTTGTATAAAGCGATTCCACATCGCAAGTCACAAGAATGGTATCTGCCCATTTTTAAATGGGGTTAATGGAAGGGTACCAACAATCACACCCCCCAGCCTGACACTGCCCTTCTGACATTACAGAGCTTAAATAGCACAACAGACACTAAAGCTAACTGTACTGATTGCTCAGGAATGGTGAGGGCTAGAGATAAAACTCCAACTGTGCTGGAATCAGTGGGGCTGCCCTATTAACAGATGTTAAGAACTTGAATTGCTGGAGGTGGTGAAAGGTCCTCTTTAAAGATGGTGCCAGCTTTCTGACAGACCCTCAGCAGTCATGCATGTATCGCTTATGTACAGGATAGGTGACAAATGCTGTTTATAGGAAAACTCCCTTAACCTCTTCAGGACATGTATAGTACTATTATGGCAGATGTTGGGGTACTACAGCATTATGGCAGATGTCAGGGTATTAGAAATGGCGCTGGGATTCTGGACAGGATAGGTGATAAATGTTGTTTATGGGAAAACTCCATTAAATACTGCTTATTAAAAGTATTTTTGAAAAGACTTATCAATGGTGCATTGATCCCTCCTAAATGTTGATTACAAACTCCTTACAAAGATCTTTGCTGCAAGACTCCAGGAATTCTTACCTACATGTAAATTAGAAACTCCTTCCCAGATGGGTTTTGTTAGTGGGAGAACATTCTACCTAGCCAACACGTATAGCAGTGGTGGCTACAATAACTGACAATTTAATTACCCCACCCTCATGCTGGCACAAAACCTATTTTGCAAACATGGCTGGGCACAAATGTCCTATCCCATTGTTTGAAAAACTTGTTTTCTTATTAAGTATTGACTTGGACAATGCTTCTCTGCAGAAAGTCCAAAGAGTGCGTTACTTTTCACCACTTGGCACCCTACTGTCCACATCCTGCCTGTCCATATCCAAACCAGGATCTATGAATGGTTTGGTTTCTTGAACAGACATTGGCGGTTGCAACCTCCTTATAATAGCACACTGCACTACATGTATGGAGTGAGTGTTTTACTCTTGCCATCCCTCTATCTTTCTCTTAACTGGTCACGTTTCAATGAAACAATTAGGGTGTTCTTGGTCTACTCTTTCCTTTACCCAACCCTTACCGCTGTTCCCTTGATATCAACATAATGAACCTACTTTCCTTGCAGCACTTGAATGTGTCTTTCCAGTGTTCCCATGGGTGGCTTTCGTTTGAACTTTTCCTAGGTGCCACCCACTGGGACATATCCAATGACAACTTAGAGCCCCTCACTCTTCTCCTTCCCTACCCTTTGTTCTCCTTCTTGTTGGCCATGATCTTTCAGAGCATGCTATTGTTGAAATAATATAAAATGTTTTAGTAGAAACATGTTAGAAAAAAAAAATTGAGGACTTAAATAATGATGATATATTCGTAGGATAGGTTATCATCAATATTAGATTGGCATAGGTAAGACACCCAAACCCCCCCCCCCCCCCCGCCCATTTTTTAAAGAGAGCTGCTTCCACTTCACAGGCCAGTGAAGTCACATCCATTGGTCAGTCAGTTTACAGTTCACTGTCATTGAAGTGAATGCTGTTTAAAGGAAAACACTGAGACACTGAGCTGCCGCTATATATTGCTTGTAGGCAGTGAAGGATTGTATCACAATCAGATGCAGAAGGGGGAATCAGAAGCGGCTGTGAGCAGCAGCGGGGATCGGTAAGTGAGGCCAAATACTACTATTATTATACTCTGTTGTGTTTTCAGACCCCGGAGTATAATAATCGGAGACCCAGGGTAGGTGAGGGAACATAAAAACCAATGTTACTCACCTCTCCAGCGATCCGATGTTACTCCCAGCTGGCTTAGGCCTTCTTTGGTGACGTCCCAGGTGTCACGTGAGCCAGGCCAACGTTTATGTGGCAACACCTGTCTGTGCGACATTGAAGAGGGCTGAAAGCGGGGAGTGCACCGGCGCCCAGGTAAGTAATACTGGTTTTTATGTTTGTCACTACCTGGGTCTCCGATCATTATACTCTGGGGTCTGAAAACACCCCAGAGTATAATAATAGTTCATGGGTGGATCACTATGGAGCAGAATACTGTGTGCAGGGGCCGCTGCGGGTCATAATGCCGTGTGCAGGGGCCGCTGCGGGGCATAATGCCGTGTGCAGGGGCCGCTGCGGGGCATAATGCCGTGTGCAGGGGCCGCTGCGGGGCATAATGCCGTGTGCAGGGGCCGCTGCGGGGCATAATGCCGTGTGCAGGGGCCGCTGCGGGGCATAATGCCGTGTAATACTGTATTAAAAAAAAAACACTCACCTGTCCCTTGTGCTCCGATGTCTACCACGGTCTGGTTCTGCTGCTCTGGTGTTTTCTTCTGGCGGAAGTGCCTGCCGCACATGACCGCTGACGTCTCTGACATGGGACATCACAGTGCTGTGGGGAAGAAAACACCGGAGCAGCAGGACTGGAACGCACTGGGAGACACTGCAGCACCTTCCCCAGCCTCATATTAAAAAAGTGGTTATCCTGGACAACCCCTTTAAGGGGGCACTTGGGCTTTATTAAAGGGTCTTTCCAACTCATTTTTATTGATAATCTGTCCTAAGGATAGAACATCAATAAGAGATCAGTGGACACCTCCTCTGATCATTTGTATGAAGGGGCTATGACACCTGTTTATATCATACGCTGTCTGTTTATAGTGACCGTGTGATGTAATTCCAGCCTTGTCACATATTGCAGACATGTACAGGACGAGGCTGTAGTTACATTACATGACCGCTATGAGATGAATTACACTATGTAAACAGAGAAGCGGTCACGGCGCTTACACAGATACCACGATTCAGTCAAACAGCTGATCAGTAGGGGTCCTAGGTTTTTGAGCCCCACTGATTAGTTTATTAATGACCTCGAAAACTTAGTTAACACCTGGGGCATTATTAATAAGGGACACTATTTATACAGGGTATACACGGACATTATTAATATAAAGATGCACTTGGGGGTATTATTCATTATGGGGGGTTATATCATATATTTTATAATTGGGGTAGCAGCAGGATGGGTGTGTAGGTGAGGACAATGTGGGTCGGGTGCCTGGAAAAGTGAGGAGCCAAAGATGTCTGTGTTGCAAACTTTACAGAGACAACTCACAGCTGGAAGAAGTGGTCATGGCGGTCCAGAGGGAAGAGAAGGGAAATGTGACCGATTAGTCAGAGACGTCACTTGTAAGTCACAAAATGTTACTGCCCTGTATTCACCTAAATGATAGAGGATAAATACCTGAGTGATGGGGGTCTGTCTGCTGAAACCCCCACTGAGCCTGAGAATTTGTTTTGTTTTTTTTACCCCCACTGGGCCTGGCCGCAGCCATATATATAGACATGTCACTTGGTGGATGGACGAACCCGCGTGGCTCTCATTCACTTCAATGGGAGTGCCAAAGATACCCGAAGTCCAGTACTCAGCTATCTGCGGGGCTCCTATTATAGAGAATGGGGGCCACGTGGACTCGTCCATTCACCAAGCAGAAGATGTGGGAAGTTACTTTCATTGTTAATGCCGTGTTGTTGATCTGATACTGAAGTAATACAGGAAGAAGAATTCTTAAAAACTGTTTCATAACTTTGTGTATGTTTATTGTACGACAATAACAGCGTGCAATGCTAACAGCATGTAAATGCAATTTTTTTTTTTTTTTTTTTTTTTTTTTGGGGGGGGGGGGGGGGGTGTCTTTTGATAGTCCACCTCAGGCAGCAAAGAGGCTAGGATTACCACTGTTGTCACATAACAGATTTGTCATTGCTGTGTCTTTGTTTTTTCAGTTCCTATGATGGAGAAGGGTAAAAGTGACACAAATGTGACAGTGGTGTAAACTAGAAAAAAAGAAACTAGAAAAAGGGTGCATGCGCACGTTGCAGCAGCTGCATCTGACCAAAAAACCCACCTGCCCCTGGCTGTCAATGAGCAAACAATTATACAGTACAATCGTGTGACACGTGGTTATTGCAATGTCAGCATGCATCTTAGCTTTAATGAGAAAAGAAAGTGCACCTATGTGTATAGATTTACAATATTCGTTTTTCATAGACATCTCAGAAACTTGTTTCCTTTCATAAACATTGATAAAAGGCGTCAATACTTCACAGCCACGAGGTGGCGCTGTCGCACCCTAGCTCTGCGGATATTTATGCGTTTACCATGCACTCTTCTTTATCCTTCGCTAGAGGGCGCCAAGTATAATGTGAAGCTGTTTAGTAAACGAGTGGTGTACTGCAGCTGCAGAGGGCGCAGTGAGCGCTGGCAGTAGGCGGGCCCTGGCTTCCTGCAGCAATAAGAAAAAGAACCTAGGAGAAGGCGCACATAGAGCGCCCGCAGCCGATTTCTGTTGTCCGTCCCGCGGGAGATACCGCCTCATGACGGGACCTCCATGCTGACTGACCGCAGGACATGGGAGTCCTCGAAATCACTGACCAGGTGAGACGCGCGGTGGCGGGCATTGTGCAGCGTCGTGTAGGCCAGGCTGTAGTTTACGGCCTAGCTGCGCTGCAGGCCTGTGTGTGCGGTGAGGCCTGCACTGCACGGTGTAGCTGCCACTCGCGGCGCTCAGATGTAAGTGCAGGCCCCGGCTGGCTGTCCCGCCTTGGTTGTGCGTTTCGTTCCCCCGCTTGTAGAAGATGCCCACTAAAGGAAACAACCGCTGTATGTGTACACGTCTCTGACAGTGCAGTGACATCATCTGACATTAACCCCTCCTTGGGGGCCCGGCCTGAGTCATCCGCTGTACCTGTGATGTCTGTACATGGTCAGCACAAGTGATGAGTGTAATGGCCAGGCTGGTTTCCTCCCATTTGTCTGGTTTACTGGAGGATATTCTGTTCTTGTGATGTGCTCAGAGACATCAGCAGGGGTTCATAGCACTGTGGTGGCTATGGAAACAGAGCATGGAGTCGTGCCTTCTTGTCTGTCTCTGGGAAAGCTGGGTAACAGTACAGCTCCCACAGGGGTTGTTGCCCAGTTTCCATAGTGACATGGCAGCTCTGCCTAGTTCTGTATGGATGTGTAGTAGAACAGTACACTGCATAACAGAATGGCCTTTCAGGAGGCTGGAAAAGCTGGGTGGCATCACCTCTTATGGTGACCATTGGCAATGGGGGGCAGGAGAGAATAGCTGGGGCAGCTCTTTAGAAGGGGTGTCTGGTAGGGGATGCCCTAAGTGTTATAAAAGACAGAATAAGCAGGTGTCACCTGTTTCGGCCTCCTGCGGATCCTGTGTACTTGCTCCCTGTGCTCTTTGTTTACAAGCTGCTATTGATGAATTGTTGTGTAGTCATGTGACTGCTGCAGCCAATCAGTGTGGGCTCTGCCAATCCTCTGACAACTGTCTACAGGCCGACTCCTGCTTCTTCCTGAATGGCTGGCAGCCAGGGTCAAATAAATCCAGCAAAACTCATCTAATATCCAAAAAAGAGAGATTGACTCAAAGTAAAAGTGCAACAAACTATACATCATTATTTAAAATAACACTGGCGCTTAACCCTTGCTGATCATCCACCGTACTATTGCGATGATTATGGCGCACGTTCAGCAGCAGAGCGGACACCATAACCACTGAGTATTTCTGTTTTACAGACGATCCGGCTCTAATAATTGTGATTGTGTACATGCCCCCTCCCTCCTGTCCCAGCCAACACCCCTTCTCTTACATTTAGATGTCAATACAGTTCCATGGTGGCAAGATGGTGGAAGCCTTCTGTAGGCTACCAGGACAGTGATAGGATAGTTACTATTGAGGCTTGCCTGTGGCCGGCCTCAGTAGGTATACAGTGATTCTGCCATAGGTGTATTGTAGTCTATGGGACAAGCAATCCCAGGTTCAAAAAACAAAAACTTTTTTTCAATTATAAAAATTCAAATAATCCCCCCCAGATAAGACATAAAAATAAACAAAAACAAATTGGCCACCTCTGCATCCAAAAATATTTCTTCTATATGGCGAACACAGTTTTGGTTAAAAGCAAAAAAAAATTACCGAATCGCTGTTTTGACTTCCACAAAATTTTTTTAAAAAAGTGATCAAAATGTTGGACATTCCCCAAAATGGTATAAATAAAAACTGCATCTTGTGCTGCAAAAAAAATAATTACTCCTTTGGCTGACTTTGCCACCTGCGTTGGAGACTCCGCTGCAGATTCCGCTTAACATTGATGCAGAGAAAAGTCCTACAAGGAGGACTTTTTTTTTTTTCATGGCGGACCCCATTATAGTCTGTGGGGTCCACGGGTTTCCACAGGTCCACTTTTTAAGTAGACAGAGACCCGAATCTAGTTTAAACCTAGCGTTACACCGCTCCATTCACAGAAACGTAAAAAAAAGATACAAATGGCTAGCATGGCAAATAATTTTTTTGCATTTTTTTTCAAAGTTTTGGTTTTTTAAAAAGTTATTGAAAAAAAAATGAAAGAACTATATGTTTGGTATCGCTATGCAAATATAAGGAACTTTGTAATTTTTACCACACAGTGAACACTGTAAAAGGAAATCCTAAATTCGCTATTTTTACATGGAAGACAGTTAGTGATGGCTCCTGCACTTATATAGTGACCTCTTCGTACTACTACTTGGTGAAAAATACTCCTCCATGACTTAAAATACAACTCAAAAATGAGTATTTTTACTTTTCCGGAAGAAATGTAACGCGACCTCTGGTTGCAGACGTATTGTTTTGGCAATATGCAAATGAGCTCTTTGGGGCATCAGGGGTGTTGCAGTTGCTCCAAAGAGGTAAGCACCCACCACTCTGAGCTGCCCTCTGTCCCTCCTACCTTCCTCTGATAGGCAGGGCTGGGCAGTGTCTACCTAATGTCGCCAGGCCCAGCAACATTTGCTGCAGCTCACATTTATGTTCTTTGTGAATGCGCAATTGAGGCCCCAATTCTCAAGAGGAAAAGTCCATTTGATTCAGGTCACCCAAACTATCAATCTGTGGGGCTGGATTGATATAGTGGGTTTTAGTTAACTCCCTTTTAAATTCCCATTCTTGCTATTTTATTTTTTAAATCTACCCGTCCAGGATTCTGTCTTAAATCCTGGAGACCCCTTTAAAGGGGTCTGTCAGGTCCACAGTGCCTTCCAAACAATAATAGTGCAGTGTAGTGGCCTTTAAAGGGGTTTTCCCACAAGTTATCTCTTATCCATAAAATGAACGGGGGACTCTTGGCTGGGCAGAGAGTGCACTGCTCAATTTATTTCTGTAAGCGCGCCAGCTGTAACTAAGCAATCAATGGCCGGGCACCCACTGATCTGCAAGTTGTCCCCCCTCCCGCAGTAAAGTATAGTGGCGCACCATAGACTTTAGATTTTATCAATGCTGATTGATCCTGCCAACAAATATCTATAGTGCACCTGGATCTGACAACAATCTTTTTGCTTCAGTAACTATTTGACATTGGCTTTTTGGTGTTATACTTACATGTCTGATGCTGTAATCTGCTAAATATATGGTAATGGATTGATTGACTTTGCATACTTTTTCTTGAGTATTCAATGTTGGTGAGAGTATATTTATTACCTGTATGCTAATTCCGCTGCCATCCTTCTGGTTTACTGGTTATTAGAAAGGTGACATAGATTGAAACATGCTACTTGTGACTGCAAATAAAAATGGTTACGTAAGCCCTTACAGCCTTACTGACTGGTGTTTTGCTGCTGCTGAGGTCAGTAATGAGAAATGGCCTGGAATGAATCAGTGTGTCCCTTATTTATTAGTGACGGCCCCTGTGGCCCCAGAATTGTGTGCAGTTAGAACTACATCCAGTTACATTGTGTGTCTTTTACCCTAATTCTGCCAAGAGTAACTGTAAAATAGCAAATAAATAGCTGAGAAAATCCCAAGTCAATATAATATAGGAGATCCAAGGACACTGCCAAGTCCAAATCCAGGTTATGATGCAGTTAAAGGGGTTTTTCATGAAAATCGGTGTTTTATTCTTATGCAAACTAGCTGAAAAGGGCTTCAGGGGCATTTCACCCCTAACTGCTGACCAGCACTGCACCCATTGCTAATTTGCATAAGAATACAACACCACTTATAATGAAAATGGAGCTGCAATGCAGAATATAAAAAGGCATCTTTGGAAAGTGTAGAAGCTGCTCTACAACATACTGTCAATAGTTTGATACCGATTTTCCTGTTGACAGACTCCCTTTAAAAAGATTCATGATATAGAAAAATAAATCTGAGCACAGGAAAGCTGCTTGTTTTCTACGACTGCTCACTTTCCATCAGTAGAGACACAAGTTGTTAGGAGTAGACTCTCCTTACTCTCAATGTCAGTAGCACTAAACTGTTTTCTGGCATTAGTGTGCTGCATCTTTGGCACATGTCTGCTCAACAGTGGGCATAGTGGAGTAGAGACCAGGGCATGGAAGGGCAGAATGCCAGTCTTAATAAATCACCCTCTCGTCCCGCCCTTCCCCAATACAGTTTGTACTAATGGATCTGGTTTTCACGCTGTAGGGCAAATTTGTGTTTACTAATAACATCCTTTGGCCATGTTAGCTGATCACAATGGGCTCTAGCACATACAGTGCCAACAGTGTCAGAATGTCTGCAGGGAAAGTCTGCAGCATGTTCTTCTGCAAAAAAGAGTTTTGTTTCCCCAATATCGCTGTCAATTCAATTCTGTAGTGATTGGGAGTTCAGTGCATCATAACTGACTATGCACATCATAACTTCTATGCACGTGGCTGAGTACAGTCCAGGCACTACGGCCCACACAGACAGATTTTCCATGGACGGGACTCTGTGGTGTGCAAGGGCCTTTACTCTATGGACCTTCAGCTAAAGTACAGCAGAGTTGCTGATATAAATAGCCTATATATATATGTAATACGTGTGTGTCTTAATTTCACTTTCTTTTTTACATCATAAGGCTACAATGATCATAGTTTTATTTTTCAGATGCTTGTACCATTAAAAATTTACTCTGCTTGGTTATCAATGGCCATCCTACAGAACTCACACATGTGCACTACTGCTGTATTAAGATTCATACATGGGGCTCCCCTTCTCACTTCAAGAAGTTATATCATGGGCGTTATGAAACATAATAAATTTGCTTTTGGTGTCATATGAAAGAGGAGTGCTATCTAAATTATCCAGAGATATCACTGGCTGAAAATAGTCTGAAGTAGGATGTTCTATCATATATATTATGCAGCTGCAGATAAATATCCTAATCCTGTTTTCAGCCAGTGATCTCTCTGGAAATAATATAGATAGCAGTGCAACCTTGCAGTGCAAATGTGCCATGAAAGAAGACACTTTCCTGTTTCATGTGACACCAAAAGCAAGTTTGTACATTTTCAAAGACCTCCTACTCCGCTCTGCTCTTATCCGCTCTTCACACAACCGTCTCCAAGACTTCTCCCGTGCATCCACCATACTCTGGAACTCCTTACCAAGACACATAAGACTGACCCCCACAATCACAAGCTTCAAGAAGGCCCTGAAGACTCACCTAGTCAGGAAGGCCTACAACCTCCAATAACGCTACTGTCTCCACACCACCACCGTAACAGCCTCTACCCCCACCTTCTGTCTATCCCTCTTCCCTCATACACTAAGCACTTGCGGGCAGGGCCCTCTATCCCACTGTGCCAGTTGGTCACTATTAGTATAATACTTGTCTTGTATATTTTATGTACCGTATGTAAACCCTCAAAAGTAAAGCACCCTGGAATTAATGGTGCTATATAAATAAACAATAATAATGTCTGAGATATAACTAAAGTGACCCTCCCCCACCCTCATTTTCTCTACATTTTACACAGCCCCGTACTCCGTGCACTGTAACATTCAGTGAGAGGCAGAAACAGCTCTCAATACAGAAACAAGGGAAAGAATAAAAAGATGCAGGACTTCACAAAGACCAAATTTAGTAAAGTATATTACAAAATTTAATGACACAAATACCTCCAGAAAATCAAAAGTTGTCCTAAAGTTTAGTTACGCTTTAATGGAAAGACTATTAGATTGAACTTTGATCAGTCTTTAGTTTTCTTTGAAACAAAGCCAGTTTCCATGCACAAAATGCATGAAGTTCATGGCATTTTTTACAGACTAAGAAAATGCAAGAAGACTGTGAAGGATGCCTCAGCCATCAATTATGTTCTTGTAGGACTTTTGACAACAGTGATTCTTAGGGGGCGTTCACACTACTGTTGGATGTCCGTTATGATAGGGTCCGTTTAAAAAAAAAAAAAAAAAAAAAAAAAAAACTTCTATCATGACGGACATTAACTGATGTTTTTCTAACTGATCTATTTAATGTCAGGTGCCATCCTGAGTGGCTGAGCTGTGTAGTGCTGGCTGCTAAACCTTTATCAGTCAGATATTTATGGCCTATCCTAAGAATAGGCCATAAAAAAACTGATGAAGCTCCTTTTAACTTCAAGTTTACTATGATAAATAAGTTTCATCTTTTTATTTTAGCATCCACTGGTCCAAGCAATATTCAATCGCAACCTAGAAGAAGTACAGTTACTGTTGAGCCAAAAGGAAAATGTCAACGCTTTGGTAAGTAGCAAAAAGTTCTTTTAAAGTGTTGTATGTCTCTTGTGGTGGTTTTTTTAAAAACACACGCAAAAAAAAAACCCAAGCCTATAATTACAGTATCTAAAATGTTCCCCATGTCACCACTGCCTCCCTTGCCTCAGTCGTCACTATCATTGCTGAGGCCAGTGACTGGCTGCAGTGTCATGTGAATGAAGAACAGGTCTTAATCAATTTTATAGAGAACCTTTAACTACCAGCTCCAGCTCTAAGCATAGCTTTACCGATTCTGGCACAATTGGAATTTTTTTCTCTAGTTCTCATTGTTCTTGAGCAATTAATACTGTTAGTTTTCGTGCCTGTTATGCTATTTAGGCTCAGTAGTGTCAGGAGGACGGAGTCAAACAGGAGCAGACTAGGGGTGTGATTCTGAGTGCTAGGCACTTGAATTGGTGGAGGTGGTGAAATGTCCTCTTTAACCTTGGAAACTAAACTAGAGTCCAGACTTTTTTTCCTTTTTATTTTTTTAATTTGGGATTTCTTGCTTCAACTATTTAGAAAAATATATTTTTTTATCTAATACCTGTATGCCTATATTTATATAGGCAGCATGATGTCATCATATCATTTCTGCATCAATGTCTGCAGTCAAGACAACTGGCAAAAGGATGTGTCGTGTAGATGGGGCTACTTATCATCTTAACCCTTAAGGGTGTATAGTTGCTGCCTTCTGTAGTGTGGATTATGGCCCAATGACTTTTTACAGGTGAAGCACATTGATCCTTGTGTGTTACATGCATACAAACATGTCATCAATGGGTGGAAAGAATTCTTTTATGATTGTGATAATGTACCAGGAAAGTCAATTACCACTGCTTTTTAGCACAATTGATGCTTTATGAAGAAGCCTGACATGACAGATGCAGATGGAGCCCCTTCCTTTCTGACAGAAGAAAGTCTAGCATGCAGGACTCTTTTCTTCAATTATCTAAGTAAACAAATATGAGGGTAGACCGCATCCATCATGTTGTTTACCTTAGTCGATGGGCTCTCCGCCTGTGTCTGTTATGCTACTGCCATTAATGTCCGCTGCTGTCATTGCGGAGGACAGCAGTGAACATTAGTAACTGTAATGTGAACACAAGCTTTACACACAAGCAAGTTTTTTTTTTTTTTTTTTTTCCTTTGTTGAAGTATTTCTAAATGTGATATCCACCGTTTTTACAGGACCAAGAGAGACGCACTCCCCTGCATGCTGCTGCCTACTTAGGGGACATCCCTGTTATGGAACTATTAATACAGTCAGGTAAGTTATGCCTTAAAAATTGAGATGGTTGCTAATTTACTTTAGGCTTGAAGTGATTTATAGTCAATGAAATAATTTTGTCCAGGAAAATTTTGCTTGTACTTTATAAGTGTTAACTTTGCTTCCTGTCCGTGACAGTTTAGACCAAATATCCTGCCTTACAAAAATGGCATCCACTTGTATAATTTTACACTTCTCATCTTCACCAAAAGTAATTTTTTTTTTTTTTTTTTCCCCCTACCACTTACGTTAGGTGCTAATGTTAATGCAAAAGACTCAGTCTGGCTTACTCCCTTGCACCGAGCTGCAGCTGCACGAAATGAGGTACGTTCTCTTGTAATGTCCCTTGAGAATTTCATAAATTCCAGCCACCCTTTTATTCTTGTACTTCTGCACACAATATGGGGGGCCTATGGATGTCATGGTTTCCATCTCAATCCCATTAGAGATCTGCTGCAAAGAATAGCTCTTAAAAGGGTTGTCCAGAATTTCTTTTTTTTTTTTTTTTTTTTTTTTAATGGCCCATAAATATATGATCAGTGGGGGTAGACAGGCAGCTCCAGTGATCAGCTGTTTAAGGGTTGCATTTGATGCCCATATTATGCATCATACGGGGCTGGAAGCAGTTGGCTATATGCCCTGTGTTGTGACCGGATGCTTGTAATGCTGCTCAACTCCTGTTGACTTAGTGGAGCTAAGCTGCAGTACCGGCATCTACACAGACTGGAGCCAGCTGCTTCTAGCCCCTGTGTTGTGTAGAGTGTCGGAAGCAGCCCCTTACAGCTGATCAGTGGGACTTAGGACAATGTATTACAACATGGGTCAGCAGCCTTTGCACTCCAGCTGCTGTGAAACTACAACTCCCAACATGCTCCATTCGCTTCCATGGGAGTTCCAAGAACAGCAGAGTAAGTATGCATGCCGGGAGTTGTAGTTTTATAACAGCAGGAGTGCCAAAGGTTGCCTATCACTCTATTACAGTATCACAAATCAAATCAAATTCATTGTAGTCCATGTCAAAGAGGTTGCACTTGAAGATAACCCCAGTCTATCTGCCACATTGTGGCACGCGGACATACCCAGAGTGGCATCCATTCTATGGATCTTATTCCAAACCTGTATTTTAAGAAAGGGCATTCGGCACCTGCTTTGTAATACTTCTACAGACTTAATGATCATCTTACAGTTAGAGGAGCTGCTGATCAAAAGGTAGTTGACTTGCTAACTGCAGTACCCATTTGTATAGGTTTTTTCTTGGTGTGTGTCTTAGCAAGTTGCGTGTGTATGTATCTAATATGGATTTTTTATTAATTTGACACATGCCCAATGATTTTGTCTGCTAGAGAGCGGTCTCTCTTCTTGTAAAGCACTCTGCTGATGTCAGTGCTCGGGACAAGAACTGGCAAACTCCACTACATGCTGCAGCTGCTAACAGAGCAACAAAGTGTGCGGAAACCTTAATAGCAGCAGTGAAAAATGTCAATCTAGCAGATCGGACAGGACGTACTGTACTTCACCATGCTGTGCTCAGTGGCAGTGTAGAGGTATGCTTTCACCAAGCCCCACAGAAATGGTTTAAAAGAGTTGTTGATTTTCTTTGTACTTGCACATTGGAAGCATTAAGCAGAATAAGTGTCTGAGAGAAGCGTCATGATGGTGTAATGTGGATGACGGCATTGAAGTTTAACATTGTAACCTTGTAAAAGTCAAAAAGCAACTCTTTGGTGTGTATAAATTATTGGTAGTAAAGAAGCTTGGGCTATACAATTACAGCTAGCTGCTGAAAAGCTGTAGTATTTAGGTAATTCATTTGTATTTTGCAGATTGTTGTAATGCTTTTAAACAGAAGGGCACACCACAGCATTTCTGATAAAAAGGATCGGCACCCTATCATGTATTCGTCTTATCTTGGTAAGTACGGTAGTTTCTGGCTATTTTTAGTTTGCTACCACAAGGTTATTCCAAGTTTTAACGTTATCCTGACACTCATTGAAAATGAATTGCTCTCTGATCCCTATACAGATATATTGATTGGCACAGAATCTTGGACGTAAATAAGAACACATGGGTATGCTTTAATAAGTTGAGATCTGTAAAGTATATAATACTTTTCGTTACCATTTTTAGGGAAAGCAGGATATTTATAATTCTTTGTCATTAAATCTAAATTGACTGTGGTAGATGCAGTAAAAGATGCTAAGTGGTAAACTGAACAGTGACCATGTTGGATTATTTGCCATGCTGACATGATTTTATCACTATTAAATATTGAGGGTTGCATTGTGGTAATCCTGGAGTTTTGCCATGATTTGTGGATGACTTCTTTTGTCCTTAGCTTTAAAGTGATGAAGTCCATTAAAGGGGTTCTGTCCCCCTGATATGTTTCTTAGTAAATAATGGTAGGCACCATGAAATAATTTTAGAGCATATTTCCTTAGACCTGTGTTATGCCGTTCCTTTGTTATTCCTTCTAGAAATATGTGAATAAATTGACACCTGCTGGGGGGGTGTTTCTACGTTCTGGCAAACCCCTTAACAGAGCAGAATGGTCACACCCAGTTGTCAGTCTATTCCTGAATTTGTAGGAGGTATAGCAGAGGAATGGCCACATGTAGAGTTCTGAAAAGATGCTTCAGACGTATTTTACATGTAGCACAAGTAGTTACTAAAAAAGACTTGTTAGGAGGGACAAGAGGTTGTCTTTTACATCAGATTGCTTTGTGGTTTATTTGTTTAGGTCACCTGGAGATTACAAAGCTGCTTATATCTTGGGGAGCTGATGCAATGTCAAAGGATAAGAATGGTTATACGCCTCTTCATGCAGCTGCTTCGACTGGGAGGATAGACATTGTGAAGTATTTGTTAAAACTTGGTGTGGAGGTAAGAAATGATTTTATATATATATATATATATATATATATATATATATATATATATTTTATTTTTTTTTATTTTATTTTTTTGTCCTTTTATGGAGCATTAAAAATTTTGTTCTTCAAATGTATAAATTGGGGCAATGGGGATTGTATATTGAGTGTGCTCATATTCACTTCCCAAAATTTTTAGTTGACCACATAACCCTTTGTTTCTCTAAGACATTAATGGAAACTTCTGCTCAAAATTTTTTTTTTTTTTTTTTAAATCTAATTTCTTGATGTTAGATTGATGAACCCAATTCCTTTGGAAACACTGCCCTGCACATAGCTTGTTACATGGGTCAAGATGCTGTGGCTAATGAACTTGTCAACTATGGCTCCAATGTCAACCAGCCCAATGATAAGGGCTTCACCCCTCTGCACTTTGCTGCTGTTTCCACAAATGGGGCATTGTGCCTGGAGCTGCTTGTCAACAATGGAGCTGATGTCAATTACCAGGTACATTTTTGTATTATTATTTTATTTATTTAATCTTGAAAGGGCTGATATGTGAATAAGATATGCTTTAGATTATGATAGGGAAGGGGAAGCAACTAAAACTGCATGTAAACTACATCTTAAAGTGGTAATGGCACATATCTCTTAACCTGTTGTGGCCAGCTGTGTGGGGCTGCTGGAAATCACAATCTTTGCAAGACCATAGAAGTGAATGAAGTGTTGGCCATGCATGCTTGCCGCTGTACGATTCACATGAAGCATGTAGGGGGCACTTTTGGACACATATTCTCCTGATCCCTAGAGGTTCTAGCAGTCAGACTTAGTGATATGATGCTTACACCCCCTGTCCACAGGACAGGGAAAAAGTTTCAGTAGTGGGGACATTTAATTACTGTTTGCATATTCTCTATAAAATGTCTCCTTACGTTTGCATTAAATTGTGTAGGAAGAAAAGAAAACTTTTAGAACTTAATGTATAAAATGCATTTGTTACAGAATTTAATATAAATATAACTACGGTAGATATATATTACTTTTACACTCATTTGTTCTCATGGAATTTTGTGGCTAGTAAGCCCTTAATTCTTGCTATGGTCCACCATTGAGCAAAGAATTTGACCCACTCTTATTGTGTGTAATAGGGATTAATATGATTTTTTTTTTTTTTTTTTCCACTTTTTCTGTGCAGAGTAAAGAAGGGAAGAGCCCCTTGCACATGGCTGCCATACATGGAAGATTTACACGTTCCCAAATTTTAATTCAAAATGGTATGTTTCTGCTCATATGTATACCAGTCTAGTCCAGAGAGACTGAACTTGCTGATGTCTTTACTTCCATGTTCTCTGCAGGTGGTGAAATTGACTGTGCTGATAAATATGGCAATACTCCTCTACATGTTGCTGCTAGATATGGGCATGAGCTGCTAATAAGTACATTGATGACCAATGGTGCTGATACTGCAAGGTGAGATCACATAAGTAGTGAACCTTGGAAACATTCATTGTGTAACATTTGTCTTACTACTCGGTGCTGTAGTAGACAGCACAAATGCAGTTATTGATGGCCAAATACATAGGGGTGGGCATAGTGTATGAATGCATTAGTAACTTTGTTTCATTGTGGGCCTGTCCCTATGGACTCTCACTGTCAAACAGTGTTGGGGTCTGTGACACACACCCTTTTAGAGAGCAGAATGGTAACTTGAAATTGGTAGTTTAATCATACATTTGCGGAGGGAATAACAGGAACAGTAGAACTTAAGGGGAACCTTTCAAGCCGATTTGGAACCCTAAACCACCCACAGGTCCTTTATAGATCGGGGGCTTAGTGTGCCGTCACCCTGTTTTAAATCCATCCATGCCCGCATTTGAAAAAAAATAACGAAATAAACCTTTATACTTGCCTTGAGTTAAGTTTTGATGAGCCTGCGCAGTTCTTTAGTGAAGCCGAGGATGTACACCCCAGCCTCACTGTACAAGTGCCAGAGGTAATGGCTTAAGCACTGAAGCCAAGGTGTACTCCTCTGGGCTCAGTGAAGAACTGCACCGGCGTGAGTAGCACAGCGGCAGGGGGAGTGTAAAGCTTTTTTTTTTTTTTTTTTTGTATTCTGTAGGCTTTATAACAGGGCGATTTGGAAGCATCTATTCATATAACTCTTAAAGGAAATCTGTCATGGTGATTTGGGACACTAAAATACCCACAGGTTCTTATAGGCCAGGGGTTTAGTGTCCCAAATCAACATGACAGATTTCCTTTAAGCGTTCTATGAAAAGATGCTTCAGAATTGTGGGGAATGAGATTGCTTACTGAAATTGACATGCTTGGAGGTTGACAGGTACTTTTTATATACTCTAGCGAGTTATTTCTGAATATAGCATAAATAAAATATACAGTGAATACTTATTTTTCCATTTACTAATAGGTTTGTACTGAATACATGTTGCTGATTAGGCATCAGGGCAGTATTAATCATTGTCTTTGTTACAGGCGTGGCGTTCATGGCATGTTTCCCCTGCACTTGGCTGTTCTGTTTGGGTTCTCAGACTGTTGCCGAAAGCTTCTTTCCTCAGGTAAGTAACTTCTTTATGTGTAAATCTACTAAAGTAATATCTTGGAATAAATGTGTGGGATCTCTAAAAGATATAGTGCATAACTTGTACCCCATACAGGTCAGTTGTACAGCATAGTGGCCTCTTTGAGCAATGAACATGTGCTGTCTGCCGGCTTTGATATCAACACACCTGACAACCTCGGGAGGACCTGCCTCCACGCTGCTGCTTCAGGAGGGTAAGCGATCAAGACCATTGAGGGACCGGTTTACCCTCCTCAGTATCACAGGGATCAGTTCTTCAATGTTGTTCTAAGCATTTTCGAGGAATTCACTTGATCTAGCCTTACGATAGGTTGTGGTGGTGGTGCTGGTGGCTGAGCTGCAGTTTTAGCCAGATCATCTTTTGCATGGATGTCAGTGTCCAGTACTGCAGCGAAAGAGCAGAAGCGCTAAGATCTTATTCACGTGGTAGTGAACAGCCATTTTCAAAACGAGTGAATGCATTCACATGTAAATTTTTTGACAGAAAAAAATGTCAGCTTAAAAAAATGGGCATGCTATATTTTTGCCGGTTTTTGACAGACATGCAGACCTAGTCGAAATCAATGAATCAGTTTTTATCGGATGTTAAACAGATTGGAGTCCGAGTTACATCCATTTAAAATGGATCAGTGGGTAAAATGAATAAAGAAAATTTCAAACTATCCTTTAAAAATGAACACACAACTGATGAATCTCAGCCATCAGAAACTGAAGAAGGTTGCAAAATGGCTGTCAAGCTAGTGGACCCTTATGATGCACATATTGATGCTCTATACAGGGAATAGACTGTCAGTGTATTTAAAGAGTACCTTTCACTACCTCCAGCAAGTCCAACTCTTCACACCAATTAATAGGCATTGATTCTGGCACAGTTGGAATTTTGTGTATTTTTTTTTTTTCTAATACTTTGCTGCCAAAAGAAATGTAATTGTTTAAAAACTTCTGCCAGCAATTGTTTGGATACTTCTGCAAGGTGCCAGATCTCATTGATGAGCTGGCATCACTTTTTATTGACCTTTCCGTAACTTTTAAGGTGAATTTGGACAGATAGCTGAATTGATAAACCTATATATGATCATCTGTGTAGTGGTGTTGTATCTTTACAGTCATCTTTCTATAAACTTTATTACAGAAATGTTGAATGTCTTAATTTGCTGGCAAGCAGTGGCGCTGATCTGATGAGACGAGATAAATTTGGAAGGTAAGCTTAAATATGTTGTGCAATGCCAAAACCTACACAAACACAGCTGAACTCCTCTTTAACTTAGAGGGGTTTCTACAACATATAACTTTTTTCAAAACTTAAATGACTGTGCAGATAAACCATCTGCTCTGTACCTTCACCCCACCTCCTTTGTGCCCTCTTTTAACCCCTTCACGTTGGTGACCCTTCTCGATTTTTGTTTTTGACTCCCTGCCTTCCAAACCCCATAACTTTATTTTTCAGTTCACAGAGCCATATGAGGGCTTAATGTTTGAAGGACAAATTTAGTATGCTGTACAATGTACTGGAAAAAAAAATTCAGAATGGGGCAGAATTGGGGGGGGGGGAGTGCATTTGTGCGACTTTCTAACAGGCTTCATTTTTACAGTGTTTACTTTGCAGCCAAAATGACATGTCATTCCAGGGATACAAAATTTATAGTTTTATTTACATTTTAACCCCTTAACAAAAATATAAAGCTTTGCAAAAGAAAAAAAAAAAGAAAGTTTTCTCTAAAAGTCTGCCATATTCTGACACCAGTTTTATATTTCAAGAGGACTTTTCACGTCATCATGTATATGCTGTTTTACATACCTCTAGAAAGCCGACAGCGCGCTGACTTCAGCACGCTGCCGGCTTTTCCGGTATATGCCACAGGGCTGGAGCTATCCAGGGTCGTAGTTTCACGGTTCACTGCCAGAAGGGCGTTCCTGACAGTCTAGCTGGTCTGTGAGGAACGCCCTCCCTGACAGTACTATCCATAGACTTGTACTGGGGGGGTGTTCCTCACAGCGTCATCGCTGGACTGTAAGGAACACCCCCTCTGACAGTACTCAGCTATGGGACGAGTGCAGAGAGAGCGGGCATTCCTTACAGCCCAGAGATGACGCTGAGTTGTGAGGAAGGCTTTTTAGCGGTATGTGAAACAGCATATACATGAGAACGTCAAAGGTCCTCTTTAACTCGGGTAGCATGTCAAATCCAGAAATATCCATAATTTTGTGATTATTTGTAGCACTAGTAAAAAAAAAAAAAAAAAATTATATTTTTTATCTATGTATTATATGTATTTCTGGCCCATCACACAGTTTATAACCCCCTTTTTCTGGCCAATCACACAGTATATAACCCCCTTTTTTAGCCCCCACACAGTTTATGGCACATTTTATACCTTGCCAACACTGAAGAAGGTCGGGACGCTGTATGTAGCATCACGGCGTTCTTCAGCGTTGTGACGTCAGTGTAGTGCTGCCTAAAGGAGGGCGGCTAGGACAGGAGCGTGGACAGGTGAGTGAAAAAGCCGATGCGTGTCACCTGTCACCACGTGGGCCGGTCAGAGATAGAGGGCCAGAGTGTGGCCCGCGGGCCGTACAATGCCCAGGTCTGTTTTAAATGTGTGGGGTGTGTTTTTATTTGTTTTTGTTTTTTTTGTTTTTTTTTAAAAAACATGTTGGATATCCCCACTATCCAAAAATATTTCTAATATGTTTTATCCTGCAAGGTAAACGCCATAAAAAAGAAATATATATATATATATATATACAGTACAGACCAAAAGTTTGGACACACCTTCTCATTCCAAGAGTTTTCTGTATTTTCCTGACTATAAAAATTGTAGATTCACACTGAAGGCATCAAAACTATGAATTAACACATGTGGAATTATATACTTAACAAAAAAGTGTGAAACAACTGAAAATATGTCTTATATTCTAGGTTCTTGAAAGTAGCCACCTTTTGCTTTGATTACTGCTTTGCACACTCTTGGCATTCTCTTGATGAGCTTCAAGAGGTAGTCACCTGAAATGGTTTTCACTTCACAGGTGTGCCCTGTCAGGTTTAATAAGTGGGATCTCTTGCCTTATAAATGGGGTTGGGACAATCAGTTGAGTTGTTCAGAAGTCAGGTGGATACACAGCTGATAGTCCTACTGAATGGAGTGTTAGAATTTGTATTATGGCAAGAAAAAAGCAGCTAAGTAAAGAAAAACGAGTGGCCATCATTACTTTAAGGTCAGTCAGTCCGAAAAATTGGGAAAACTTTGAAAGTGTCCCCAAGTGCAGATGCCAAAACCATCAAGCGCTACAAAGAAACTGGCTCAAATGAGGACCGACCCAGGAAAGGAAGACCAAGAGTCACCTCTGCTGCGGAGGATAAGTTCATCCGAGTCACCAGCCTCAGAAATCGCAGGTTAACAGCAGCTCAGATTAGAGACCAGGTCACTGCCACACAGAGTTCTAGCAGCAGACACATCTCTACAACAACTGTTAAGAGGAGACTGTGTGCAGCAGGCCTTCATGGTAAAATAGCTGCTAGGAAACCACTGCTAAGGACAGGCAACAAGCAGAAGAGACTTGTTTGGGCTAAAGAACACAAGGAATGGACATTAGACCTGTGGAAATCTGTGCTTTGGTCTGATGAGTCCAAATTTGACATCTTTGGTTCCAACCACCGTGTCTTTGTGCGACGCAGAAAAGGTGAACGAATGGACTCTACATGCCTGGTTCCCACCGTGAAGCATGGAGGAGGAGGTGTGATGGTGTGGGGGTGCTTTGCTGGTGACACTGTTGGGGATTTATTCAAAATTGAAGGAATACTGAACCAGCATGGTTACCACAGCATCTTGCAGCGGCATGCTATTCCATCCGGTTTGCGTTTAGTTGGACCATCATTTATTTTTCAACAGGACAATGACCCCAAACACACCTCCAGACTGTGTAAGGGCTATTTGACCAAGAAGGAGAGTGATGGGGTGCTACGCCAGATGACCTGGCCTCCACAGTCACCAGACCTGAACCCAATCCAGATGGTTTGGGGTGAGCTGGACCGCAGAGCGAAGGCAAAAGGGCCAACAAGTGCTAAGCATCTCTGGGAACTCCTTGAAGACTGTTGGAAGACCATTTCAGGTGACTACCTCTTGAAGCTCATCAAGAGAATGCCAAGAGTGTGCAAAGCAGTAATCAATGCAAAAGGTGGCTACTTTGAAGAACCTAGAATATAAGACATATTTTCAGTTGTTTCACACTTTTTTAAGTATATAATTCCACATGTGTTAATTCATAGTTTTGATGCCTTCAGTGTGAATCTACAATTTTTATAGTCATGAAAATACAGAAAACTCTTGGAATGAGAAGGTGTGTCCAAACTTTCGGTCTGTACTGTGTATGTATATATATATATATATATATATATATATATATATATATATATATATATATACCATACACATACACACACACACACACACACACACACACACACACACACACACACACACACACACACACACATACACACACAATGTGCAAATTTACGTATTTTGGTCACTTTCCTTTTCCCAGAAAATAATAAAAAGTGATCAAAAAGTCAGAGCCCTGACACATCTCCAACAGCAATACAGTAAAAAAAGTTATAGGCATAAGAATACGGTAACACCAGGAAAATCGCACATTTTCAAAAAGGGGCGTTTTATTTGTAAAAGTAGTAAAACATGATAAAAACAATATAAATTATTGTACTGCTGTAATTGTAATGACCTGCCAGACAAAGCTGCCATGTAATTTTTTAATGTAGAGTGAACGCCATAAAAAAAAAAAAAAAAAAAAATGCAAAAAAATGATAGAATTGTGGGTTATTTCACATGGACACCCAAAAAAGTTAATAAAAGCTAATCAAAACATATGTACCCCAAGATGGTGCCAAATGAAACTACAACTTGTCACCCCAAGAATAAGCCCTCTCATAGCTGTATAGACAGAAAGATAAAAAAAAAGTTATGAATTTTGGAAGGCGGGGAGGGAAAATATGAAGAAAGTCGCCGAGCATTAGCGTACAGACTACCCTACGTCCTTAAAGGGTTAAAACTTGGCTCACTAATTTTGAGAGCATCTAAAAAAAAAAAAAAAAAAAAAATACAAAAATATAAAGAAAAACATGTGGAATTCTCTTTTATGTAGGTGTAAAATATCACAAAAATAAACCACCACACTAAGTATGTCCACAGAATGCGTTTCATTTATTTTTGTTTTGTTTTTGCTCTTTTGTAGGATACCGCTGCATTATGCTGCTGCCAATGGCAGTTACCAGTGCACAGTGACTCTAGTTACTGCTGGAGCCAGTGTTAATGTGGCAGACTTCAAAGGCTGCACTCCCTTACACTATGCTGCTGCTTCAGATACTTATAGGAGGTGAGTACATATTCAATATTCTATGACCTTCTAGTTGAGTTCTTAAATTGTGGGAATAATACTGGGAATCTCCTGCATCCCGATGACTGTGTTCAGCTTCTTATGTCCTGTTGTTGGAGCAGCAGGCCAAACATACGACCTGCGGCTCCATTCATTCTCTATGGGAACACACGAGATAGCTAGGTATAAAGCTTGGCCATCATATGCACTCCCATAGAGAATGGTTGGAGTGGCAGGGTGCATGCTCTATCTGCCACTCCATCTCCATCCCTATTGTTGGGATCAGTGGGGGTCCCAGTACAGTATTTGGACCACCACCAGTCATAAAGTTATACCCATCTTAGTGACTAGAAGGGTTGACATTTCTTTGTTTTACAGGGTTCCCCATGCAGGCTCTAAGTCAAACCAGGCAGAGCAGTCCAGGTAATGTACAATTTGTCCATTTTGAAGCTTGGTTTGTCTGTGTTGCTATCCCCTGCTTTCACTAAAGACTGGAATAAGGAATTGGCCAGACCGGTATCACAGGGTGCATTCACAATGTGTGGTTGTACTACGTTTTTTTGCTGTGTGGTTCTCTTCCACACAGCTAGAACCAAAGTTTCGGCATACCATATGACTACACGCTAAAAGTTGAAGGATAATTGTTGAAAAACAAGGAAAGGAAATGTAATCCGGAATTGAGGTTGTGTGGTAGTGCATCTCAGCCCTATTCACATCAATAGAACTGAGCTGTAATAATAGAGCCAACCAATGGACAGGGGAGGTGCTGTTTCTGTTTTTCTAATCCTGTACAATCCCATTCAACCTGTAACTTAGAAACCAAGTTCAAAAAGTTCACTGAATTTATTCTACCCTCTTAGAACAATGGACTCTAATACTGGTAAAGGCAACGAGTCAGAGGAAGAGGATGAGAAAGCATCACTAGAAAAAGAGGCTTTCTTGTAAGTGTTCGAGTTTAATAAAAAGTCACAAACACTTATGCACCCATGTGTGTTGCTCTTCTTCATACATGCAGCTCTGTTTAATCATCAGTTTCTCCTGAATGTCAAAAACTTGAGTTCCTCCTTTCTTCAAAATTTCACCTTTTGAAATTCACAACTCGCACACTTTCCTTATTTTTCAGTAACCTTATTATTTTCTTACAGTGCCTTAGAATTTCTGCTGGACAACAATGCCGACCCTTCACTTCGAGATAAACAGGGTTATGCTGCTGTTCACTATGCAGCTGCTTTTGGCAACAGACAGAACTTGGAACTAGTAAGTGGAACTAGAAAGATTTAAAGGGAATCATCCTAATTATATTATTTGACAGAATACATATAATTTAAGGACAAATTCACACCACAGTAATTCAACTGCATTATTGACAGATGAGCCCCAATGAGGTTCTGCTAAAACTAACTTAATTCAAACTCCTCAAGAATAATTTGCTGAGCTAAGTTGCGGCCAGTCACGCGCGGTACTACTAGTCAAGGAGCAGTACTTCAAATTAGATAGGGTGCCAGTCAGGCAAGAGGATGAATAGCAGACTGTGCTTGGATGTTCTTTTCTAGTCATCTTTGTGGCTATTTATTGGGAGGAAACCTACCTATTACCCATTCATTCCTGTATGGTAATTGCCTGTACAGTATATTTCCTAAAGATGTTATGTTAGCACTTGTATGTTTAACATCCGTTTCTGATCACAGCTCCTAGAGATGTCATTTAACTGCCTGGAGGATGTGGAAAGCACTGTACCGGTTAGCCCTTTGCACTTAGCAGTAAGCATCTTTATGGTTTTTGGAAGGATAATTTTAAGAAATAAATGCGCTTGATGCAGATAAATGCTGAGAACCGGTATTTATAGAATACATTATTATACTGCAGAATAGATAGAGATTTTGGTTTATGCTTAAACCAGTTTGAAACAAAAAGTAACAATGCAACATTTTCTTTCATAAAAGTCTGTTTCCAACATAAAGATTCTCCCTGTGTAGCGCAGAAAAAGTATATTATTTTCACATAATGTGGGAATCTTCTATTTATTGAAACAAATAAATAATGTTAACAGGCCTACAATGGTCACTGCGATGCCCTAAAGACTCTAGCGGAGACGCTGGTAAATCTGGACGTTCGGGATCACAAAGGCCGCACTGCCCTTTACCTCGCCACAGAAAGGGGTTTTACAGAGTGTGTGGAGGTTCTGATGAGCCATGGGGCCTCCCCTCTCATAAAGGACCGCAAGAAGAAATGGACACCATTGCATGTAGCAGGTAGGTATCCTGGGAAGACATTCATATTATATATAATTTTTTTGTTTTCTTTGAAATGTTTTAGGAAATCTCCTATGAAGAAAGTTTTTCTAGAAATAAAATTGAGAGGGGTAGGGATATTATTTATTATATTTAATAATTATATGTGGGAATCTGAATGGGGGTGCTCCCTTTTGGACACTTTATCTAAAGCTGCCAGTACAAGTTGTGGTAGTGGTGTGTCATGGCCATACTCTGTGCAGCAAAACTGCATACAGATTTTCTACAGCTACGTGTACAGGTAGAAAAAAATGTTGCACTCAGTAGTATCTTTTGTTTAATTCACAGCTGGCTCTGGAAACACTGATGTTCTTCATCTGCTGATTGACAGCAATGAGAGACCGGACATTACTGATGTAACGGATGCACGTGGACAGTGAGTTATTTCTTTAGCTGCGTTTTTCTTTGTTCTTGAATTCATAATCTGTTTTACATGATTGGGTAGATTTTAGACAATGTATTAAACGTTATCAGTTATGAGATGTTCTAGATATAATCAAAAAATATTTCCTTATGGTAGGTTCACACTGGCATCTGAGGATCATAAGAATGAACTGTTAAGATAGAGGACACTAATGGAGCCTGAGGGATTCCATTGACTATAATGGGGTCCATTGGGTGTCTGTGGGATGTTTTTTTGTTCTTTTTAATGGAAATTGCTGGACAAAGGCGTTGGGCATGCAGAACTTTTTTTTTTTTTTTGTTCTGACGATTTTTAGATTGACATTGCGACAGTCATAATCACATTCAGAATTCTGCTAGCATCCTACTTGCTCAGACCTCACATATCCCATATCCATCAGGTTATCATCTCATGCCCTGACCTGTGAGCAGTATGCATTATACTAGCTGAGAAAAAAAACTTCAGAAATCTTAATGTTTTCTCTAAAGTATTATCCATAGGATAGGGGGTAACTTATAGATATAAAGATGGGGGGGGGGGGGGGGGGGTCCGATCTCCAGCACTTCCATGGAACTGAATGGGGCGGTTCGCACACTACCCTACCACCGCACCATTCAGAACGAAGGACAAAAAGCTCCGTGTTCTCGTTATCAGTGGGGTCTCAACAGTCACACTGTGGGGTCTGACCCACACTGATCTGCAAGTTATCCCCAATCAATTCACAATTCTGGTGAAAATCAGTAATGGTGTTTGTTTAGAATGGCAAATGAATTAATTTGACTAATTGCCATTCTCTGCTCTAAATGGGGATATTATGTTTTCAGCTGCCAGAGGGAGAAGGAAACTGATTCTATCTAGTTTGCTCCTGTCAACCCAACCGGGGCACATGGAAGTCAAAATTATGAGAGGGTAAAAAAAAAAAAAAATCTAGAAACCCCATAAATTACTTTGGTCTCCAGTATGGAAATGAATTAGGGAATGATCCTTTTTTAAACAAATTGTATACTTTGATATACTGAAATTATGTTACGTTTGGTTGAATTGCAAGAACCCCCCTTATGCTTGCTGTGATGAATGGACATGTTGACTGTGTTCACCTGCTGCTGGAGAAAGGAGCCACTGTAGATGCTGGAGACAAGAGAGGAAGAACCACACTACACAGAGCGGTGAGCAGAGCTTTTCTGTAACTGCATTTGAAGTTGTCTATTCATGTTGGACAGTTTTTCTTTACGTATGCTCATGTGTATTCTGCAGTCAGTAACTGGTTGTGAAGATTGTGTGGGAGCTCTGCTGGACCATGATGCCTTTGTGCTGTGTCGGGATTACAAGGGACGCACACCTATTCACTTTGTTTCAGCTTGCGGCCATGCAACACTAGTGCATGTGTACTTGCAAGCTGCACTCTCTACAGACCCACTGGATGCAGTGGTGGATTACAACGGATACACTCCCATGCACTGGGCTGCTTACAATGGTGAGTCTTGAGTAATAAGAAACCAATCCAATATGATTCTTCTCTTGTGGTGGTCTAGTGTGTTTTTGTGTGTGTTTTTGGGTTTTTTAATACCTTAGGTTTCAAGAAACACAAAATGCATGTAACAGTTTTGACTTTCTGTTTTCCAGGGAACGAAGATTGTTTGGAATTGTTACTTGAACACAACCCATTTGCTTACCTCGAAGGAAACCCTTTCACCCCTTTGCACTGTGCAGTGTAGGTGCATTTAGTGTGTGTGTGTTTGGTTTGGGTCAAACATGCTTTAAATCTGGTTTCTAATATATTCTCTTTTGTAGAATTAACAGCCAAGACGGTACGGCTGAAATGCTTATAACAGCATTGGGTGCCAAGATTGTGAATAGCAGAGATGCCAAAGGAAGGTTTGTATCTGCATAGTGATGCAGATATGCTAATCATGTCTAAGATTTACATGGTGCATTGTAACCCACACCCCTTTCCCGTTAAGCCACTTCCTTTTTCATCATAGCTCTGACTATTGCCTAGCTAGTCACAGGATAGGTATAACCTGCTGATCATTGTGGGTCCAACTACTCGGACCCCTACTGGATGTGAGAACGGGGGTCTTATTTTCTGCCATCTGAATGGAGTGGCAAGGCGAGCATGCGCACTGCAAATCTCTTCACGGTCTCTGCGATTGCCGGAGAAAGCGGAGTACAGGGCTTGGTTATCTCAGGCAGTGCCATTGAGAATGAATAAAGCATTGTACGGTCCTCCGTTGTCGTGATTAGTGGTGGTGTCTGTGTTTGGGTCCCCACAGACATGTGGATTAAACCTTGGGCCAACCCCCTTAATACATGTGTGGCCACCTAACAGGTTTTCACATCTTTTCAGGCAGATGTCTTGGTACATAAACAACTCCATGGAGACTCTGTATAGGATGTGGAGAGTTGAGGGGCAGCAGGTTAAAAATATTGTGGTTTCATCTGTGCTGCTTATTTGTTTTTGGCTAGGACTCCTCTTCATGCTGCAGCCTTTGCTGACAACATGAATGGTTTACAGCTACTGCTGCACCACCAAGCGGAGGTTGATTCCGCTGACCAGGCTGGTCGGACACCACTGATGATAGCAGCAGAAAATGGGAAAACAGCAGCAGTTGGTAAAGTTTATTATATAAAATATATATATATATTTTTTTTTTTTAATCAGTTATAGAAAACACTATCTGATTTTGATCTGCTTTTCTGACTATTTATCGCTTCATCCTAGAGTTCCTGCTGTATCACATGAAAGCAGATTTAACTGTGATGGACATTAACAAGAACACTGCTCTTCACCTAGCCTGCAGCAAGGTGCCTGGATTTTCCTATTTCAATCTTGCCAGATGCTAGGATGCTGTGCTTCAATAATGTTATATCTGAAAGTTTTTTTATTTTTTAACTTTACAAATTCGCCTTGGCCTAGTTTTTGGTTTTTTTGGGGTTTTTTTTTTAAATCTGTTTACCGTTTAACATGAAACCTGTTAAATTGAACCTGCTATCCTATCTGCGGGTGTCCAAGTTCAGTGCCATGGGTGTGTTTAAAGGATAATGGTAAAGAGCAGGAGCAGACTGGTATATAGCTTGGTGCAAAAGAATCAGTATAACGTATAATCTATTAATCCCCAGCTCCCAGCTCCATCCCCTGGACTCCAGTATCTGTATGTATGTACCTATTGGCGAGGTTGTCCATCGTTCATCAGGGATTTTAATAAGTACAATTAAAATATAGATCTTATAGTTCGTATAATGAGTATGCTGGGTGTCAGATCCTCACCAGTCTGACAAATTTACCCACCCCCCAAAGCCCATAAAACCCCAGGGGCCTAACTTGAGGAGGTGCAGTCAGAACCAAGCCCATAAGCATAAGTAGGGGCTGCACCTAGAGGAGCCCACAGGTCAACCTCACCACACTAAAGCTGGTTAAACTTCTTTTGATGTCCTTTCTGCCCATCTGCTTTATAAATTGATCACCTCATCCATCTGGTGCAAATGAGTGACAAAGAGGAAGGTCATCAGCTGACAGACATGAAGACAAGCTTGCGCAAGCTGAGCTTTTTGCCCCATGGCCGTGATCCTTTATGCCCAGGGAAGACCCTTTTAAATCTCATCCACTTAGCAGTCACTGTACATTTCAGCCATAGAGTAAGAAGGCAGAGGTTATGATACAGTTTGAGCCAAACACAGAAGTGAATCCAAAAAGAAAATTCTAAAGGAAAAAAAATTGTATTCAATCTTCTGTTTGGCTGCTTGTGTCATTCCAACCTTACACACCCCATTCATACTTAAAGCATACCTCCAATTATAAGTAACCTTACATAAATGAATGGTACAGGTGAACATAACAAACTTTGTAACATATCTTAGTAAAGAAATGTTTCCTCCTACATTTTTCAGGTTGAGATACTTTCTACATACATGATGAAGGGAGGTGGAGGATGAGGCTGCTGTTACACTCTGCTACTCTGAGTGAGGCAACTTTTTTGTCTCCTCCTCCATAGAGTTCTGAATGTGAGGCTTGGTATGGAGATGGATCTCTAAGTAAACAGTCTGAATGAACATGAAACAGATTTTCTTAAGATGTATTACAATTTAGCTTCTTATTTTTAGCCTGTACTATTCATTTATGAAAAGTTGTCTATAACACGAAGTACACTTTCAGAAACTTTTTTGCAACAAACCTGCCACATTTGAACCTGCACTAATAGTTTGTTTCAATGTCTTTGAACTGCAGTTAAGTTTTCTGCATGAGTCATAATCTAGGGAAGAAAATTGAACTTTGGCCATATTTTTTATTTTTTTCTCTGTATATGAGTGAGTTGGCTTTCTGGGTAAACAAAGTGTCCTTATGGTTTGTACTTTGGAGCCAGATGTGTGTGAATATTGATGTACAAATGCAGTCAAATGAATTTCTGGTGTTTTATTTCATTTGGTCAGTACATACTGGCACTGGCCTTGGCATAAGCGTGTACTATTGACCCACCAAATAATGTATATTTGTTTCAGTAGGGAGAGGGAGACCAGCCATATTCCAGGGACTGCATGTTTAGGAAACCTCATTGCTTTACCACATATAAAGATCTTTTAATAAAAGGTTTGTTCGACAAGATGGGTTAAAAATATAAGTATTACTCACTTTGTCCATCTTTGCTGTTGCAGTGCTGATGCTAACTGGCTCCCTGCTGCTCTCTACTTTCTGGTCCTGAGGTGCGTTGATACTGTGTCTGGTGGGCATTTTCTGTGTGCAGAGTTGGGCAAGTAGAGGACAGCAGTGACCAATAAGCATCATAACTACAGTGGTGAAAGACTGGTGAGATGAGTGATTTTTATTTATTTAACCCATTGTGTCCCCTCTTTATAAAAATTTACCCCGCTGGATATACCCTTTTAAGATATAAAGTAAAAATCTGCAAGCTGAAACTATGCATTTTAAAAAAGAATTTTAATAATTTTACATGTTTTAGTCTTTATGTAAAATCTGGAAGTTTCCCACTTGAAGAATATTCATGCTGTTTATACAGAATGTTAATCTTTACAAATGGTAGGGAAATGTTTTTATTAATTCTCATCTGGTGGTTGCTCTTTCCAGGGTCACGAAAAGTGTGCTTTGCTGCTTCTAGGGGAGACCCAGGACACTGGCCTTATCAATGCAACAAACAGCATGCTGCAAATGTAAGCCTGTACTCTTCTCTGTATACTTCACATTGCGTCAAATAACTATTCTTCCATTATACTGCTGGTTTTTGGGGGGGGTTTAACTGTAATTTTTATTTATAGTTTACAATATAATATACATCAACAAATGAATACACTGCTGTTTTATGATTTTATGTGGGGAGCTCAAAGTAGCAAATACATATGAAAGTAAATTGTCTGGTGCTGTCTAGTGAGCACTGAATGTTTAATCCTAAATTTGGCATGAGACTGCTATTCTTAGCTGACAGGTTTAGTGAAACTGTAGAAAGTTTCATAGTGTATTCTGTGTGTGATCTGTATTGTGTGCGATTATGTCCATATAGATAATAAAAGGATGTACATGATCGAGATTAGAGTATGGGGTCCTTCTAGAAAACAATGAATGTAGCGTAAGTCACATGCCAGCCAGCTATACATAGTTATGGATAGAGAGGGATGTATGGAGAATTATATGTAACATATATAATTTTTTTTTTTTTTTTTATTAAACCTAGCAGTATAATATTGGGGTATCATATATATATATATATATATATATATATATATATATATATATATATATATATTATTTATTTTGTTCACTGCAGTAAAAGCCAGACTTAATGGATTTTATATATTCCACCCTTTTATCTGAGTGTATCAGCAGACTAAAAGTAATTTTACAACAGTCTGTAGTTTGTGTGCCTAGCTGATGCATTTTCAGGTGAACTTAAGCCCTGCACTAGTTTTTATTCCTTCACATAGTTAAGACTTGTTTTAGTTAATGTTTTATGATTTCCATAGTAGAAAATACATCCGTTTCACTTTGGCTCAATATTACATTTTTCAATGTACTGTACTTTAGTTATGTCAGGACCTGAGTGTTTATGCTGTAATTTGACTTATTACATACAATATATTTATACCCATTATTGATGCATACACTGTCTTGTATGTTATTTTTCTGTTAGGCCGCTCCATATTGCTGCCCGAAATGGGCTTGCATCTGTTGTCCAAGCTTTGCTTACAAGAGGAGCCACTGTTTTGGCTGTGGATGAGGAAGGTGGTGAGACTTGTATTTTTTTTTATCCTATTGTGTTTTTTGGGGGTTTTTTTTTCTTTTTTTGATTTCTAATTAATTTCTAGTTTCTAATACTTAACAGGTAGTTTCAAGGGATCTATGGGAACTGTGGTGTAGTTCTTGGTTTGTCAACTATAGAGTCACTAAACATTACGACATTCCTATCTCAGTCCTTAGCCCATTCCTGCAGCTCAACAAACATAAGGCTCATGCCAACAATAATCATAATGGTGGTTCCTGAGGTTGGGCATAGTCTGGCCTGCAACAGAGTGGTATAAATCACACCCTTGTTTAAAGGAGCCAAACTGCCTGATTCCTATTAAACATTAAGGAGCCCAAGCTGTTTAGGTGGAGAGGTTGTAGTGGAGGTCTACCCTTTTCTCTTGTAACTCAAGCAACAAGGCCAAATATAGAATGCTATAGATGCTGCTGTGTGACAGATTTGACTGGATCTTCTAGCCAACTAATCGGCATTGTACTTTTACTGAAAATTCCCATTTATGACTGTACAGTATTGTCTGTTTTGTGCTGCTCTTTACCTGTACTACATGTACTGTACCTTACCTGAACTAGGATAAACTGCTCCTTTTTAACACCAGGTTGACCGCTGCAATGTATATACTGTACTGGACCTTGAAGAAGCTCTTGATATTGAGGCTTTAGTTATATTAGGTGTGGTTTTATGTACTGATGAATAACTGTTTGACTTTTTGTTTTTTGTTTGTTTTTTTTGTTTGTTTTTTTGACAGCAGGTCACACCCCAGCCTTGGCCTGTGCTCCCAACAAAGACGTAGCAGATTGCTTGGCACTTATCCTATCCACCATGAAGCCTTTCCCACCAAAAGACGCCATCCTTCCCTTCAGCTTCAACCTCCTGAACAACTGCGGTATTGCTGCCAAGACTGCCCTCCCTAACGGTGGCAGCTGTCCCTACACAAAGGATCGGCATGGTTCCATTGCCATGGATGGCTGCTACTCTGAGTAGCTCCTCCCGCCTTGCGGGTTACCCAAAACCTTACTATAATTTATTTAGGTTTATCTGTATAGGGCACTTTAAAGGAGAACAAGACACATCAGTTGCAGAGGTAACAACTGGGCCTGGGCTTTCTTCCTATGTTCACCTGCTCTCTTGAGCTGTCCTGGCTTGCACTGAAGCTTATGTAGTATTGTACCTTCTTTGTATTTGGGAAAGAGCCCAGGTCAGGTGGAATGGAGTCTGCTGATGGGGCACAATTTTAATATGTGGTTCTTTTAATCGGCTACCATTGCTTCCTCACCACCTTTGGTATAAAGCTGAAAGGAAGCACTCTGTATCCATGTTTTTAAAGGTTCACCCTGTGCAATTCATGTCTTTGCTGCTGTAAGATCCTGGAAGCCATTATATAGTTGAAGGGTCACCAGGCCTTAATATGTATTTCAAGGGCATCTTATGATATTTTTTATTTTGTTTTTGGTATGGGGTTACAGGATAAAGTGGCTAAGTAGCACCTTACATTTAATTTTAAGTCATTAGGTTAGTAGCATTCTTCTATCCATTACTTCTTCACACTTTTACAGCTGTTGCTAGATGGGTTTTTTAACCTACTTCCTAGCAAAATGTTGAGCACTGCAAACTTACTTGCTTTTCTCTTTATGCAAATGAGGTGCTACAGTTAGACCACTGATGGGACCCCCCAGATAACATTCCCACTATGCACTGCTGCAAAATCCCCCCTCCCTTCCTTTCCCAGCTAGGCACTTTAGTGATCCTCTGTTCTAATTCTTTATTCCTTTTCTGGTCTTCCCATCATCTGACTCTACTAGATGTTGTTCTACCTGCCATGTCATCAGTATTTGAATTATTTATACTAATCTTTTAATCTTATAGGGGACTGTAGTATTTATTTGCAGTCTGTACACTTAGCTCTTATAGGCTGCAGATGTTTGTTCCATCTCTTCTTTCCGGGATGCCTATTTTTGCGGTCTCTTTTTTTTGTTTTGTTTTTGTTTTTTTGTTTTTAGATAATTTTGCACTTAAATAACACTTTTAACCAGAAGTGATGTTCTGTTAGGTGTGTAAGTTTATATATGAGGTTATATAATATTAGATGTTTACTTGAGCTTAGCTTATGTAAGTGTTTTGCATTTGTTTCATTATCAGAATGTAAGAACGGTGCTTTTTTTATGTATTTTAATCATGCAGTTTATTTTAATTTTCATTGATGAAATATTAGACATCATCCAAACCATTGTCCTATATAATGCAATAAGGCAAGGCAGATAAATAACTTTGTGTCTAGAAGGTTCCATGACTGTTACTAAGTTTTTTGGAAACTTGGCATTACCTAAATATAGTGGGTTTTTTATTTGTAATTCTCCCTTCCTACACGCCAAATTCTCCCTTGGTACATCTTTTATCATTTTTATCCTTCATATATTTTTATTTACCAAAAATATCTTTTATTGAACCATGTCAGTTGGTGGCTAAAATGGCAAAAGGGATCAATTGTTAATAGAACAATACAGGTGCTATTGATTTTATGAGTGGGTGGTTGTTTACTTTCCTTTATCCATTTCCAACTTTTTTTTTTTTTATGACTTTGCAAGGCTTTTTATTGTTTTTGCACGTCCTACTGCATTTCACCAGCAAAAATCAGTTAAGGGGGAAATGTGTGTAAGAACTGAAATTGAGAATTTCTCTGACCAGCCCAGGAAAAGGGGTTCAAGGATATCCCAGGACCGTGTTGCATTTTGTGCTTGTACTCAGCCATGTCCCGAATATATATGCCACAGTAATACAGGAAGTCTGTTACATTTCATATCTATTTACCAAACATGCAGTTTTGCTTCATTTTTATATATGCTTCTATAATTTTATATGCATCTCATGACATTGGGCTCCAGTTTCACATATCATCTCATTGCCCTATAGTAGAAGAAAATAAGTTTCTCTTATATAATGTCTTGTAACCGGAATAGATTTTTTATTTTTTTTTTTTTTTTTTGTTCGTACCCAGCTTCATAGTTTATAGAGTGTCTCTTCACACATCTATACAGTAGAAGTAGTTGAGCCCATTGTACATGTGCTGCTGCTCTTGAGATTTCATGCTTGATTGAGCGGTGCTAAACTGTAATGTGGGTTTTGCATAATTTACACCATTTTCCACACTTCCCATCATATCAGTGTGTTTTTTTTGTGTTTAGACATTGGCTTATATCACTCATGTCTTTACGTTGTGGCTGTATGTCTCACAGTTGATTCTATTTTAAAATGTGCTACATTTCAGAACAAACCATGAACCCATGCTAGAGAAAGTATTTTTAAAATTTTAGCTTTCATATTACGCTAAGTTCACATTCGCATCACCAATGTGGATAGATGGACTGCTAAAATAGCGGTGACACGGAGCTTGACAGAACCCATTGACTACAAGCGAGTCTGTTCAGTGTTTTAAAACTGAAACTGGCAGTCAAAAAAGCAATGTCTGCAGGACTTTTTTGTCCACCAGTTGCAAGCAGACATTGCAACTGACTCTAGAATTGAGACTTTGGCGCAAATCTATTAAATTATATATTATTATTTATTTTATTTTTTTTAAACAATGCATTTTTTAATTTATACTTGGCTATACAGTCACTAATTGAAGCAGGTTAGCTGGTATGAGCTTGCAAGCGGCTAACCTACCACAATCTACAATAGCAGTATAATAGATGTGGATGAGATCTATTTAATTCTCCTGCTGAGTATAAAACCCTCAGCACAAAGTGAGTAGCTGTGTATATGTGTTAAACCCACAGCATGTCAATTATTGCTATAAACGCAATATAGAATTTCCCTGCAGAAATTCTGCAGTGTGTGACCTTAGCCCAGAAATCGCCATTAATTATATTAATCTGGTCTTCCCTTAAAGTTAATCTGCACGATTAAATTAGAACTGCAGTTCACAAATAGTGGTCTAAAATTTCAAAGACCTAATGTCATCCCTGGTTAGCTTTATATTTGATAGTTTATCTGGCCTGCAGGAATTAAAGAAAAGCTTCTGTTTTCACAAAAACATATATCCTGTTAGATATATATTTTTTATTTTTTTGTCAACGGACCATTCACATCTTTGGGATTAAATTATTCCTTTTCTACATTCCTTTTCCCAATTTAGGCAAAACACAGTAAGGTGCAGGACTCTTATGACTTCTGTGCTTTTTTTTTTTTTTTTTTTTTTTTTTTTTTTCTTCAAAGATCTCCTTACAAATCTTGCTGCCTTACTACCATAGTGTTTTAGGTACTAATAATATCCCAGTCTTACCTCTATATAGGTGCATGGCTTTTGAGACCCATAGTATCTGCTGATAGAGTAAGTTGGCGAGCCTTCCTGCTGCACTTGCTCTTTTGCACAAGATAGACAGGGCTTGTTCATTTAGGGACTGTTCACACAGTGGAAATGGTAGAGAAATATGAAGCTGTCTTTCGCCTCACATTCCTCCCCACTTACCGCCCTGGGCTTTCTGTCACTGGTTAGCCCTAGATATATATCGCTGGTACAGCACACTCTTTTGTAGTTATGGTGGTGGTGCTTAGCAGAAAGGTTCTCCAACCCAGGATACAGAATATAAATATCACTGCACACACCGTAAATGTTTTTATGTGATTTAGACAGGATGCATTTTATTTGATATTTCTTCATAACAAGAGAAGTGCTCAAAATTATAACTTCACAACACCTTATAACATAGTATAAGGTAGCATAAAATTGTAGATCAGATGGGCAACGTTTCGGTCAGTTGACCTTCATTCAGCTTGATCTATGTGGACGGCAAATGTGGTCTGTGGCGTTGGTGACATCAAGCCGGATGAAGGTCAACGTGAAATGTTGCACATCTAATCTACAATTTTATGCTACCTTATTCTATGTTATATGGTGTTGTGAAGTTATAATTTTGAGCACTTCTCTTGTTATGAACAAATATCAAATAAAATACATCCTGTCCATCATGTGAAAACTTTTACGGTGTGTGCAGCTATCTTTATATTCTGATTATCCTTAGATGACTGGGGCTAAAGGGCAGAAAGGCTGATACTGTGGCTGATGAGCTGCAGAAAATTCTACTGCAAGATCAAGCAGGATGTTTTTAGTTTGTTTTTTTTTCCCTCTCCATGTGAACATACCCTTAGGCTTCGTTGACATGGTGGAATCTGAAGCTTATTTTTGAGGTGGATTCCACACCAGAATCGGCGGTAGATTCCGACCTCATTCTGCCTCTCATTGCATTCAATGGGAGGCAGAGATTGGAGCAGGATGCTGAAAAATCTTGTAACAAAGACATCCCTTTCATCTGGGTCTAATCAGCAGCAGAAAGCCGATGCCCTGCTTCAGGAGGTGGAAAATGAAAAGGAATCTGAGGCAGATGTTCTCCTCATTCTTCATTATCTACTGTGTGAACAAAGCTTTAGGGTGCTTTACTGTATTGAGTCCAGTCCATTATTTCACAATTGACTACCTGCAAATCTACCAAAGCAAATTATCAGGGATAGGCTGATCTTTTCAAATTGTGGATGTGGCTTTATAATGTAGTGCCGCAATACGTTATGAGAACAGCAGTGTCCTATAGATGTGCCCTTGTTTACCTTTCCCCTTGGCTTGACATAGCCTGAGATGATGAGCATTGGCGAAATTTTACTTTTTCTCTGTCTGGCATTGTCTGCATGAGAATATGTTAGATTTTTACTGTACAACATTGGAGTTCTGAATGACATTTTTGATATGGTAAGGAAGGACACATTTGTAACTACACAAGACTAATCTTACACACACCACCTGTATGTAGGAGCTTTAGGCTTAATGCACATTAGGAGAGCTGTGTGAAATATCCTGTACGGTGGCAATGAGAACTGTTAGCATTGAAAATACCCCCATTGGAGCATGCCACAGTTCATACAAACACATGAAGGTATTGTATGGCCCCATAGTTTGCTAGGGATAGTGTATTTGGTTGTGTTACACAGAGCCATCTTTTAAAGTCTAACCTTGTGTTAGGGGAAGTGCAACCACCAAACACACATTCTGCTCTGTTAACACTACTGTTGTGGATTCTTTTTATATTGGAAGCCACTGAGCTCTGCGTGATCCATCTTACCCATGGATACTACTGGTGCCTGACTGCCTTCATTGACTTATAAATAATAATAATAATAGTCCTTTAATAGTCCCACAATGGGGAAATTCAGTGTGTTACAGCAGCAAAGATAAGCAGATACAAATACAAATACAACATGTACAGGAATATTCCAAGGTGAGAGGCATTACATTGATAGCAGACAGACAGATAGGGCGTAGCAGGGGGGGGGGGATTTAACAGGCAGAGAGATATTTTCAGTTCTCTGTGTGTAATGATCTCCGCTTAGGTCGGTGTTGGTTGTACAGCCTAACCGCGGTGGGGAGGAAAGACTTCCGATAGCGCTCCTTCTCACACCTAGGGTGGAGCAGTCGGTCACTGACAGTACTGCTCAGCGCGATCACAGTCTCATGCATGGGATGGGACTTCTTCTTCTGCATGGAGCTCACCACGGACAGTATCCTTCTGTCACCCACCACCTGCACTGGGTCCAGTGGGCTCCCCAGGACAGAGCTGGCCCTTCTAATCAGCTTGTCAAGTTTATTTCTGTCCCTGGTTGATATACTGCTCCCCCAGCAGGCCACTCCAAAGAAGATGGCTGATGCCACTACCGAGTTGAAGAAAGTTCTAAGAAGTGCCCCCCGGATTCCAAAGGCTCTCAGCTTCCTAAGCAGGTAGAGCCTGCTGTGGCCCTTCCTGTACAGGACCTCCATATGATCTGCCCAGTCCAGCTTATTATTAAGGAGCAAACCCAGGTACTTATAGGTGTTCACAATCTCGATGCCCGTCCCCAGGATGTCCACTGGTTTAGGAGGGCTTCTGCCTTTGCGGAAGTCCACCACCATCTCCTTGGTCTTCCCCGCGTTAATCTTCAGGTGGTTCCGGTGGCACCAGTCCACAAAATCCCGGTTCAGTTCTCTGTACTCCCTGTCATCATCATCTGTGATGAGACCCACTATTGCAGAGTCTGTCAGGTTCTGTTGTGTGTTCCATCATTTTCATGGGAGGACCAGTAGTGCAGATGGAGGCTCTGAATGGATCTTTTGACAGTGGTGTTTACAGATCTACTTAGTCACAAATGTTTAAAAAATAAAGAAGAAAAAACACTGGATTTTAATAATAATAATAGTATTCTCTGTCCCTCTTAGGCTGGATCTGCATAGCACTTTTGCTGAAGAACTGCATGCAGTCTAATAGCAGCAATGCCTAGTACATGTTACTGGTTTTTAGCATGCAATTGAAGTGCATAGTAGTGTGTGCTAGGCATTACTGGCATTAAACCACATGCAGTTCTTCAGCAAAAAAGTGCCATGTAAACCCTGCCTAAGCCAGAAGGATGGCTTGGGGTTTTTTTTTTTTTGTTTTTTTAAAGCAGGATTAGTAAGGAAAAAACATCTCACTGGTTTTGTTTTCTCTACGCTGGTGGGTTGATATATATTTTTTTAATATTCTGAGAGTGTATTTTGTTTTTAAAAAAAAAAAAAAAAATGATAACCTAAATTTGTTACATTACTGCTAAACTTTAATAGGAGATTTTAGCTTCTTGCTGAGCCATGTTACATTCAGTTTTAAAAAGATGGGGGTGGCAATACCTGTAAAAATAAAAGCCTATTCCCAGGGAAACTTTTTCCTTCTTACCCTCCACAAAGGATGTGTTCACATTTTTAGCAAGAAGAATTTTATTTGCCCCAGTATTTGGTTCCTCAGTTACATGAGCAATTGGTGGATTCCTTCTAAGATGCATATGAAAGTGTCCCCACTCCCTCCTTACTAGATGAGAGGCATGGGCAGAGAGTTTGCACTAAGTGTAACAAGCATTTTTTGTGTGGTTCACAAATCAATAAATCCTTTTACGTAGATAGGGAATATTAAAGTGAAATGCATCTTGTAATTCTCATTACGACAGACAGGAAACCTGCAGATGGCAACATGTAATCGTTCACTTAGTGTCGGTATGTTCTAGGAGATGAAAGTTTAGAGGAAACACACTAGTAAATCTGCTTCTTACATTTCCCCTTTTATTTATTAATTGTTAAAGTGTTACCTTCTTCAGTCTAAACATATTACCTCAGTTTACTGTTGGTGTTAAAACTTGAATGGCTTTCCCCTCTCGGTATGTACTGAGCGGTACAGTCACGCAGGCCAGTTTCCATTATACTTGCATTTAGTTTTCAGCACTTTTTATTTTTCTTGCATATAATTTCTATTGTGTGCCTTCTTAAAATGTAGCATATTCTGTAGACTTCATTTTGAGCAGAGTGAAGACTAGAGGTATACATGTCTGTAAGGGAATTACCTGTCAGCAAATAGGGAGACAGTATTTTAGGGCTGCCTATAGCAATATCATGTGACATTATACATTTTGAGATTTCATCTCTGTCAAAACATGTGGGTCCAAAGACGTCGAGTGATGGTATTAAGGGCTAAAATGTTTAGGTTTTCTCTTGAATTTACTCTATTCCTTGCTCCTCCCATGTTTAGGCATTATTTTATTGTAAGCTTGTTTTGTTGCATTTTCATGTTTTGGGGTATTATGTACTTGATGGTTTTGCACAAGATGATGGGAGATAGTCATTGAATGCGTGGACTCTCTTGTCTCTTGCACTCTTAATGCTGCCTTTTGTAGGATCTCTTATTCATTTCACGAGAGGAACGCACAGTAATAAAGTATGTTAAATCCTTTTGCTTTCTTGTCCTCCTCACGTGTTCTGTTTGCATATTCCATCTTTTGTTGTAGTGTGCACAGTGAGTGAGAGCAAGTGTGTGTATGTGTGTGGTGTGGTTTTGTTTTTTTCCCTTTTCCTTTCTTGGCCCCCTCTTTCCGCATGATGAGAAATTTAGACAATCAGAGTTCTGTGAAAAGGGCTTTTAGTGGATTTTCTTCTTTGGCCTGGCTCTGCTAACCCCCTTTCTGCCCCTTCTCTCACTGGTGGGGGCATGTTGCAGCAGTTTGGCCCCCTCCATTCTTCCTTAAACATATTTAGCAGTTCTACCTGGTCTTGTTCTCCTTTAATGATGTAATAATGTGCATTGGCCGCACAGCTTGACAATTCTAAGTAATAATTTTGAGTGTTTTATTTTTTTTTTTTGGGGGGGGAGGTGTTGCTGGGCATGGGATAAGCAAAAGGAAGATGCATTATTTTGCTATCAAAGTTATTGTGTCTGGTTACCTGAGTGCGTTGTTTACAGGGCTGTCCTGAAACTTCCATTTCTGTTCCCCCCTACAATCCCACCCTACCTCCAGACTGTGCAGCCATTTTCCTTGGGTACTTTTGTCTTGTGGGAATGGTTACCAAATTTCTCTAAACCCTAGGATTTTTGCTTTTCACACAGCAATGTATTATGCCAAAGTACCCCCCCTTTATTTCTGTCCCAGTGTATTCCAATTTCTCATGACCTCTCTACCAAACACTGGAGGCTGGTAAAAATTTGTTCTAGACCTTGTATTAGGTCTTTCCTTTTTGTGCCACTCTTATAATGGAAGTTTCTTTCAGCTCCTAATGCAAAGCACTTGTTTCATTAATAAGCACTTTCTCATGACTCTGTCACTGTTGCTGGTACCTATAACTCCTTGCGATGGAATGAAGGTCCGTACGACAGTGCAGGGTTAAGGTGTATAAGGGTTTGATTTCCCTTAAGAACACAAGTGAAGGGAGGGAATGAAGGAGTTGATCTATCCTTCACTGCTGTGCTCACTCTCAAGTGGGGGAGACGATACATATGGAGATGTTAATGTTTGAAAAGTGAATGGGAAAAAAGACAAAAAAAAAAAAGACAAAAAAAATCTAAACAGCACAAATGCATTTCACAAACAGGTTTACTTGCACTGCCACTGTATAAAAGAAGGAGCTACATCCGTTTGGATAGCTGTCGTGAGCCATATTGCTGAATGTATCCTCTGACATAATATACCAAGATATTAAAATGAAAATTGAAATGCGATTGCCACTTCTTGGTCAAGTAATGGTTGGTTGCCATGGGTTTGGATTAAGGTTTCATACCAGCTGTAAGAATTTTATTTTATTTTTTTTTTTACTTTACCACTAACAGTTGCATTTTTGTAATATACAGGCACAATTGTATGTTCCAAACTTTGGGTACCAATAACCTAATTCTGGTTAAATGCAGTGTTCTGCTTTCTTTGTCTTCTCATTAGAGGCCTGTTAAGCTTTACAATGTACTGTACAACTCTTGAGAAGCCAAACTTTCATGCTCCATTTTGGAAGGCAGTGAGGCAACATGTTGATGCAATATGATATTAAATGCTGTTCCCAAACCGGACCAAAGCAGGAAAACTACTAGAGTTTTCATATGTGAAATTCTGAAAACGATACTTTTAATTTGGACAAGGTTCAGAAGCACACAGTGTTGAAGCTATTGTCGATATACTCTATATGCATTTGAAGTGGGCTACCAGAGATGTTTGCATGGTTACTTTTATTAGCCTACAAAGCCATTTATGTGACTTGTAGCCAAGTTTCTGGCAAAATCCAATCTGCTTTAGCAATATAATAATTTTTTGTTTTGTTTCAGATGTTTTATTTTCATCTTAAGGTTTGCATCTTGCTGCAATACAATGCATCCGTACATGACTTTAATGGAAAGAAATGTGATGACTAACAGTGTTATCTTCATTCACTTTTTTTCCTACAAATCTCTGCCTGGAAACCAAAAAAGCCCAAACTTGAACTGGTAGTCCCTGTGTTCTATATCCCAATGCTATAGAAGCTCAGTGACATTGAGTGTAGTGTGGAGCAGTCATTAGATTAGTGCCATTAAAATTGCTGGAATATGTAGAGAGATTCAGACAGCTACTAAGTATGCGGAATTAATCCACAGTTTAACAATATAAAGGGTCTAAAGCTGTAGAAGTCAAATTTAAGTTCCCCTTTATTACTTAAAGCACAAATGGACACTAAAGTACTGAGGACCGAGACTGATATTGCTGGTATTATGCACTGAATTGAGCAGTGATGTTTTTTTCCTGTGATAATTTGTCCAGTTTCTAGGGAAGAGTCGAAGGCACGTAGAAGGCTGCAGGGTGCATACAGCCATTTCCATCTTCTTGCACATTTATCCTCTGTACTATTACAGTAATTCCCAGCTCCTTGTGTAGTAGTGTGGCCAACCATAAGAAAAAAACAGGGATGCCTTTGCTTAAAAACCAAAGCAAAACACTTAGCTGTTCTAGATCATAGAATGTCTCCTATCTATCCTCCTTACTGCTGGAGTGACCAGTCGCAAGTAGTTAGATTTTTCTGAACTTTACATAGAGTACACCTTGGGTGGGTCATAGATGTGGTGTTTCTGGCAGTAGTTCTATGAATAAATTTGCAAAAATAAAACTAAAAGCCTCAAAAGATGGATTTAGTTTAGTCATGGGATTGGAAGCACAAATAACTTGGACTGTGTGGAATGGGTTTACTGAAGAGTTGTTCCGAAATTGGTCCCCTACAGTCTCCTGCAGTAAGAGGTTCTCAGCTCCTCACTACCTCCATCCCTTTCCCCCATCGCCACTTCTGTTATGTTTGCACATGCTCTCTGGTGACATGTCCAGAGTTTTGGACTTACATGTGGCAATAAAGTAATGATGACGCTGTGTTGCACTCATGTAATCCTTTTTAATGGAGTATTCCTAATGCAGCCCAGTTGGGGTGTTCCAGCTTTTCTTTATACATGTAAATATCTCATTTCCCTGTCTGTAAATGCTGCACCCTTCATAAAAGTTGTAACTCAACCTTGAGGACCCATAGTTGGTCTCGGGTTAATGTAACTGACCTCGTTCTTGGATGTCGGGTGAATAACACTGAACTTATGATACTGCTCTAGACAGTAGTTTTCCCTTGACACCTGGCAGCAAATGTGCACAATGAAAACAACACTAACTGGAGTCAAGTGCTTCCAACCCCCTTCCATAGTGTATTGGTGTAGTGCCATTTTACCCAGTTTTTCCCGGTGACTTTTTTTTGTTTTTTTTTGCAAATGGCTTTCTAGCTGAACTTGCTGCTTGTCTGTTGTAAAATATTTGTATGCTTGCGGTTCCTCATTTAACCTCTTCCAATACGCAAGGAATTAAAGCCTTATTTATACCAGTACTACTTCAGCTGTTTTGAGTGAACCAGTGTTAGGCAGAATAATAAAGGGCCACTTTATGCTGAATTGCTGCTTTCGATATTTTTTTTTTTTTCTCCCCTGCAGTCCTTTGCATAGCCAAACTATGTAACTTATGTCCATGTTGGTGTATCCCACTTCAATTCAGGACTTAAAAGAACAAGTCCATACAGAAGATTATAAGATGCTACATGCTTGAGTGCTTCCACTTTGACAGGTCTTACATTTTCTGTGGGGAACAACAGCTATTGCTGTTGAGCATCATGTGCTTTAGCTCATCTTCTGTTTACCCCCACTACGAATTGTGCCATAGAAGAACAACTCAGGGATGTATAATGGCAAATGATCTCTATAGAATCATATGTGGCTTAACCTTTGGGGAATTATCAGCTATAGCAAGGATGGAAATGCCTCATGATGCTGGGATAGCCCAGTAGTTACCAGTCACTTACTTTTTTTTTTTTTTTTTTTTTTTATTATGAACCTGCTTGTATTGAATTCATTTGTTTTAATTATGATATACGTTTTGGTTTACTTAATACCCATCTAGTTATAAAATGTATTTTTCCCTGAAGCATTCTGATTCTAAATCATCTGCCAGGCAGAAGGAATATATATGTTATTTCTGGTAGGACATGAAGGCTAGGTTTGATACAATATTGATATGTTAGGACTAGGCTAACATATATTATTTTTTTTTTATAATTTTTTTTTTCTTTTTTTAAATCTTCAGTACTTTTTGTTGGAAAGTTAAAACTTCGGGGCACATTTATTATGGCCCCACACCACACTTTTTTTAATGCCACTTGTGACTGTTGCAAGTGGTGTTTTTTATGCTGCCCTTGCCGCTTTCCTGAAAGAGGGTGGGGCCACTAACCCTTTAATTTTGTAGCATAAATAATTCCTGAAGTCTGTGCCAGCTCAGTACAGGTGTAGCCTCCGCTGGAGAAGGGATTATCAAGACTGGACTCTGGTCTTGATAAGTCTTCCTCTGAGCGTGAATGCATTATTGATAGAAAAAGTTGTGTTGTGGCCATGTTTGGTAAATGAGGCATTGGACTTCTGGGGTTCTTTCACTTCAGCTACCCTTACAAAAATAGCTTCTTTTTTTTTCTGCTTTTAATCTATTGTAAAACTTGGTTGACCCTTTAGGTAGTTTTTTCCTAGAGGATTACTCACTTAGGTAACATGTATCTCTGTATTCTAAAGTTCAGTAGGTGTAAAACCTCTGACGATGGAATCCTCAATTAGGTAACAAATGTAGAACTTTCCAAAGTGTGTAGTTTAGAGGACAGTCTTTAGGCTATGTTCACATCTGCGCTGGAGGATAAAGTTTAAAAACAATGGACCCCATTATAGTCAATGGTGTCCGACAGGCTCCGTGTGTAACCGCCGGTCTGCTGCTTCTTTGTTCGGGTCCCCCAACTGATCCGAACAGAGGTTCAGCGCACACAAAAGTGTGTTGTTTTTTTCTGAATCTTGTGACTGTGATTTTTCCATTTTTTTGACTGGAGGTTTTTCATTTATTGATCTATTTTAGCTGAAACTTGAATGTTTTTCCCAAAGTCTATAGTCATTGTTTTTACATCAAAATGTTAGTTCTATAATCTATTTAAAACGCTAATGTGAAATACAGGTAATTATTTTCAAAGAATAATTTCCATGTAGACTCCTAAACTAGTTTTACCAGCCACTTAAAGGGGGCACCAAACAGGTTAGATGTGTGCTAAAGCAGACCAGCATGTATGTAGTGTTTTATTATATTGTATTTACCCCACTGTTATCTTACTCTCTCTAAGCAAGTCCCCAGTAACTGCTTTCAATGACGTGGCACAGAAATCCTGTGTCTGACCATACAAATTGTAGTTTATTGTAAGGTTAAACGGTTTGTTGCGGTCATATTATCTGAAAATTGAAAATGTTGAGAATCCTTTTAGCAGGTTGGTCCCTGTATATGATTTTATATTATTTTAATATATTATTACTACTACAACAAGCAAATGATCACGTGTCATAGCGTTGTTCTTAAGGGACCATTTGACTAAATGACTTTCCAGAATGTTGGAGAATTGCTTTTGTTTACACCCTTAACTGGTACATTTATCATTAGTCTTCATCAAGTGTTTTAAGCCTTACAAAAAAGGGGGCCAATTTGTATGTTTGGCCTTACCCAGAGCTTGTGGCAGTGCAGCTTTTCAGTAATCCTATTGAGTCATGACGCTCTAATCTTCATGTCTAGGTAACGTCAGAACTAGCTGCTTTGACCTTTTCAGTGACTATGTGATCCCTTAGCAGGTATGGCCTGTGCCGCCTTTGATTTCCATGCGTGTGTTAATAAATCTTTCATTGACGTTGACTTGATGGTAAAATAATTTGGCTTAATTTTGCATATGACCTTGAGAAATGGGCAGCTATTAAACTGATCCTAACACCAAATATGACACTGCTTGGTGTACATGAGCTTATTGAAAGAGGGAACCATAATGGTTAAGACACATTCTTAAAATTGGTGGTCATTTCAGTTTTCTACATTTTGGGTTAGAAGAACAGATTGTACTGGACCATGTAGATATAGTAGGCTGATTTCTTTGCACAACACCTAGACCTCTTGAGACCTTTTACATTTATGTGCGTGTGTGTGAAAGTTTTAGGGGCATTAATGGCTGTAAGTACTTGATATGTCCATGTTGTCTGAGTGGTGATGACTAGGAGTGTAGTTCTCACTGAAGTTGCAGGATGAATTTTTATTGCACTTTTATGGCAGAAACCATGATTCTGCTGGATGTTTAAGCTTTCTTTTTAATGTCTTTCTGTTGACAGAAGTCCAGTTAGGTCGGGAAGATTCTGTTCTAATTGTGTGAGTAATCGTGTTGTAGACTTTTGCTGTAGTGCTTGGCATCTTCTAGTAGTCTGGCATTTCCATCCAGCTTGCATGAGTCAAGATATTGTGAATAGTCTTCTCCGTTATCTGGAAAGGCATATTTCAGTTGTGTAGAATTACTGTTCTCCGTAACAGAATGTTGTGTAAGTGCCTAGGAGAGGAGTCTGTCCTGCAGCTGTCACAAATCAATTGAGCCAGGTTTTAGCAAGACAGTAACGCAACCTAAAATGCTAACTACCATGTAATCTCTAGGTGAATCTCAAAATGGGTTCTGACGTGTGTTCTCTGTCTTTAGGAACTGTTTTCAGGAATACATTATGTTCCCTTATCAAGCAATTTAAATGCCTATTCCTTAAGATTTTGTTGTCTCTTTGATGGAGACTTTAAAATTTTAGATTCAGAATGCACTAGTTTTTGAAGTGAATGTGAATTTCGCTTCATTAGTCAATCAAAGCAATTTGTTGTAAATATTCATCAGAAAACTTTTTATTTTGGAGTTGAGGTAAAAAAAATAAATAAAGACCTCCAACATTTCTCATCCTTTCTAGATGTTGGCTAGATCTATCCGCAAAGTCTTGCGTTGGGATTAAAGTTGGGGTGACACGATCCCACTTAAGACTGCTGGTGGTAACGTCTAGATGTACTTACATGTATGCATAGATTCCATTTTCGGGCTTAGAGAATGAAAATCTATTTTGCCTCAAGCAAAACCTTTTAATGTTTGTTGTCTTATTGTCTTAGTTATATTGTACAGTATTAGTAGTAGTGAACGTAGTATTGAAGCCTTTTCTGACTTCAGAATAATCTACCCCAAAACTCACATCACAAGATATTGCCAGACACCTTTTTGCCTTGACTCCTACAAACAGGTTACGCCTGGACATGGGGAAGCTAAATATACTTTCTGTTTTTCTTATGTTCTATGAGGTGTTTCTTATGATGTACCTCTGTATTACCTGTAACCCCCTTATTTCCTGACGAAAAGAAAAAAAAATCATTTGTGAGTGGGGGAATTTTGTAATCCTTATTTTAACGTTTATCGCATCCCATATATGGCAAATGGTTAGATTCTTCTGTACTTGTATTTGTCACTTGTGTTTTTGTTACAGCTGGGTAATATTGCTGTGATGGCTGCTCACTGCCTCATAGTTAGGGTATGTCATAGTAATGCAACTACTGAGTGCTGGTGTGGCCTCCCTTGCTGTGGCTGTGCCTTTCTACCCCCACTTGCAAATGTTCAGTCTTCTAACAATATTACTCTTAATGTTTGTTAGGGCAAGGGTGGGTGGGACAAGGGA